>JAAKGJ010000013.1:0-730728 GCA_020827535.1 Ustilago esculenta | reverse complement strand
TAACCCTAACCCTACCTAACCCTAACCCTAACCCTAACCCTAACCCTAACCCTAACCCTAACCCTAACCCTAACCCTAACCCTAACCCTAACCCTAACCCTAACCCTAACCCTAACCCTAACCCTAACCCTAACCCTAACCCTAACCCAACTGAGGTTGTCAGACGTTGAAAGTTGCAATGTTTTTTTAGGCTCGGACCAGACAGTCATATAACCCTACGTCGCTAACCCTACCCAGGCAGTACCTTGTAACCCTATCCCACCAACACACACATGCAATACATAATTTCTTCCATTTACACCTGTTACATTCCCATTCACATACACAACACATCATTTGTTTGGTTCACACATGTTACATCCATTTTGGCCCCCACCTCACCCATATACTGGTCTCGGGCTCACTTCAGTTGCCCACCATCACTAACCCCACATAATAACTGCCCCTCAAACTTTGTGTACCCCCATAAACATCCTATTTTCTGTATGGAGTCAACTTATTCCTCTGGGGTTACAGGTTTATGGGGTACCTCCCCAGCCAAAGTCATCGCATGAGACTGATGGGTCATAAGTCTGGTCCGCCAAATCTCAATAGTTTCCATTGCACTCTTGTGTACATATGCACCTATATGCCCTCTATCATTGTGCAAAAGCACAGGGCAAACACAGCTCGGGCAGCCCCTTCTAACCCTTGTAACCCAACCCTAGTGTAGGGCTAGGTAGGGTCAAGGGCCGACCCTACTTGACCCTACACGGTCCAACCACACTTTCCTTCAAGAGCACTCCAAACACCTTCAGAAGCTCCTATTACCCTGGAATCAGTTCAAAAACATCCAAATATTATGCCCAATTTCTCCAACCCTACTGTAGGGTCGGCCCACAACACATTTCTCCCTACCCTCCCACCACCACATTGTCCAACCTTCTGCCACTGTGCATGCAGCCATTTCACCCCATTTGCAACATAGTTCATTAAGGCTCCAACTCAAAACAAGCTACTTTTTCTCCCCACCAAGTCCTCCAATGGTCCCCCCTTTGGTTTTCCCTGATTTCTCACCAAATCCAACCCTACACCCACAATATCACTTGTGTGCACCTCCAACTCTGCATACACCTGTTTTGTCACATTACACACCTTTCTGCATCATCAGATCACCACAAATCCAAAAACAGGTTTTCGACCCTAGGGTCCGACCCTACTTTTGACCACACCGTACTCCCCACTTTTATAATCAACTTGAGTAGGGTCACTTAATCACTATTGCTGTATGCATCATGGACTATCATATTATGCAAAGAAAATGGGGGGTTACGTCGCTAACCCTACCCGGGCAGTACCTTGTAACCCTAACCTTATTGCACACCAAAGACACGCACACATTGGTCAACACTCTCAAACTGCAGCTGTGCATGGTGGTAGCCAACATGTGGCAGCCACGGCAGCTGTCTGTTGGTGCTCAGTGGTTTGAGATTGCATGGACTGCTATGTGACAGCTGCACTGACATCTGATGTGAATCAAGTATGCACCTGTCAAGGGCTGTCAAAAATGTGAGATTGGACTGTTGTGCAGCAGGCCAATGCAGTGCAACACAACTGTTGCACTGCCAATTGCTGCCACCAAAGAGTTGGATTGGGCCGTTGTACAGTAGACCAGTGTGATGTGATGTGACTGTGGCCCAGCCAAACTCTGTGGAGTGCTGATGTGTCCGGTAGGTGGCTGACCAGAAGTTGGATTGGACCGTTGGGAATTTCCAAGAATTTTGACGCGTCCGTCACACACCTGGCCATTGCCCGTTGCCTGCTATTGGCATCTGCCACTCACCTGGCTGTTGCCTGCCAAAAAGTTGGATTGGACCGTTGGGAATTTCCAAGAATTTTCACGCGTCCGTCACGCACCTGGCCGTTGCCCGTTGCCTGCTATTGGCATCTGCCACTCACCTGGCCGTTGCCTGCCAAAAAGTTGGATTGGTCCGTTGGGAATTTGCAAGAATTTTCACGCGTCCGTCACCCACCTGGCCGTTGCCCAGCCAAAAAAAATTTCGATGTGTTGCGGCACTAGACCAGTCTACTTGGCCTTGTCTGTTGGGGTTGACGGACAGGGCTGGACGCGTGGATTTGGCAGGACGGACATGGCCGTTGTGGGCAAGTGACAATCATTGTGCTAGGGCTAGGGTCGGCCCACAACACATTTCTCCCTACCCTCCCACCACCACATTGTCCAACCTTCTGCCACTGTGCATGCAGCCATTTCACACCATTTCCAACATAGTTCATTAAGCCTCCAACTCAAAACAAGCTACTTTTTCTCCCTGCCAAGTGCTCCAATGGTCCCCCCTTTGGTTTTCCCCAATTTCTCACCAAATCCAACCCTACACCCACAATATCACTTGTGTGCACCTCCAACTCTGCATACACCTGTTTTGTCACATTACACACCTTCCTGCATCATCAGATCACCACAAATCCAAAAACAGGTTTTCGACCCTAGGGTCCGACCCTACTTTTGACTGCACCGTACTCCCCACTTTTATAATCAACTTGAGTAGGGTCACTTAATCACTATTGCTGTATGCATCATGGACTATCATATTATGCAAAGAAAGTGGGGGGTCACGTCGCTAACCCTACCCGGGCAGTACCTTGTAACCCTAACTTAGGACAGCACACGTCTGGGGTGGGTGACGTGGAATTTCTGACAATTTTGGACACACCAACACACTCCTTTTTGGATCCTCCATTTCCAATGGATTTGTTTGACGTACAGTGTGCAATTTCCAGGGATGAGTGTACGTCTGTGCAAAGTGTGCACACACTGCTCCGCCAGCATGGAGACTGCTGGTCAAATGAAATTATTGCACACCAAAGACACGCACACATTGGTCAACACTCTCAAACTGCAGCTGTGCATGGTGGTAGCCAACATGTGGCAGCCATGGCAGCTGTCTGTTGGTGCTCAGTGGTTTGAGATTGCATGGACTGCTATGTGACAGCTGCGCTGACATCTGATGTGAATCAAGTATGCACCTGTCAAGGGCTGTCAAAAATGTGAGATTGGACTGTTGTGCGGCAGGCCAATGCAGTGCAACACAACTGTTGCACTGCCAATTGCTGCCACCAAATAGTTGGATTGGGCCGTTGTACAGTAGACCAGTGTGATGTGATGTGACTGTGGCCCAGCCAAACTCTGTGGAGTGCTGATGTGTCCGGTAGGTGGCTGACCAGAAGTTGGATTGGACCGTTGGGAATTTCCAAGAATTTTGATGTGTCTGTCACACACCTGGCTGTTGCCTGCCAAAAAGTTGGATTGGACCATTGGGAATTTCCAAGAATTTTGACGTGTCCGTCACACACCTGGCTGTTGCCTGCCAAAAAGTTGGATTGGACCGTTGGGAATTTCCAAGAATTTTCACACATCCGTCACGCACCTGGCCGTTGCCCGTTGCCTGCTATTGGCATCTGCCACTCACCTGGCCGTTGCCTGCCAAAAAGTTGGATTGGACCGTTGGGAATTTCCAAGAATTTTCACGCGTCCGTCACACACCTGGCTGTTGCCCGTTGCCTGCTATTGGCATCTGCCACTCACCTGGCCGTTGCCTGCCAAAAAGTTGGATTGGTCCGTTGGGAATTTCCAAGATTTTTCACGCGTCCGTCACCCACCTGGCCGTTGCCCAGCCAAAAAAAATTTGGATGTGTTGCGGCACTAGACCAGTCTACTTGGCCTTGTCTGTTGGGGTTGACGGACAGGGCTGGACGCGTTGATTTGGCAGGACGGACATGGCCGTCGTGGGCGAGTGACAATCATTGGGCTAGGGCTAGGGTCACTTAATCACTATTGCTGTATGCATCATGGACTATCATATTATGCAAAGAAAGTGGGGGGTTATGTCGCTAACCCTACCCGGGCAGTACCTTGTAACCAGTTCCAGAGCCACTCGACATTGCTAACAATGAGCTGTCCATGTCGCTGCCCAGCGACATGCTGCTTTCTTCGTTCATGCCGGTGTTTGGAGGTCTCCCGCTTCCCGGCAATGGCAAGGTGGACCATGCCAAGCTGATTGAGGTGTTTATTGGAAGGAGTGAACTGGTAATGTGTTACCATTGCCGGCTCAGGGATCCTGGGGAAACCACTGATCAGCTAAGGCAGGGGCAAGTAGCTATCTCGACAGTGCCTTCCCGATATTGGAGGGGCTTGTAGAGCTAAGTCTGAGGATATTTCAGCTTAGATACACTCTGTAAATAGAGGATATCAGGGGGTTGCAGTAGTAACCAAGGAGCAACTACCAACATAGGCAACTTAGCTCATGCAGGAGGAAGAGGGGTGGAGAAGAAGAAGAGGAAGCAGACCTTGCTATGCAAGGATGTGGGAACTAGTTCAAATGACTTTCAGCAGCTGTATCTACAAGTGAGTTGATGTATATATATGTGTTTTCCTATGATGGCAATGCCTTCTTGAAGTTGGCTGTGTCTTCGCTATATTGAGGGCATGATACCTGTGACAAGTCTTGGAGAGTATGGAGCATCATTTGGGATCTTGAGTAGGGACAGTGAAGCATTGTGGGAGCTTATCTTTGAGCATGTGTGGGGTTGCATATATACGCTGTCTTTCCCTAGCACAGAGGAGTGTGTTCCTATCTTTGTTAGTATATACAGTTCATGCTCATCTGACACAAATTGTGTCTCAGAGATATGGGTCTGGGGTCCCCGCAGTCATGGATCAATAGCCGAAATCGGGTAAGTGCAGTCCTATAGCCGGATGTGAGGGTCTGAAATTGGACTTTTCTTGATGTGTCATGGCCTAACAGTGTTGAAATAATTTTGAGGAATATTGACGTGTCCTAGTTGCCTGTGTTGGACCTCCACAATCTAACAGATCATTCTGAAGTCGAAAACGCGAGTGACTGTATATTCCAACAGTGTTGACATTTAGCATGTAGTACATTGCGAAATAACCGGTAAGCGGGGATCAGGATGAGGCGAAGTGTAGAGCAAGTGTCGAGCACAGTGGCTATCATGTGGTGTACAGTACAGTCTAACAGATGATGTTACGAGCTGTTGCAGATCCGAGATCCGAGAGTCCCGGTCGACCCGGTTCGTTTCACAGACACAAGACCGGGTGACATGCATGAAGCCGATCCGCTGCTTTACTACAACTAGGCCTATCCGAGGCTGCCATGCTTTGCCAAGGACTACCATCGACGCTCGCCTCTCGCCAGAGAAAATCGCAAACATGACGATCACAGTTCACCATTTGAATGACTCGCGCTCTCAGCGCATCCTCTGGCTGCTCGAGGAAATGGGCATCGAGTACGAGATCAAGCACTACGCTCGGACTTCACAGGGCACAGCACCTCCTGAGCTCCTCCAAGTCCACCCAACTGGCAAATCGCCTCTTGTCACCGACACCAACAATGGAAAAAACAAAGTTGTTGCGGAATCAGGTGCCATTGTCGAATATCTCATCCGCCACTACGGTGAGGGCCGGTTCGTTCCGGCCGATCCCGAGCGAGTCGACGACGACGTCTTCTTCAACCACTTTGCCGAAGGATCCTTAATGCCGACACTCGTGATGAAGTTGGTATTCAGCATGATCCCCCCCAAGATGCCCTTCTTTGTGCGTCCCATCGGCAACGCTATCGTGAGCAATGTCAACTTGGCCTTCCTTGACCCGGATCTCAAGCGCAAGTCCGACTTTATCGCTGACGAGCTGGTCAAGAAATGCAATGCGGGAAACGACTGGTTCGCGGGCGGTGACAAGGACGGCAATCCGACCTCAGCAGACTTCCAGATGGCTTTCCCGCTCGAAGCTGCTATGTCTGGCCGCATTTCGAACCTTCCCGCTCCGATCAAGACCTACGTCGAAAAGGTCCACGCTCGTCCTGCCTTCAAGCGAGGTCTAGAGAAGGGCGGTCCGTACAAGTATGCTTGATCGTCACTTGACACCCCTCTCTGCAATTCCAGTCCCTTCTGCCCACTTGACCTTGATTTCTCAAAGCATGTTGTGGATTCACATGTCCGATCATCTCCTGTCTGACTTCGGACCTGATTTCGTCACCGCCGAGCTCAATTCTTACTTACGATGTATATCAACTGGCCCTTCGCCCAAATCTGCCAATGGCTCGCAGTTGTAGATACTTTATTGAAGTCACAATGCCTCCATCCACAACTTCTTGCCGAGCTGGCCATGTGCGTGCGTACTCTCGGTGCAAGGCCTCACAACTCGCAGGCCTGCTCTCGCCAATGTGAATGGTACTCCCTCGTGACTCCAGACCAGCAGTCTCAGGGCAACATAGACACGGACAGCTCTATAGGAAAGAACATGAATCAGTTGATGCATAAAAAACGTATCTACATCAAGAACGAGAATGGAAATGGCCACTACAAATACACACGATACGTGACGTGGGATGAATACCGTTGCGTTGATCCATTTGCTATGGACCTGATGTTCACAGCCAGAGATGGAGGTCGGAACGGGTGAAGGTAGAGCAGACAATTTGACGAGGCGAATGAAAGGGTATAAGGTGGACCATAGTCGACAAAAGTCACAGTGGACCGACGATGCTTTTGTTAACGTCGATATCGACTCTTGTCGAATGCAGGACGGGCCTATTCGAGCAGACCAGATAGGAAACAAAGCTGGGAGACCAAATAAAGGACTTTGCGCGCACCAACGGGATGCGAATGTCTGCGAACAGGGCCGTACTACTTGCGAGGAAGCTGTTGCTTGCATGGTATCTTGATGATGATAAATTTGTGACTCTCTAAAAGTGATGCAGAGGTGGATGCAGATTATTGGAACCAGTTGTCGAACCACTCGTAGAGGAAACCATGCAGATGCGTTAAAAAGGAGCCGTCGCGTGGTGACGTGACCAAAAGATCAGCCACCTCGCAGCGAGCCGGAGGCGAAAGAAAAAGGTTGAGACGAGAAAAATTGTCCGCTATGCTTTTGGATGAAAAGGTGATCGTGCGTTCGGAGGGGCCATGGGAGAGTCGAGCGGCCAGTTGGGAGCGAGGAACCAGGAACATGACTTGATGTGATGCTTATTTCAGATCTAGCGATCGGTCACAACAGAGGTCGGAAGGTGATGCAATCACCACCACGACGAGTTGCCGCCGTAGCTTCCACCATTGGAGGCAGGAGGAGGACCGCCGTAGGCGGCAGCGCCACCGAATCCGCCGCCGTAGCCACCGCCCATTCCGCCACCGAATCCACCACCGAGGCCTCGACCACCGCCGGACGAAGGTCCGTTCATGGCACGAGCGTCACGGCTGCCAAAGGACGAGGCACCGCCACGACCTCGACCGCGGCCACGACCGCCGCGGCTTCCGCCACCGGCACCGAACATGCTCTCGCGAGCAACAGCCTCAAGCCACTGGGGGACTTCCTGGTTGGCCTCCTTGAGCAACTCGATGAGGTCACGGACAATGTTCTTGTTGCCTCGGTTGAAGAAGGCGGTAGCGTGACCTGTGTTACCGGCACGACCAGTTCGGCCGATTCGATGAACATAGTCGTCAACATCGGAAGGAAGATCGTAGTTGACAACGTGGGTGACGTTGGGGATATCGAGACCACGAGCAGCAACAGCAGTGGCGACCATGATAGGGGTCTTTCCGGATCGGAAAAGCTCGAGAGCGCGCTCACGCTCTCGCTGGGTGCGGTCACCGTGGATCGAGGTGGCAGCAATGTTGGAGCGCAGGAGGAAGTCGCTGAGCATGTCGGCCATGCGCTTGGTCTCGACGAAGATGAGGGTAAGACCGCCACTGGGCATCGAAGCAAGAACGTCAAGAAGCACAGAGCGCTTGTCGTCGTCCTCAACATACTCGATCTTCTGGGTGATGTTCTCCGAAGTGGAACCGACACGGCCAACGGACAGGAAGACGTACTCCTTCAGGAAGTCCTTGGCGAGGAGCTGGATGTCACGGGGGAAGGTGGCTGAGAACATGAGCGTCTGTCGGTCCATGACACCGGGCATGTCCTCGCCTTCGACAATCCTACGAATCTGGGGCTCAAATCCCATGTCGAGCATGCGATCAGCCTCGTCAAGTACAAGGAAACGAACGTTGCTGAGGCTGATTCGGCCGCGCTCCATCAAATCGACAAGACGACCGGGAGTGGCAGAGAGAAGGTCACAGCCACGCTCAATCTGTCGCAGCTGAGTGACAATGTCGGCACCACCGTACACGACGGCGGGCTTGACCCAGGAGCGGTAGGTAAATTTGCGAGCCTCGTCGTGGATCTGAGAGACAAGCTCACGGGTAGGTGCGAGGATAAGCGTGCTAGGGTAAGCCTTCCTTCGGCCGTAACCACCCTGAGCCATCTCGGCGGGAGGCGGGGGAGGACCGTGGGTGAAGAGAGCCGAAAGGATGGGGAAGAGGAAACCACCAGTCTTACCGGAACCGGTCTGGGCGCAGCCCATCAAATCACGGCCGAGCTCGACAATGGGGATCGAATACTTCTGAACAGGAGTAGGGTTGGTGTAACGAGCGAGCTTGATGTTCTCAAGGAGGTGGGCATCGATGGGAGGCGAGGTGAAGGTGGTGACGGGCTCAGGAACATCTCGTCCGCTGGCCTCGACGGGGATGTCACCGTACTTGTCGAAGTTGATACCCATGCTCTGGTGGAGACCGTCGCCCTCTTCACCGAAAAGCTCCTTCTGAAGACGAGCGTTGTGAGGACCAGGAACGTGCTGACCGTCCTTCCACTGGCCGAAGCCATCGTTGCGAGGGCCGGCACTGTATCCGCCACCGTTGCGAGCACCGCCGTAGCCACCGGAAGAGGGGGCGTCCCAACCGCCAGCGCCACCGCGAGGACCGCGGTTGAAGCTGTTGAACGCGGCAGGGGGGGCGGGAGCGCCATTGCTGGAGCCGTTGCTGTTGTTGAACGCGGAAGGAGCACGGGGACTGAAAGATGCGGCCGAAGAGTTGAGCGAAGCGTTCGGCTGCGGCTGCGGCTGCGGCTGACCTCGAAGGTGAGGAGGAACATAGGCCTTTCGAGGAGCACCGCCAGCGGCACCGTTCTGAACAGACATGTTGGCGAATCGAGACTCGATGTCGGCGGTGCCAGCACCGTTCTGCTGGTGTGTGTTGTTTTCGTAAGTCATGATTTGGGGGAGAGGGGGATGAGAGGATGGTGGCGAAAAGGGGAGATGGGTAGCGAGAGCTTCAGTTTTATTCAGATCTATCACGGCTGAGTCGAGCGTGTGTCGCCCCACACAGCGAAAAGGAAAAATTGTGTTCGGTCAGAATCCTTTCCTGTCGTTTTCCTCCCATCCATTGCAACGCAGTCGCTTGACTGGTTCAAAGCCAAAAGCTCTCTTGCAATGGCGACTCGCAGTATGTTGGCGGGGCCCGACTGAGCTATGGACTAGCCTTCTGGCATTTGGCCACTGTGGTCTTGTGAACCGAAACAGGGAACAGTGGAATGAAGGCGCTGTGGCGCAGAAAAAAATTTGTATTTGGTTCAGAGCCTGTGTGAGCCTGACTGGCTAGTTGGGCTAGGTGAGGGCGGACATGCGTGAGGTCAGCGTCTGCCAAAAGTTTCAAGGGGGCGTTAGGAGAGTGACGGTGCTCTCGGCGCATCTCAAAAAAATCGAATTCTAAGGCGAACGACGAGAGAGATTTCTGGAAAGCCTGACACCGCTTTTCAAACTTGCGACATTTTTGAAACGGTTCGGTTTTGAAACTCAAGACGTATCCGCCGATCGGTAACCAGATGCCATTGCGCGACTGCTGGCGTGTGGTAATCAGACCAACATGCACTATCTACTCTACGCGACGCGAGGAGCAAGTCGCAAGCGTGTCCTTCGCATCTGCGCAATCAACATCGCGCCAGCGCCGTTGCGACAGTTGATCCAGACCTCTTAACCCGACCCTACACACGCACTCGTCTTGATCATAAGGCTTTGTGAGACTTGATATCACGCTCGCATCAATTTGAGCCATTGAGCATATGGATTATGGTTGGTGTGGAAGTGCGATACTGTACAGGACGGGGACAAACCAGAACAAGGGGAGGGATTGCGACGAGTACGGACGGTGACGGATGGGAACAGCAAACAAAGCAGGAAGCAAAAGGATGCGAATGAACAAACCCCCTAAAGACCGGAACCAAAAAGCCTGGTCCCCACGGGGTGGAAGGAACCAGGTTGAAAGGTAGAAGATGGCGGTAGTGGGGGGGAATGCTAAACAGGAAGGGCCTGGAAACGGTAACGAGAAGGGAAAGAACCAAAGGGTGCCCGAGGAAGCAGCTCTAGAGGCTACGTAGAGAACCGAGATCATGGATCCAAGAATTGTTCGGCCATAGCTAATGCCGATGAGAGAATTCGTCAAAGGCTGGATATGAAGATCAGCAGACCATGTCGTACTCGCTGCCGCTCTCATAGAATTCCGACGCAGGGCTGTCATATCCGTTGCTGCCAGGGTAGCTCACGCCAGGTGTAGGTGGAGCACTAGGGAAGTAGGTACTCGAGTAGATAGACGAGGTTGCCGAGCTTGACCCGCTCGACCACGGCGAAGGCAAAGGAGGCACCGCGAACGATCCTGGCCGGCCACGATCTGAAAGCTCGCCCGCAGAGATTTGCGACTTTTCCGACCAAACATCCTTGCTCAACCTTGTTCGCGGTGAAGAAGGCGGCGATGGACAGGTTTGCATAAGCACTGGAATCTCAGCAGGACCGGGCAGGCCAGACATGGGCATGGATTGGCAACTGAGTCGGCGAGGTGTGGGATTGTCTTCCGTACTCAAGCGGCTTTTTGGAGGCACCGAGGTGGAGCGACTTGGCGATGCAGATGAGGCGCGGGCGGCTGGTGTTCCGGGCAGTGGTGGAGGAGGTGCGTGACCAAATTTGCTGCGTACGGACAAGGCTTCGGAAGAGATTGGTTCCGTCTGGGACGAGGAGACGCCTGGTCGGTTGCGCAGATAGTGAGGCAGATTACGCTGACGTTCTTGCATGCGCTCACGCTCCTTTTGTTGGCGCAACCGCGCAGCCGGGCTTCCCATCGATCCAGGTCCAAGGGTTGAGTCCGACTCAGCCCCGCATGCCGGAGTCCGCTCTCGCGAAGCATTCATGGCAGCGACACCCGCGTTGTAGGCATTGAAGTTTTCGGGTTTGGTGGTGCCTTCGGTTCCTTCCACCTTCTTGGGCTTGCATGCCGCAACGGCGGCCCACCTAGCCTCCAAAAGACCCATCTCCATCTTCATGGTTCTCAACTCCTCGACATCAGCAGGACTGAGTCGATTGTTGACGGGGCAACTCTTGCGATCATACTCGACAGGGCTATGTGTACGCAACTCCTGTGGTGGCCTGCTGCTGAAGCGCACAGACCGGCCTCGCGGGGGATCGCGCTCGCAAGAGGACTCTCGTGTCGAAGCGGCGGACTGCTGAGACGATTGCCGGCGGAAGCAGGGACGTAGCTTGACCGGGGAAGAGTTACGTCGACTCGATGATCGTGAAAGACGAGGAGGCGAATGCCCAGGGTCCTCGGTGATCCCATCGCCATTCTGAACGACCGATATCACCGATGACTCGGGCATGGCGCTTACATGGGTCTCGTCCGAAGTAGAAGAGCAGAGCACTTCAGCTTTAGAGGCTGAATCATCCGCTTTGATGGTCTCGACACTCTCTTCGAGGCCAGGGGGGGCGGCGCTGACGCAAGAACAGAGCGGAGAACGGACGGCAGGTACAGTTTCGGAAGGGCTCACGCTTCTGGGAGGGGCGAGTGGAGGACCGGATACATCAGATGACCAGTCCGATGTACCCGAGGCAAATGGAGCCTTGGGCATTACGGTGGTATTGATGCATTCGCCTCCTTCCTCGACGATTTCAGTGATGCGTCCCTTTTTGACGCGACGAGGACGGCGAGCGGCAATCTTGTTGGCATAATTGTTAAGAAGCCACTCGCTACGCTTACGACGAGCATAGTCGGAAGCAGCGGTGCCATGGGATGCAGGTCGGTGAGGGGCGTGCCGGGAAGAATGAGAGGAGAGACCAAGTGCGTAAGCGCTGGCCGACAGGTGGTCGTTATCTCCGCCATGGGAGCTTGCGCGTTCCGAGTCCGAATCCAGATCGATGCCGATATCGAGGGAGCAGAGGCTGCTAGACTCCTCATCGCATTCACTGACGGTCTCGAGCTCGGGCTCCAGGTCGAGGTCTTCAATGTCAGCAAGATCACCACGTCGGAAGCTGTTCATGCTCGAGACGCTCCCAGGACTATCGGTGAGGCCCTCACTCATGCTTGGGCTGGCTGGAACAGCAAGGAAAGAGTCATAGTTGAGGTGCGAGTCGACGGAGCTAGAGTTGGTCATGGTGAAGTGGTGACCGTATCTGCTGGCTGGGCTGGTGGAACATGAAGCATTCGCTGGGTGTGTTGGGAAAGCTGAATAGGTGATGCGATCGGCGGGTCTGGAGCTGGAAGCAGGAGGTGGGTAGGAAGAGCCGAGTGCCGGTTGGGGCGCATCGGTAACGCTGGAAGCAGGGGAACGAACTTTGGATATAGCGAGGCTGCGCAGGCCTGCAGAGACAGCTTGGAGAGTATCGGGGGGCTCTATCGCGCCGCTCGAAGGGACAGCGTCGTCGGAAGCCGCGCTAGACGCGACGAGCACTGACTCTGGACGTGATTCGACGATATGTGACATGGTCAAGCACGATTGGCGATAGTGCGAGTAGATTGTTGGTTGGGCCGAGTTAGGAGAGGCACACGTCTAATGCGATGTTGAGAGGCCGGTCGACATTGTATCAGCGTGCAGAGCTGATGGGTGTGGCGGGCAAAGGGAGAGAAGGGAGAGATTGGGAGCAGAGCGGGTCTAGCTTCGAGAAGCTAATGCTACAAGAGCAGATGCATAGCAGGAAAGGCGAGATGCTGATAGTGGGACAGGGGCGAGAGTGACCGAGGCACAAGTTGATGTCAAGTTGAGGCGGAAAGAAAAATGAAAGTGTGCCAAGGCGAGAAGGGAGAGTGGTGACGATGGATGTGACGTGGGTGGGGTGAGAGTGTGGCACAGGATGGGAGGAGGTAGCGGTGTTCCTGACGAGATCGGCGCTGAGCAAACACAAGAGCTGCTTGAGCGGGTGAGCACCTAGGAAGCTGGAATGGTGCAGAGAGAGAGGGGGGAACGAAGGCGAGAATCGATTGTTGGTTGGTCTCGTGAGTTGATGGAAGTGTCAATTGAGAGTCGCTACCTGGCTCGGCTCGCGCTCTTAGACAGTCCGTAATGTGTGTGGTTTGGCTCGCTCTAACCGTCCGCCGTCCGCCGCTGTTCCATGCCCCCTGTCATTTCAACACTTGGCAGTTGTAAACTCTCGTGATGAGCACTGAAACGCACACATGCGATGCACAAGACTGAGTCACTAAGAGGCAAGGTGACGATAAAGGGACGATGCACGTTTGCTGTGTAAAGCGACGTGAGATTGCAACAGGGGTTTTGGATCGTGCTGCAGTAGTGTGGAGAAGCGGACGGTGAATGATGCGTTCTTGGGCTTTGAAATTTGGTTGTGGGCGAGCAAGCTGGGTTCAGGGCTCAGAGGTGATGAGTGCAACTGCGTCAAGGCGGCGAGGCTGTGAAGCCTCTGCCAGAAATTTGCGATTTAGTGACGAATCCAAGCACGAAACTCTTGCAATCCATTCCACACGGACACGGCGCACTGCTCTTGTGCCGTCAGCTATGCAGGGACGACCAACATCCGCTTGCGTGCTGCCCCCTCGGCACGCCAACGTGGAGCGAGCTCCCGAAAGGGCTCGGTCGAGCCGTTTCCTATCTGGAGCAGCTTGGCAAGCATGCTTCGCTCCGCTGCATCCACGTCAACTGTGATCATACGAGCTTGAGTTTCAATTAGGCGATGCTGATAGGATGCCACGGATCCTGTCGTCTGCGAGGAATTGATGGATGCTCCTTATCATGAACCAAACCCGATGCAGAGATAGCGCGGTCGTCCGCAATCGACGGAATGAAGGGAATGAGGATCGAGCCCGTCAAGACCGATAGGGCCAATGCCAGTCAAACACGAGCGGCGATGCGGCGAGGCGTCATCCGCGACACAAAAGGCACCCAAGAGTGGATTTCGTGCTATGCGTTGATGCATCAGAATTCGGCACTGCTACTGCTCCGTAGCTCTGCTGTTGGGGTAAGTCCATCCCTGGCCCTCGCCCACTCTGCAGCATAATCCCAGAGATAAAGCGCGGTCGTTCGCCGACACACATGGGAGCTCATAGTTCACTGCGGGCACTTTCCCGGATGGAGACTCTCTCGCCCGTCCCTTTCGTTTCTCCATCAAACCTATCGTTCTCTGCGCTCAGTAGCGTGCTGTCTCGAGGTGGATAAAAGTGCACGACCAGTTGCATTTGAGATGTGCTGGAATCGGATTCAGCGAGCTTTGCTGCTCAAACGCACAACATTGAATAGGGAAAAAAACGTAGTTGACGCTTGCTGACTGACCATGTTGCACTCCAGCCAAGGACTCAGGGTGCAAGCACTACAGCACAGACCGGCTCAATTCTCGCCAGCACACCCCGAGCCCCTAGCCGGTTTGGCAAGCCTAGCGCGCGGAACGCATCTCTGATCGAGCACCAACGCAACCGCACGATTGAGCTTCGGGAACGAAACTCGGCGTGCGCATTTATGAAAACGATTTGAATTTGTAGAAGCGGGATTCGTATTCAAAATTTCAAAGCTCCCGTCATCCTCCAAGGCAGAATGGTCCACTATAGCTGTCTCGCCTCTTGCGACACCGATCTGCACTGGGTGTTCGCCCGCAACGTGGCCTCGTGATTGCCCTTCATGTTTTTGGTCGGTGCGAGGCTACGATCAACTATCGGTTGAGCCCTAGGATGTAGACAGAACACAGCCAGAACGTAGTCAGATAGTAGCAGTTGAGCGCAGCATTGATGCAAATCGTGCTGTTAGCTTGGATCGGGACACCAGATAGTCCAAGGAGAAGCGATATCTGACAGAGCAACGTGATTGCGGGCCACAGCAAAGCAGCGTGGCGCTGAGTCGGGTCTTGGCTCGCGGTCAGGCCAATCTAGCCACGCACAGCACCGAGGGCCTGTGCGAGTCCGGATGGCGCTTTTCATTTCCGGATTCCTGGGGAGATCAAGTTCGAGATATCTTGTTAGATCGCCAGTTTCTTTTAACAACTTTTCTGAATTAAAAATGTTTTGTGGAATACGTCACGTGTCAATTTATAAACCTCGGCCGAACTCCCACTCGCGCGGGCCTTGTATCCCCGGCAGTCTCACAGGCATGCCCTGCTCAATCCTCAGTCCCAGTCGTCCGAGTTCAGAAAACGTGCAGCAAGCAAGCTACTGTGGCTTCACACGTCTATCCAGTCAGGACCCCAACGCAGAGCTTCGCGAGAGTACGTCCAAACCTCGAATCTGGCTTGCCATTTCGCTCTTCGTCACGATCATCCATCAAGATCAACATCGCACTATAGTCAAGATGGCGGAATCTAGCAAGGCAATCAACCCTATGAAGGTTAGTATCTCTGCACGCCGACGCCAACCACATCAACAAATCGCATCACCATGTCTCTCGACACCAGCCACACTCGGTTGTCATTTTGCAATCGCCACTCGCCTGAAACACTTACGAGCTCATAGCAAAGCTCCTTCAAAAGAATCAGCATCATGATCTGCATCCCTTTCCACAAGCTCTGTGCACATTCAACCGGATGTTTAAAAAGTCGCCCCACCTACGCCGATGGCATTATCAGCACCTCAGACCAGAACCAGAATTCTCTCCGGGGCACAGAAGAAGCCGCAGCATCAACAGACTTCGTCATAAATGGTTACAGCACCACGGCCAGAAAACCAGTAGATTGGAGCTCGAACAGTAGCATCCGAGAGCTCAGTGTGCAGTAATAGTGGATTTTGTCTCGGCTGTTGGAGATATCGACAGAAACTAGCAGTGCTGCATTCACATCGAAACGACTCTTGATACTGTTGGTCATGTGGACGGACTCATGTCAGGGAAATCTCGGGGGCGGGATCATTCTGCAATTGCAATGGGTGGAATTGGACTTTTGTGTCGCAGCATTTTTCCGCAAATGCGCATACCAGCGATTTTTCTTTGGGAACTTGCTGTTGTTGATCAACGTTTCGCTCAGCTTTTACGCTACGTTTGACGGATATATTGGACATGGCTCATCTCTCCCATCGCATCGACAAAGTGTGGCTGATATTTCGGACAACTAGGTGCAAACATTGTCAAGTTCGTGTACTGACTAGACTCCATTCGACTGATACTAATTCCCAAACACGTACAGGAGCTCAAGGTCGACAAGCTCGTCGTCAACATCTCCGTTGGTGAGTCTGGTGACAGACTTACCCGTGCCACCAAGGTGCTCGAGCAGCTTACTGGTCAGACCCCCGTCACCAGCAAGGCTCGCTACACCCTCCGAGGTTTCGGTATCCGACGTAACGAGAAGATCGCTTGCCACGTCACCATCCGAGGCCCTAAGGCAGAGGAGATCATTGAGCGTGGTCTCAAGGTCAAGGAGTACGAGCTCCGCCGCCGCAACTTCTCCGACACCGGCAACTTCGGTTTCGGTATCACCGAGCACATCGACTTGGGTATCAAGTACGACCCCTCGATCGGAATTTTCGGTATGGACTTCTTCGTTTGCATGACCCGTGCCGGTGCTCGTGTCTCGCGCCGCAAGCAGCGTGTCGCCCGTGTTGGCGCTCCCCACCGTGTCAAGAAGGAGGAAACCGCCGCTTGGTTCAAGCAGCGATTCGATGGTATCATCATGCGCTAAATCTCCTCGTCACCATAGCGTTATGCCACCGTTCTCTCTTTTCACACTTTCCACCTATGCCGCTGTCCTGACGGCGCGCATTTCGTTACTTAACCCTTTTGTTGTACAAACATAAACACCATCAGCACACCATGTTATTGCACATAGCGATGTTCAATAGCACGAAAAATTGACGCGCTCGCTTGAGCGCAGCCTCTGTCTAATATACACACCCAGGCCTGCTGCTGTAAATTTAGCCTGACGAAACTCGCGAGACTAGACATTCTGGTTGTCGAGTTCAGGTTAACAATTTGGGTTATGAGTCTAGTCTATGTCTAAATTGGCGATGCTGTTGATCTTCGCACTTTTACCTAACCTGAAGAAGAGCAGCGTCAATTGACGACTAAAAAGAGTGATTCTAGCAGCCTGATTCGCTTCGGTCACGATGGCGTCGAGGGTGCATATGAATCCGAATTGAGATTTTCGGTGTCATATTCTGGCGGGCTTTTTCTGTTCGATTTTCAATGGATCCTGCAGTTTCAACTTTTTTAAGCAAACAAATTTGATGAATCGTAGCAGTAACAGACAGGGAAGTTTATGCCTGAATCTGTGCCGTGTTCACCATACCCGTTCAGAAAAATGCGCCTTTTTAATTTAAGGTGCAGTACAGTACAGCGTGGAGACAAGTGCAAAACAAGGTAGGACAAAGGAAAAGCCGGTGGGAGTCGTCCATGCTCAGTGCTTCTTCTCATCCTCCTCATCGTCAATCGACTTCTTCTGACCAGCAGAGTAGGTCAATTCAGCACCGCTTTGCGACTCTTCAGCCAGAGCGTCTGCCGCGGAACTCTTTTGCCTGTTCGCGGGGCGGTTCGCCGTCCATCCAATCTGGTACCAAGGCTTCTCGAAAAGCTTGTGGATGTCCTCAAGCTGCATGCCCGCAGTCTCGGGCATGAAGAAGAAGACAAAGAGGCAGCCAGTGAGCGCAATCATGGAGTAGAAGAGGAAAGTACCGAAATTGCCCCAATCGCGAAGCATGGGGTTGAGCGAGCGAGTGGCGGCGTACTGCATGGCGAAGTGGACCAGAGAGACAACGGCAACACCGAGAGCACGCACAGTGATATCGAACATCTCTGTTTGCGTAAGGTACTGCACCGAGTTGACACCAATGGCCCATGCCAGACCAGATAGATAGAAGAAGAAGATGGCACCGGTAGCGGCCGACTTGTCGGCATGGGTCTCGGTGGCCTTGGTGACGCCAACGGTGAATTTGAGGAAGAGGGCAAGGTAAAGAGAGCAAATACTCTGCAGGAAGAGTCCAGTGGTGACAGCCGTCTTTCGACCGAGCATGTCGACAAGGAAGAATGCGGCAGCCAGCGAAGAGAGCAGCTTGACAATACCAAAGATGACAGTGGTGAAAAGCTTGGTCTTCTGTCCTCCGGGAACACCAAGGAGACCGAAAATCTTTGGAGCGAAAATGGTGTAGACACCTCCACCGCTCATCTGACCGAGAACTTGGATACCAAGACCAAGGAAGAGGATGTATTGGTTGTTCTTGTTGAGGACGAGCTTCTTGAGGATCTGGAAAACGTTGAGGCCCTCGAGTGCATGCTTCTCGGCCTGGATCTGCTGTTCCATGACTTCAACCTCGTTGACGACAAAGGGATGGTCCTCGTCAAGATTGCGCAAGTAGCTTAGCACCTTACGACCTTCTTCATAACGCCCTTTCTTGATGAGCCAACGAGGCGACTCTTTGGCGAAGAGACAAGCAATGAAGGTCAGACCTGCGAAGATGAAATTGATGCTGGCTGGGATGGTCCACTGCCTTGCGTCAGGGTACTCAATAGAAGCTAGGTTCCCAGCATACCCTAATAAAATGCCAACGTAGACTGAGCCGGAGAAGGCGCAGACACAGAGACCACGAATGGCTTTCGGAGCTATTTCAGCAAGGTAGACGGGAGCGACGACGGGAGTGAAGCCAACACCAAGACCAGCAATAAAACGACCGGCAAGAAGTTGTTCGTAATTTCCTGGCTGGTGGGAACCGTGCACGCCTGCAGAAGTCATCCATATCGCTGTGCCGAGCATCCACAGCAGACAGGCAATCATGGACGTACGCAAACGACCAATACGATCACAGAGGAAGAAAGCAATGGCGGAGCCTGCTACAGAGCCAAGCTGGAGCTGCGAGGCAATGGTAGCCTCCTGCGGCGAGTTGTCATCGAATCCGAAGGTTTTGATGAATTCATGCTGCTTGAGAACACCAGAGATAATACCTTCATCCAAACCTCGAGAGATACCGAGGGCACCAACAGCCCAGACGCTGAACCAAAGACGCCATCCGCGAGCTTCGCGAGGCGTGTCTCGCAGATGGGACAGCAACATCTCCTAAAGCCTCAACAGAGATAGTAGCGGAAACTGGAGGAAAGGGAGGGGAAGGGGGAGCCCTTGATGTGAATGGTCTTATCTTGAAACGGCGATGTTGGTGACATTGTCGTCAAGCTTTTATAACTTTTTTGGTCAGTTCGTGGGGCCCTGCTAGGCTTGACAGATGGCAGGTGGAGCCCCACATTGTTGAAGGAGCAAAAAGCGTGGCGAACACAACCTTCCATACTCGTACAGTCCATGTACAAGAACTGCAAACTTTTTCTGGCATGCTAGGCTGCGATTTGCGAACTTTAGTATACTGTTCCTGCAGACTGGGCCCAACACTTGGCAGGTAGTGAAGCAAACTTACGACCAGCCCCAGGGGCCCAAAAATTCGATGCGAATTGGATGCACCAAGGCAAAACGTCATTGGTCCAAGCCTAAGTTTCGAGACCAACTGAAAGAGCGAGTGAATGGGCGGCAGGAGAGACGGGACTTTCCTTAGGCTTCGGAGTGATCCGGCATGCGATTCTCTCTGACACCTACCCTGGTCTCAAACACAGCAGCATTCAGGCAAGAGAACAGGTTTTGTCACTCGAGATTAGTGAATCGACCCTGGTGTATTTTGGACTTCAACGGGCACAAGCGGTACAGTGGAACAAAGGAGAATTCGCCAACCTTGTGTTTCCTGCAATCAGCTTGCAGAACATGCAGCCTCGGTGTCTTGGCACAGGACCCTACATGAGGTCTGCCCAACAGATCCAGAGCACAACCAGAGCACAGACCGATGCGGCTGACCTATCACAGGTAGCCAGGGCCCTGGCGGAGTGAGGGAGGGAGAGCGACGGGTGAAGCGAAGTACCAGCAGGTCGGTGTGTTGACAGAGAATGCCTCCGATTGGCCAAAAATCTGGAAATCTCGCTTGGAAAATCCAGCCTCTGTTTTCTTCAGTTCTGTCCGGCGGATGCACAATTCGACAGTACCACGAAGCGCGCTGGTTTTCCTCTTCGCCTTCGATTGAAACCCCCCCTTCCCCCCACACACAGGCATGTCATTTTCAATCTCAGATTTCTTGGCACATGAACAACCCCGGGCACTGTGTTAATATGCGTCACGTTGGCGTTGCATGTGCTCTTTCGCCTCAAGCTTTTGACCGTCTTTCGCCGGCTTGCTGCAATTGAAACCAATTGGCTGAAGCCGTTTCCATCGCCATTGGACAGCAGCAGCGGCGGTTCTCCTGCCTATCCCCACCTCGCTTCCCACGGCGTACCGCCCGTACCGCATGCCAAATGGCTCCGACCGCAGGAGACTGCCCTTTCCTACAGGATGCTGCCGCGTCTTACCGCGACACAAAACGCAGATCCGGGCCCGCTCGGTGAAAAGACGTGGGGGAAGAAGAAGTTCGCCGGTCCGAAGTTCCAGCTTTGGTCCAAGCCTGCATTCAAGCGTTGTGTGTCCATACATTGGGGTCGTTCGCCTGACCAACGGTGTTGGGGATACTCTGACTACCTTCCCCAGGACTCCCGCGTCGTCTTTCTTGGATTCTGATCTTCGCTAACTCCCCTACCGTTACTCAGCCACAGTTTCCCCTCTCACCCCCACATGCATTTGTCCGAGGCTTTCATTTCCCCATGTCCATGTGATTTCAAGCGCGGGCGTTGTGAACCCCGATGCGATTGCCTTTTTACTCGGAGCTGGGCGGTGACTGAGTGTACTAAGCCTATTCCCGTACACATTATCAAGCTCCAAGGTTTGAAGAAGAATCGACATTGTGAAGGAGCAGCACGCTTTTCTGAAGCGAGCAAGCGAAAGCGGAGTTGATAGCATTGGCCCGTGCCAATTAGATCCAAGTGGCGAGTCTAGCTCGGCTTTCGCCGGCCAACTCGCCCCATCGAAGAGTTCCCTTCACTCTTTCCGCTTTCCTGATCGCATGAGCGGTTTAATCCCACTCTGCTTGGGTTTTCCATCCCTTCTGTGGAATGGACGGATAGTCACTGCAGATGTTTGCGGAAAGGTCCGCGTTCACTTCCGTTGTTTCTTGTCAGCAGACAACATGGTCTGTCGAGCGGGACAACCCTCGACGACAGTTCACGGCGAATTCTCCGTCGTCGAATAGGACTGCATTTCATGGTGCTCTCTTTCCAGCCTTCCTTGAATCAATTCTCGAGCAAAGCTTCCTTAAGGTGTGAACGGTTTCAGGGATAGAGGTGAATTTATTCACGGTCCAGCCTTTGTGCTATATACACTGTTCTGTTGGCTACCTTTCGGACTTAGTCACAGTCGGGTTTATGCACTCGACCCTCTGGAATAGTTTCGACAACCACGGCAGCTACTCGTATTGACCCGTGTGTTCTGATTGAAACGATGCTCGCGCTACACTCAATCTTGGAACGATTCGCAAGCCTTTATAGGGGTCCTCCCTATCCGCGTTTCTCAGTCGAATGGGCGGAATTCGAGTGCCCATCACAGCAATACTTACCCGCTCAGAGAATTTGTACACCTCGTCTGGCGCACGAAACTGGTCCGAGACGCAGAGAACTACCCTAAACAAGCTAAACAGAATGGGATCCGACAGTAAAAGGGCGGACTACAAGAAGCTGGAAAGACAGCTTGAGTTAAGCCCATCACGCATCTTACAACATGACAGGCTGCTTCGATCTCGCGGGCGCCAAGCGCGCAGATAGCTATGTTAAGAATGAGACCCGTAGATTCAAGCAACGTCCGTTGCCAGGCTCCGAGCAGTCCAAGCTTGATGTATCCTCTACGTTCGTCTGAATGCATCACAGTCACAACCTTTGCGGATGAGCCACTTTTTTGTGTTTCTCAAAATGAAGCTAGATGCAGAGGGCTGTACTGTACAGTATTTTGAACGACCGTGAAACGGCTATGGGATCCGGTTCACACCAATCTAGGAAATTCGGGCCTTTGGATGGTGGATGTCATTCAACATCCTTTGGTCAGGCAAGTTGAGAGGGCAAGACGGAACAGTGGCAAAGTGCTGTGGAAAACTATCGAAGCCTATCAGCATCCCTCTCCACAGGAGAGTCAGGAGAGAGAAGGCTCGTGGGACATTCGACTTGATAACCACCTGTCACGACAATTTGGCAAGCTCAGTAGTGGCTTCCATGCAACCGCACAAAGACATGCTTACACATTTCTGAGGACTCCGTTTCTGGAAGCTTGGAACGCGCACTCTCCCGCTCAGCACTCGCCTTCACGTTCGACCTTCGCAGGGGTTCAACAATTGCACTGTTGATCGGAAATTAAGATCTCTTCGCCAGGAATCGATGTAGGTCCTCGCCAGCTAAGCTTGCGAGATAACGTATTTCCCGTAGTACCGACGCGCCTGTAGTACCGACGCATTTTTTTTTGAAATTTAACTGTGATGGTAGTACTTTGTCCTGATCATGAGCACAGCTTTTTTTGATGGTGAGGAAGCATGAACTTAGATTGACATGATCGCAATGAGATATGTTACATTCATATGAAATCAGAACTAGAGTTGTGTGCGTGATGAGCTCGCTAAAGGAACCTCGGAGTAGAAGATGCTTGGAAGTTTGTCGTCATCTTCAATGGTGCTGAGAGGGTCGTCATCATCAAGTTTGTCCATCCATTGACACACTGAAGCTGGAAGGGTGTCAATGAATGGTGTTGAAATGCTCTCGTCGCCATCATTAGGTGCTTTGTCACCATCATTTCCTCTGATCGTTGATGGTAGTGCCCTCTGCTTCTCCTCCTGTCGCTGTTTTTGAGCCTGGTGTGCAACAATCACTGGTTTCTTTGCCACCAACTCCTTCTCAGCATGCTCCCTGCTGATCATCCTCTCCTTGGAAAGCACCATCTGATCACCAACCTTAGCTCTTGTTGCCACCTTTTTCACCATCATCCTATTCCTCTCCTCCTGCTTCCATAGTAACATGTTTTCTGCTTTCAATGATGAAATACAAGACTGTTGTTCACTGAACATCTGCAACAGGGTCTGCTTGAGTGAATGTGCATCCCAAGAATCCAGTTGTGTTGCTTGAAAGCTGTTGAGCAGAGCACTTATGCCAGTAACTGTGTCAGGTACAGCCATTCCTTGCAGTGGCTGTACCTGCATCAAAGGCTGTTGAGCTGCTGAATGGCCAGCTAATCATGCCAGTACCTTCTCTGGGTCCGGTGTGAGAGTGATTCTGGAGTCAGAAAAGGCCTTCTGTGCAGCAGAAGGCATCAAAATAGTCTCTTGTGCCTGGGCATACAATGTTCCAAACTGTGCCTTATCAATGTTGCCAATAACATGTGGTGCTACATTGTTGACAAGCCGGTGGTAGGCAGCTGTCAATGGGCCAAAAATTGACACATCCAATGGTTGCATTATGTGCATTGAGTGTGCTGGCAAACAATAAGGAATGATCTGGCGTGACCAAAGGGTGTCCAGGAACACTGAGCTTGTGTGTGAATGATGACCATCAATGATGAGCAAACACCATTCTGATGGTGACAACGGTGTTGTGTTGGTGTTGAAGACCTTTTCTATCCACAAGACAGCGAGCTCAATGTCAGTCCATCCATTAATTGACTTGGAGAAGTTCCAGGAAGCTGGTGCATTCTCCAATTGCTGCTGCTCACCAACTGTGTGGATCCAGCCTTTGGTGATCACAAGGGGCGGCAAAACCTGACCTCTGCTTCCAATGCATTCAATTACTGTAGCTGATTCCCTGGAACCCAGTTGTGCACGGAAGCAAGCAGCTTTGTTGTGATCAGGCACAACAACATGCTCACTACCACCTTGACCAAACATGAACCCAGTTTCATCCATATTGAAGATGTTGCTTGATGCTATCTTGTAGTCATTGATGTTGGAATATACAGTCACTTGCGTTTTCGACTTCGGAACGATCTGTTAGATCGAGGAGGTCCAACACAGGCAACCAGGATGCATCAATATTCCTCAAAATTATTTCAACACTGTTAGGCCACAACACATCAAGAAAAGTCCAATTTCGGACCCCCCCACATCTGGCTATAGGACCCCACTCACCTGATTCCAGCTATTAGTCCGCAACTGCGGAGACTCCAGACCCATATTTCTGAAACACAATTTGTGTCGGATGAGTGTGGACCATACATATTGACAAAGATAGGAACACACCCCTCCGTGATAGGGAAAGATAGCATATATACGCAACCCCACACACACATTCAAAGATAAGCTCCTGCAATACTTCACTGTCTCTACTCAAGGTCCCAAACGATGCTCCATACTCTCCAAGACTCAACACAGGTATCATACCCTCGATATAGCAAAGACATAGCCAACTTCGAGAAGGTATCACCATCATAGGAAAAACACATATATATATACATTGACTCACTTGTAGATACAGTTGCAGAAAGTTATTCAAACTAGTTCCCACATCCTTACATAGCAAGGTCTGCTCTTCTCTTCCTCTTCTTCTTCTCTCCTCCTGTGTGAGCAAGTTGCCTATGTTGGTAATTGCTTCTTGATCCCTACTGCAACCTCTGATATCCTCTATTTATGGAGTGTATCTAAGCTGAAACATCCTCAGACTTAGCTCTACAAGCCCCTCCAATATAGGGAAGACACTGTCAAGATAGTTACTTGCCCCTGCCTTAGCTGATCAGTGGTTTCCCCAGGATCCCTGAACCAGCAACGGTAACACATTACCAGTTCACTCCTCCCAATAATTGATGATATCAACCAAACGACTGTACCATGCTCGAACACCATCCTCGTCTGTGCCTCTCATGTGAGCATTGTCCAGACAGCGAGACCAGCATGCTTGTATGGAGGGATGGTGCATCAGGAACCCAGACAGCCAATTGCGCCCAACTTCAACTGCTTGGAACCAGTCTGGGGCGCCATGTGTGATGGTGTTGGCATATTCCTGGATATGAGCTGGTGTCAATGGGAACCTGCTGCAGGCACAACACCAAATGTGTTCCTGAAGAGCACTCTCTGCAGCAGGTTCCAACACTTGTTGGTTGGACTGTGCCTGGTCTTTTGACTTCCGACCATTAAGTCAGTGGTGCAGGGTTGCTTCAGGAACATTGTTTGCTGCCGCTGCTTGGCGAATGCTGGAGTAGGTTCCGTTTCTGACATCTGCAGCAGCTTGTTGGAGTTGAGCTTCTTTTCCAGTGTGTTTGACAGCGGATGTTGCTCGAGACAGTACCAAGCGCTTGGAACAGGAATGGCAAACCATTACGGGGTCCAAATTGCTGGGATATGAGCTTAAATTGCAAAGATTTGTGGATACAATGGTGTAGATGATGTTCACGGTGGGAACTGATGTGGGGTTGGTGGGTTTCAGGAACGAAGAAACAACTGTGCTCATGATCATGCAAGTCACTCACATCAGACACATGCTTCTCAGAAAAATTTAAAATTGTGTCAGTACTACAGGTGCGTTGGTACTACGGGAAATACGTTACAATGAATTGCTAAAACTTTGTTCAGATTTCCAGGAGGGTGCAGCAAAGAATTTAAAAAGGTCGTACGCGTGACGACCTGTATTCAGCCCAGTTGATCTGTTTTCCGGCATGTGACCTCCTCTGACATGACAGCGTATCTGACACCACACCTACTCATTCATGAATAGGCAGGGTAACCTTCCACGCACACCCTTAATACTATAGTGGTGGTTGGCCATCTCTGCGACCGTCACACCTCCGCGCGACTCTCACATGAGAGGTAGCTCTTGCACACCGCATACAGCTTGTCTTGCCAGTATATAGTCCTTGCAGTCACAATCCCCCTCCTTTCCTCAATACATCTGATTTACCACCATCATACACATGCTTGCATAAATGCATACATGATAGCGACACTACAGAAAATACTGTAGGCAAGCAAGAACGCTTCCATGCAGCGATCGCAAAGAATGCAAGTGGAAATTGTTGGGAAATGCCAAAAACAAAAAAAAAAACAAAAAAAAAACCCCCCAACAACAGGCTGAACGCACTGCTAGATGTATTGTATAGTCTTTGGAAGAAGTGAACCGGCATTGGGGCTACCGCTACTGGTTCTGGGTCCAGAGGTGAAGGTAAACCGCTGATCAGCTAAGGCAAGATATCCTCTACATACAGAGTGTATCTAAGCTGAAATATCCTCAGACTTAGCTCTACAAGCCCCTCCAATATAGGGAAGGCATAGATGAGATAGCTACTCACCTTGCCTTAGCTGATCAGTGGTTTCCCCTTCTCCTGGATCCCTGAACTGGTAGCAGTAACACCATTACCAGTTCACTCCTTCCAATAGAAACACCATAACTCTTCCAATTCGCGTCGGATCTTGCTCGAAATTTGACGAGGGGTTTCCCCTCGAAGTTCTGCATGTCGTGGTGCCAAAAAAATTGGCTTGCGATTTAAAAAATCGGTGTGTGCAGGATTCGAACCTGCGATCACAGAGTGAATTAGTTAACGGCGTATATACGACCATTGAACATTCGTAAATTCAAGACTAACCCCTTAACCACTCGGGCAACACACCCACAAATTGACAGTTTTGGCAATAGTTGCATATATCACTGCAACTAATTTATCCACAGTTTTTCCCTCTTCTTGAACAGCATAGTAGGGCTCGACGACGAAACAAACAAGACAATTGACCGAAGGGACTCTGGCCCCAGGCACTTGCCAGCGTCTCTAGTATGTACTTGGCTGTGTGTAGGTACTTGATTGCGATCCATTGCTATATCGTACAATTACATGTAAGGATGATGTCGTCGTTGCGAATTTAATGCGGAAGGACCATATCCTTGCGAGGCGGGTGCACTTGGTGATGCTGGCCGATCATAGTGAGGTGCATATGGCGGTACAGCGGGGGCATGTAGCGTGGATGCGGATCGCTGTCGGCCTATCGGGAGTGGAGACGGACGGGTTCCAGGACTCCCGCTCCCCGAGTACGGCCGCATGGGTCCCTGTCGCGACTGGGTCCTTACCTGGCCCATGTTGGCTGGACGACCAATCAGGTTCTCAAAGCTTTCGACGTGTCCAATTGAGTTGGATCGCCCTGGATTCGACACTATTGAACGGGTAGGGGGAGCTTGATGAGCAAATGGCTGAAAGGATTCGCGAATTTGGGCGGGCCAAGGCTGACTGGAAGGTGGGATGTCGTCGTAGACGTGGCCTGAGTGCATGCGTGAGGCCGGATGATGAGCTTGCAGCGTATCAACGTTGCAAAACGATGTAGATGATGGTGTTACACGATTGCGCATGCCATTAGCTAAGTTGAGTTCGGCTCTCAACGCCTCGAGGCTAGCTTGCTTTGCCCCTGGCGACTCTTCGCGCTCGCGTACAATCTCCTCGGCCGTCTTTCCACTGGCTTTGGCGGCAGCCTCCGCTTGCTGCTGCTTGCGCTTGGTGAGCTTAGCGTAGAGTAGACCACAGGCGTTGCACAGCGTCCGAGGTCCCATCGGACCCTTTCTCCACTCTGGCGTTTCCTTTGCCTGACATCCAAGGCATTCTTGATGGTGTTCGTTCTTTCGCTTTCTGACCCTCTTCATGCCCTTTCCAGCCAGACGTCTACGGTCGAATAGCTCCATCTGTTGCTGATGGCGACCCTCCGGAGTATACATGGGTGGTAGGCTATTGGTTCCCAGCGCGTGTCGTATGCCGTGGTCGTTTTGTACCCTGGCATCCATTTCAAAGCGATTGAGATCTGTTGGACCATTTTCGAGGTATTGAGAATGTCTGTAGCGCTGATGCTCGGAACGAGGTTGCTCGAACGAGATGGCTCTTGAGATGATGCGGTACGTTTGGTCGGGATGAACCTGATGTGAGACAAAGCTGCTAGCATCACGAGCGTAGTATGCACCATGCGCGCTTTCGAACTTGTCAACGGAGGCTTCGCTGTGATAGGCATGGTCAAAGTCTCGGGGATGTCGCTCCTCCAAGGAGGGATAACCCATGGACGATTGTTCCCTTTCAGCCGTGTCGCTAGGTGGTCGCAAGGAATGACCGGCTTGGCCGGAGGAGATCCTGGGCATAGAAACTCGGCCCTGCTGTGTGGCGGCTTCTTCAGACGTTCTTCGGTTTGGCACAAGGGAGGCTGGAAGTGCAAGCTGCATCGCTACTGATTCGGCGCGGGTGTGTGAAAAGAGGGACATGGTGTTTAGTTCCTCTCGGATCTTGTTGCGGAGCAGTTGAGCGGCGCCAGAGCTCTGAAAGACGGATGGCGATGCTGGACCTCCACAGTGGAGGCCGAGGCGCCGGTTGATATCCTGGACGTAAATGAGGCCCTCAAGAAGTCGATCTACTTCGGAAACGTCGGCAAGAGATGACCTCCTTGTCGGATTGTGCATTCTGACGCGATGTGGCGACGAGTAAGAACGAGGTCGTGTCGACTCGATGGCATCGCGCAGAGAGGTCACAGATTGTCTTGGTGATTCTGCAGGTGCTGTCGGTTGGTCGCGCAACGACAAAGACGCAGACTTTGAAGCGACGTCGGTGACTTTGCGATCGGGAGGGGACAAGACTGATGTTTTTGGGTGTGTGGTCCTAGCATTGCTATGATTTGTGGGCCAACGATGTTCATGAGACATGTAAGGCCTCTCTGGTACGTTGTCCGAGCCATGCATTGTCTCTTTCATCATCACGCCGCGAGAGGACAGTGCTGTACTGCGGGAATCAGCGTCGCGTTCACGGATTGCTGGTGGGTCATGCCTGCGGTCAAGAGCGATGGAGCTGGTAAGCGACGAGAGAGGAGGCAAAGTGACCTTGGTCTGCTTGGAAGGATGCTCCATATTCACGCTTGCGTCCGAAGACGTTGAGGAAGGACAGCTGGATATGCCTAGGTTCGAGGGACGGTTGTCATCTGTGTCACTATGGAGCAAAATAGAAGAGCGGCGGAGACTAGGGGCGGCGTTTGGCATGCCGGGTGTCCCCTTGGACACAGTTGCAATCTGCTCTGAAAGATGAACAAGCGGGTACTCGTTGTGCTTCGAGTCCCAACTTTTCGCGAATCTCGAGTGCTGATCGAAGGGAAAGATTGGAACCGACAAGGTTGGGAGCTGGTCGCAGGCCGACATTCGCTTGTATATCCAGAGGAGGTGGACTAGAGGTAGATGCAGCGTCAAATAAAGGATCGAAAGTCGTCAGTTTTGCATTGCTTTGAAAGAGGAAGCAGTGCGATAGCGCAGAACTTGGTGATACAGCAATATCCTGACTCGCCGAGGACGTATACCGAAGTAATCAAGTCCAGCTGCATGCCTAGCGAAGCAGCAATTCATGTAGCTGCATGCTTGTGGGTCTCGACAGAGAACGGATGCTTACAGAGAGGAGGAAAATAGATGATGCTGTTGTGAGTGTTGCCGAAGTCAGGATAGGACAAGAGACTTGCGTGTCGATAGGAATGGTCGAAGACAGAGATATGTCGGATTTGAGAGAGTCGGGCTTGTCAGAATAGTCCGAATACGGCGAACACAGGGGGATTAAGTCAAAGACTTATCAACGAGATGAGTGGGATGGGTGAGATGTGCCGAGGCTGCGTGGGTCAAGATGGTGTGACTTGCTGAGGTCGGTAGCTTCGGATATCATCGAAGGGATGTTGAGGGTCTGGACTGAGCTGGGTTGGGTCGGGTTGGATCGGCTTGGGTCGGGTTGGGTTGGGACAGCTCAAAAGCACTGGATGAACAATACGGAGTGAAACAGAGTGAAACAGAGTGAATCCCGCGTTCGGATGTGTGTAGCGCGGGCGAAAGGAGAGAGGGGTACGTTGACGCTGATGATCGGCAGAGCCGAGATGGGAGCGAGACGGCTGCGACGAGTACAAACGCCCGATCCGAAGTGCCAAAGTTGCCGGGAACACTGTCAGGACCAGATAAATGCCGTCGGCAGAACAGGCAAAACAGGGGGAGCTGGTTGCTGATACCAACTATCGGTGGTGATCAAGAAAGCGAGCAAGCAAAGCTTGCGAGAGTGTTGGGCAATGGCTTGGCAACGCGGCAACATGCAGCATGCCGAGCTTTTCGCCGTAAGAGCGGGCAGGAGCCAAGAGCAGCCTTGCTAGGATTCCGGGCGTGATGATAGGAACGGGGGCATCAACACAGATCTGGGGAAAGGAAATGTAGGTGAAATCGATCTGGACTCGGACACTCCCAGACGTTTGGTAGAGTGGCGAGGCAATGGCAGGACTGTGGTGACGGGAGGTGAACAAGGGGGAAAGCAAGGAGCGAGGTAGAAGCAGCGCAAGAGCGAATTGTCGCACGCGACGCAAGCAGAGACCAGATTCACGATAGCATGACAACCCCACCGCAACACCTGAATCAGCTGGGCCCTGCAGAATCCATCTAGTTTCGGAACAACGATCACTCACACACACACGCCTTTGTAGACATTGGGTAGTAGCGGTACAGATGTCACAGCCATGGCTAGGTTGGTCGGAAAGTCGGTGTTGATGTCTCAGCAGGTTTCCAAACATCTGCGCAGGCAGAAACACGCAGACGTGACAGCGGGCTACATAGAGGGAACCAAGATCTGTCCACAAGATACCTGCTAGCCACAATCACAGCCTTGATTCCAAACAAGGAGTGTCAATAGGTTTGAGTTGGCCGGCTGTTTGTTGTTGACAAGGATGTACGACAGCGTCCAAAGACTCTGGTAGAGCGAAAGCTCCAGACGTCACAGTCGCTCAAGAAACAGAAACCATACAGGAGAATAAAGTAAATTAAAGTAGAATTTAAGAATTAATTATAATAAAGACAACAGTGGCGCACAGAAGACCTCAAACCGAGTGACAGTCCAGGCTTCGGACTATCCAAGGAAGCGTACGAGGTGGGTCAAAAAGTGTCTGTTTGCCATCATTCCCCATTAATGCAGCTAAATCACAGGCTTGCAAAGGGAGAGAGAGTCGTACACCCCCGATGGCGCCCACCTCGGGCGGCCTAGAGAGGCAATGGTTCGCTTTGAGCTGGCCTTGATCTGGGTGATTTACACGAGGATGCAATCTTGTAGTTGATCGAATTTAGATACAGCGGAGAGCGAGCGAGAGAGAGAGAGAGAGAGAGAGAGAGAGAGAGAGAGAGAGGAAACCAGTCTGTGCCACGGCGGTCAGCTGCACCGACAGGGAGATCGTGGGAGCGAAGATCTACTGCAGGGTACTGAGTTTTCTTGACTCTACAGTACAGTACTCTGACTTTCCCTTTTTTTAATAGAGGTTTAACGCCATATTGGAGGAGTCCAGAGGCCATCAAGTTTTCAACGGAACACGAGCGGAGTCAAAGCTTCTGGCAGCTTTGTAGCCTGTCACCTTTTGCAACTCCGATGAGAAGGCCTGAAGAAACCCGACGGCAACTGCTCTTGCTGAGCTACACAATAGTGAGGCGCGTCATTAGTGGCATCTGCGAACAGAATCCAGCGAGTTCTCGGGCTATTCGCAGCCAAGATTAGCTTTTCGATGACTGTTCGCATGGGACACATCATGAAGAACATGAGACATGCAGCTAATGTTGCTTGCTGTCCCGTCCAAGTTTTGAGCGCTCCGATCATCGTCGCTGCCGGCTCGCGCTGGTGTCATTTAATCGGAGTTGTTGCGTTTTTTGTTAGATTTTATGTTGAAATGTTAAATTGTTATGCCTAACTCGTAGGAGTCGCTGGCGAGCTCCCAGCCGTGGCCGTAAGGGCCGCGGGCGGTCGAGCGTCGCATGAGAGCGGTGTGGAGTGCGCGCGAGAACGCAGGAGACTAAATACAGTGAATCGTGACGGAATGTGCAAAATGGGTACAGGGGAGGGAGGGCGAAAGAAAGTGTAGCTATCGCTTGGTCGCGATCAGCTAAGTTTGAGATCAGCTAAGTTTGAGGTGATGGTAACTGGGAGGACGTGGGACTACCCAGAGTTCCTAGATAAGCTATGAACATGAGCCCGGAAATGAACGCGTCCCCCCACCTCGTGCCAGCTCGCGCCAATGAAGCTAGCGCTCGTTCCAAGCGCTCTGCATCATCGTCGCTGCCGGCTCGCGCTGGTGTCATTTAATCGGAGTTGTTGCGTTTTTTGTTAGATTTTATGTTGAAATGTTAAATTGTTATGCCTAACTCGTAGGAGTCGCTGGCGAGCTCCCAGCCGTGGCCATTGCCCGTTGGTGAGCAGCGAACCGTTAGGTGTGTCGGTTGCGAGCGATGGCTGGTGAGCGGGGCGAGCCGGCTCCCCACAAGATAGGCGGAAGGTGATGGATGTCAAATATCGCGCCAAGCGGGGGTTGACAGGTCGAGCGCGCGGTGCGGGTGAGAGTACAGGGCTCGAGCTGTGGTAGCGGCACGGTCGGAGGCGGACTTGTCAATGTACCTCCGGAAACAATCGCTCTTCCACCGCCCGAGCCCTCGGATGGTGTCGTCGTCCACGCCGTTCGCGGCAGCCCAGGTTGCGGCTCCTCGACGAAAAGAGTGGCCGGAGTAATCGGCTGGGGAGATGTCGCATGCCCGGAGGCACTGCCGGAGTGTGCGCGTGAAGACTTCCCGACTGAACGGGAGGCCGCCCTCCAACGTGAAGAGCGGCGCGCCTGTCGGTCTGCCTGCGCAAATGACCTCGAGGGCCGAAACTGCGCAGGTGCTCGTCCTGACTGCAGGCGCCGTGAGTTTGGCCCCTCGTCGGAAGGGGTCCGTCTTGCTGGCTGGGAGGGTGATGGTCGCGTGAGAGCGGTCCGTCGCAAAGGAGACCGAGCCGACCGTGAGCTGCCCGCTGAGTTCCTCTGTTCCCCACGTAAGCTCCCCTGCGCGCAGGAAGCACGCAAAGGCGAGGCAGAACGCCGCTCTAAACATGCGTCGGTCGTGCGGTGAGGTGCAAATGCTGGGCAGGGCGCGGACGAGTTTCCGCAGGAGGGGGAGGGTGATGGGCAGCTTTGCGATGGGGAGTGGGTCACCGGCCACCCTCTTGAAGCCTCGCACCACTCTGGCGAGTCGCTCGGAGTCGAAAGCGGAAGTTGGAGCCCCGATGTCAACGTGCCAAGACTTGAGGACCGCGAGGTCGCGTCTGACAGTGCTGTAGGCTTTTCCTTTAGTGTGCTGGTTCGCCACCCATTCGATGAGCTGGGGTTCGGTGGCTGGGAAGGGGCGGGGGGAGGCTGTGAACTCGGCGAAATCTGCGCATATTGCCCTGGAGCGAGAGCGTGTGTTGATGGCGAGGCCGTTCCAGAGTAGGAAGTTGGCCGGGGCAGAGAGGCGTGTTGCGGCTTTGAAAGAGGCTGGCGGCTGAATTCTCCGGTTTCCTTCGCCCTGGCTCCTTTGAACTTTAGCAGGGAGAAGGCTGTCGGGTAGTGCTGCTCGATGAAATGAAAACGACGACGGGAGAGGGCGTCAGCGAGGATGTTCTCTTCGGAGCTCACCCGGAGTGGCACCAGGTCGATGTGCCTCTGTAGGCACAGGGTGAAGATCGCGCGAAGAATGGTCTGTGTGGCTGGGTCGCGGATTGACCCTTTGCGTAGGCCGTGCTCGACGTTTTCGTTGTCTACATGGACGACTACCCGACGCGGGCCTGACCACAGGGGGGAGAATAGCCTTAGAGCCTCCAACACCGCTAGCGCTTCCAGGAAACGAATATCCTTGTTGCGGTGCCGTCGTGATACCTCGCGGGAGAGGACCGCGATTGGTTGACGCATGGTCCCGAGGTGCGCTCCTATGCTACGCTTGGAGGCATCCGTCCAGATGTGTTCGATGAGCAAGGGGGAGGGCTGTAGTAGGGACACGCCGTCCCACGAGGATAAAGTGTTGACCCACCACGACAGTTCTGTCCGGGTAGCACTACTGATACGACGTTCGAAGGGGGTCTTGTAGCGAGCTTTGACTGCGTCGTAGAGGCGACGGAGGAAAGCGCGGCCTTGGGGAACTACTCTTGTGACGAACTGGAGGAGTCCGGCTATTTTCTGCATATCCCCCAAGGATGCTCGCCCTCGGTCTAGTATGCGCTCGCAGCTTTGTAGGATGCGCCTTCGGCGTGACTCGGTGACTGAGGCCGTCTGAGCCACCGAGTCTAGTTCGATCCCTAAGACCTCGAGGCGGGTGGTGTTCCAGACGGTCTTTTTTCTGCTCAGCCTGAAGCCTAGGGCTGATGCTGCGAGGCTCAATGCTGCGATGGGAACGTTAGCGTTTGCGCGTGCGTCCGCGGCTCCGAAAAAGTCGTCGAGGTAGTGTGTGATGACCGAGTAGGGCTGCGGGTTGGAGGGTGGCTGGAGCGCCGAAATGGACTGTTGTGAGAAGGCCGCGAGCCAGTGTAGGAACTCCGCGAAGAGGTTGAAGAGGAAGGGAGAGGAGCTACCGCCGAAGGCTAGCGCGCACTCTTGGTAGAAGGCCCCTTCGAACTGGATCCCCATCAAGCGTGCGTCGCTCTCGGCGACGACCACGTGCCTGAATGCGTCTTCGAGGTCGGCCTTCCAGAGGAGTGCGCCTGGGTGCTCGCGAATGTAGTCCATGATGGCGTCCAAAGTGTCGTATTTGATGGCTACAAACGCTGTGTCAATGTGGCTGTTGACTGACGGCAAGCGCGTGCCTGGAATGCGTGGGTGTGACAGGTGGTAGATGGTGCGCAGCTTGTCACTGTGCGGTTTCGGTACCACGCCCATCGGAGAGCATACCAACCGGACTGCGTCTGGGTTTGCTACGGGGCGGAGGCGGCCTTCGGATACCCTGGAGCTGATTTCTCGACGTAGGTGCTCAAGGTCTGTGCTGTCCATGGGCAAATTCTTTACTCCTAGCCTGGCCTCGTGTCGCAGCGGTCCCTCGTAGCCGAGCTTGACTCCGTGGAGGAGCGCCCCTCGTAGTTGCGCTGCAAAGGCCTGGTCTGGGTAGAGGTTCAGGAAGGGTGACCAGTGCCGTGCGTTGAGTGTGCCGACTGCAGCTGGTGTGTCTGACTGGTCGAAAATGGGTCGTGCGCAGGATGTGTTGGGACGAGGTGCCGGTGGTCTACCTGTGAGGATGGAGGCGAGGATAGGAGTGGCTAGGTCAGGAGGCAAATCAATGATGCCGGCAAGGATGTCCCGGAGGCTGAGTGCTCTTGAAGGCGGCATAGCCTGGGAAGACGCATTTGACGGCAGCGTGGCCTGGGAAGACGCTCTTGGAGGCGGCGTGGGCTGAAGGGGCGCGTTTGACGGCAGCGTGGCCTTGGGAGACGCTCTTGGAGGTGGCGTGACCTGTGGAGGCACTGTTGATGGCAGCGTGGCTTCGGAAGACGCTCTTGGAGGCGGCGTGGCCTGAAGGGGCGCATTTGACGGCAGCGCGGCCTTGGGAGACGCTCTTGGAGGCGGCGTGGCCTGGGGGAACGCTTTTGGAGGCAGCGTGGCCTTGTCTTCCGCGATCGACAGCTGCGGGGGCTGGGTAGGAGAGGGCGCGCTTGGAGGCGGCGGAGCCTGTGAAGACGCTCTTGAAGGCGGCGTGGCCTGATCCCTTGAGCTGGGAAAGGGTGGGGCTGACACGCCCAGGGGCGCTTCGGCTTGACTGTGTCGCCTGAGTGAGTAGTTACTCACCATTATCCGGACTTGACAGTATTTGTGCTTTTCCCGCTCCTGGCGAAGTTAGGGCAGGAAGGGAGCGGGTGTGGGCCGTTGCAGTGAAGGCACGTGTGCTGGCGAGTGCACCCTGCGCAGTCGTGCCCCGCGTTGAACCTGCGGCACGTGTCAGAGCTCGTAGAGGTGGTGGCTCGACTCTGGCGGCCCCCTGTCCCTTTCCTGAAGTTGGGGGGCGCCTGGTCCCGTCGCGCAGTGGGGGGGTTGTTGAGGCTTGCCGTCCTGGGGTTCGTGAGGAGGACTCTCCCGGCGATGTTGTTGTCGACGTCCGCCCACTCGTGCACTGCTCCTGTGCCGAACCTGAGGCGGCACACTGCTAGGTGATAGTCCACGACAGCCCGCCAGGTGTACGTGCTTTCGTAGTCGATGAGGTACTCCAGGTGCGCTAGGAGGGCCTCGGCGAGCTCGTGGTTGCGCGTGTAACGGAGTCGTATGGCTACGTACGCCAGCCAGACCTGTGTAAGGGCGGCCACGTTCGGGATCGCCTTAGCGAAGGTGGAGGTGCGAGTGTCGCTGGAATCCTCCGTTAACGTGAGCTGGCCGCTTTCGAGGACGAGCCCGGTCGAGCGTGTGGGTTCGCGTGAGACTTTGGACTCCGGGTTGCGTAGCTTGACTAGCTCCTCCGGGCGCAGTTTGTCTTGTGCAACTTTGTCTAGAATATCGGCAGTTACCCAGGGGAAGCAGCGAGACGTGGACAGAGGGGGGGACTCACCGGTTGGGTGGTTGTGCGCGGTTGGTGTTTGCGAGAAGACGGAAGGGGAGGGATTGTACGGCACTGTCGTTGGGTGTGCAGGCTGGCCGGTTCGAAGGGTGGCCAGTAGCTCTTCGAACCGTTGGTCGAGCCGGGATTCGAGGCGTGAAGATATTCGAGCCTCGATGGCGGCCGCTGAGAGTGGGGAGGGGGTCGATTCGGGTGAGACTGCTGGCGGCGGGGAAAGGTGTGCGGGGGAGATGGACCTCGTGCGGCTCGCAGCGCTGGAGCTGGGGTTGCGGTGTTGGACCCGGGCCCCGCGCGCCGCTGTTATCCTAGTGCGGCAGCTAGAGCAAGTCTTGGTGATCCTACCGTTAGTGCCTGCGAAATGATTTGGCCCTAGGGATCGCTTGCAGCGTATGCAGGGCTTGTCGGGTTCCATAGGAGCGTGAACAAGCGGGGAGGAGAGTAGCCAGATTCGGTGACCGGAATTGACGCCGTTTGAAAATCCGATTTTAAATTGCGGCGTCGAAAAGAGGCCAAAATTCGGAACCTGTCCGGCTTCCTTACGGTGGCTGACTCGGAGTCGTGGCTAGGTTCCGCTGGAGCCGAAAGAAAGTGTAGCTATCGCTTGGTCGCGATCAGCTAAGTTTGAGATCAGCTAAGTTTGAGGTGATGGTAACTGGGAGGACGTGGGACTACCCAGAGTTCCTAGATAAGCTATGAACATGAGCCCGGAAATGAACGCGTCCCCCCACCTCGTGCCAGCTCGCGCCAATGAAGCTAGCGCTCGTTCCAAGCGCTCTGCAGGATCGAGATTCGTCAACAAAGACTACACGATGCAACTCATCAGCTACGGGGGTTTGCTTCCTGGCTCTATGCATGGTTGCAACGTTTCGACTCGGTAAGGAGTTTTTCCCTTGTGAGTGTTAGCCAAGTTGGTTCCACGCCGCTATTTCTCCTCGCATAGACAATTTCGAATTAAGTGAATCTGCGTAATTTCGGCGTGTCTCGACCTTGGCAGCGCAACTTTGCATCTCTTGTAGCGCGAGCCAGGCGCGTGATCAATTAGGACAACAACAACGCCGGGCCCTGTTGTACGTATGCGAGACCGAATCCAGAGGCGTCTCGACTCGCTTACCCCTGCCGAAGTGGCCAGATTGCGGAGGACAGATGTAACGTACAATACAGTACTTTATTTTACTGTACAATAGAGTACTGTGTCGTTCTGTACCCTAGCACTAAATTAAGGTTGCGAGCTGCATCACCCTGCCTGCCGCCAACGCAACCCGCAACATTCACCACCACCGAGCGGGTGCGATACCAGAGTGCCTAACGCATCCCAACTCGCTTCAAGATCAACAAAAGTACCACTGCCTGATCATGCATGTCGATTCAACCTGTCTTGCTGCCCATCTCTGCGTTCTGCGCTCCAGGCGCGCCTCGATGCGTAGTGCTGCACGCCGATCAAGACCTTGGCAACTGCAGCCCATTCATGAGACATGGGCCTCGTTCTGATCCTTTTTCCGCATTTGGAAGGGTTGAGCTTACTGTACTCACGCCTTGGCTCACCGGTGGTCGCGCCAGGCGTCCGGTTCAAGACCGGATGCAGAATGATTGGAGACCGAGGATTTCCAACACGCACCAACATCTCGAAGCAAATCAACCAAGGAGGCCACATGCCCACGAATCATGCAAGTAAGGCAATCGTGCCAATTCAGCTGCTTCGGGAATGCATGTGCCTCGGAGATTGGCACCAGTCGTATTTGTTTAGCATTCTCACTTTTGGACTACACAACTCGTTGGATTTTACCGAGCTTTGGCAAGGCTGAAAAGGCGCTTAGGACGATTCAAATGTCTTGTTCAGAATACCAAGCGTGGGAAGGGTCCGTATATGGATCTGGGCTGTCCCAGAACGTTTTCCCACGCCCTCTCGAATTCGCCGAATAAAAGGCCGAATGTGGACCGTTCAACATGGAAGCAAGCACGCAAACTAGCAAAGCCCGATTTTGTGGCTTGGGAACGCGATGCAGCACAAGATAGCTGATCTACGTTTGTGTGTCACATTGTTGCACGAATTAGGCAAAAGAGCCTAGACGCTTTGAATATGGCGTCTCATAATTCTACCGTCGAACAAAGTCCGTTTTGCGGTTATTTTCAAGAACAAGAAAAGGAACAGGGGGAAAGTACCCAACAGCGCGAAAGAGGCGTTCACATGCAGGGACTCGGCCTCGCCCCCAAGCGTCTCGGCCTCCTTTACAGTCGCGTTCGCACTCGCATATGCAATCTCGGAATCGGAAAAGCAAGGCCAAAAAATCGGGCAACGTGCTGAACGGCATCGCCACGATCTTTTCACAGATCTTTCAGAACACTTGGTGAAACAGGCGGTGGATATAAATTGGAAAACGATGCGCAGTTGACTTCGTCGGTGAGGCAGTACGACAGAGGTGAGCTCGTTCTTGCATTGACCTACAGTTTGAGCTACGCCATGTCTCATCTCACAGCAGAAAGAGGCAACCTCGATGCAGATATCCGCTTAACCTCAAGATTGGGTCGAGTGTGCTATACGTCTGTAGATCTAGAGAATCTCTCCATTCCGTCGCGATTTCCATTTGAACAGACACTGTGTTGAGACAGCTTGTGAGACACTGTGCTTTATCGCCATATGTACAGTACATACCAATTCCACTTCTGCAAGGGTCCCATTTGCTCCAGGCACTTCACACTCCTTCTCTTCTGCGCCTGATCCGTCGCGATGCGAATCACTCGTTGAGATTCTCCGCGAGCTTTTCGGCGAACCTTTGAAGCAGCTAGGGCCGACGGCGTTGAGTTACAATCAGTATGGCTAGTTCAAAGAACACACTTCCCTTGTTTCTTGAGACCACCGCAGCTAGCTTGTCTCAGACCGCTGGTCTGTTTGTCGTTCAGATCACGGCGAGATCAATGCAGTGTTTCTAGGAAGAAAATGACTGTTCCCATTCTCCGCTATGTTGTGATCTAAACATTATCGGAAATGTCGTGCAAGCCGAGACAGTTTCAGCGAGACTGGGACAACCTCCTTGTCAGAGCTGCAGCTACAGCAAGCTGATGATAGAAGTGATCCTCATTCGCATCTGGGTCCTCCTTTGGGCTGTCGTTGGGCATAAGGCACCAGATTCTGACGAAAGATCTGACAAATGTCTTCCCTGCCTTCCCCACAAAGGCATCTGTCTGTTCCGGTGACACGCGAGGCCCCAGCAAACATAGGCTGATCAGACTCTTTCTCGCTTTCCAGCCCCAGCGTCTCTGGATGAAGAGATTAATTGCAGCGTCGAACCGGCGGGCACGATCACTGCGCACGGAACTGGAGCAGAGACAGGTGGCAGAGATCAAGCGCGACCGCTGTCGGAGAAACTCATACGCCTTCGGTGGTGTACGGAACCTGATTTAGCATGGCACTAGAACGGCGGAAAGTCAGAGATGCAGTTTCCGTGCTGCATAGTGCTGTATAATGTACGGTGCTGTGTCGTGCCATCCTGTACCGTTCGCGAGCTAAGACACCTCAGCCCCTGGCGTTTGCGGAAAAAGCACCGAAAGGGTCCCGGAAGCTTTCAGCTGACTCGCTGCTCTTCGCGTATTAATGGCCGCGAATTGACTTCCGAGCACACTTGGACGCCGAAGGCATGCCGCGTTGTTCTCGTTTTGTCCAAAGCGGGGGTGAGAGAGCTTGACCGCGAAGCGATTTGTTTGTAGCGAAGGCTCCCTTGCCTCCTTGCAAGCTTCACTTGCCTTTCTCGCATTCACACAACTCCCCTCTGCCTGTTCGGATAGCGCAAAATCCGTTCAGCGATCTCGCCCTGTCGCTCCGTATTCTCGCGCCTTCGTCCAGCAGAAACACCCTTATAGTGCACCGTGGCGTCGAATGAACTCGACGTTCTAGCGCATACTAATCTGATGATGGACACAAGACCATGTCGTCACATCAAGGCCGCTCATGCTATGCAACGGTTGTTCTGGTCCTCGCAAAAGATCTGAGTCGGTCGTGAGACTGTGTGTCCGACGCCTTTTTCGGCCGGAAAGATGAGCGGCTGCACTGACCGAGATTGGCCGCGGTTGGCCGCGGTTGACCGAAGTAGACGGATGGCGACATCAAGCTCAACACATTTATTGATTCAAGTACGGTGTTGACACAAGGCGAAAAGGTGCGAGGTGGGAGACAAGCATTTGCTTCCGTTCTAGTTCCCGTCTTCGCAGTCAAGATTGCTATCTTCTCCTGCTACTTCTCAGCACCAGGCCTGGCCCATCTCATCTCTCTTCAAAGATACAACTCAAGAGCAGCATGCAGTAGTATCAGTCCGAGAACCTTGTATCTCACAGTCAACTAATCGGCTGAAACTTGTAATATTCCGCCCAACAACGATAGGTTTGTGTGATGAAAACGTTGCATATGGCATGCAAACGTTGTTAGTGGCCTGGGCTTATAAACACTTCCACCAAGACTTCCGGACAGATCACCTAGCCGTAGCTTTCCTTTGCTTCTACACTGACGTTCCAGGCTAAAAACAGTCTTTCAAGGACACATACCCTTGTATCTGGTGTCTCGGATGCTCAAGATAAAGGCATCCCACATCCTCGGCGACGCCTGAATTGAAGTTAATGTGGACTGGTGCAGCTGCTTCGTGTAAAGCCGACCCGCCTCGACCTCCGACTTGACCTTTGTGCACACGCCGGCTGCACGTTCTTCCGTAGCATCTGTTTCGGCGGTACAGCGCCTGGGATTATTTCACATTTATTTCGGCTCTACTTTCGTCATCAAAGGCCCCGCATGCAATTCCTGTGTTCTAGCACAACTTCCTACCGAACCAAATTGTATCTCGGATGCCGACTTGAAGCAGCTGCAGTAGTCCGACGTACTTCGCATTCGATCGAAGCTCCGTCAAAAAGGCTAGGGAACTCTCTCCGATAGGCAAGGTTCAGGAAAATGGGTCAGGAAAAAGAACAACAAAAAGAAAAAGAAAAAGAAAAATTGAAAAGAACCAAACAACTTTGTCGAAATAAGCTTGAGTTTGAGCCACTTTCGACCTAACATCAAAGCCCGATGGATCTGCAGGTGTCCCGATTGTGCGACTCCATTCCCCCATCAGCCACTCCTCAGCTTCTGGTGGTCTGACCTGTCACCGACCGCCGCTTCGCGAGGCTGTCCATCTTGACAAGACTCCATATCAAGAAGGTGTGTCGAGCGTGTCACTGCATGCAAGGAAGCTAGCACTGTAGTCATGCCATCACCTCGCTAAAGTCAGAACTCGCTTGTCTCACCGACAAAAATGGTCCATCTCCGCTTGAACGATCCAGACACGTCCCGCAACAAACACATCAACTACATTACTGCATTGCCTCAGTATGCTGACTGCGATCAGGCACGTCATCGGCTGCTTCAACTTGCAGCCCAAGTGCAGCCTGTAATGAAGAAATATGGCTTCCAGATCAACTCGCTCGAAGAATTCAAATGGAATCGCGAGTTTGCGGGGCGGAACTGGAACAGTGGAGAGACGGTCGAGCTGGTGCTCCGACGTCAAGATGGGACTTTCGCGCCCCTGCAATGGGTGCTGATGGTATTCTGCCACGAGCTCGCACACATCAAGTACATGAACCACATTCCTTCTCAGCATGGCAAGCTCGATAGGGAGCTGCGCAACGAGTGTAGGGACCTTCAAGCTCGAGGCTACTATGGCGATGGCTTCTGGTCCGCGGGTCAACGTCTGGAGGACAACGCTTTCGTAGTAGGCACTGGTATGAGCTCGCTTCAAGGCTTGCCGGAGTACTCCTGTGGTGGGGCCTTCCAGAGCAAACCGAGCAAAGCCAGGGTGAGGAAGCGCCGTCGCATCCCCTCCAACTCGGGCCCACGCAAAAGGGGGTTCTATGGGCCTAGTATCCACACTGGAGCTCAGACAGCACCGGACGCCAAAGGCGGAAGGCGGCTGCAGGCACCCTTACCTGGCCAAGGATCGCGTGTCGATGGCCGCAATCACCTACCCAAGGCCTCCTCCTTCAACGCTTCATACAAAGACGATCCAAACTCGACGTTTCGTAAGCGCACTCAGTCGGCATCGGCTCGCGAGCTCAGAGCTCAAGCTGCCATGCGTCGTCTCAACATCCTCAACACCGAGGGCATCCGAGTGAAAACCTCCGATGAGCTGCATACATTTTGGCCTGAAGAAGGCGAAGATAGGAGAACAAACTCGGAGAGCTCGAAACCGTCCAGAAGTAGCAGAGACCATGTACAGGAGGAAGACGAAACAGAACTGGAGAGCAAAACGGAAGATGAAGAGGACGACACCAGTGGTGTGCTTGTTATCCGCTTGGACGACTCGTCTGGGGACGAATCTGAAACGGAGACCGCGTTAAATCCCTCCGTACCCATGCACGTTCCAGGCCAAAAGAGTACGGAACGGATCAAGGAGGAAAAAGACTCGCACTTGCACTCCACAATGGCTAGCGGTGAGAGCGAGGAGCAACGTCTGGATCGATCACGACTGTACCGCCAACACGAGCTTAAACAAGGCGGCAAGATCTGCTCGACCGACGATGACTGGCGAGACTTTTGCTCCATCGCCACTTCACCCACTGCCAGTTCCACAGCACAAAACCCTGTTCCATCTGCAAGAAAGCATGTGCACACTACCAGAGACAACCCCATCGAGGTCCTGTCGTCCGACGAGGAAGACGCGAAGCCTACACCGCCGCAACAATCGGGTCAGCCTCGACAGACTCTGGACCTGTCGGCCGTCGAGCAGGATTGGACCTGCCAAGTGTGCACGCTCCTCAATACAGGCGCCGCTTTACGTTGCGATGCCTGCCTCACTTCGAAGAGCTCCTTCCTCGCGGGACAATAACGTTCTTCTCCCTCACCAGATCATGAACCGCACAGACAAACCCAGTCTTGTGCTTCTGTACGATAGGATTACATGGAGAAACAGCGCATGATAGACAACGGCAAGCGCAGCACCTCATGCGACCTCGCAACCGGTGTCAAAAGCAGATGTGCTACGTTCACTCATTGAAGCGATCCGACAGCTGATTTGCAACGGCCTGACTAGGAAGCCTGGCCATGTACGCATTAAAGGCATTGCGATCTGCCTTGTCCTGGATTTTTGGCACGAAGCGCAGTGATTCTTGCACGTGATTGTGCTCGACGAGCTTGACGACGAACGGTGAATACCCGATGGGTGACCGCTTCGAATTTGCTGTGATGATTGCGAAAGGGGTAAGCGGTAACCTGATCAGCTTGAGTGCATCCCGCACGGTGAAAGCAGACGTATGACTTACCAAACGTCCACAAGCCATCCCAATCCTTGCTCTGGACGAGCGTGTCCAGCTTGATGTTCCAGTAACGCTTGTCTGGCACTTTGAAGTCGGATCGCAGCTTTTCCGCCTTCTTGGACATGTTTCGGAAAAGAAGCTGCCGAATGGTCTCGTTCAACGAAAGCCCCGTGTATCTGCTGCGATGTCCGTCTTCCTTTTCCAGTGCCTGCTGGAAAGCAAGTAGACGGATTTGCTCGTCAACCAGCTGCGAGGTGTCGTAGAATTCGATTTCCACAACGAGATGCAAAGAAATGTGAAATTAGACCAGCAAGAAGATTGCTCAGCGTCAGCCTCAGCTCAATGTCATATCTCGAGCGTTCAATCAATTGTCTGTATGTTTACCTTTGCCTCGAGAACCCTATCTTTATCCTCGCCAAAGAACTTCATGGCGGTCTTCAGCTTGAAGACCTTATCCGGAAGCTCGCTCTCCGAGACGTCGTGCATCGCGTTGGCTTCTTCCAGAGCCAAAATGGCTGAATCAGTCCTGCGGTCGTCCTGATAGTAAAAGTCCTTGAGCAAGTCCCGGTCCACCTCTTTCGCATACGTCTCGAGCAAATTAGATGCCAGGGAGAGATACTGCCGTGTCGAAGCAAGCTTCGACAGACCGCGTGTGCGACCAGCGGTAGGCTGCCCGGGAACTGGTACCAAAGCATCCGAGACAGGCGCCTGAACAATTCGGAAAAAGTCGCCGCGCGAAAGTTGGTTCTTCAGACGCAACAAGACGTGATAGATGAGATCCGTGTCTCCAGATTCGATCGCTTTGACGAGCGCGAGCTTGTCTTCACGCATGTTCAGCAGTAGCGGAACCTGATCGATAGCGCGAGCTTCGTGATCGAGCAAACGCGTTGCCAGGTTGCCACGCCCTGCCTTCCATGCCGTCCAAGCGACCTCCGCAAAGCTCACCGAGGCTCCTCTTTCGGCTGAAGTCGGGCCGGGGCCCTTAGTGGAAGGTGCTGCGTCTGCACTTGCAAGGTTGTCATCTTCAGGTCCGCCAAGCTCGCCGATGCGCTCGTTTATCGAAGTTGCGACGCTGAACTTTTGCACGATTTTGGCGCACAGGCGCTCCTCAGCGGCCGACTTTGCTGACGCTGAACCGCCCAGCCCGGGTCTGGTTCTTGCGATTTTGGCTCTAGCCCAATGCTTGAGAATGGGGTCAGGCCTGATATGGAGGAAGCGGGCAATCTTGAGCGACAAAAAGTGATGATTCTGTGCCGTGAGACGCGATAAAAGTGCTGTGGGACCTGCAGCCACATACTGCTCGTACGAAATGGGGATGCCAATCTGGTAGTTACGTGCTGCGTTGAGCACCCTCAGGGTTCTTGCCATATCAACAAAGGCGGTGGGATCGTAGAGGTCGATGAAGCTCTTTCCAAATGAGGCGGCTTTTAGTAGACGCTTTTGCCATGCGAGATCCCACTCGTAGGCAGCAGCGCGAAGACAACAATCAACAGCTCCTGGGAGGCTGCTGCGAATGGCGCGAATGCCTTCGTCTGCTCTGCTGCTCTTCGCACTAAACTGCTCCGCCGCTTCAAAGAGCAAAGCAGCAGGATCGTTAGATCCAGGCCGAAAGACGCGACTGGAGACGTCAGAAACCTTCTGTAGGAACTCATGACGATCGGAAGCAATGATGCGGACGCCGTCCACTTCGCTTACCAGATGTGTGGGGCCGGCATATGGATAGCGAATAGAGTCTCCGAAGGGTCCAACCATGACAACTTCATCGCTGAAAGCCAAAGCAACAGTGTTGTTACCGCACCACTGGACAGCGCGTACGCCACTTCCGCCGATGCCTCCTTTACCAGGCGTTGCATCGGAGGGCACAGAGTCTCCGCCTAAGGAGCGGAAGGGGTTGTCGATGGAGGTCGCATCTTGGTAAGCTTCGCTAGCGCGGATGTCGAACTCGCTGAGGCTACGGGAGAAGTCGGAGCTGACGACCCAGAGAACGAGATCAGCTGTCATAAGGGCCAGCAGCTTGCCGTTGGGTGAGGGGCGGATGATGTGGAAGGGCCCTCGCGACAAACGCATGTCTTGGCACGCAGTGTCGATCGAGGACGGACCTGCAGCAGAGCGAGTAAGGGAGAGCAAGGTGGGACCCTGAGTGACGAGTACTGTGGTGAGGCCAGACTGCGATACGTTGGGAGGTACAATGGCCCAGGAAGAGGGGTGTGGGGAGGTATGATTTGACTGAGACTGTGAAAGATGGTAAGGCGGAAGCAACTCTGGCGTTGGCGATTGAACAGAGTCGTCGTCAAAGACGGGAAGAGCAAAGCCATACTCGCCTCCGCCGCTGAGGCTGACAGCTCCGGCATACTCGCCTGACTCGGCATCTACGTCGAGGCCCGGGAATCGCCATTCGACAAAGCGGCGTGCTCCAACAAAGGCAACAAGACCGCCCGCCCATACCTTTGCGTCAAGAACACCAGTCTCTGTAGCTTCTGTACCCAGCGAATGCTGAGTGTAGAATGAGTTTGACGTTGCTTCGACGGGCACTGGACGATTGCGGGAAACCGGTGTGCTTGCGGCTTGCACGTCCGAAGCTGGACATGGGGAGAGGAGGGTGTATAGACGAACATTTCCCTCTTCGAGAACGACTACGAGCTGCTCGAGTGCGTTGAAGTCGAGCGTGATGATGCGCAAGGATGGGTCCCATGGAATACTCTCGATCAGTTGCCCAGCTGCAGTGTAGACGAGAATCTTGGGTTTGAGCAGGGAGGCTTTGCCCAGTGACACGAGGCGGGTTGGATCTCGGACGAGGGCTATGAGACCACCATTGCTGGATGCTGCGACGACATAGTCTGCGAGATTGTTGATGCCCCAGCTAAGTGTATAGAGTTCTGTGCGTCGGTAGAAGATGTCCTGTAGACTGGTCCACTCTGTGGTCGGATGATTGGTTTGTACCATCTGTGCGCCAGCCAGTCTAGGCGCCAGCCGGAATGGTCCGATCGCCTTCGGAGGAGTTGAGCACAACGATCGAGTGACGCTGAGGGTGTTCGTTTGTCGATGCGTGCCGTTCAGAAGTTGGCTGCAGGAAAAAACGTGGATGTGGTAGAGATGAAAGTGTGAGCGAGATGGAAGCGTGCGTGGTCTGTGCTGCGAGTCGGCCATTCATGATTCAGACACCCACAGCAGCCAAGCCAAGTGGAGGATCGCGTGCCAGTCTGGGAGTCTAGTTTCACCCTTTTCTAACCCATCACGACTGTGACTGCTCCCAGCCCTGTCCATCATCTCGATCCACAACGACGTCCCACTTTCAATGCCTGCATCGCTCATTCGTCGCACCATCATCGTCTCAAATCGAGCCACAGCAATCCGAAAAATACCAACGACTAATTCAGCGCCGGAATAAACAAACGGAAGATCCATAGGAGCGCTGACATGTCGTCTGCATCTTCGCACGGCGAGGCCTCTTCTTTGCAGACAATTTCTGAGCTCCAGGGCTCGCCTCCATCCGGCAAGAGAGGAAAGCTGTCGCCGCACAAAAGGCAGGCACAAGCCATCTCAAAGCTCCTCTCCAACCCAGACAAAGAGATTCGCATCCCTGATGGGCCCAAGGAAAAATCGATACGACCACCTCGTGATGTGATGAAGAACGTGACCGGCTCAAGTGCAGGTGCAGGATCAGGCGAGTTCCACGTATACAAGCAACAACGCAGGAGAGAATACGAACGCATACAGCTCATGGAGGAACAGAGCAAAAAGGTAAGCTGAGCTTAGTATTGCAATCCCGATGCATCGATTGGATGACCGTGTTCCTGAACCCTGCTCTACACATTGATCACCAACAGCTGACGGAGCAAGAAGAGTTCGAACGCAAGCGAGCCCAAGTGCAGCTCAAAGACGAAGCCAAGACCGACAAGAATCGTGCGAGGCGCGAGAAAAAGAAGCTGGCAGCATTAAAAGCACAAGCTGCGGCCAAGGGCAAAGATACTACCAAAATGTCTACTGCCGAAAACACTGCCAGAAATGGGGAGCCTGACGCAAAGAAGCAGCGCTTGCATAATGACGCGGTGCAGCGTATCGAATTCAAGCACAGATATGACTCGGACGACGATGGCTCAGGTGATAGCGAGTCATGACCAAGCATTATCATCCCCAGGCCTTTTTCTTTTTCCCTACTGTTGCTCAGTCAAGATCACGGTGGAGATCAAGACAAACCCTATGCATTCTACGAATGTATCTACCTGTTTGATTGCTAATGATCGGGCGCAACTAGCTACAACCCTGCTTAAAGAAGAGTTTGGGTAAACTTGATCCAAGTACCGATCTGCTGGTACGTCTTGGCGGCTTTGGAGATCTCAGTATCAACGGTAAAGTAGTCATGAACCTCGTCCGGGTAGACATGGTGCACCACCTTGCAGTTAAGTTCGCCTGGGCTGAGTACGATCCTCTGATTCGAAGTGGAAGTTGGCAGATTTTTGGCCTTTCGCAGCAGGTTGACAAAGAGCGTACCCTCGTCGAGCAGCGTCTCGCAACCTCCGTTGGCGATGAAGCACGGTGGCAGCGCAGCAAACTCGGCAATCGTCTTGTTTGAGTGTGTGTTCCAAGGATCCGAAAGAGGGAATGGGAGCTTTCGCAATTGCTGCGCCGCTACTCCCCACTCTTCGTAAGAAAGCGAGATGATGTCCTGTACCACATTCTTCTCGCGACTCTTGAAAGACAAATCCGCGGGTGCGATCCAGGGCGAGAGCAAGACCAAACCTGGTATCTTGAAAGAGTCTGGGTTCTCGAACAGCAGATGCTCGTAAGAGCGCAGGTAGCGCTCCAGTTGCAGTGTCAACCAGGAGCCATGACTATCACCACCAATGTAGATCTGCTGAGGAGAGTAGCCAAGCTCGTTGACAAGGTACAGGTATGCAGATACGGCCTGGTACAGCTGAACTGGCGACGGAGCGAAGGGAGCCAGGTTGTAGTCGACCGAGAACACGTCGATACCGGCGGTGCGAGCAAACGTCTTTGCGAGGTTCTGGCCCATGTGCAGATCACCAGCATTGAAGGTGACACCTGCGCCACCGTGGAAGTAGCAGACGACTGGTCTGTTTGGCTTGCTGCTGGAGCGTGGTTGGGGAGGAACAACATGCGGCTTGTGCGTGAACCAGAGGGCACGAACGCTCCACTTGAGCCATTTGGCGTCCAATAGCGGCGGACCAGTGTATACGTCGGTGACAATCCTGCGTCGATCGCTGGGACCTACCTTGACAGCGAGGATGCCGTCAAGATACTCGGGTCCAGCAGGCGGGATCCATACCTTGTCAGGTCGTCCGTGCGTGGCGTTGAGCTTGAGCGCCTTGATACTGTCCTTTGCCAGCACGACAGAGCCCCCGGGTCCCGAGAGGTTGAGACAGCCAACAATGGTGGCAACTAGGGTGTTGCGGTCTCGGAGGCCACCCTTGCGTGGGGCAATGGGCTGCACACCGAAGCGGATAAGGCTACGCATAACGCGTCTCACAACGAGGATATATACCGCCGAAATATAGCTCCAGTTTGGATTCAAGCGGAATTGTGGAATCAGACATTTGAGCATGAACCAAGGGATCGTGATGAATGAAGTTGGCAAAAAGTAAAGCTGGAAGAGCAGCAATCGCAAGAAGGGGACGAGAACCTTCGGCCTAGGTGGCTGAGCTCGCGAGACCGCAGCCAGCACGTTGGGGTCGGCCTTGCGCTTCTCGCGCAGGCTGGCATCGCTCGAGTGTGCCACCGACTTGGTGCTGATAGAAGCCGTCGAAGACATGATGCTAGGACAATGCGCCACTGATGTACACTGGATGTTGAGATCGTGTGTGAGTAAGTATTGGGCTGGTCCTTCGATCACGTCGAAGAAGACCGATTGCTGAGTAGGACGATCGAATCTTGCGGATGGAGGAGAGGAGAACAAAACGCGGGCAGGGTTTGGGAAAGGTTTGAGGATAGAAGTGTTGTGTTGGCAACGATAATGCGCTTGACCGTGCGGCAAGCTGATCAAGCTGATCCATGCGGCCCTCGAAAACCTTGAGCCAAGCACATTGTTGCCCCGCACTCATACAAGCCGCGGGGACTGCTGCACTCTTCGGTGCACCGCACCGCTCTGCATCTGTTCTTTGGCGGTAACCTGTGCCCACCTTCCTTGTGAAAGTCCGACTATTAAAAAACAATGAGGATGTATATTAATGCAACATAATTACTCTCTCATAAGTGTCCCAGTTAGTACAATGGTTAGTATAGGGCACTCTCAAAGGTTTCTCCTCCGCTTGAAGAGTTGATCTGCTCAGATCAGGGTTCGATTCCCTGGCCGGGAACTTTCTTTTTGCTGTAGAAAAATTGTGAACTGTTAGGCCTTGGTGAGTACGTGGAAGGCGAGCGTGGAACTGCATCTAGGGCCCCACTTCGCTCAGCAATCTGTGAATGTCATTCGATCCCGCAACCTTTCCGATACCATTCAGCAAATCGTTTCTATCCTTCTCTTTCTACCTTATACACATCTACTATCTGCCTATACCATTAGACAATTGGAAGCATCCAGTGCGCAAAAGCCCCTCTAGCACCAACAGCCTCGAATCTGCCCACCTGACAGATCAGCGCGCTATCTCTCAAACGCAAAAAAGAGACTGCCAGTCGCACAAGTTCGCAGACATGGCGACCAAGGCCGCTATTAAGCGAGTGAGTAGCCCGGACTCCACATGGAAACCAATTTTGCAAGATACTGGCTCACAATTCTTTCCGCCGTCCCCGGAAACGCTATCTTTTGTCGCCGAGACAGCTTACCAAGGAGGCACAGCTCATGGACAAAGATCCTCCGCCGCTTGTATACGCCAGACCGCGTGAGAACAACATCCTTGAATGGTGAGTGACCTTACAAGCCTACATCTGCAGGCCATTGCTACACCTACGAAGCTGTATTCTGCCCATGTACGATCACGACTAGACGAGAGCGCTGACATGTGATATCCGTATCAAAGGCATTACATCCTTCGAGGTCCTCCCGACACTCCCTACGCGGGTGGTGAATACCATGGTCAGCTTCTCTTCCCGCCCGAGTTCCCTTTCAAGCCTCCCGGCATCAAGATGCAGACGCCGAGTGGCCGCTTTGCACCTAACACCAAGATCTGCACCTCGATGAGCGATTACCACCCCCACACATGGCAACCGGGCTGGAACACTTCCACCATTCTCATCGGTCTCCTGTCATTCATGTGCTCCGATGAGATGACCACTGGGTCTGTCACTGCCTCCGACGCCGACCGACGCAAGCTCGCTGCGCAGTCGCACGCTTTCAACCTGACCCAAAAGAAGTTCTGTCAAATCTTTCCGGAATTTGCGCGTCCCCAGATTAAGGACCTGCCCAACATGGGCGACAAGAAGCCCATCACCACAAGCCTGGAGGGCAGCGCGGCCAACGCAGGCGATAGCACAGAAAAGGTGGGATCCGATACCCTTGTTTCGTCACCGGCATCGGGTTCTGCTGCATCGCACGGTGCGTGAAACAAACGTCGTCCTTGTGACGATGGATCCGCTAGGGACCCACTGCCTCGCAGGAGATCCCTTCGCGCACAAGGCCTAGCAGTACTGACCTTTGAGATCAACACTTTGTCACATTCTTGGTTTTTGTATCACGCTAGGCTTGAGGAGCCGAACCAGCCCTACATCCAGTGACACAGCCGTGCAAAAGGACAACAGCGATACTTCAGCTGCTCTACCCAATGATAACGACACTAGCACTGGGGAACCAGCACGCAGAGCCGACGAACCAAGACCCCGCAACAATGGCCGTAGAGACCTGTTTGGAGTACGTAGCTCCCTGGTGGTGCTTGCTGTTCTAGCGTATCTCTTTATCAGCCGTGTCATGAACGCTAGTGCGAATGGCATCATCTGATGCCAATCGTTGTGTGCTTCTTTCTTTCTACCCATCTTCATACCATCACAGTCATGTTCTTACGTATCGCATTTCCATCAGCATTTCAAAGTCCTGTTTCTTCCTCGAGGCCAAAATGGTCAACCTCAGATCGGCAGAGCTGCCAAATGCGAGCTCGCTCCTTGCTCGCTAAATGATCTTTGCATCGTGATCACGGTGGGTCAATGTAGCAGCATTGATGTGATGCATCACGAACAAGTGTTAATCCCGCGTGCGTGTCGGCCGATATTTGTAGCAGCCTGAGGCTGAGTTGAATAGTGCGCATTTGTTAAGTGTGGAGGCTCTGAGGAGGTACAATCAATGCCCATTAATCGTACTCTTTGCTCGTCGTCGTTCCTTGCCTCCATTTCATCGTCACCGGATCTCGATCGCAGCAGCAGCACGGCATCTGGCCGTCAATAGATTCAGTTTACACACTACCTGTGTACTGTAGCGAGTACGAAAAGGCTCCTAGAAGGTTTGTCGAGCGGCGCCACCATCGCTAGCACTTTGCAGCTTGAACATATTTGACCCTGTGATTGCGTCTACCGGCTTCCCCCTAGCTGCATCGGCAGCCATCCTTCGGTTGAAGAGCATCGGGACGGACGACTGCACGACTGCTTCCGATCTGGTGCTCTCACGACAGTGCCAAGACCCCTAAATCTCGGCATTGCCTCGCAATGTCTGAAGGCTCTCGCCCCCGACTCACCGTAAAGCTGCGGCCCAACTTAAACGCCACTAGCGCTACACCTTCAGCCTCAGTATCTCGAGCCCGAAGCTCCCGCAATACGCCGGCCGGCTATCGTGAAGAGGATGACGAAGATGGAGAGCAGGCTTTCGCCCTGGACGACGGCTTTGTTTCGGAGGAATCTGGCGATGAATATGGTGGAAGCAGCAGCAAGCGGGTAGGAAAAGCTGCTGCAACAAAGAAAGCGAAAGCGCAATATGCTGGAAGAACTGCACCTCCCAATGCAATCGCTCGGCAGCATCCCTTGTCCGGTGCCGCACCCCGTTTCAATGGGCCCGCGATGGACGAAGATGATGAGCAGGCGCGATTTGAGTCTGGCGAATTGCGTTTTCATACTCGCGACTTCACAAAGATGCCGCTCAAGCTCGACCATGCAAGTCGCCCTCTCTGGATCTCGCCTGACGACGGTCACATCATCCTCGAGGGATTCAGTCCACTAGCAGAGCAAGCGCAGGATTTCTTGATCGCGATCGCTGAACCTGTGAGTCGACCGGCTTACATCCACGAATATAAGCTCACACCGTATTCACTCTACGCAGCCGTCTCTGTCGGTTTGCAACCCAACGATATTATCGAGGTTCTCAACCGACTTTCCAAGGTGCCGGTGCCAGATGCAGTGCTTGACTTTATTCGCGAGTATACCGCAAGTTTCGGCAAGATCAAGCTAGTACTCAAGCAGAACAAGTACTTTGTCGAAAGCGCGCATCCCGAGATTCTTCAGACGCTGCTTCAGGACAGCATCATTGGTGCGGCTCGAGTTCGAGAGGATCCGAATGCTGCCAAGTCAGGACGAATGGAAGTCCTGGGTAAGACACAAGCGCCAACTCGCGGTGACTTAGTCATTCCAGGGACCGAGAGCGCAGCTAGAAAGGCGAGACAAGCTGCTGCTGCCGTAGGTCAGATACCCGGTACGGCTAACGCAGGTCGCTCGGCGCCAGGCACGAGCAGCAGTGCCGGTGCTTCGGGTCCTCAATCTGAAAATGCAGAAGCCGCGCGTAGGGAGGACGAAGCAGACCTGTTCTCAGCCATTATCGGCGTCGATGAAGCAGACGAGCTGGACGAAGACGACACAGTGCACAGCTTCGAAATCGCGGAAGAGTACATCGAGCAGGTCAAGAAGCGGTGCAACGAAATTGGCTACCCGATGCTGGAAGAGTATGACTTCCGCAACGATCAGCTCAATGCCGATCTTGAGATTGACCTCAAGCCCATCACCCACATCCGCCCGTATCAGGAAAAGAGTCTAGCCAAGATGTTTGGTAACGGCCGAGCAAGAAGCGGCATTATTGTGCTGCCGTGCGGTGCTGGTAAAACGCTCGTCGGCATCACCGCTGCCTGTACCATTAAGAAGAGCTGTCTCGTGCTTTGCACCAGCAGTGTCAGCGTCATGCAGTGGAGGCAGCAATTCTTGCAGTGGAGCAACATCCAAGACAACCAGATCAGCGTTTTCACCGCAGATCAAAAAGAAAAGTTTTCAGGCGCATCCGGTATCGTCGTATCAACCTACTCGATGGTGGCCAACACAGGGAAGCGATCGCACACATCGCAAAAGATGATGAACTTCCTCGAAAGCCGAGAGTGGGGATTCATCCTGTTGGACGAGGTCCATGTCGTGCCGGCGAGCATGTTCCGAAGAGTCTTGACCAAGATCAAGGCGCACTCGAAGCTTGGATTGACGGCTACACTGGTGCGTGAGGACGAAAAGATCGATGAGCTCAATTTCCTCGTAGGGCCCAAGCTATACGAAGCCAACTGGATGGATTTGGCCGCCAAGGGACACATTGCAACAGTGCAGTGTGCCGAGGTGTGGTGTCCCATGACGCCCGAGTTTTACCGCGAGTATCTGCGAGAGAAGAGCCGGAAGAAGATGCTCCTCTACTGTATGAACCCGAACAAGTTCCAGGCGTGTCAGTTCCTGATTGACTACCACGAGAACCGAGGCGACAAGATCATTGTGTTTTCCGACAACGTGTTCGCGCTCGAGGCGTATGCTATCAAGCTCAAGAAGCCGTTCATTCACGGTGGCACCGCGCATGTGGAACGCATGCGCATCCTGCAAAATTTCCAACACAACCCTCTCGTCAACACCATCTTCCTCTCCAAGGTGGGCGACACCTCGATTGATCTGCCCGAGGCGACGTGTCTGATTCAGATTTCGTCGCATTTCGGATCGCGAAGGCAGGAGGCGCAGCGGTTGGGCCGCATTCTGCGTGCGAAGCGGAGGAATGACGAGGGCTTCAACGCGTTTTTTTACAGTTTGGTGAGCAAGGATACATCCGAGATGTTTTACTCAACGAAGCGGCAGCAGTTCCTTATCGATCAAGGGTACGCCTTTCGAGTTATCACACATCTTGTGGGGATGGAGAATATGCCCGGTCTGGTGTATAAGAGCCAGGCGGAGCAGATTGAGCTGCTACAGAGCGTGCTGATCGCCAACGAGTCGGATGCAGATCTCGGGTCCGATTTGCAGGGCACCGAGTTTGGCGGGGCACGACGAAGCGGTGGAGGGATGGCATCGATGAAAGCTGGTGCGGCCAAGGCAGCGAGGACGACTGGATCGCTCAACGCTTTGAGTGGCGCACAGCACATGTCGTATATCGAACGCAACCGTTCGGTAAACAAGACGCTGAACAAGGAACAAGGTCGGCATAAGATGTTCCAAAAACGTGCGGACAAAGCGAAGCGCAAGAACATGGAGGATTGAGTCCTGCCCTGCTGCCATACCCCGTCCCCGTCTAATGTCGAAGTGGTTGCCCGCGCAAATCTTGCGCTGACGATGTGATGTTCCGAAGCATGCTGTGGAAGCTGAACTCAAGATGGTATGAGGGTATCATTTGGTATTAGAATACAGCTTTGAAAGTATACATGGTCCACACTGATTGGGGTGTGTGTTGTGGGGACTAGGGACATTTATGCGATGGTGCATCCTCGTCCGTGAGTGGTTCCCTTTGGCTTACTAGCGATGGCTACGTTGGCGATTTCGACAAACGCCTCATTGACACCGCGATTCATCTTTGCCGAGCATTCGAGGTAGCGTGATGCTTTGATGCGTTTTGCGACCTGCACACCGTCTGCGTAGGTGAACGGTGGCGGTGCACCAGTGAAGCGTTTTTCTATGGTTGAGGGTGAATCGCGTAGATCGCACTTGAGTGCGACTAGGATGATCTTTACTCCCGGGCAGTGGTCGTGGATTTCAGGAAGCCACTATAAGCGGAGCAAGTACGACGGAACAAGAGATGGATGATTGTCAGAAGAGATAGCCAATCCCAACATGGGCGAGAAGGAGGGTGGATGGTATGTACCCTTGTTTCGACGTTTTCCAAGCTGGCAGGGTTATCGGTGGAGAAGCAGAGAACGACTACGTGCGTATCGGCGTAAGACAGGCTGCGGAGCTTGTCAAACTCTTCCTGACCCGCTGTATCCCAGAGAGTCAACTCGACGCTTGGTCCGCCCGGCGAAGGCTGCATAACATGCACGTAATTTTCAAACACTGTCGGCTCGCTGAAACACCAATCCACCAAAAGCGAGAATGCAAAACAGTCGTCAACATGGATGATGGTTCGATCACCGCGCACTTGGGGGGAGGATCAACGGGTACACCTACTAAGCCTGTGGGAACTCGTGTTTGATCAGGACGAAAAGCAAACTTGTCTTGCCGCAAGCTCCATCTCCAAGTACGAGCACTTTGCGAGCTATTCTTCCACCGCGCACAGCTGCGCCTTCAGTATCGTTCCCGAGGAGGCCGCAGAGCGTCATCGTGGCAGTCTTTCGTTTCGATGTGAGCTCTCCTAACGACGGATGTAACGGATAGTCTGTTGCGGGTAAGCAAAACACAGGTCGAATCGTATGCGTTGTAGAGCAAGTAAGGAGGGTAAGTCAGTAGCAACGACGTCTACAAAGAGTACGAGTGTTTGAGAGAGTGAGGGGGTAGAGAAGAGACACAGAGAGAGGGTAAAGACGCCGGATAAGCATTCACAAATGTTGTGTTGGTGCAGCTGAAATTGGCAGACGCGCGACGCTTAAAGTAGCAGCACTGAGTGCACACAGAGACGTGTCTCAAACAAAGTGTTGGTTTCGCTTGCCGCCCGCCCGCGCAAATCCTAAATCGTGGAAAATTGCTCAACGCATCGCCCGATTCACCCATCCTCTCTGGGTCACGCCAACCCTCAAGCAGCTCAATTCAGCACGATGCAGCCCAACAAGCACGACCACCGTTCTCAGCGCAGGAACACATCATGAGGCCAACGTTGTCGACTTAAAAATACAACTCTGATTTCGGCCTATGGTGACAGTGTTCGGGCGACCTAGTTCCAGACTCGTGTCTAGACAGTTCCAAGTATCGCTATCCCATCTTACTTTCGAGCGAAATCGATCAATGGCTGACCATCAGCCTTCATCCTACGCTGGCGTTCGATCGCCTCTTCTCTCCGACGTGCTTCGTTTAGGCGCACTGCATTGCGATCCAAGAGGCTCAAATCGTTGAATGCTCCCGTAGGAGCCGCCACGCCTGCATGGCTCCGAAGCGCCTCTTTTGCGTCATTGATGGCCTTGTCGGCCAACAGACTTCCTTTGGCAAACGGCCCCGCGAACGCGTTGCTGTCGATCAGCGGTGTCGGCGGCGATGGCCCAGCTGCGCCGCTGCTGCCCACCTCACCAGCACCTGCGGCGGACCGACCGTTGGGACGACGCGACGTGTTCTTCCTCGACAACCCTCCACTTGCCCCTGCGCCGACTCCAGCATCTTGACTGCTCGGAGGAGAGTCGATCTGGAACAGCACCGACTTCTCCTGTCGCAAGATGTACGTGCGCGCATTGAGGATCGCGCGCACCCAATCCCGGTGAGCGGCTGGGTCCGTCAAGCAAAAGTAATGCACGTAATCCTGGTCTGGCTTCTCGAACATGGTGATAGGATCCTGTGAACGAAGTGCAAACCCATTCGCTTTTGGCATCTTGACCGCCGAGCTGTCGACCAGGTATACATCAAAGGTGGAGATCTGGCAGATGGACGTCTCGTCCTTGCCCTTCTCATTCTTTGCGTGATACAGGCCATGGTCACGCAGCTCGAGCCAGCGTTTGTTCCATTTTTTCTTGCGGTCCTGCACATAGACATAGCCGGCAAGTGCTGGAGAGCTCAGTGGTACCGAACGAATCGAGAGATATGGAGAGAGCTCGGTACGCTTGATGAGGAAAAAGTCGGTCTTCGGATGCGCTCGAACATTGACCACTTCTGTGATCATCTCGTACTCGCGCAAGGGACGCTCGATGCCCAACTGAGCCGAGCAATCGAACACAACCCAGCCACCCTTGCTGTCGTCCATTGGCAGCCTCTCGCGCTCAATCACTTCAAGAGCAAGGTCTCGCGCACGTGCCGAGACAGGCACCTCAACGACGGTGAAACGCTGCCTCGACAGGATAAAGACCTTGTGTGGCTGACGTGGCTCAGCTAGAGCAACACTCGGACTGACGTTGCTGCCGTGAGACGAGGTCATTGCGCCTGTGTGATTGGAAGGTGCTCGCTGCATCTGGCTGTCTGCGTGAGCGACCGCGACGTCTAGGGAGGGGCGTCCATGGTGCATAGCGGCCTGCGAAAGTGCGGCAAAAGTGGTGGCATGAGAGCTGTGCGGCGAGCTAGAGGCCTGAGAGTCCTTAGATGCAGTGCTCGGCCTCGGCAGGTCGGGCATGGGGGGTGCTGCAGCTGTGTTGATCGTGAGCGGAGCTTGTTTGCGCGAAATTGATCGTGAGCGAAGCCTTTGGAACATGCCTGGCTGGTGCACCGGGGTGACAGCATTCGCAGCTACATTGGCTCCGCCAGAAGAAGCGATCGGGAAACAATGGCCTCGAGAATCCGCACGGTGCCGAGCGCCGGAGAACTCAACCCCGTCTGCCATCCGAGGGGAGGTGGCGACGTGTCCAACCGGCTCGCAAAGGTTAAATGATGGAGAAATGGGAGACGAACCTCCCCTCTTGACCTGGGCCGTGGCTGCATTCAGAGCAGCGGTGGCGGATGTCGCCAGCGCCTGGGCTTGAGCAACAGCGGCAGGCGTAGGGTTAGCTTGGGCGTGCGCCATCGCCTTCTGAGCTGCTATCACAGTAACCATTGCGTTGGAGGGTAGATCTGGCATCTTTACAACGTTAGGTAGCGTGGGGCTGATGGGAGAAGGTCCATGAGGCATCGCCTGGGCCATGGCTTTGGCACGCAATGCAGCTTCCGACGGCGTCCTTGAGCGCATACCTGGATGGGCGTATCGCTCGGCTGGGGCTGTGCGCATCGACTTGGACCTCGATACAACAGCGGAATCCGCTTGTTGCTTTCTTTCCGATGTGCGCCCAACGTCCTGACGGGCAACCGTTTGAGATCGCTGCATGACGACAGCGTTGGGCGCGTTCGCACGCTCGCGGCGCCCTTGCACCTTCGCCAGCCTATGGGTCAGGTCGTTCGGATTCAACACAGCATCGCCAGTCTGGCCTTGAGCCTGACTCTGTTTAGCATGTCGAGCATGGCCACCCGCTGATGAAGTGGCGCCTGAGTTCCCCTTGCCCTCAAGGGCCTGAGCGGCCAAATCGAAATGACGCTTTCGTTCTTGGGCGCGCAGAGCCTTTTGAAGGGCCTTAGGATCGTCAACCAGCATGCCGAGCGGACGGTCGTCCGAGGAATCTGAGTTTGTCGCATCCTCAGCTTCGGTTTTGGATGTTGCCATGGAAGCGCTCCGGTTAGGAACAACAGGCACTTTACCACCCCGCGCGGAGCGTGTGGCAGCCGACCGCTCGACCTTGCCGTAATCGTCGTCCGAGTCTTGGTCAGTCATGGCTTCGGACTCGTCGCCCTCATCGGACGCCTCGTGCCGTTCGTCATCCGAGTCATCTGCATCGTTGCGACCTCGGCCAGGCTGCTTGCCACCGCCTCCGCCTCCTGCGCCTCCAAAGCCCCCACCACCACCTCCACCGCCATCGCTGGATCCATAGTCGTCCGTATCGCTTCCATCCGAGCTTCCGTCGCCGCCGCTCCCCCCAGCAACCATGTGACTCGATTTGCCGGAGGGAGCTCCGGCTGCAGCGAGAATCATGGACGAGGGGAGCGCCTCAGCCGCGAGTCGATCGAATGCATCTGCACCTTGCTCAGCAACCCATTGTAGACCGTGCTCGGACCACGAATTGCGCCGTGGAAATCGGTCCTGTTGCTTGCGGATGCGCTGAGCTTTCTTCCACTTGGCCTGCTTGCGATCGACCAGGACCGGAATCAGGATAGGGAGATCCTCGGCATTGAGAGGTTCTGGGGTCTTGAGCACAACCGAGCCGGTGACTGCCTCAACGATCGTGGGCAGTTTCTCCTCGTCCGCGCCAGACAAGCCCTGGCGCAGGGAGGCGGGAGCCGTCTCCGGCTCATTGGGGAAAGGTGCACCTTCAGTTTGACCGGATTTGAAGACGTCGGTGGAGAGGTCCCTTCGCACCTTGTCGAGGTTTGTCTTTAAGGAGGACTGGCGAATGTGTCGCAGATTCTTGGGCGGTGGCGCAATCTCGGCGGTGCGGGAGCGAGAACGGATCATGGCAAAAGACCCTTCAAGCGGTGTGGAAGGCAGCGACTTCTCCTTGAGGGCCTCACTGGGAATTCGCGGGCTTTGTGGCATTGGCAGTGTTTGTGGTGCCGAAGCCCAGTCACCACGGGTAGCGGAGAAAGGCGGAGTGGGTGCGAGTCTGGAAGGTGCGAAGCTAAGGTTGAATGTGTCGTCAGCTGAAGACAAGTATGGTGAAGACATGCCTGCCGCGCTGACGCTGGTGCCAATGTAGTTCTCAGGCCATACCTTGTTTCGAGCTTGTGCAAGGATCTGCTGCGTAGTAATAGGACCTAATGGCGCCTTGGACGATGTCGCATGCGGCACTGAGACGGGCATTCGAGATGATTGTGCTGGCGTTTCCGATACCGATGCAAATGTGGAGGCAAACGCAGTCTTGATGGTGAGTACACCAGCCTCTTCGCGGTCCAAAGGGCAGCTTGTCATTCCAGGAACGGGCGGCGACCTCGTCAGTTGAGGCGATACGGAAGGAGGGAAGGGGAACTCTGTGCAGTCAAGGAAAGCCGGACCTGCGGACATCGGAGTGCGGGCACAGGTCTGCGTCGAAGGGGAAGCTGACTGGCCGCTCATGTTAGAGAAGCTCTTTTTCCTGAAAGAAGGAAGGCCATTGAGGAGCAAGCGCTTTGACATAGAGGTGCTGGAAGACTTTGACGATACGGGCAACGTTTGGGAAGCCGCTCCTTGCGCTGAAAGTCGCGTCTTGCTGGACCGCTTTGACTGTCTTCTGCCCACTTCGGATGCTGCCTCTTTGGTACTGGTTGAACCAGAAATGAGCTCGCGCGCAATCGCAATACTGTTTTTGCGGCTGGTGGAGAAGCTCTTCCGACCTTTTGAAAACGATCTTCTCCCAGCTTTGATCGACATAGCCGACTCGCCGTCTGACTCGGAACCGGAGCTCCATCGACTGTTACCAGCTGGTGTCTCGTCGTTTTGCGCCCGTGCAATGGCAGGACGAAGCTCGAGACCATCGGTGATGGATGGAAGAAGCTTAGACGACGCCTCGGCCTCCTGGTCATCCCGCGACGCATCGCGAATAGCAAAGGAGGGAGGGGCGGGTACCATGCTTTGCTTGCGGGATCGGACAACACCTTCCCTGGGGGATGCCAATACGACCGTACTTTCGCCATCTTCCACCTTTTTCTTGGATTCGGCAGGGATCCGCGTCTTTGCCTCGGACGCCTGACTGGGCGCAAAGAACGAGATGTTAAAGGTTGGGACTTCCGGAGCGGCAGACGCTGCAAGAGTGGCACCCGAAGGCTTCTCCTGTTTTGCTGTTGGAGACGCTGATGTGAGGGGCAATCCTGCTTCGGCATGCTTCATGGATTCCGACTCTTGCGTGATCCTTGATTCGGCAGTGCGAACGCCCTGATCTTGCCCGTCCAACTCCGACCCTATATCATCGATCTGCCGAGAGTAGGAAGGTTTGCGAGATTGCTCACGCTGAAGGAAACCCATCATGGTGTGGAGGCTGAGACCTTCGCTAGATGATCCTGTCTCCAAATCGGCAAATTCGAATGCGGTCGCGGGATCAGAGCTAAAGCTTTCGCGACTCTGGCCCGCACGCATATTCGAGCTGACCCGGCTGCTCACAGCAGAGTACTGTAGTTCTGGAGACTCGGAAATAATGCGGTCCATGATGGCGTTGCGTACCGGTTGAGCCAACGAAGCACATCTTGAGCCTGTTTGGTTTGAACCGGACGTGCTCGCTGAGTAAGGCACTGCTTCAGACGAGCTATCTTCGGACCTGCTCCTCGGCTTAGAACGCGCATCAGCCTCGTCTGCATCTTGTTCAGTGTCAAAGTCGTAGAAAGCAGTGCGTAGTGGCTCCGAATAGTCAGAGGCACTGCCCCGCTGGCGGCTAGCGGAACCAGATGCGGCCGATGTGGGAGTGTGTTGGGGATATGGAACGCCCGTACTGGAGCGGCTGGAGTGCGAACCCGAGAGGGGTGATCTTTGTTTGATAGTGGTGGCGGTGAGAGAGCGTCTGCGGCGAGTACCTGCGGACCCAGGAAGAGTGTCTGAGTTGCTGGTCGCGGGCGAAGATGTGAGAACGAGAGGCGCGGGCGCTGCCTTTCGTCTGCTCACAGATGCGGCTCTTGAGCGCTGTGTTGAGGAGAAGCCGGGTGCTTTGGCAGCCAGGACGGAGAAGCTGGAAGCGGCATTTGGGGACGAGCCGGTCTGAACCGAGTTTGTGGTGCGATGTTTGTCGATGACCATCCGATCGTCGCCGTGATGTGCGGCGACATTTGACGCGGCAGAGTGTAGCGGTCTCTGGAAATCGTGGTGAGGTACTGCAAAATCAGCAGTGATTGAATCGAAACCTGAAGGCGATGCAGGCGATGCAGGCGAGAGTGCCGTGGACTCAAGGTACTGACTCGCCTGATATTCTGGGGTGGATGCGATCTGAGCCAGGAACTCTTGCGCCGAGAGACCGATCTGTTGGTCGGCGTGCGCGAGTGAAGAAACGTCTGGAGACTGTGCCCGAGTCGCAACGAAGGCCGGGCCGCTTGGCATGACGGGGATCATGGAACGCATCTGTGGAGTAGTGCATCGAGAAGAGGCCTCTGGCCCGGAAGGAGGGGGTGGGGCTGCAAAGGCCTCGTGCAGTGCTTCGCTCGGCCTGCGACTAGGAAAGCGTCGTAGCGCAGGCGGACCGCCGGATGAGACGAGAATGAGCTGTTTCGGACCCTGTGGAGCTCCGGTTGGCGTATGGGCTTGACCATCTCGAGAGAAGTTGGTGGCTGTGCCGAGCTGGGGCGACTTGGATCGGAGGAAGGCGCTGCCTTGCTTGGACTGCGTGAGCTTTTCAGCGGGCAGGCTGGTTGGAACCGGAGGCGCTGGAGGGGCTGAAGTGAGATCAATGCCGCCAAGGCCAAGCCCGATAAGTAGCGCATTTCGATCTCCACTGATGGTGGATGCAGGATTGCACGAAGATGTGGGCTGGTAAGCAGGCAGTGAGGATTCCATGGAAGCAGTTGCTTGACGTTGGCGCACCAGATTGAGTTCCTTGGGTCTCCAAGCGTGCGAAGCACCATTGGGGGTGAGTGGTGTCAATGGACCGCATCGATCGTGAGCATCTACCTCGGAGGATTGTGAGCGGGCATGGCCGCTAGACACGCTGTGATCTGTCTCTGCGCTGTTGACTTCGCTGACAGCAGGGCTGTAATAGTCTATTGAACTGTCGGTGGAGGCCTGTTTGAAAGGATGAACGCTTTGGAGCAGCGAGAGAGAGGAGGTCGACGATGGGTAGGATGAGAGCGAGTTGATGGATTCTATGGAATTGTAGAAAGAGTGGAGCTGTGACGTGGAGCGGGATGAATCGGCGGAGTCGACCTGGAGTGATGCTTTGAGCGACGGGAGCGAGGGACGCGACAGACGTTCAGCCTGCAGACGAGATCGTGGTGGTGGCTGTGGAAAGAGAGTGTCAAAGATGTCGTCATCGTTGCAATAAAGCTCTCTGGAACGGGTGGAGTGGGCAAGGTCGTAAGATTCGAACGTCGGGTTGGGCGCGCCCCGACTGTATCGACGTGATTGCGTCGAGGTCGACATGCCGAGGGGAAGCGGTGGTTGGCGTCAGCAGTCCGAAGCGGCGTAGAGCTAGCGAATCAAAAGTGGTGGTGGTGGTGGTGAGCTCTGCAAGTGCACCGCATGGGTCAATTGAATGCAAGTATCGACGAAATTGTTCAAAAGGTCACTCGCAGCGTGGGTTTCGTTTCAGCCGAGCTGCTTGATGAAATGACGAGCTTGCAGCCCACTCCTGCAAACGTCTAACCAGACAAGCGATTCGGACGCAAACCCAACGAGTTAATAAGCTCGACGGCGATTAGCGATGGCAGTCGCTCCAGTGAAAAGCACGCCAGGTTGTAGACCAAGCGAAAGGTTATTCACTGCGTTTACAGCAGCAGGATGTGTCGAGAACGAAGACAGATGACGACCGGGCTGCAGATGGGATGGCGCTGACCAGAAGGATGGGAAGAAAACACGAGTGAATGAGATGGGAGAAGACGGTGCGAGAAAGGGGATGGTGGCCGGGAACTGATGCGACAAGTGAAGAGAGAAGCGCCAAAGAGAGAGAGAGAGAGAGCGCGAAAGACTGGCGCGTGTGAACAGGAGCTGGGAGAGAGCAAAGGAGCGGGAGGTGGGAGATGTGGGAGATGGTGGAGTGAGCCAAACTAGATGGAAGGAGATGTGGATGACGGTCAACGGCGAGGTTCCGAGCGGCCAGGGAAGGGGCGATGCAGGGCGAGATGAAGGATTCGCAGCAGCATTCGCAGCAGCACTCTGGCGATAGGTCGGAGTATCAAGCAAAGTGAAGCGTGGCTTGGGCTGTCAATTCCGGATCTGGCTTGTTGGTATTGCAACCCGGTCGCAGCGCCCTAGCCAAACCAACCCGAGCCAAACTACAACTCATAGACGCACAGAACAGTGGAGATGATACGCATGAAGAATTGTGCATGCACACACAGGCAGGCGAGGGCTAGCGCGGCGGCATGGGATGGGATGGGCTGCGTACAGTACAGTACTATACTGTACAGTAATATTGACATTGGGCGGAGAAGCCAAGAAGAGCATCACCATCGCAGATGGCTGCGTGAACAAGAGTGGGAGTACCCGCCCAGGAGCCGCATGGCGCACTGTGGTAGCGAAAGCCAAACGGCAGCAACATTGGCCACAGCAGCGGCTACTCTAGGAGGCAACATGAATCACGAATGGACAACTTGCTCTCCCCCCTGTGCCGCCCAGCACCGAACAACGACGTGCAGCTCAATGTGAATAACGACAGCTCATCGAACTGCGCGCATCCGCATGCATCCGCATGCACCCACGAACGCACGCACACACGCACGCACACACGCACGCAATCTCCTGCACGCGTTTGCTGCCAAATTGTACTTGAGCCGTGCGTTGGCAGTGCGGTTCGAGTTTCAAGAAGAAAAGAAAGAACAAGGGTGCAGCTCAATCTCAAAATCCAAAACACACGCACATACGCACGCAAACTCGCAAATCCGCACACATGCACTCGACGACGAAAACAGGGTTCTCCCGATTGCTCGCCTCCTGTGCTCCCTGACATGACTGGTTCCACGTTATTGACCCCTGAGTTTCGACCCGCAGCTCTGCATTTTCGTACACCGACTTGTATTGGCTCCTGAGCCACCGCACTGAATCACCACTCTCTTTGGCACTCAAAGTTTGATAGCTTAAAAGCTCCGACCCGACCCGACCTGACCTTCTGATTCCGGCGTTGGGGAACAAAGGCACCAAGCTAGTTTCTAGCAAAGAACGCTCGGGTTCAGCCTGGCATCGTGTAGCGAACAGCACATTGTGTGGTGGGCATCAAGCGTAAGTGGATCGACGTGTGGATCGACATGAGGATCGACATGAGGATCGACGTGAGGCAGCAGATGCGGTACTGTGCTGTGCTGTGCTGTGCTGTGCTGTGCTGTGCTGTGCTGTGCTGTGTTGTGCTGTTCCTTACTGTACCTTAGTTTTCTCCTCCAACCGATACAGATTGAGCACGGAGTTTGGCCGGGCACTTAATCAGTGTCACTATGTATTTTCGGGGCCGAATTTTGTGTCGGGATATTTGGATGTTTGCTTTGTTTTCTAAATTCGATTTCTCTTAGAGTGTGTGGTTGCGGTCTGGTTTGCTCCTGCCTGTCGCCGATCATTGGCATCAGCTACAAGGTTCAATTTAGGCAAAATCACTGCGACTAATGGCTGTCGTGCAGAATGATGTGGCCTGTCAGACAAGCGCCTCTCCTTCCATCCTTCTTTGGTCCCACCCCCAATCCACCCCCACACCAACAGAGTGTCGCTCTGTTTGAGCTGCTCGTCACCAAACATTACGATTGCGATCGCCGATCTCCGTCCTCACCAAACATTGTTACCATCACCCTGTCCACTAAACGGTGGTCACTAGACGGCGGTCGTCGACGCACCAAGAGCATGTGCCAAATAGCGTACAGCATTGCCACACAGCCACACATTGATGTTGCTCATTTCGAGGCTACAACGTCGTGCAGAGGCTTTCGAGAAGCCCCTTTCGTCACGTGGGCCCGATTTTCTTACCGCATTTGTGAGATCAGCGCAGCTTCTTCCTGAAGCATGCATTGTGATCCGCCTCCAAGAGTCCCGTTTTCGCACGATTCATACGTAGAGTTGCCTCGGCTTCAACATCCAAGTGGGATAGCTAGGCATCGTAAGCTTGCTTCTCAGGATTGGGATACTAGCAATCCGCGCAGCAAGCGCCGTCGGGCTTGGAAGATGCAGGGGAGTGCTCCAGTGCTTACACCTGTTTTTATTAGGCAACAAATCGTCTTCATGTCAAGCAGGACAGCGTGTTCAGGATGACGATGGTATCTGGTGGTGTTGCTGCATGATAAAAGATTACAAGAGCCGAGAAAAATCCGATTCGAGCGGACCGATGGGCGAGGTCATGAACTATTCGAGCTCGCCCTCATCCTCGTCCTCCTCTTCGTCTTCGTCCTCGTCCAGATCGATCTCATCACCGTTGAGCAAACCTTCGAGATCCTCCAGATTAAGACCTTTCTCCTGGGCGTCCTTCAGCGCGCGTTCAAGCGCCTTGAGCTCCTCGTCTTCCGCCTCCATATCCACTTCCTCCTGTTCACTGTCCTCATCCTCTCCCAAGCCTGCTTCAGCATCCTCATCGTCTTCACTGCCGATGACATCGGAACCATTTTGCTCTTCCTCGCCCGCATCGTTGGTCGAGCTTCCGGCGATACCCACCGCAGTCAAGCACGTGAGACGCGTTCCCTTGGTGTCGAACTGGGCGTTGCTCTCCACCGAAACCACTCCCTCCGCATACTCTGCAAGCGAACGCTCCTGCGACGACAGATTGTTGATGATGGTGCTGAGGTCAAACGTCCGGATAAAGCCGTCCGAGGAGATAGTGACAGCAACGTAGGATCTGACCTTTTCCTGAGCCTTTTGTTTGCCCTTGGTCGAAGGGATCGAGACGGGGAGAACGGCGACGGATCGCACTCGATTCTTGTGTCCCATCAAACGTCCAACTTCCACCAGAGGCGCAAGCTCCTCATCCTCCTCATCCTCCTCATCCTCCTCGTCCGAGTCTTCCGTCTCGGTAGCCTTGGCTTTCTTGCCCTTACCCGCTGCTGCATCGTTTGCCGCTTGTGCAACCTTGGCGTCAAGGTCAAACACCTTGACGATGCCGTCTTCCAAGCCAGCGAAGAAGAGTTCACGCTCCTTGCCAGAACCATCCTCGACGCGGAAGAAGCACATATCGCCAATGCGACGCTTCTCTTCCAGCTCGGCGACCTTGGTCATGTCGGTCTTGAAGATCATCGCCTGCCTGTATGCGAGCACGCAGAAGCGCGAGCCGAGGGTGTCCCACCGGACCAAGTCGGCTTCGACGCCGATTCGCGTTGATGCGGCTGCTTGACCGCGCATCAAGTCCCACATTCGGATGGTGCGATCCGAGCCTACACTCAAAGCCAAGCGACCTGTGGGATGGGGTGCTGCGCTGTTGATGCGTCCAATATGGCCCTTGAGCGTTCTGAGCAGCGCCCAGTCACGCGTGCGGTACAGGTTGATGTGCGAATCCGCGCTGGTGGTCAGAAGATAGGTACGCGAAGCAAACACGAGCGAGGTGATGGTGCCTTCGTGTCCCGTAAGCTGTCCGACCTCTCGCTGCTTGCGCAGATCCCACACCTTGACGATCTCGTCAGTTCCTCCTGTCGCGAGCCACTTTGAGTCAGCGCCGGCGGTAGCCACGGTACGGATGGACGAGATGTGCGCAGGGAACGTGAAAATAGGCTTGAGCGACACGCCGAATGGGGTGGAAGCGGCGTTGGATGAAGAGGCGTCTGCGTCGGTGTTGCTGGCTGGGACAGGCTTGACAGTGGCTTCCAAACCGTAGAGGAGTCGCTCGTACGATCCTGCTACGATCTTAAAGGTAGAGGTGGGCGGAGGTGGCTTAATAAGAATGGTCGGTGGCTGTTGAGTAGATCCCCTGGACGAGACTTGGTTGCCCTTTTGCTGCTGCGCTTGCTTCTTGCGCAACTGCGTCTCAGCGGTTTCTTGGGCGCGGTGAGCAGCAGCGGCAGCCTCTTTTTCTTTGAGAGCGGCGTTCTTCTTGGCTTGGATGAATTCGTGTTTGGTCCTTGGCTTGGGATCGTCTTTGGGTCGTGTGCGTTGCGGGACGGGCTTCTTAGCGGGCTTGGCTGCTTGTTGCTGCTGGTCGGAACGTGCCTTCTTGGCCGACTTGCGGTAGACCGTGGCGGAGGGTGCACTGCCGCCAGCGCCGTCGTTGGATCTGGATCGCTTCTGTCCGACCATTTTCGGTGTGCTGAAAGTGAAGCCTCTGATGTCGAGACCGAGGTAGTCGAGATGAGAGGTGCGAGGTGCGAGGTGCAAGGTGCGGTGTGTTGTGACAAGGGGGGGTTGCAACACGCACAAGTTGGCCTTGGCGTGTTGAGAAAGTTGGTTCTCGAAATTTTCCATTTTCTCAACCACTTTCTCGGATTCCGGAACACGGAAAATACTTTACACTCTAACATTTTGAGTATGAAATCGTGAATGCGCAAGCAAAGATTCGGGCCGAGACAAGAGTGGATGCTGTGTCGAGATGGTATAGGTTCAATGCAAGTTGCAAATTTGCGACCATAGTACACGAAAAGATGACCTGGGCTAGTAATACAAGATCAGTGGTGGTATGGAGAGAAGAAGACGAGGCGGACAAGCAGGCGGGATGGGTTCGTTCAAAAGCGCGAGGGATTCGAGAGAAAAGTGAAGAAAGGGCGCCAAACTTGGGAGAAGCAGGGCGTTTCAAAGGTCGGGGAAGATAGAGGCATGCTGGAAGAACCGCTTAGAGAGATGCAGAAAATGCTGCAGAAGAGCAACAGCTGTGAGAAGAGGGAATCATAAGCGGTGCGGCAACAACGGTTGCAATGCTGGGAGGAGAAAGAGGAATGCGAGCAAAGAGCCAAGTGACGGCGATGAGATGGCTGGATTAGCAAATCACACAGCTGCAACCAGGGGTGTCTTCCTCCTGGCGACTGTGTTGAGCAGAGCGCGCGTTCGAGGTTCGCTTGACTGGCGATTCTGTGGCGCAGGTCAGGACAAAGAAAAAAGGAATGTAGAGCAAGAAAGTCAGCACATGGTTGCGAAATTGGAGCCGGGGTGTGAAAGGTGTGATTCAAGCAGAGGGCATTTGAGCGACGTACCCTGCTCGAGCTTGAGAGGCTCTGGTGGAGGCACCGAGCGAATGATGATGTGGACAACAGTGGTAGCGCCAGGCTTGCATCGTCGAGAGGCGAGCGTGAGGTCAGGATTGTCGAGGATGTGACCGAGATGGAGAAGCCTCAAGTAGGAGGCAGATTCGGGTTTGGGCTGAGGCCAAGAGTCTGGCCAGTGATGCCAAATGTGTGCTCGGACAGAGTCGACCGAGTCATTCGGATCGAATTTCCACGACTTGCGCTGCCCAGTGACGAGAAGTGTGTTGAGATGCACCGCTTCAGTTGCGGAAAGGTCGTGGCCGCGAGATGGTGAGGAGGAGGTAGAGGAAAGCTGCGCTTGCAAGCTGAGCGGGCTGCGAGCCGCTTGGGCTTGCGAGGCTGAAAAGGAGACGGGTGGCTCGGGTTCCTTGTACTTTGGATTGGAAGAGATGGTGGACTGATTGGATACTACGTGGGTGAGACGAGTATCTTGGTGGGCGTGGGACGAGGCGTTGTCGGTGGAGCAGGTGGAGTTGCGGCAGTTCTCTGTGGCATGCATTGTGTGAGAGTACGCGTCAATGGGGTAGGTGGTATGGCCAGCGTCGGGGATCGTGGCTATTGGCGGGTGAGAAGTGCGAGTTGCAGTTGGAGCGAGTAGACTATGGACGCCAGGACAGAGTGCGTGTTGCGAGTGTGCTGGTGCGGTTGTTGGGTGCAAGTGTGGTTGCTATGATGAACTTTGGTTGTGAGGAACGGTCGAACTGGAGGGAGAAGATGGGGGTGAGGTGGAAAGGTGGATGCGAGTGTTGGTGAAAGATATGACAACGTAGCGAGGGGAGAGGTAAAAGGCGAAGTCCGAAACACGGTGGCACCAACGTGATAAGGGACTAGACGATGTTTGAAACAGGCGTCACCCGACCGGAGCGAGGGGAAAAAAGGGAAAGGTTGGCAAGCGTGGTTGGCGGTGTCAATGAAGCACAAGCGCGATGCGGGTTGCAGCCATGACAGCAGAGCACAGCAGAGCACAGCAGAGCACAGCACATGGAAAGCAGCAAGGGATTGTGGGATGGGCTGACGGCTTGAGAAGCGAGTCGAGATGCAGGGCAGATGCATGAATGACGGTATGGCCTGACTCGACTGACAGCGCGTGGATCTAGACCGATGCGCCATCGTGGCGTTTGGGCCGTGTGCCCGTGTCACACTCGAAAGAGGCAGGAGTGAGATTTAATTTAGCTACAATGCTCGGGTTGGCTCGAGAGAAGCTCTTGTTGTACTGTACAGTATGGACTGTAGCTCCCACGTCCTCACGCCAGCATCGGCACGGCAATCTGGCAATGGTAGCCTCGTCGCTCGAGCTGCCTATCGTTGACACAGTTGCAGCATGGCCTGCATGCTTAAACCCACTCACCAGAGTAGCCGTGGCGACCCGTGGGCACGCGAAACACCGCTAGTGCGCGCTCCTGCCGACAAACAAGGGCAAACGGGGCACACGAGCACACGAGCACACGAGCACACGAGCACACGAGCACACGAGCACACGAGCACACGAGAACAAGAGCACCGCAGCACACTAAGCACACGCACTGTTCATTGCGCAACACGCGCTGGCTTATCCCGAATGCTCCGACGTTTGGAACACACTCACAGAGTCAGAGTGTCGTCAAGCTAAGCTTTGAACGCAGCAGCACGCAGCACCGCTGCCAAGAGTGGCCATGAGCGACGCATATCTTGGCTCTTGTCGCCAGATGCTCAGCGCACCCAACTCACAAGTCAGCCACTCACGAGCACCTCGTGCCTCCCGTGTTGTTCCACTCTGCCGCCCCGCCCCGCCTCGCCTTACCCTTCCGTTTCTTGCCGTCCAAGCACGCCACCATCATCAACCTATCACTCTTTCCCTCGTGCCAACACGCTGGTCGTGAATGCCCCGGTTTACAACATGAGCATATGCGCCAGACACAAGGAAGCGGCACAGCACTCCGGGCAACCAATCAACCGGCAGCTCTGTGCTTATCCAACCCCTCTGTCGTCTGCTTCGGGTTCCTGGCGCTTCCGTCGAAACAGTCGGAGGTGCAAATCAAGAAACTGAGCTCATCACCAATACAACCGCGCAAAAACACTCAGCCCAAGTGCCCCTCTTCTGTCTTCGAGCTTTCACGTCGCAAGGGTTCCGCGCCTATCGAGCTCAGTCGCCATGACTGTGGCGATCCCCCTGGTTTCGCCAAACATCCTGTGCCAACTCAGCTAGCCGACTAACGCGCACCACTTAACACCACAGCAGCAGAGACAATCAGAATCCGAATTTCCACCCACTACACCACCGGATGCTTACTTTACTCGCACCAGTGGCTCAGCTCTTTTTACCCGATCGGCGATCTTCATCACCTTATCTTGTGCGAATTCAGTTTGTTCCAAAGATGTGGCCATGCCTCGATCGCTTTCCAGAACGCTCTCACATGACTCACGACGCTAGCCAAGCCTCAGTCTTTCCTTCGCATTCAGCGTGGCCATCCAAAGTCTGGCTTCGCAAGCGGAATCGAATCACACTCCAGTGGTTTTCAACGCTCATCCATCTTGCCAAGCATACTTGCAGTCACCGTGTCTAAGAGCGGCTGCAAACATCCGTCGCGTGGCCCTCCCTCATTGCCGCAATACTGTACTCTACTGTTCTGTACCTGCCGTTCGCTTACCAGATGTGCCAAGATTTTCTTTTCTAACCTGGTCTCCATCTTCTCACGTCCCTCGCGCCAAGAATTTTACATCTGTCTACATTGCATTCTCTTTGCAGCTTGCGGCGCCAACTTACCCCGCAAACTGCACAGCCCCGCCTTTCCGTTCACACAATCCCTTGGCACACACCACAGTGCTGCATCTTGAGCTGTTCTCCATGTCCATCTCTCCAGCACACGCCTCAGATCGATCGTCAAGATCGTCCATGCCCAAGAGCCGATCCATGCATTTGCATTGTTTTTGCCAAATATGTTACACCGAAATAACACAAACAACCCGTGTCTAGAAATTTGAATTTGCCGGCCTGTCCGGTTCACATTCCCCGTGTCTGGGGTCCGTGAGCCGGTTCGAGCCCTTCCCCATATTTGGTTACTCTCTCCAGCGCCATCCTGGCACCACCATCCTCGTGGTCCGACATCTACCGTATCCATTCAGGCAGCTCAGTATCGGCACAATGGTCGACATCACAGCTTCACGCTTCTACACCACCCCTCTTACCACTCCGCCTTCGCGGCCGGATGCCACACCCACTCAACGCAGGTACCACTACCTTGACCATCGACCCCCTCCCGGTGTCCCAGAGCGGGCCACGCTGCTTCTTCTTCACGGCTTTCCTGACTTTTCCTTCGGCTGGAGAAGCGTTGTTGCTCCTCTCCGACTTGCAGGCTTCCGACTCTTAATTCCCGATCTTCTTGGCTACGGTCTCAGTTCGGCCCCTCCCACCTCAGCTGCTTCCGCTCCTCCTGCAACCGAGTCCAGACTTGCCGAATATGGTGGCAGGGCCATCTCCATCGATCTCAACGGCCTGCTAGATCACGCTCAAGCCGCAAACGGGTCCGAGTACGGCACAGAGAACCTCACCTCGGACGGCAAAAACGGTCGGGTCATCGTCTTGTGCCACGACTGGGGCTCGTGGCTTGGATGGAGGTTCGCACAGTGGTATCCAGACCGCGTCATGGGTGTCTGCGGCCTCTGCGTGCCTTTTCAAGCGCCCACCTCGAAAATGATTCCGATAGACATGGTGCTCAACAATGTGCCTAGCTTCGGATACCAAAAGTTCTTTTCCGAGGAGAGGAGCACCAAGATCGTCGAGCAACACCTCGATCGCTTCCTTGCCATCATCTACATGATCCCCGGTCTTTTCAGTGCCGACTCGGAAAACGAACAAGAGATTCGGGACTGGCATCTGCTTGGAAAGCTTGAAAAGCTTCTCACCATGCCAGAGTTCTCCGACATTCCCCTCAAGTATCTGGGTCGAAATGTCCTCGAAAAGGAACACCTCGATCATTACATCTCTGTCTTCCGCAGTCGTGGCATGGAAGGTCCTCTCAGCTGGTACCGAACGCGCGAGATCAATTGGCGGGAAGACCGCCAACTCACCTCCAAAACTTTGCCAGAGTCGCTGCCAGCGATGCTAATCATGCCAAAGGACGACATCGCCGTGCCGCCCGCGTTGGGTAGGACGATGAAGAAGCACGTTCCACAGACAGAGTTTGTCGAGGTCGCCGGAAGCGGTCACTGGGTCCAGAATGAGGTGCCTGGTGTGGTGGTGCAGAACTTCAAACGCTGGGTTGAGGCAAGTGTCTTTCCAAACGAGAAAAAGGGCGGTGGCATGCTCGGCTGGTTGCGAAGCAAGTTGTAGATCCGTCAATTTACCCAGTGTGTCCACATCTCATGCTTAATCGATTGCGCTTGAGGTCAAAGACTGGTACATTTCAATAGTTTGCAACCACTAAAAATGGGCTACAAAGTGGATTCAACGAAAGAAGGTCAAGACGCGGCTCAAACAACCAGGAACTTGCCCTGGGAAGCGAAGTCGTTCGAGACGAAAGCGGCGTAGGACCAAGTGAGATCGCGGGCGCCCTGGTTGTAGCCGGTGTTCCTGTTGAACTCCTCGTTAAGAGATCCGTTGGGCCACGCGTGCGAGTTGACAATGTTGACGAAACCATTCGCCATAGCCCTCATACCCGAGGTGAGCGCCGTGTACTGGCTCGATCCCGAGCTGAACGTTCCAGCCGCAGCCGAGGACGAGAACTGTCTGTAGAACGGAAGCGAAGTCGAGCTGACTGAGAGACTGCCACGGGTGTTGGCAACCGAAACGGCGGTGTTGAGCACCTCGGCGGCAGCGAGAGTGCAAATGTACCAGGGGTTGCCCTGCGAAGAGCCATTTCCATTGTAAACGTCCTCCTTGTACCTTCCAGTGCCAACAGCGTTGGGAGCAGCAGCGTTGTTGTTGATCGCGTACAGGGGGCGGAACGAGTCGACGTACTTCTTGTGCGTAGCGAGCACCTTGTCCGAAGCAGGACCGAAAACGGTCGCGTCGACAGCGGCAGAGTTGTCAGTGGTATCCCAACCCTTGAGAGCGCCGAGCATGACAGAGCAATCCAAACCGCTTCGTCCACTGACGCCCTGATAAGCTTGAATGTAGCCATTGGCCGAGTCCCAGAAGGTCTGCAGCTTGGACTTGATCGCAGCAGCCTGCTGGTTGTAGTAAGTAGCCGCACCAGCGTCGTTCATCGAAGTGGCAAACTTGGCTCCATCGATCAAACTGCGGTACTGCACCATCAGCGTGAAAAAGTGAGTTCCCTGAACCTCCTCCCACAAATCGAACGAAGCATCCTGCCAGTGATGAGCAATCCACTCCAAATCGGTCTTGATCACACTACCAGCGTTCAGGTCCGACTTGTACAAAGTACCAGTCGTGAATGGGTCAGTAAGCCCGATTCGCTTGGCAAACGCGATCAATGCCGAGGCTCTCAAGGCGGGCGAGTCGTTCTGAGGCCTACCCCACGGCCCGGTGAAGAGAGAACCGTCCGGGTTGAACTTGGGCTCACCCTGACCGGAGCTAGAACCAGCGGCGTTCTGTTGGTGAACCTTTTCGGCATTTGCATAGTTGACGACAAGATTTCGGTCGAGCGTTGGCTGCGAGATGGCAACCTTCATGGTAAGCGCAGCATCGCGCACCCAGCTGTAGAAGTAGTTAGGACCCGCGGTCGAAGGAGAAGCAATCACAGCACCAACCTGAACATTGGGCACCTGGTTGCCGCCAGCTGTGGACGAAGCGCCTCCAACTATGAGCAATTGCACAAAGGTGGTGTCAGCAGGGGCGTCGACATGCACTCTTGCGAGGGATCGGGACACAACTTACTGTTTGCGAGCATGCGCTGGTAGGCATACGAAGAAGTGACTGCACGGGGCATAAGACGAATTGCCTGTTTCTCAAGACCAATCAACGACCTTGCGACAGAAGCAGCCTCGACGTTGCTGCTAAAGGCACAGAGACAGATGAGCAGAAGTGCGAGACCTGCACTGCCCAGCAAGACCATAGGCTTTGAACGCCTCGCGGAAGTGTTCTTCGACATGGCTTCGAGATCGACAGGGACGGAGTAGACTGTGTTTGGGAAACGACCGTGTGATATGGAGTGGTAGTCCGTGACTTTGGTTGAGGGCCATGAGAAGAGGAGAGAAGTTGATTCATGGCTCGCGTTTATGATTTCGGCTGACCCCATGATTGCTTGTATGGTTCCACTCGGCAAAGCGGGGTTTTGGGGAGCCTGTCAGTGTGACAGCTTGAGAAGAGATCCAAGATGAAACGCAGCAATGCTACAGTGCTGTGCCACAGATGCCAGTGGGCTCTGATCGATGCGTGGTGTCCAGCCTACAGAGCAAACTCTGCAAGGTTAGGAGTGCCGGAACGGAAGGACAGTAGAAGCGGTTGCGATACCAGGAGCGGGAAAACAGGCAAGCGAGAACAACGTGAGCTAGTAAAGCTAAGGCGTACGCGAATGCGATCGATTCAAGGCACAACAGAAACAAGAGCGAGAACAAAGTGGGGAAAAGATGGTGCCGAGTCAATTCTGGGTGTCGACAACAACGGGGATCTGCGACTGCAGAGACAAAATGGCAGCCCAGTCCAGCTCGGATGGATGCAGCGTCGTTGGGAGTGCAAAAGCTGATCGTGCTTGAACGATTCAAAGGTGGTTGGTCGAAGAGGACTCGGAACGGCAGCTGTCCAGCGAGAAGGGGGTGGACCGAGGGCTCACTTGAGGGGTGCTTTGCGCAATAAAGACAGGAAGGCAAGGCTGGCTCGAGCGTTGTGTGTGGATGGGCTAGGCGAAAGCGGGTGCAGAATCGCAGTTTAGTCTGCACGGACAGCAGCATTGGTTGTACTACATTGCACTGAAAAGGTCGCACTACTTGAGTCTCATGACGAATGCTCATATTCGTCAATGGGTCTGCTGTCATTGACGTCTTGCACGTCACAGAGCCTGGCATCAACCTGGTAGCAAGTAAGGAGGGGCCCGGACCTAGCTTTGCGAAGCAATTCTCACCGCTGACCGACGGACAGACAATCATAATGAAGCAAAGGCTGGATGCAAGCGGATCACTAAAATCTTTCCGAGATCTGGATCAGTGTTGCTTACGCGACGATGTAGGGCTCGTCAAAGGGTCTAGCGCGCCTCGGATGAATGTGAGCCGGAAACCGAGCGTCTTTCCTGCGGCTCAACTCCCATGGTCCATCGAGCTGAACGGCGATCCCTTTGTTTTGATTCTCGAGTTACGCCGAACCATCCGTTGGCTGCATGCCACGCCGCTCGGACGGCAGCGCTTTGACTGTTCACGAAGAGCTCTTTTAGGTTTAAGCGGGCTTGATTCCCAGCCTCATCTACGCTTCGGGGGTTGACTCAGCGTGAAGCATCACCAAAAGCTTGACCGTCGTGTTGTGGCCACACTAGCAGCTCTCGTCAGAGCTCCTCACACGACTTTGTGGCAGCAAAATGTGGGCTACAACTCCGACTTGACAAGTTGCATCGGCAATCGCTTGCACACGGCGTGCATGCGGGCCTAGACGAATGAAATTGTTGTACTCAGCTACATCGCGGTGAGCAACGCACTCTTTTTCTGAACGTCTTGCAGCCCTTTCTCAGCCGTACTGGGTATCGTTTCTTTCTCCGCAATCCGAACACCTTTCGATCAAGAGCATCAACGCAACGGCCGCAGTCTCTCCTCTTCCCTGTTCTTAGGGGCATTTTCGGCAATGCATCTTTGCGTCTTGAGCTAGTGCCCGTCAGCTGTAACTTGATCGTTCTTTGTTTGAGTTTGTGTTGGAGGTGCGAATCGCTAGGTGCGAATCGCTTGCTTCGTCTGTGTGTATTCCGTTTCTGTGCTCCGCAAACCGGGTTTCGGTCGAATTCGAATTCGGACGTATGACCAACCTTGGACATGGCCTTTGTGCACCTGCTCCCCGCATTCGTTGCTCACCCAGATCTTCTCGGAAGTTCTTCGCATGAAACTCCCATCATCCCCACCATTGGAAGACTTCCAAAGTTGCTGGCAAAACGCAGCGACGCTCTCATGCGTCCCTCTACGAACCGTGGCTCTGGGTGACTCAACTCAATGCTTCCTCATCGGACAACGCCTTCGGCGTTGATGGGCCACCCGAAGATCTCATTATCAACCATATCAGGAAATGCCCCATCAGAAAGGTTGTTTGTTTTACGTTCTGTCTGATCTTGATCCTTGGTAATCTCTGACACATGGAAACGGTCACCACGGGGAAAAACTCGTTGCTACTTCAGGTGGCAACCAGTACCCGAAAACTTGTTGTCCCAACACTGAGAGGCGCCTATATATCAGTCTTTGTTCGTGAGCTTGACGACGCTGGCATTTCATCCTGGCAGTCAAGTGCAATCCGGAATGGTGCTGCTGTAGAAACGCGCGTTGTTTGTTGGAGATGGGCGCTTTACCATCACGTTTCTACGAACTCTCCACTGTTTCGAGTGCGTTCTGGTGGAGGACAGCGGCTGGTGAATCTCAAAGATCCTTAGGTTAGCCTGAGATCGCCACATTGTGCATTCCCATCATGCTGAATGCACAATGTGGCGGTCTAACATGCTGAATCTGGGCTCGTGGCTCACACTCAGGGTCCAAGGCTGGGTTGGCGCACGGTCACTGCTGATTCATTCGTGATTCATAATTCCATGGAGTTGGCACGCTCAGGGTCTCTGTGCGCATCTTGGTTCCAATCAATCCGCCTGTTCGGTTCGCTACGTGCTCTTCTTTCATCGCTATCCGCCACTCACTCATCTTGGTTTGTACCTCTTACGGCGTGCACCAAGATGCACAACATTTCCGAGCATCGAGGTCTCCTTGCCCTGCCTACAGAGCTCATACACACCATTCTTCTCGCCTTGCCACCACAATGCATCGAGCGCTTTTCACAGACGTGCAAGCTGGCTCGGCATCATGTCTACGGCAACAATCGAACCGGCGACGTACATCTCTGGAAACAGCTCTACTTGCAGCGCTTCGACGACCTCCCTTCCCTTTGGGACACATCCGCAGATACATCTGATCAGCACATCTCTCAGGGCATTGAGTCAGAACACGAATCCAATGCGCCTGCATCCAGCTCGTCTGCCAAGCTTGGCTCCGCCGCACCCTCTTCCTCTGGTAGTGCTTCTTCTTCTATTATGTCTCTCGTTCAGCTGAGGGATCGTGCCGCGCGTCTCTACGCGGGAGAACCAAAGATTCACCGCCCGTTATCTCTCAATTTCAACGCCGTACTGTCGGCGCTCTTGTCGGTGGTAGACACGGCTGTTCCTCAAGATGCGACTTCTTGTAGGAACACGATCTGGCTCCAAGATTCCGTACTTTCTTCAGGACAAGAAACCTGGAGCGAGTGGGTATTTCCTCGCACCATCATGTACAGCCTCGACGAATTCAAGATGGAAAACACAGCAAACTCATCCATCGCGTCCAGCCAAGAAAGAAAACGTCGACGTCTGGCCGGTGATACCAATACTGCTCAGAACGATGCCAACACTCCGATGCCTGCAGCCACAGCCAGCTCATCCCGTGATGCAAAGAACACCGAAAGACCCGACTCTACACGCCGACGCTCCGCCCGTCTTCTCAAGCTTATGTACCCCCAAAGCCTGCATGGTCTAGTCGATGAGGGTGTCGACATTGATGCACTAGCACAGCCGCAGATGCGTTTAGCTGCACGTCTTCATTGCTTGCATGGAATTCGAACTTGGAAAGACTCGCAAAGGCAGCGCCTCACCGCAAGCCCTCAAGAGATTCCCCGCCAACATCAACAACAAGATGGGTTGGCTAACGATGGCGCTCCACTGGCATCTGCACAGAATGCTTCCACACTTACAGACACTGGGTCCTTTCACCCAGAAGCTCAGGCCGAATTTACGCAAATACCAGAGACCACTGAGGACGCTTCCGTGCCACGGCCAGCTTCAGAAGCAGGCGGCGATAGTGTTTCAAGCGTGATGGATGAGGATGACGAAAGCTTTGACGAACCGCCCGCAGCCATCCTACGCTATCGTCCGAGAATGTTTGGTCCCAGTTTCGGCTTCTGCAGTGCCCCAGACGAGGAAGACGAGGTTCGAGCACGCATGCGACACCGCGTCTATGATTCTGGCTACTATGCATGGTCCAACGGCTACGCACCTCTACATGCTTGGCGTCACAATCCCGACATGGAACAGATTGGTGGCGAGGATGAAGGCCAAGATTTTACAGATGACGACGTTGACACGACGCACCGAATAAGACGATACGGAAGCCAGGACGGCGACGACGATGCTTTCCTTGAAGCAGCTGAGCTCAGCGACCAAGACATTCCCGACGACCCCGTTCCAATCGAAATCGAACTTAGCAGAAATGGGGACCCACGGCGCACTTTTCAAATTGCCGATCGTTTCGGCAATCCGATCGAGTCCAGCGCTGCAACAGAGAGACAGACAACTGGAAACGAGGACCGAGATCGTCGCCGCAGTATTCCAGCTACACGTCTTTATGGCAACCCGGTGGATGCCAGTGAGCCTGCAGAACGGCAGGCAGCGAGAGGCTGGGACTCTTCCGATGACGAAGGAGATGCGCAAGACATTGCGAGCCACGCTGACATCAGCCGCGCACTGTACCAGGAGCCAGATCTCGGAAATTATGATGCCAACACGGCCACCTACACATATGAGGGCGACCTGCCCATCGGTATCGTCACAGGGAGCAGCAACATTCAAGTCACGGTCGGAAATACGATCGACTTTATCGCCTCAGGAGAGCTCCAAGTCAGATTCATTCGACCAGGTATGCTTGCCGAGACCATGCGCGTTACCAGCGGGCAACTCGAGAATGGGAATGTTGGCGACCAGGTAGACGGGGCTACAGACAGCGAGCAGGTCATAGTCGAGGAGGATGACGACCAAGACCACGACGCCGATGATGATTATGACGATGACGCAGACGATTGGAACGACTTCGGTGGCGTGGATGAAGACGACGACAACTTTGGTCCCTTTTTCGAAATGTTCATGCCCTTGGCGGGGGCCGGCTATCAAGGCTGCCATGCAGATGAGGAGATTCGACACCTGGTCGTTGCTCGCGATGCTGAGAGAGCAAAAGCCGGAGAAGATGAGCGTTCGTCACAGCAGGCTTTCAGTCTTCGCCGCAAGTCGATTCACTGGGAACTTGTCGAAGCCATCATGGTCGTCATGTATGCCAACCTGAAAGAGGCAATCTGGCTCGAGAATTGGGGCGTAGGCATCCGCATTCCGAAGGTGTATGACCCGGAGACAGGGGTTCTTGTGAGGGATCCGATGGAGAAACGAGAGTTTCTCGACTTTCCAACAGGATGGAATTCGTCACTGCCAAGTCTGACGCCTTCCAAGCTCAACGCTGAGGCCACTTCTGACGAAGCATCCTCCAGAAAGCAGGCGTCATCAGCAGAGGCGCCTCAGGTCATCGAGACTGCAGCTGCTTCGAATGCTCACGATGACAAGCCATACGACTGGGCACGGTGCGAGAGCTTCTGGGGAGGCACATACGCATTCCTCGACTACACACACTTTGTCGATTTCAACGTGCGTCTGTTGAGACGGCGCGCCGAAGCCCTGGCCAGAGCCGAAGCTGGCCGGGGCGAGGACGGAAAGCAGGCGAGTAGCGGAAACGCGAACGCCAGCAATTCCCACCTCCGGCCTGTGCCCAAGCCGAGCCTGGTAGGCCAGGAAGAAGCAGTTGGCGACTGCCTGCAGCTCCGCCTGGAACTTTTGCCCAAATCGCAGCAGCCAGCGTACAACGCCGACGAGGAAGGGCAAGAACAAGACGAAGAGTACCCGACGCTGTATTTCCGGGGCACAACCGTGACGTTCTGGGGGAACGAGGCGCCAATGCCGCGCGGTGGAGTGCACGGCAAGGTACGGCCGGTGTATGCGAGGGAAGAAGACGTCGACGAGATCCTGTCAAAGGGTCCCCGCGGAAAGAAGAAGATCGAGGGACTGCATTGGTCGCTTACGCACGTCTACGAGGGTGAGGATCGTTGGCAACTCGAGGGGGTTCAGCCCGGCCCACCTGGTTCTCGCGCGCCCATCTTTGGAATTTGGACCGACGCGATGCACGAAGAGCAGAGCCCCAACGGTCCATTCGTGTACTGGCTCATGGACGATCGGCCCTGGAAAGAGATTGAACGTCTCAACCGCCAAGAGGCGCACAACACTACAGCCGCTCGTGCCACGGGGGACCGACGATAGCAGACGAAGAAAGAAATCAAACCAGGGTGACAGTGTTGCAATTTTTGCGTGCGAGAAATACAGAGATGCGAGAAGTATGTTTACAGTACAGAGTTGAGCTGCCGCACGCAGATGCGGGGCAGAGGGATCAGAGGGTGTAGATGGCCTTCTCCACAGCCTTGTATGGCTTTTTCTGCTTACCGCCCAGCCTCCTCGCTGCGGCGTTGAACGGCATTGCGACGAACTTGGCGACCGTTGGGACGGCGGTGAATTCAAACGCCATGCCTGCGGCAAACTGAGCGACGATGACGCCAAAGATGATCCACGAAAAGTGCTTGGGCATGTCGACAAAACCAAACAGACTGAAAAAGGGGCCGGCGGTGAGGAAGAGGAAGTAGAACGAAAAGATGGACAGGATGACGAGCGCCGCAGCAAGTATCCAGTTGAAGCAGAGCAGCTGTCTGTGAGGTGGTCCGAGAGAGTAGGCGAAACCGGCAATGATGTAGGAAAATACCGAAGTGCGGAAGAGCGCCGTGTTGTCCATATCGTTCAACGTGAGGTTCTCGGGATCAAATTCGGGAGGTTCGTACCAGAACTTTGTATGCAGAACCACATACACCACAGTCTGCGCAATAAACCCAAGGATGACCTGCCCGAGCATGGATACAATCGGCTTGGACGACGACAACCTCGACTCTGGAGGAATCCTAAACAGCTTCTTCGCAGGTCTGGAGTTGGCCAACCCAACCGCGATAGGAAGCACGCAGAAAACATCGATAAAGAGGTACTCTGCGTTGTCGAGTGATGTCGCTTTGCCATACAGCAAGAGAACGGTGAAGTACTCTGCGAGTGAATAGCAACTCATAAACTTGAACATACTGAACGACACTGACAACGTCGACCTTCCCTCTCGAATCAGGTGTGTGATCGCAGTGATATCCTTCCTCTTGGACGTGAACGGAGCCGCCACAGACGCCTCTGCTTCTGACAAGGACAGTCCAACATCGGCAGACTTGAGCGCTCCACAATCATTGGCTCCATCGCCGGTCATCGCCACAACGTAGCCCAGCGTCTGCAAGCGCTCCACAAGCTCTTGCTTCTGCTCGGGCGAAAAACGACCGAAAATCTTGCAGTGCACCAGCACACGTGCCATGGTCTCGGCAGAACATGTCTCCAGCAGCGTTCGAAGATTCTCTCCAGACACGGCGAGCTCGACATCCTTGAGCTTCTTTACGCTGTTGCTTTCCAGACCTTGACGAGGCACAGGGTCAAGCGTGTAAGCATCTAGCCTGTCCTGGTCGTCATCAACGCTGATCCACTCAACCGCCGTTTTCGACGCTTTCTCGTGATCTTGATGCTTGTGGACGATCCTAGGCGTGTACACCTCGGCGTTGGCCGACAAAATCCCACACTCCTTTCCAACCGACACTGCAGTCAGCACCGAGTCTCCCGTGCACATCTTGATCGGCAGCTGCGCATCATCTCGGATAGTGGCGATCGATCCCGTCGTAGCGGTCTTGAGTTTATTTTCAAAGATGATGAGGCCCAAGAACTGCAGCTCGCTTTCGGCCTGGTGGCGCGAAAGAGTCTGCGCGCCTTGCCAGCCGAGAGCATCAACGTCCTTTCCGGCCACGGCAAGCACACGGAATCCGGCGCGGGTGCAACGATCGAGCACAGCGTCGTAATCGCTCGGCAGAGAAGCCGGGTTACAAATGGATGCAATGGACTCCGCAGCACCCTTGCAGTAGACCTGGGCCGACACCTCGTTTTCCCGCTTGACAACAACGCTCATACGGCGCAGGGACGCCGTGAACTCGAAAGTGCGAATGACTGCGAGCGATGGGCAACTACCTTGAGCAAGGATCACCGGAACACGAGCCAGCAGCCCATCCTTTGTCAACGGAAGACGACGTTCTTGGACAGCTTGATCTTGTTCCTTTGACAGATGCACAGGAGCGACCGAAGCATCGTCCTGAAGCGTCCGCCCAGTCCATTCGAGCATCTTGACCTCGAGAGGTTCACCAATGGGCTCCCCATCAAGCAGGTTCAAATCATGCGCCGTTGCCATCGCCTCGACAAGCTCGAGCTTACTTTCATCGACCTGTCCCGCTGCGTGTTGCTGCTGAACAAGCTCGGTAAACTTGCCATCCCTGACCATACGAATGCCCAACACATCAAGACCTTCTTCGGTGAGTGTGCCTGTCTTGTCAAACACAAACATGTTGACCATACCTGCGACATTGATCCTCTGCGGACTGAGACAGAAGATCTGACTCCGTTTGAGCCTGGCGATGGAGAATGTCACGCAAATGGACAGCGTTGCGGGCAGCGCAGGGGGCACGGCGATGGTGAGCACATCGAGCGAACGAAGCGCGATCTCTTCACTGCTGACGCCGATGATCTTAAAATAGATGATGGTGGCGACCATTCCAATCGTAGCAATGACAAAAAGGTTTCCAATAAAGTAGAACGCATCACGGTAGAACTTGTGGCTGATCGGTCGAGGGAAGAGCATCTGACGAACCAGCGAGCCTTTGGCAGTAGAAAATCCGGTTCGAACAACCAATCCGCGGGTAGCTTTGGAAGCATTGGCTCCAGGACGGACACGAACCAACTTGGTGCCAGAGTAGAGCACATTCTTGTCGATGCGAGCGAGGTCAGATCCTGATGCGAGGACGTCCGCAAGGTCAGACTTAGAGACGGGAGCCTTGACAACGGGGACCGATTCACCCGTCAGCATGGACTCGTTGACAATGCAATCGCCCTCTAGCAGCACCACATCACATGGGAGTGTCTCGATGAGTCGATGTCCATAGTTGGATCCGGCCTCGTCGTCGAACTTTGCACCAAGATCGACAATGTCGCCTGGCACGAGATGTTCACTGTTGAGCCTTTGCCAGGTCGCATCTCCATTGGAAGGGAGCTGCTTTGTTTCGGAATTGGCGGAGTCGGCGTGCTTCTCGTCCAAAGGAGAAGCGGAAAGTGTCGAGCGAAGGACAGAGGCGTAGCAGCTGAAACGGCTCATCTTTTTGAGCTTTTCGATCGCGGCTTTGGTGGTAACGGTGGTGGCTACGATACCGATGATCGACACCACGCCGATAACAATGGCGTAAGGGATGTAGTCGTCATTGCACCAAAGAATGATGGAGTAGATCTGAAAAATGTAGAAAGGGTGAAGAACCTCTTCAATCATGATGTCGAGGACCGACTTTCCTTGAACTGAGACCTGATTCTCGCCAAAGAGAGCCTGCCTGTCTCGCACAGTCTCGATAGGAAGACCTATAGAGGAAAGACTGGATTCTGATCCGACAGAAGCGCCCCATGAAGGGTCTCGCCATGAGGAGAGGAGATAGAATTTTCCAGAGACGGGATGGAGGAGGAAGGTGGTGGCACGGTATTCGAGAACGTCGATGTAGCCCAAAAGCTGGTTACCAGCTTGAAAGCTGAAGGTGGCTGACTGAGACGATGCATGAGCAGCAGCAGCAGCATCTTGGGGTGAGCGGAAGGGCTCACTGAGATTGGGAGGGAAGACATGGGTAAAAGGCATGGGCGAAGGAAAGGTGACACGCTTGAGCGGGAGGATATCGATCTCGCCGTGCTTGCTCTTGATGCGAATGAGTTTGTTCCTGTTAGACTTTGGCTGACCCTTCAATGTGGTGGGAGTGGCGTTCCAACGAATCCAAAACTTGTTGTTGGCCCAGTTGTCGATGATGAACCAGATACCTGCTGTGACGATGCAGAGGAAATACCAAAGAATCATGAGCAAGATCTGCCTGCGGTAGAAACGCAGGTGCAGCTGAATATCCTCATCGGCCAGATAGATTGACTGACGGATATCGAGATTGCCAGCGTTGTTGGCGTCATCTGAGACCGAGGAGAGAGAGATGTGAGAATCTCGAGCGAGCTCCTGGAGTTCGGGTCTAGGAGCGAGGTGCTGATCCGGGATCTCCTCAACGCTGTCCTCGTCCGTAACAGTAGGCGCGGAGTCCTTGGAGAAACGTGAGGGATCGTCCAGAACGGGGTCGAGCAGGATCTGCTTGGACAGATCCGAGTCATGGAGAGGCTCGAGGAGCACAAAAGGAGCAGTGGCCACAGCACCATCCGGTGGGCAAGGCTCGAGCGGGCTAGTGTTGGACATGGCTGCTGGTCGCACTCGAGCTCGCTCAAGTATGTAGGAAGTTGAGGTCTTAGGGAGGGCAGGTAGGTGTAGTCGTAGTGCGATAACAAACCGCGGTGAACGAGTTTGAGGCTTGAAAGAAGCTTGGAAGGAGGGGCAGATAAGAAAAAGTTGAGCTATCAGCGGTGCGGACCACGGTCGTGCGAGCAGAGCCAAACACTGACTGGTGAATTAAATTTGAATAGCACACAGACCGACCGCTTAAATTCGACGGATAGGCAGCATTGCCGACACACGATGGCTCTCCTTGCAGGTCCTGTTGCAGAGCGGTCGAGTGCAAGGCCGTGCGGTGCACATGTGTTTGAGTGTGGTGAATGAGTTTGAGCCATTCGTGATTGCGAATTTTTCTTTTTCTTTCGAGGTTTGTGCTTAACCGAACGGCGGAGTGGATCACAATCATAAATAGCGACATTTTGGCCCGTTGGGTTCGAAGAATGGAAGCCGCCGCTCGTATCAGTTTAGGCGAACGGAATTCAAATCCAATTGCGAGAACCCCTAACCGACGGTCAAATCGCCCTTTTTCCCGCCCAATGTTTTCAGAGGTTTAACAATTAACGAACTGGCGCCAAAGCAAATTTAGCCAAAAACAAGGCCCTCTTTCCCACATTGAGCAGGACTGAAGCATTCATGATTGCTGTGAACCAACTCATACGTGTTGCGCGATTCCGCTGGTGGAGAGTGCACGTCATACGAAGAGATGGGCAGTCCATTGCTACTGCTAGTGCCGCTCGAAAAGGGCAACAAAACTCTCATGTTGCGTCGAACCGTGTGCTTTCGCGCACAGGGAAGCAATTACAACATAGGGACCCGATAAACCAATGGATACAAATGTGATGAGATTGTCAACAGATAATATACATGCGTTGGACAGTTTCGAGGCTCGAGCTTGGGTGCGATACGCTTAGAGTTCGACGTGGTTATACGCTGTGCGCGAGTCTGCAGTAGCGGACCAGTCGTCAAAGTCCCCTGGCTGTCGTTGTTGCGCTAGCTGACCGTCAAAGCTCGCCTTTTCTTGTCGTAATGAGCGGCCACTGCCCCAGTTCCAGTTGGCCACTGCTCTCGCGGTATCGCCTGCCCAACCAACACCCGTAATGCCCAACGCTGGGGCGACTACCACCCTCGCAAAGATCTCACCAAAGCCCAGCATGACACCGTTGAGGAATGGAAGTCCGAGGTTGATAAAGATGGAGCCAGAGATCAGCACTAGTCGGCGAGAAAGTGGTATGGAAGAGTATGGGTTGAAGGCCGCAAGGGTGAGCGAGCCTGTAGCAGGGTAAGCAGGTTTTGACGCTTCTTCTTCGTCGGAATCTACGAACTCGTCGTCCGAGTCAAGCACATCCGAGTTGTCGTGTCCCGTCTGAAGCTCTGACGGAGGAGACCCGTCCTTCTCGTCGATTTCGGCCTTTTCGGAGGCTGTACGCTTGTCCTTGTGTCTTGGCACCATCCTGGGCATTCCAGTTGCCGAGACGGTAGGGATGGCGTCGGTCTCGCCGGCCGCCTCAGTTCGGGGCGCATTCTTTTCCTCGTGTAAAGACATTTCGACAAAGCCTTACTTTGGCAGATCAAGCACCGAGATGATGCTGTTGGCTAGCGGGTCTTGTTGATCTGTCGACGCTCCCAGTGTAAACTGATCTCTGGTCGAGGCCGAAACTGGTTGGTCGATCGGATTCAGACGAGGCTTAGCCAGTACGGCGTTGGCAGATGTGCCAGATTCAGACTGTGGATTTGCGCAAGATGGAACGGATGGAGGTTGGAGAGAGTCGTTCGAGGGCGAAGCCTGCATGCTGTGAAGAGGATGGTGAACCGGAACAGACGTGCAGTCCACTGAGCGTTGGGCACCTGTCAATACGGACGGTGGATCAGGGTCCAATGTGCGGATCCGACTGAGCTGAGCATGTGGAGGCGGATCAGAAAACACACTCAAATTGTTAGGTCTGTAGAAACAACACCTTGAATTCCGCGGCAAGTCGCGTAAAGATCAACACCAGCACCACCAAGCAACACGGCCACCTGACACATCAAACCAACGCACACTCACAACGCTTCGCGCTTGTTTCTTCTTCCATCATTGGCAACCCCCTGCGTCGCTCGCGCAAGCCTATAACTGCTGCCATGATACCAGCAGATGCCGCGTCCAGCCCGGGCTTCCCATTTAACAGCCCAAGGCCACGCCAGGTCGCCAAGTTGGCCGTCGCTGGGCCTTCTCGATCCGCACCACAATCTCCGCACACACCCACCAACATCGCCCAACCTCTGACCACTGGAAACTTCAATCCGGACGGAAGTCTCAGTGTAGTACGTAACGATGATGACGCCAACAACAGTGGTCTCCTCGACTTGAGTCCCGCGTTTGCTAGGGTCATCAAGTCGAGACCCAACTTTGCGATCTCTCGACCCGATGGCACACCTTCCTCGAAACGTCGGCGCGCGAATCCTCGACCATCGCTACCACAGAGCAAGATGGAATCTATTGCCGGTGAGGATGCTAGTGGTCTCGGTGCACACAACATGCTCCCAAAGCCAAAATCTACCGCCAAATCGCGCCTCAGCAGCCATGCAAATTTCGGCGACGTTGTCCCTTCTTCGCAACCCACCGAGGACTATCTTCATACCGACCCATTGGTTTCAGACGGGCTAACCACCTCATCCGATGTAGAGGAAGAAATCAGAAAAGATGCAGCCTCGTCATCACAACCGGCATACCCGCGTACAGGCCTCGCTCTAGATTCTGATGACGAAGCGGACGACATCTCGCTCGACCAAGACCAAGCAACCTCGACCTTGACGCGGCTTCGCACATGGCGACAAGATGCAATGCAGCAGCACCTCTATGATACTGCAATCTTTTGGGGGTCAAAACTTTTGGCGCTCGAGACTACGACTGCTGCCTTTAACGACGCCTACCATCTCGCCCAGTGCTACTTTTACACGCACCAGTACGCACGCGCTGAACAACTCCTAACATCACCTCTCAGGACCGGGGCGTCTCGTTCGAGGCGCTTATCGAACCAGAAAGAGACCACAGCTCATACCGATTCAGCTGCCTACTCGGCAAAACAGACCGGCGCAGAAGGGTTCTTAGCGTGCGAGAACGTGCAGGAAGATGACGATGCGCTGCACCAAGCGTTGCAGCGCACACGATCGTCTTCGATCCTGCCCGCAAGCATCATGGCGCGCTCTACGACCAAGGACACCATGTACTTGGCCACTTCTTCAACCACGGGCAAACGCAAAAAGCGTGACTTTACCGTCACAGCCACAGGTACGGGCTCGTCCGAAACTGACGGCAGCGGCAGAGATGCTGACTCAGACCAAGAGTTTCTTCAAGATGCTTCTCTCGACGCCAATCGGAATGGTTCTGTCGTTGTTCGGGATGCCTCGAGTCCTCAACAAGCCGCAAAGAGCAAGCTTGAGAAAGGCGTCGACCTGCAGGCAGACGTTGACGAGGTCAAAAACAGCAGTGTTGGCGCGGCTCGTGCTCATGGTCCTGTTCTCGTCAATCATAGCCTTGCGTGCCGCTACCTGGCGGCTCAATGTCAAGTGAGGCTCGGAAAGTATCATGAAGCGCTCGACTTGCTGGGCGAGACCGAACACTGGGGCTCTTCGGCCAGCAACAAGCGTCCAGCCAACGATGGTGGTATCAAGCTCGGCTCTTCGGTAGCGTATCTTCGTGGGCAGATCCATCTGCGACTCGAAGACTTGCCGAGGGCACGCGACTCGTTCATGGCCGCACTGGCGCTGGATGTCAAGAATTACGAAGCGTTTTCGGCTCTGATCGATGGTGAGATGCTGGGCACGGAAGAGCAGTGGAACTTTGTGCAGAGTCTCGAGTACGCTGCGCAGGCGGGCGACGAGGCTGGTGCGTTGGAAGACTACGAATTTGTGCGGCTGCTGTATACCACACAGCTGTCGAAACAGGGCAAATCGTTGGTCGAGACGACGGCACTGGCGCGGCGACGTCTGGTGGATGAGTACGGACTTTGTCAAGATCCGGATGTGCTGCACGGACTTGCGGCGGAGCTGTTTTCGCGTCTGCGCTTTGCGGATGCGTTTGTTGTGACGAGCCGCATCCTCGAGCTTTCAGCAGACCATGCGGGCACGTTGCCGATTCATATTGCGTGCACATACCACCTCAAGAACTTGCGACCGGCGCTGTTCATGCTCGCACATCGTCTGACGGAGCTGCAACCGGAATCGGCCGTGTCGTGGTACGCGGTGGGCACGTGGTACGCTACGACGCGGAGGTGGGCTGAAGCGAGACGCTACTTTAGCAAAGCATCGTTGCTCGACCCACGTTTTGCACCCGGATGGATCGCGTTCGGACACACGTTTTCATTCGAGGGCGAGAGCGACCAGGCGATCATTGCGTACTCAACAGCCGCGCGGCTCTTCCCGCAATCGCACCTGCCTAAACTGTTTGTGGGGATGGAGCATCTGCATCAAGACAACCTCTCTCTCGCCAGACTCTCGCTCGAAGGAGCGGCGGCGATCTGGTGCGACGATCCTTTGCTCGCCAACGAGCGCGGGATTGTGGCGTTTCAGACGGGAGACGTGGAACATGCGGTGGGGTTGTTTACCAGTGCGATTGATATGGCGAGCGAGACGCAGCATTCGGCGTCGAGTTGGAAGGCGTGTTATCTCAATCTTGGTATTGCACTCATGCGGGTGGGGAGGGAGGCGGAGGCAAAGTCGGCGTTTCACACGGTGGTTGAGTTGGACCCGCATAGCTATCAGGCGTACTTGTGTTTGGGCATGATTGCACATAGGGAGGGGGAGTTGGAGGAAGCGGTGAAGCGTTATCATGAGGCATTGTCGATTCATCCACGTGATGCGTATGCGACTGATTTGCTCGACTTTGTTCTGGAAGAAAAAGTACACTATGGCATCGTCCAATTCACCAAGTACGACCCACAATCACGACTATTCAACCACTCTACCCGGGAGCGCAGTTCAAACGTCCAAATGGAACCCGACAAGATAGACGGCAAGGGAAAACAACGCGAGATCCACTCATCACCAACACACCCTTCAACACCAACGATCAAACCAAACCTTGAACCAATCCCGGAATCCTCGCCCACACACACATCAGGATCAACCCTCCCCAACACAAGTGCCAAACTCGACATGTCATCGGCTTCAATAACCGAAATGAGTCTCGATTATTCTTGCTCTCCACATTCGCATTCCCAATCGCAATCGCAGGCGCGGACGGAGTACGATGATCAGAGCAGCTTGCTAATGGACGAATCCACTTCCTAATTCAACCTTGACCTTCTGCATTGTGGCCACGACTACCGAATGTCCAGTACGTCGATTTTCCCGCAAATGGCCGTGCGCGAGATACGCGGAAAGAGCCGAAGCGCGGAGAACTGCGAACGCATACACTTTTTCACCCCAAAAATGCAGGAATCGCATGCACGCTTAAATTACTCTACAGCCGTGAACGAACGTGCGGGATCTAGTTGTTGGTCCGAACGTCAGCGTTGAGTTTTGCGTCGCGACTTCTGTCGACGAGGTGTTTGAACTGCTCAAAGAAGAGGAAGAGGAGCGTGGTCTGTGGCTGGAGACGCAGCCACGCGGGGGTCCAGCCGCGGAAGAAGACGGCGGGGCCGTCCTTGGCGAGTGCATCGCGAATGACGTGTGAGACGCCGACGTTGGCACCGGCGCCCTTCTTGAGGTTCTGGACACGCGACTTGACCACATCGATAGGTGTGCAGAGCGTGGTGCTGAGCGTACCGGCGCAGAAACTGGCGGCGGTCTGCAGAACCGGTCCATCGGGAATCACGTCGAGCTTCTGCAGGATGCCCTTGAACAGGTCGTACGAGCCGAGCTGGGAAATGTTCATGACGACGGATCGGAAGATGTTAGGAGAAAGACCACGGAAGAGTGTGCCGGCGCCGTCGTCCTTGACGATGCGCACCAGACCGTCGATGCAGTTCTTGTAGCCATAGCGCGACTCCTTGGGCAGGTTGAGGTCGGAGCACATTCGGACGAGCACAATCTCGGCGGGGTTACCAACCAGACCAGCGACAGCACCGGCAGTACCGGAGCAGAGTGCGAGCTCGCCCGTGGTGGGCGCCTTTCCGGAGCGCTGGGTGACTCTCGCCTTCATGTCCTCGTAGACGGCAAAGCGGGTGACCGAGTAGGTAAACTGTCGCAGTAGCGTCGCCGTCAACCCGTGCCACAGACTAGTGACGCCTTCGGTTCGGACCGACTGCACAATGGTTCGGAACATGCCCTGCTTGACGGTGGCCGTCTGCAGACGGTACTTGGTCAGATCGAGCGGATGTGTGATACTGGCAGCGCAGCATCCAGCAGCGCCTGAGAGAACGCAAGGCCATGCAAAACAACAGGGAGTCATTATCAGTATGTGTGAGCGAAACTGCTGATTCCGCTCGGCACGAATGCGCTAGAATGTCAACTTACCACCGAGCCAAAAGGGATACGTCTTGGGACCAGCCTTGGTGTTGCTGTTGGAGGCACCTGCCGCAGCTCCAACGCCAGCACCAGCGAGGGCGCCCTTGGCGGCTTGGAAGGAGCCGGCGCTGGCGCCGGATGCAGTGGAGGCACGGAGCGTCGACATTTTGATATGCAAGAGCGTTTGTACGTGTAGCCAGAAGCGATTGAGGGAGTCGACAGGCGATCACGAGGATGAATCCGGTCGATGCAGTGCTTGAGCGATGAGGTGTGGTACGGTGGAGACGACGACGAGTGCTCTAAGTACTGCGAGTGTTTGGGACGGGACGGTTGATAGATGAAGAGAAAAAGGCGGGTGCGAAGACGGTTGGGAGGACGGTTGGGAGAAGGACAGGTCGGAGAGATGGAGGAGCGAAAGGTGGACGGGGGCGTGCTTATATGCGAGAGAAGGGGATGGCAGAAGCCGGCAATCGAGAGTCGAGGCACAGCCAAGGCAGGTCAAGGCAAAGCAAAGGCAAAGCAAAGCGTCGGCGAATAGGGAGGAGCCGGAACCCAGTGACACCCACGCACGCAGGATGGACGGAAACATGCATTCCATCTGCGACGGCAACTCCGAGGCGTAGCAGACGAGAGCAGCGAGCGCGTTCGGATGGGACGGACCAACTGCGAGCGGGCGGTTGGGCAATCACGAATCGTGAATCTGAATGCCATCTGCACCCACAGAAGCACCCCACCGCCAAACCGAAGCGCATCTCAGCCGTTGCATTCACATTGGCTCACTCCGCCCGCCCCGCGCACGCTTGAATTCTCGGCTACTGCCATGGCTTCCAACACCACCGCCTTGGTTTTCTGATTGCATTCATGATTGCGCTGTAACACTAGCACCCTAGTGAACGACTCGAATGATGCTACACGATCGATCTCGCGTGTGCCTGGCTCACTTGCGCTAGTCGCAATCGCCTTAGTGAACAGCGGCGGTCAAATGCCGCCGCCCGTGTGCTCGACCTTGACCTTCTCGCGCATGCTAGTGCCTGCTCGGTCATCGATACTCGACGTGCTTCTGCGCTTGAGCGCTGAAAGCCAGCCAGCTCAGTGTGCCAACTGGGCCGCGTGACCATGGTTCAAGATGGGACGGCCCAAAAAAAAAGAAAAAAAAAAAGAAAAAGAGATGTAGCTGCACTTGGCCGCATGCACCCTGCAGCAATGCTCTCTGTCTCTGTGTGCGTTCAGGATGCACGAGCCAGCGTGAGGTGGGAGCGCTCAGCGCAGGCACAGCTCTGCAATTTTGAGCCTGCAGCTGGCGTGCCTACCAAAATGCGGGGTAAAAGACCGCAAAGCAAGCTGCACCGCCAAAGCGGGATTCGCAGCCAGCCATCACCGATGCCATCCGTGCCGCCAATCAAGATCTGGGAACATGCATCTCCGGCTTAACACCCAACCAGCGGGTCTCCAAATCGGACAAGAAAAACGTCGTGCGTACTGGCTTCCACCCGGCTTTATTAAGGCGAATACTCCAACGCCATTAATCGATCTGACTGGCATGATTCGGAAACATCCGCGTGTTGCTAGATAACGCACCAAGCTGACTGCATGCATGCTCTTGCACTCTTGACGCCAACTCATGATCGCGTCAATCTCACCTCGTAATAGCGTGCATAAGCCCGTCGTGCTCCTGCACTAGCTCGCTCGTCTTGCACATCGTTTCCTTATCGATGTTCTATGCACGTGGAATGTGCTTCTCATCATGACTCTAACATGTACTGTAATACTCTTTGTTCCGTATATCTGACCTAGATACACTAGATACATTGCACCATACGAATCTCGGCAAGCGGCCAAAGGGTGTACTGCACCGGTTTGGACTCGACTGCGAGTGAGGCACGGTTATGCAGACAGTTCTAGCTGATTGGCTCGCCGCCGGCCAAGTGGGGCGTGGACCCCAACCCTGAGGGTGGGGGGCTTTAATTTTAATTTTAATTTTTTTAGAGCTCGGCCTCCATCACCGACTCCTTTCCTGGCTCTTGCCTCAAACCGAGAGCGCCGAGCAGATTGTGCATCACCATGTCGGCCATGGCTTGACGAGTTTCGGTGGTGCCACTTCCAATGTGAGGGAGCAGAGCCACTTTGTCCCTGCAATCAGCTGCGAGCAGCGCATGGTCCGCGTGGATGTCTGCGGCCAATTTACCATGCAAATCCAATGGCCAAGAATAAACGTCAGAAATTCAGCAACGCGCATATGCGGACAACACGGACCAACGGAAACAGCGGCGGTCTCATCCAAACCAAAATGCCTACGCAACATCTCGGCAGCATCGAAAGATGAACGCACCACTTGCGTCGGCCATCAACGAGCGATCCGCGGACGACGAACGACAAACGACGAATGCAGGGGCTCGGATCTTGCCGCTCTGGCTGTTTCCGCTACATGGACACGTTTGCAAACTCACCTGGCTCGCCCTCAATCACGTCCAAGCCCGCTCCAGCGATGGTGTTGTTTCGAAGCGCTTCGACCAGCGCTTCCGTGTCCACTGTGCCGCCGCGCGAGGCGTTGATGATGTACGCCGTTTTTCTGTCCGACGCACGATCGGGTCCCGCAGCAATGTCACACAATCCAGTTCGCCGTCACAGCCGACACGTTGAACCGATCAACAATGTCCGGAGTAGGAAGTAACGGAGCTCTGATTGTCAGTATCCCTCCCTTGCTAGTTGAGTCGCTCGCTTCCGTTGACGAGCGTGTCGCCACGTGTGTGTACTCACTTCATGGCTTCGAAGAACGTCTTGCCAACAATGTGCTTGGTACTTGGGTTCAGGTCCACCAGCACAAACACCAGATCCGACTCCCGTGCCATCTCGATCGGGTCGGGCTGGTTTTCGATCGCGATTCGATCCGTGGGGAAGCCTCCGCTCATCAGCGAGCCAAAGTAACCGTCATTGCTGTCAAACTTTCTCGCTCTCGACGTAGTGTAGACGATCTTGGCTGGCTTGAACGGCACAAGCAGTTTCGACAATGACTGGCTGATGTTGCCGAATCCCAGAAAGCCGATCGTCTTTCCCCGGATGCTCGGGCCCATGAAGCAAGTCGGCGTCCAAGGAAACTTCGGCCATTGACCCTCGCGTACCGTCCTTGTTGCAACCGGAACTTGACGTGTCACCATAAGTGCTAGAAGCAAACACAGCTCCGCGACAGCATCATCAAGTACGCCTGGCGTGTTGCCCACACGAATCCCGCGTTTCTTGACCAGTCCAAGATCAATGTGATCATATCCAACACTCATCGTGCTGATCACCTTGAGGTTGGGACCAGCCGCGTCCAAGAACTCCTCATCAACTCGCTCCGTGAGACAGACAACTGCGCCGTCCACTCCCTTGACGTTCGACAGCACCCATTCGCGTGATGGCGCCTGCTCGCCCTCTCCTTCGGGTCTGCTGATCAGCTCCACCTTGCCTGCCGCCTCTGCCTGCTTGAGCACCTCCGTTGGCATCGAACGACATACCAGAATCTTGGGCACCGCCATCTTTTCGAGATAAAGAGATACTGTATGCGTAAAAGCTTCGTCGTCAGTAACACACCCTTAGCTTCGTAGACGGGACGACCAATTGCGATGATGTGGCAAAAAGGTGGAATCGATAGAAATCAGCTTTGACTGTGGGGGAGCAGTCGACGTGGGGTTCACATTATGGTCGAAATTCATTCAGCCTGGCCTGTGCCACATTGGATCTGTTCATTCAATCAAGGTCGTGTCACCGAAGCTACATGATAACCATGGTCAACTTTCATTCGTCCTCGATACCGAGGTCATGCACTGCACTGCCTATGCCCGACCCTAGACGAATCTCGCTATGAAACTGACAAGCGCCTTTTAAACCTTTTTGTCTGATCCTGAGCTGGATGTGGTCCACCTTGCAAAGCAGACCGACCGACTGTCCAGCTGTCTGCTCAGAGCCATGCCCTTCCAGCTTCAGCGCGTTCTCGGCATTTCTACACAGTTGCCACGTCGCGTCGGCGCCTATCGAGTGCCCCACACTCACATGCGGTTTGAAGGCACTTCTGCCCCGAGTCTTGTCACTCGCCTGTCCTCCTTTAGCCTGCTTGCCACCATGATGCTCACTGACGGCCTCTTCCTCACCTGCCGCTTCTGGATGCAGCAGAGGTCCAAGCTTGTCAGCCAAGCTCTTTTGCAGCTTCACAATACGACGTGAAGAATGATCCCCGTCCCGGCCCTGCGTAGTGCCTCTATTGGAGACTTTGGGCTGTTTTGATTGTGCGTCCTTGTCCTGAAAGTTGGTAGGAAAGGGGCGCAAATGTACGTTGGTGCGCTTTCGCGAATGAAATGTCGACACTTCGTCGAGAAGCAGCGAGTGGCTTTCGTGATCTTTGCACACCTTGGCTGCTGTTTGCGCTATGAGCGAAAGCTTGGCATCGTAATTCTGGCCCAGTTCATCCAGCGAATTCTCACCGAGAAACTCTGATTCGCCCTTCTCGCTTGGTCCCGGCAGCGTGAATGGAGGGATCAGCGTGATGTGAGGCAACCAGCGTTGAAACGCATGGTCGTACTTGCGGCGTAGCTTCTGCAGCTCTCCGTAACGCTGCGTGTCATGCTCAGTACAAGGTTTGACAACTACGTTGACAACGCCGATCAGGTCCCGAGACGCTCGTGGCTTGGACAAGCTCGAAGTAACGCTCATCCTAGAGGCTCTCCGCCGCCCAGATTTGGACCGAACGTCGCTCCGAGGCAGGCACGACAGTCCAAATGCCGCGTTTCTGTTTTTTTCCAGCCGACCAATCAAATCCGAGTTGCCCAAGTGAGACCGCTGGACGGCAAAGCATGTGTACTATCCTGTACTATCCTGTACTATCCTGTACAGTACAAATCTTGGTTGGCTGTCAGGTGGAAAGAGGAGCAAGGTTTAGCACATCTGTGCCAACATTTCGGATTTGTGATTTGTCTAGTGGCTCGAGCGCGCGGCTGTGAATCCAAACGCGCTTCTGGTGCATTCGTGATTCACAATTGGTCCCATAGATGCTGATGTTTGTCATCCTCCACCAACTCGCATAACCTGTCTCCACCATCGTCAGAAGCGATACCTTCCAACACTCTAAAGCTTCCACTCTTTTTCGCTGCTGCAATTCTTGTCGCCGCTCTCTATACGTTTGAACTTCTCGAATTGAAGCCAGTCATGTCAGGTCCTTTGGTGCTCATCACCGGTATCACCGGCTTCCTTTCCGCCCACGTCCTGGATGCTGTCCTCGCATCCCCAGCCAACTACAGGGTGCGAGGAACGCTCCGTTCCGTCAACAAGAAGGATGCCATTCTCGCTCGCCTGAACCCCGAAGATCGCAAGAGGGTTGAATTCGTTGAGGTCGCTGACACTGCCACTTCCGACCTTCTCCCCGCAGTTCGAGGTGTTGAGATCATCCACCATGTCGCTTCACCCTACCAGCTCAACGTGCAGGATGCTGAGCGTGACTTGCTGCTACCAGCCGTCGAGGGTACACTCAACATTCTTCGCTTTGCAAAGCACGAAAAGAGCGTCAAGAAAATCGTCATCACTTCGTCCTTTGCAGCCGTGACCAATTTGAACGAAGGGGGACCGAACCGACCAGGCTTCACGTATACTGCTGAGCATTGGAACCCAGTCACCTACCAGGATGCCATCCAAGCTGGTGGTGCGGGTGCCTTCTCTTACTCTGCCAGCAAGAAGCTTGCTGAACAGGCTGCTTGGGACTATGTCACCAACGAGAAACCAGGCTTCCAAATCGCCACGGTCAACCCTCCCATGATCTACGGTCCAACACTCCAGCCTGGGGTCAAGCTTTCGAACCTCAACACTTCGAGCAAGACCATCTATGGCCTCGTCAGTTCCGCCGATCAAATGCCCGAAGATCGTCTCCCACTCTTCTGTCATGCTCGCGATGTTGGAGACGCCCAAGTGGCTGCAACCGAGCAACCCGACGGCATGGGCAAACGATACCTCTTGTGTGGTGGCAAGTTCACTTGGGCCCATGCCGTCAAGTTTATCTCCGAACAGTATCCAGACCTTCAGAGCCGTCTACCCAACGGTTGGAAGGATTCCAGTTCCAGTCTTCGCGATGTAGACACCATCGCAAGTCTCGACACAAAATCCGCAGAGTCCATCCTTGGCATCCGCTTTAAGGACTGGCAGACTACGCTCAAGCAGTCGCTCGACAGCTTGCTCGAGCTGGAGAAACAACCAGATTGGAACAACTGAGTTTAACTCCGCACGTCCGCATATCGAGAATCGTAGAAATGAGCGGTGAATTAACAAGTTTTCCAAATTACATCGATTTACAAAGCAAAGTGAGCGATGGGGATATGAACGAGACTGTTTGAGAAAGTAAAGTACACTCTGGCCAAGGGCTTATTGGGGGGAGGAGGCTTTCATGCCTGAGAGGTAGCGGTTGAAGCGGTCGATTTCTCGTGTTGAGGTTCAAGATGCGTCTGCTTGCCGTTTTTGCCGTTTTTGCTCTTGAGGTTGGACCACTTGAAGATGCGGAAAAAGTAGAAGAGTGTAAAGCAGAGGATGATGTTGAAGCCGGTGTAGGCGCAGATAATGCCGAGGTTACGGTATCGATATCCAGCGTTGAGATCGATTGCTTGCAGGTAGTCATCACCCTTTCGGAATTGGCAATAGTCGCAGGTGCCGTTGGGTCCATCGACGTAATAGCCGGTTCCAAGGTCTGGACCGTTGAGCGAGGTGACAAAGTTGCGCAAATACTGTGCGCAGGACTGTCCGGGTGGAGGAATAATGGTGTTGAACTCTACCGATGAGCAACGTACTGGCCTGCCCGCCAACACTGCTCCAAGCATACCTTCGATCAGATACGTAAACGGCGACAGCGGGAACATCCACACCCTCCAAAAGTACGGCAGCTGAGGCGGAGGCTGCACGACACCGCAAAACACAACGACAAACGAAAAGAAAGTCGAAAACAGAATCGACGCAATCATCGGGTTGGGCGACATGGCAGCAATCGCGGCGGCAAACGTGGCAAAGTAGATCTGGAACAGCATGTAGAATCCCCACACGAGCGCTGCCGTGCGTCCAGACGGAAAGTCAGTCATCCAATACCAAGACGCCCAGAACAGAGTGCCTCCCAACAGGTTCCAGGGCACCTCGACGATGAGAGCCGACCAAACGGCCACCCACCAGCTGTACATCTTGGAAGGTCTCTCGCGCACCTCGTACAGCGCACGGAACCGGATAAACACGGGCTGAAGCTGCTGAGAGAGCGAAGTGGAAAGGACGAGAGCGATAAAGATGGCAAAGATCTTGTTCTGGAGCGAAGCTGTGCTTTGCTTGGAGCCTTGGGCCCAGAACGACGAACCGATAAACAGACCCGCAATGATGTTGAGCATGAGCTTGGACATGACGTACGTGGTGCTTCGCCAGTAGTGTGTGAACGCGCGTCGCACTACCTGGTCAACCTGGACGGAGAGAGGCTCGGCATACTCGCGGTTGCCCATCTCCTCCTCCTCAGCCGTAACTTGGTGGTCTGCACTAGAAGCGCTGATCTTGTCCAACTCGTGCATCATAACCTTGTACAGATCCGAGTCTCGGAAGAGCTGATGCCAATCTTGTTCCGTGGTGGCCGTAGCACCGGCACCGATAGCGTCGAGGATATACTCGGCGGGGTTCTCGTTCTCCCCACACTTCTTGTCAGATCGTTCGCCAAAGTAGTCGATCAGCTTTTGAGAATCGTCGCCAATGTCGCCAAAGTAGACGGTCTTGCCTCCCTTCTGAAGCAGAAGAAGTCGGTCGAACTGGTTGAAGAGCTCTCCAGAAGGTTGGTGGATGGTGCAGAGAATGGCTTGGCCGGCATCGGCGAGCTTTCGCAGGAAGCGGACAATGCTCCATGCAGCCATGGCATCCAGACCCGAAGTTGGCTCGTCCAAGAAGAGGAGCAGCTTGGGCTTGGCAGCAAGCTCCACAGCGATCGAAAGTCGCTTGCGTTGCTCGACGTTGAGTCCTTGGCCAACTTCGCCAACGAGCGCTTCAGCCCAGCTCGTCATCTCCAACAGTTCAATCACGTTTTCGACATAGGCCAACTTCTCTTCCTTGGGGGTTTCTCGAGGCTGCCGAAGCAAAGCAGAGAATTGCAATGCTTCACGCACGGTTTGTGTGGCCAGATGAACATCCTGCTGCTGACAGTATCCCGTGGCGGACTGGAACGACTTCGGCAAGGGTGTACCGTTGACAGTAAAGTCGCCCTTGACAACACCCGTGTCAACTCGTTGCGCCAAGACATTGAGAAGCGTCGTCTTTCCTGCACCAGACTCTCCCATCAATGCAGTCATCTTTCCGGGAGCGACAAAGCCAGAGACATTGTTCAGCAGTCGGCGAGGGCTTCCTTTGATCATGACATCATAGTTAACGTTCCTCCAGGCAAAGATCGACGTGGAGGACTCGAGTTTTCCGACGGCCTCATCCGTTTTCTGGAATTGCTCGCTATCAACTGCAACCGGTCCAGGAGCAGCAGAAGCGTCTCCAGCCTCGACGTCGCCAGAAGCCTGGGCAGCTTGGACGACTTCTTTGGGCGCCGCACCTCGTTTGAATACCATGACACCTCCGCTTGCGCCAGGGTCCTTCTGGAATTCCGAGGCAAAGCAGTAAACGATGATGAAGAAGATCCAGAAACCGATGATGATACCAGCGTTGCGTGGTGCATTGGACCATTTATAGCCATAGGATACATCGAGGTACTTGGAGCCATCGATGATGTCCTGACCCGGCAACGCTCCGGCCACAGCGCAGGTCTTGTACTGGTTTGAGACGTTGGCATACGCTGGTCCTGCTGGGACAAAGTTGGCACAGGGTACATTGAGTGTGCGGAACTCGTTGGTCAGCAGAATCTCGAAGGAAAAAGCGACGGGGTTGAAGTACGACAGCCACTTCCACCAGACAACCATAGACGGGCGTGGGATAACATATCCGGCGTAGAGGGCAAGATCGATGACCGCCAGACCTCCCAACATGGTGGCCAAGGATTCAGACTTTGTCGCTGCGGCGACCATACGGAAGGATGCTACCATTGTAAACGTGATGAGCGCGGAGGTACCGAAAAAGACGAAGAATTGACTAGCAGTGTACTGGAGGCCTACCATGAAGTAGAGAATGATGTCGAAGCAGAAGAGGGTCACAAAGCGGATGGGCATGTCTAGCAGCGTGTTGGCCAAAGCGTCGGAGAAGGGATGCACCATGGCAAATCTGCGCTGGCGAAGGACGATGGGACGTTGAGCGTATCCGGACGTGATCTCGGACATGGCGGTGAAGGAGTTGTAGAGAAGGGCAAAGAAAAGAACACCACCACGCGAGAAGAAGCCCGAGGTGTTCTTGGGCATCTGATAGTAGACGGAACCCATGATGAGAGCCTGGAAGATGGAAGCAATGGTGATGACGGCTTGAGTGACAATGTCACCCCACAGAATCTGCGCTCGCCTCTTGATGGCAAGACGGATTTGCATGGGAATGGTAATGATGTAAGGGCTACCTTTCCGTGCACCCTTTGCCTTCTCCTCCAGAGCAACAGCCTTGTAGTGCTGGATGGCAGCATGATCGACATTGCTGTTGAGCTCCTGCAGGTATGCCTCCACCTCGTCGTGGTTCTTCTTGCCTTGAGGGGAGTTCTGCCAGTAACGGGCCATCTCTTCGGCAGTGCGAGGCGCACGATCTTCGTAGCCATCACGAATCTTGCGACCGAGCGCATCGGTACAGGCGACAAGGTAATCGGCAGTCGTCTGACGATTTTGAGGAACGTAACCCATCTCGGTGAAGTAGTCGACCGCCTCGGATGTGGGACCAAAGTACACCTGCCTACCCTCGTTGATGACAAGGACTTTGTCAAAGAGCTGAGTGAGACCCTCACCTGCCTGGTAGATGGAAGCCATAGTGGTGGTGCCGGCGATGTCGGTAGAGATGCGAAGAGACTTGACAAACTCGAGAGCAGTGCTCGAGTCAAGACCACGCGACGAATTGTCAAAGAGCGCGACTTTGGCCCTAGAGGCAAAGGTTTCTGCTACACTGACTCTCTTGCGCTCTCCTCCCGAGATACCACGAATGAAGTCATTACCCACTTTGGTGTTATAGGTGTGGCGAAGGCCGAGGATGGTAGCAAGGACTTCGACAACCGTCCTCATGTATCCCTGGCGAGAACCGGTATCTTGGCTCTCAAGTAGGTCGAGTCGTCGACGGGCTTGAGGGGCACGAGTGGCGACGGCAAAGGCAAGAGTTTGCCAGACGGTGAGAGTGGGAAAATGAACGTCATCCTCTGGGCAATAGACTACATCACCACGAAGACGCTTTTCGATGATAGTATGGTCCATGCCTTGATACAGCAGCGTTCCGGAGATATCCTTGAAACCTTCTCTGTAGGATGCGATGGTTTTGAGGAAAGAGGTGCAGCCAGCTCCTGGTCTTCCAAGGACGAGGAGCATCTCTCCCGGCTTGACACATCCTTCGAAGTTGTCAATAATGGTCTTGACAGGGGGATGGAGGAGGGTGTTGAAGTTCTTGACGGCTTCGATGGGCTTGAGAGGAAGGGAGCCCATGGTGTCTCCGAGGGCGTAGCCGGTACCGAGGCCAGTGACGGTTAGGTTCTGCCAAACAAGACCCATCTGCCTGCTTTCCATCTCAGCCCCCCTAGCTTGGTCCATGACGTGACGAAGGAAGCGCTCGAGCTCGAACTTGCCGTTCTTGTCAAAAGGGTCAAAGCCAAGGGGTGGCTCTCCACCGTCTGTGGTGCGAGTTCGAGCGCGGAGTGAATGCTGGGTAAGGCGGCGGGTGAGCTCTGCGGTTCCTTCCGGGTCAAGAGAAGCAAAAGGAACGCTGCCTCGGCCACTTTTTGTGCAAGCGATGGGCTCGATTGTGGGAGATGCATCGTCAGAGCTGCTTGAAGACACGCCTGCTACAGAAGTACCGGCATGGGTGGTGGGAGGATTGGTGATAGTAGCATCGGTGGCACGAAGCTGGTGCTCATTAATAGCAGCATTCGAAATGGCCGGTGCTGGCTGCGAAGCCTGAGTATTGGCCTCCATGGCGGCCGTCTGTCTGCAAGGTTGTAAGCAGACCTACCGACGTAGAATATGGCAGTATTTGTTGTGAAAACGAAGATACTCTACTGCTCGGTCGTTGCGGAAGAAATGACATAAAATGATGATGAAACTAATCACGATTGGAGATAGAAACGGGGAGGTAGGGATGGTTTAAGTATGCAGGGCACAGAGGCCAGTGGCTGGACGGGCCAGGCGTGAGAATCGACTCGAGACTTGCACAGGTCTTGCTACGGTAACGCTGTTGGGCTGTTTTGACTTTGTTCGTCGGCAATGTGCTGATGTGCAGCAGTTTGGCTGTGCGGTTCATGCATTCCGATCCCGTCAGACATGGCAACGCCTTGTTTTGTTTAGCGATCCTCGTGGTTCTGAATAAATTCATAATTACAGTGGGTTTACGGTGTGCGCTGGGGTTTTTTTTTTTTTTTTTTTTTTTTTTTGTCTCCACTCGACGTGCTGGAAGCACAGTACTACTATGCAATTCACTTGTGCGTATTTCACACGTGTTTACATCCGGGAATATCCCCAGACCGGAATCTCAGGCCGGTATCATTAACGCAGTTGTTCGCACTGTCGCCCGTCAAAAAAATAAAATAAAATAAAATAAAATAAAATAAAATAAAATAAAATAAAATAAAATAAAATAAAAATTTAAAAGAAAACAACAGAAACGCATGCGTCACACCCTTGTTGGTCTCATCTAACGAATTCTCCAAAAAGGCCAGAACTTCAGCGTCGGAGGTTGATCACCTTCGGTGGAACAATGGATCATGTGCAGATAAAGGTGAGCACCTGAAGTGGCGACGAGCCCGTGCGGTGCAGGGCGAACCAAGATCTCTCGAAAAGGGTTACCGCCTGCTGAAGGTCTGTTCATTCCATTTAGTTTAGGTTACCGCCCGTTGAAGGTCTGTTCATTCCATTTAGTTTAGGTTACCGCCAAAATTGAACCAGCATCTGCGTCCAGGGGTCGTTCCACGTGCGATGATGTAGCTGGAGACTGATTTCCGAGGTTACCCGTTTCAAGTACATACTGTAGCTCGAGTTCTCCACATATTCGTCCGCTTTCCATCTGCCGTGGCTGGCAAGTCATAGCATAGCATTCAACTCGCTAACATTTGATCCGCGCCGATCAATCATTTTACCTGGCAGCGTATCGCCTGGCACAGGCTTCGGGTTTCACTTCAGTTTTGCTGTGCGGTAACATCGTTGAGCGGCATCTACTGTATTGCGCTGCACAATCGCTGTCTGTGCAGCTGGACGGATTAATTGTTGGGAAACACAGCTCCTGCTCCGCGATTGCTGCACCACATTTTGATGGAGAGGTTTTCCATACTCAATTCCGAGACTTGCAAATCGCAGCAGCGAACCACTTTATCTCAAAAACCCTACCAGTCCGTGACCATTAGTCAAACTTCGGAACCATTCCTCCGGCGTCGTGGACGGCATGGCTGGAACTCATTTCCCAGTCTCCTTCCCAGAGACAGTCTTCTTTCACATGCCAATCCCTTTCAATAGTGCCTCCCTACAGCACAAGTGTCAAATCCTGTTGTTCTCCCATCGTTGCTTGTTCGTCGCTGCCAGACACGCCATCTCGTTGTGACATTCGTATGTCAACTTCATATCAATCTGGCTGCGTCCATCTTTTTCGGCGCTACGGCTCCTCTCTTTCGAAGATTATAACGCCGTCGTTGGCACACACCATCTTACCTGGCTGTTGCGAGATCGCACTGTCGAATATCGCCGATGCCGAATCGAACAGGGCGTGGCCCGATTCGAGGGTTTCTCGGCCGAAAATCCGTGTCAGGGTCCAGAGTGGCCGAGCGGAGATAACGAGCGAGAAGCTTTCAAGATTTTGGATTACCGTGAGTCACTGCGATTACCTCTCACTTCACTTCACCACCATCATTGCTGCAACCCTCGCTCAAGTTTGAATTCTTTTCGCGACAATACTAATGCTAGCGGTACAGCAACCACTAACACCTGCGGTAGTGCCCACTGTTGTTGCAGGCGACTCGATCGCAAGGGCACTTCCTGATCAGGTACCGGAGAACGCCCCCGCTCACTGCCCCGGGACCGAGTCCGAACAAGCAGGAAAGGCGGATGCCTGCGCTGGTTGCCCCAACCAAGACGCGTGCGCATCAGCGCCGAAAGGACCAGACCCGGACTTGCCGCTGATCAAAGAGCGCATGTCGAGGATCAAGCACAAGATCCTCATCATGAGTGGCAAAGGCGGTGTCGGCAAGAGCACCTTCACCGCGCAACTTGGTTGGGCGTTCAGTTCGCGCTTTTCCGGTCACTTTGACGATGAGAATGCAGCTGAAGATCAGAAACATACAACAGATAAAGACGAGCAAGAAGTGGAGAAGCAAGTCGCAATCATGGATATCGACATTTGTGGACCGTCTATCCCCACCATTCTCGGTTTGGCAGGTCAGAGCATCCACTCGACATCACAGGGATGGTCCCCCGTCTATGTATCCGACAACCTCTGCGCTATGAGCATCGGTTTTCTCCTCCCCTCTGCATCGTCAGCGGTCATCTGGCGAGGGCCAAAAAAGAACGGTCTCATCAAGCAGTTCCTCAAGGACGTCGACTGGACCGCCGGGCTGGAAGAAGAGGACGAGGCTCAATCGCACCCTTCCACCGATCCTTCCACCGCTACTCCTCACTCTGCGTCTCAGAATCCACTCATCGACTACATGCTGGTTGACACGCCACCCGGCACATCGGATGAGCATCTCTCTATCGTTTCCTATCTCAAAGAATCCGGCATCACAGGAGCGATCCTGCTCACCACACCTCAGGAAGTTTCGCTCCAAGACGTTCGCAAGGAAATCTCATTCTGCAGAAAGATGAACGTTCCCATCCTCGGCATTGTCGAAAACATGGCTGGATTCGTTTGTCCCAGCTGCACGGGTTACAGCGAAATCTTTTACCCCAGTACTGGAGGTGCAAAGGCGCTGTGCAACGAGTTAGGGTTGAACTTTTTGGGTTCAATTCCGCTCGATCCACGCATTGGAAAGAGCTGCGATTTGGGCGTGAGCTTTACAGACGAGTATCCTAACAGTCCGGCGACGACAGCGTATCTCGACGTCATTGAGAGGGTGCGTCAGCTCGTCGACTAAGCATTACCACCTTGGTAGCCGTCCATAGCGCTATTTCCGTAACAGATCGTGTCATCTTGTATTCTAGCTTTCTCCATTCCTTAATTTATCCCGTGGCATGGTTGGTCTCAATTTGTGTCGGTTCGTTTCACCCGATCAGACTGCGGTCCAGGGGTTGTAAGCGTTTGAATGGGGACCACAATGTAAAGATGGCTTGTGGAGTGGTACTGGAAGGGACAAGGTTGGTGGATAAATGGGTTTCGGAAAGTGTGGTTTTATAAAGCTGACTTTTTCGAAGGAGGTTCTGTTGTCGAGTCGTGGGTCACATCCGGTTCATCCTCTTCCTGAATCCCCGATTTCCTCTTCTTCCCACCTCCGGCTAATGAAGGTGTAGCGGTTCGACTTGCACTCCTTCTCTTAACACCCACACTCGCAGTACGTCTATCTCCCCCCGCGACACTGTCCGTCAAACTCTTTGCCGAATAATGACAACTAGCATGATAATACACCACGCCTCCAACGGCGCCGTCCGCCTGGGTGTTTTCAACCTTGATCGCATTCAACCAGATCCACTCTTCCTCATCCTCACTCCACTGCGATTTGAATGCTTCCTTGCATATCGGACACGGTTTCGCGGCGAGATCAGGATCCGTAGGAGCAACGACAAACAACTTTGCAAATTTTTCCTTTAAAGCCTTTTCTTGTGCTGCTGTCAACCCAGATTTTCCATCCCCATCTGCTCCCCCCGCCCCCGAACCTCCACCACTTCCCTTGGAAGCAGGAGCCGAATCATCAAAACCACCTCGGATAAAACTCTCCAAACGGTCAAACCAAGATCGAGACTGTCCACGTGCAGCCGAGTCCTTAGCGCGTCGATTCTGGGTAAAATGCCAGTCGAGATGGTCGTCCATGCGTCCTTGACCCTTTATACCGGCAGGGTATCGGTTTGCGCATTGTCGACATTGCAGTGGCAGATGCTTGTGCAGGATGAGCTCGAAAGAGGATGCGGGTTCGCGATTGAATTCAGGACCCGACGTCTTGATGTCGAGTGCGAGGATGGCATTGACGTAGTCCTCGTCTTGGTCCCTCTCAATCGCTGGTGGGGGAGTAGCTGCTGCGGTGGAAGGCGTGGAGGAGCCCGGGAGAAGACCCGCTTGCATCAGGGATGCGATCAGAGACGAGGCTGCGTGGTTGACAGGCGCTGCTTGCGGGGCTACATTCAACGCGGTCGGTAGTGGAGCAGTCAGTGTCGAAATGTTGGCAAGTGCCCCAGACAGACCCTGCGGAAGCGCTGCAGGTGCGGTAAGTGCAGGGGTGGGAGCACTGGCAGGGGGCAGGGGTTGGCCATGCATAGCGGCAGCGTGTCCGGATGGGTTGGATCTTTGCGCGGCGGCCGAGAGACTGTCGAGCTGAGCGTGAATCTGAGCCATTTCCTCTGTAGACAGATCGGCGATGAGAATGACTTGCTTGAGCTGCGCAAGGGAGTCGACTCTCTCGTGCAACGCAGTGTCGGAAGGGTTCGCGGCGAGAGACTGGCCGTCTACAGCGAGAAGCTTGTCAATATTTTCGATCGCTTTGGACTTGGAACGAGCCGCATTTGCGCGCGGATCTGTGACGGGAGCGGATGTCGCGTTGGATAGAGGCATGCCTTGACTACCGAACAGGGCACGCTCAATGCTCCACTGTGCATTGTCACCAAAGAGAGGACGAGCGCCGGGACCAGCGGTCTTCCATGTGCCTAGCAACTCTTCCATGCGCATCTTTGTTGGTTGATCCACAAGTCGATAGGATTCGAGGAAGATGGGAACGATGCGAGCTGACCAGAGCTGTATGTAAGGATGGCCAATGTTCTTGGAGATCGAGTCGAGAGTGTATAGTGCAGGGAGGCGTACGGAGGGATGCGACTGCATAATGTGATCGTCCAGACACTTTGCCACAACAGCCGACATGCGGGCGGCGTGATCGTGTGCGATGACGGTAAGATTGGTGATGATGGGTTTCGAGTTGAAGTTCAAAGACTTGAGATGCGAGTTGTACATGCTGGCAAATGCATTCGGATCGGTTCCAATGGCGAGGTTCGGGTCTGGCGCCATGTGAGGCAAGACGGGCTGCTGCGGTTGCTGGGCAGTGTAGGCTTGTGGATGTGCGCCATATTGAGGGGCGGGTGCAGCGTAGCCACGCTGAGGAGGGGCACCGTACATGACGGAAGCTGGTTCAAACGAAAACTTGCGCTCTAAGCACCGGAAGCTAATGATCTTTCCACGTCGGTCAGAGGAGCAGTAGCCTGAAGACTGTTTCAGGCGATCGACAAGGCTCGCGCACGATCCAAGACTCGAACTTGCTAGCCGTGGACAGCAGGAGTGGAAAATGAAAAGCAGAAGATCACGATAGCAGATCAGAAGGGAAAGGGGACGGCGGAAAAGGAAGCGGATGCAAGCAGAAGGGGCGGAATTGCGATTCTGATGATGCGGGATGGGACAATCAAGCAGGATGGCTCTGATCCAACACAAGATCTATGGACAGCGACAAGAATGAGACTTGCCTACCTAGGACTCGAAGTTGCGAGGAAGAGACAATCAAGTGACACGGAAGAGAGATCACGAGAAGGCAAAAGTACTTGTGTTACGACTCTCAGACACTGCAGCAGAACGGCGGTGTGAATAACAGTGAGCACTGGAGGTAGGTTGCGCAGCGCAACAAGTGCAACAAAGAAAGTGCTCAAGCTAAAAGCACGATGCGAGAGATCAAGACGCCGTGGATACAACGCCGAATGTCGTGGGTGGATGTGGATGAAAAGCAAGACCGGGATGCGACGAGTTGATCGTGGTTTGGCTCGTTTGCTCATTCACGATTCGCAAACCAACAGCTGCAGCCAGTCAGTTTTCACCGTTCTGCTCGTCCAGATTGGAATTGTGAACACTCAGAACCTAACAAAGAAGGCACATTTTGTGAATCTCCATCACGCGTACGATAAGAAGAAATGGAAACTTGGTTGGCAATGAGTCACTTTAGCGGGCGTGGGGGTTGTGCTTTGCTGTGGTGAAGCCTGATTCGACAGATTAGGAGCCAATTAATTAATTTACCCCAACCTCTCGATACAAGATGCGATGTCACGGGAGCCGATACATTTCGGTGATTCGGCGGTGCCCATCCTTGCTTCTCATCTTGAGAAAGCACCACCATCACCATACGCTCTCACATTCAACTCGGACAGGCCTGCAACGATCACGATGCAGCTTTCTACTCCGACGCCATTGCCCACCGCTCCTTTGCCATCAAAGGGTGCTACGTGCAAGAAGGACTATGCTGTGGGCACCTCCATTCCCGCCAACATGGCTCACGCCGTATCTGTCTCTCTACCGCTGTGGAGCGACAACATTGACTACGAGGAAGGTCGACTCTCCAACTCAATGGAGACTGGATATCCCCGCTTCTTCATTCATCGCTCCATCCAGCGCCTGGCCACCCTGCTTTGCAAGAAGTTTGCCAGGCCTCACGAAGCATGTATCCTCTTCCCTTCAGCTAGGATCGCTGAAAGATGTCGCGACTTTATGCGCACCCAATCAACGCTTTCATCACCACTGCCAATCCGTATTGTCCGTTTCTCGATGCTCGAGCATGCTGCATCCAACTCGGCCGGTGCTGCTGGTACCACCCCCAACTCTAGCTCTAGCACCGCCGAGCATGTCTCGGACCAACTCGAGTCGACTCACTTCCAATCCTCGAGCACAACCGCACACTACATTTTCATCGTCTTCTTCCCCGAAGACGTTTTCTCACTTGCAAAGAGCTTTTGGCAGCATACCGGCGATGGCATTTCCAGTAGACAGGCCGACCGATGCCTTGCGCTACTTGAGCAGTCCAAGAGCGTAGGACAGGATGCTGCCGCCAATACGGCTGTGTCGCTCTCTCACGAGACCGCTACCACATCGAAGCCTTTCACCACCGACACCACCTCTCATGCCAACGCCGATGACATTTACAAGAAGCCTGCTTCTTCTGCCTCGGCAGGCAAGCGTTTTTACAATCGCTACACTCGCACCAACAGCTCCGCTTCCGGTCTCACTGGAAATAATGCCACGCCATTGCCCACCTCCAGCACACCCCAGACGCCCTACAGCAGCGGAATTATGCAGCGTCCTTCGAGTGTAGCTGACGAGGCTGTTGCCAACGCCCTGTCCGCAAGCGTCTCCAGCTTGTCCGGAGTCACACCCGCCTCGGTGCACGCCTCTGCTTCGGTTGATCAGGGTGACGTTGCTGAGCCTGCATCCTCCGATCTCATTACCTATCTCGAGGAGAGGTATGGTCGCAATTTGCCTCTCACTTCGGCGCCTTCTGCCAAGCTCGCGCTTCGTCGTCGGATCGCTGGTACGCTGCTCTCCGACCGATCCGAGCAGTCGGCTGCCGAAGCTCCTGGTGATCAAGTAGGCGAGTCAGGCCGTACAGGCACAGGAGTCACTGAAGACGATGTTTATCTTTTCCCCTGCGGTATGAGTGCCATCTATCACGCTCATCAACTCGCCATGCAGGCAGCTCCCCGCCTCGTTCATGCAAACGTCGAACTAGGTTCAAAGCAGCGTCAGGCTGGCAAGAGCGTCTGCTTTGGTTTCCCTTACACCGATACTCTCAAGATCCTGCAAAAGTTCGGTCCTGGCTGCCATTTCTATGGGCTAGGTGTTGACCAAGACCTCGAGTCGCTTGAACAGGTACTTCAAGCTCAGCAACAGACCACACAGGACCACGATGGATCAGCACCTATCCTTGCCCTCTTTTGCGAATTCCCCTCCAACCCGCTACTCCGTTCTCCTAATCTTGCCCGCATCCGCCAGCTCGCGGACCGTTACAATTTCCTCGTTTGCGTCGACGAGACCATCGGCAACTTTGTCAACGTCGAAGTGCTCCCCTATGCTGATATTCTCGTCAGCTCCTTGACCAAGGTATTTTCAGGTGACGCCAACGTGATGGGTGGAAGCATGGTGCTAAACCCCAAGGGTCCCTACTACCAAGCTCTGCGAAGCACGCTGCAGGAGCACTATGAGGATACCTACTTTGACGAGGATGCCATTTTTATGGAGCGCAACAGTCGAGATTTCATCCGCCGCATCGTACGCATTGACAGCAACACTCGTGCGGTCACTTCGATGCTCTGGCGTGAAAAGCTTGGCGAGGGGCAGTATCCGAATGTCATCAAGAACCTGTTTTACCCGCGCTATGAGACGCCCGAGAACTACGACGTTTGTCGAAGGAAGAAGGCTTTCACCGCGCTCGGAGACATGGGTGGCAGCGATGGGGCAGAGGAGGGCGGCGGTGGATATGGTGGGCTGTTTTCGGTCACGTTCTGGAGCGAAGCTGCTAGTCAGGCTTTTTACGACACGCTTCAGTGCGCAAAGGGTCCTAGTCTTGGTACCAATCTCACGCTGGCCAGTCCATACACCATCCTAGCGCACTATGGCGAGCTCGACTGGGCGGCTCAGTTCGGTGTCGAGCGCGGACTTGTTAGGGTGTCGGTTGGTCTGGAAGACGAACACTTCCTCATCCGTATGTTTGGTGATAGTCTCGCTGCTGCTGCACGCGCACACGCTGCCACACAGCAATGAGCATGGGCACGACGATTGACCAGTCAACATCGTGGCTCTTTTCTCCACAAACAAACAAATGCTGCGACAAAGTTATTTTTTTATTCCCTTTTTGCTAAAGATGCTACTTTTTCGAAGACAATTTTGAACTCGAAGAAGACGACTTGTTTTTGGGCTTGCACTCGTCCCAAGCGTTGGGTTTCAACACCAGCGTCACGGTGTCATTCTCTCCTGCAGAGTCTGCTGAGTCGTTCCCGGTTGCAAGCAGCAGAAGCTTGCCCGAGGGATCGAAAGACCCGGCTGTGATGGCGAAAGCCAGCTTGGGATACTGTCGGATTCGTTTCTTAGCAGCTGCATCCCAGACGCTGACAACGCCGTCTCCACCGAAGCTTGCAAACGTTCCATGCCTGTATCCATCCAACGTGTCAATAATGTCAGTGTCAAACGAAATTTGGGCGAGGAAGAAGAAAAGGTCTGGTTGGACATACCTTGGATGGAAAGCAATAGCATGTACGGGGTATACAACGTCGTAAGGCGGTTGCAAATCATCTTGCGGGTCCGCTGCGTGTTCGACCGTTTCGCGATGACACTTGAAAGCGTACTTCATCGCTTGGGTTTTAGGGCTGGGATCGAAAAACTCGACGGCGACTCTGCCTTCGATACTGCTCGTTGCGTATCCGTCTCCTGCGGGCATGCATTTGAGATCTCTCGCCATGAATTTGAGACTAGACTCTCGTTTTTGATCCGGCTGCCAATCCCTATCCGACACGTTTTGCCCTGCTTTTTCTCTGTCGATTGCGGATCGGAGAGGGAATAGGTCGTAGACGTATACGTGCCTTCCGGACATTCCCACCACCAGACGGGGTGTGGAATCGCGCGGATGCGGTTTACCCGGCGAAGAAGCCGAGTAGATCAACGTTCCATCCCCGCCCGCAGAGGAGAAAGGTGGAGACACATCCATCGCGATCACCTTATCCGGCACCGACAACTCTTTCAACAATGCAACTCTGCTCGCATCCACCTGGTCTCTATCCAAACCCACATCCCAAAAGCAAAGACTTCGATCTGCACCTCCCGAAAGCAACAGCTGCGTTTGAGCACACCATCGCAGTTTCAACACAGAATCGTTATGCTTTCCCAAAATGAGGCTCTTTCCCGTCCGAAGGTCGAGCAGTCGCACACGACGATCAACGCCAGCAGACGCAGCGAGTGTATCGGTGATGAAACATACATCAAGCACCGGAGCCTCGTGATGGAAAGTCTGCACTTTGGTCACTGCTTCGGCTTCGCTGTTTGAGGAGGTTGAGGCAGAGGTAGAAGATAGGTCGATGCGATAGTGATGCACTAGATGGTCCCAGCTGGAAATGAGGACATGGGCAGATGTCTCTGTAGACGAGGATGCGGGGGTGGGGGAGAAGACGACTGCTGATACGGTTGCTCTCGGTGGATCTGGGAACTGTATATCAGCATTTACAGCTGCGGGTGATGAACGTGATGATGTCGGTCGTGACATTGTTCGGGAGCAATCGTTGATGATGATGATTTGTGGTCAGAGATGGTGGAACCAGAGATGGTGGAACGCTCAACAGGTGTTGGTCTTTTTTTGGCTTTTCGACGACACGCTTGGTGTTACTCGAGACGCGTCCAAAAACAAATGTCATTTTGTTTTTGTTACACCGATAGTACCCACATTTTTCGATCGAGGGGTTTTCTCGTTCATCAGTAGGACCGACAAACGAAGCTGGTTGTCGCTCGTAACCTTGGCACCACCACCTTCCAAGATGAGACCGCCGGCAACAGGAGCCCTTCGAGCGGCCGCAAAGAGCATTGCCCAACCTATACGAGTTGTGTCTACAACTCACTCCAATGCTGTCCTCTCACCTCGTGAGATCTCATTCTCTCGCAACGCTACTCTTGCGAAAGTAAGCACCCGCTACTTTTCTGCCTCATCGCAAGCCCATGCCGCACCACCCGGATCGTCCTCCTCCTCATCTTCCGCTCCCACACCACCGAAAGGCCCGATCCGAGATGAAAATATCCTCGAAAACTCCACCCACGTGCGTCTGGTCGACCCTAAATCCGGCGCCCTCGTCGGGCCCTTTGACACCAAAACCATCTTATCCAAACTCGACCGGTCCAAATTCTTCCTCCAACAAGTCGCTCCTGGTCAACCCTCGCGCGCAACCATATCCTACGGCCCAACCTCTCCACCTTCCGCAATCGATCCGTCGGTGCTAGTCCAGTTTCCGATCTGCAAGCTGATCAATAAGAAGGAGGAGTTTGACAGACAACGTGCCCTCAAACGCAAATCCTCCTCCACACCCTCCACCACCGCCACCGGATCTACGGCGAGTGCGGCAGGTACAAGCAAAGAGGTACAACTCACTTGGAGTGTCAGTCCCAACGATCTATCGCACAAGTTGAGCAAGGCGAAAAAGGAAATGATCAAAGGTGCACGCATCAACCTCGTCGTCACCACCAAATCCGGCAGTAAGAAGTACAATAAAGGTTTCAACCCGAAAGAAGACGCGAAAAGAGAAGAACTGCTCCAGCAAATCGAAGATTTCCTCTGCAGTCCAAATTCAGAACCAGATACGGAAGAGGGAGTGGCGATGGAGCAGAAACAACCAATAGCGAGGAGACTCCAAGACGTTGATTGGCAAAGAGGCGGTTCTGCTGCTGTCATGTCGTTCGAATGCTACCGCAAGTAAAACATGATCCATACTGACTGTATCAGGCGAGCATTTATTCAAAATAGAATCTCTAGCATTGAAAGAAAACTCTGTTTAACATGACATGACAAAACACGGAAGAGTCTAACAAACGACGAATGGTGAGGGGCACCGGCACCGGAACGGAGCGCTTACAACCACTCGATGGTGGCAGGAGGCTTGCTCGAGATGTCGAGGACGACACGGTTGACGCCCTGCACCTCGTTGGTGATCCTGTTGCTGACCTTGCTGAGGAAGTCGGCGGGGAAAGGGTACCATGTGGCGGTCATGAAGTCGGTGGTTGCTGCTGCCCTGAGCGCGATGACCTGGTCGTATGTCCTCTTGTCACCCTGCACACCGACGGCCCTGACGGGGAGAAGCACGGCGAAAGCCTGGGAGATCTGGTCATACAAACCAGCCGCGCGGATCTCCTCAATGTAGATGCTGTCTGCATGCTGGAGGATCTTGACCTGCTCCTTGGTGACAGGACCCAAGATTCGAATCGCAAGACCGGGACCGGGGAAGGGGTGTCGTCCGACCAAGTGCGCCGGGATGCCGAGCAACCTGCCGAGCGCACGCACCTCGTCCTTGAAAAGTTCGCGCAGCGGCTCGATGAGCTTGAGCTTCATGTCCTCGAGCAGGCCACCAACGTTGTGGTGGGTCTTGATGGTAGCGCTAGGGCCCTTGAACGAGATGCTCTCAATCACATCGGGGTAGAGGGTACCTTGGAGGAGGTACTCGAACTTGCCCTTGGCCTCCTGGGGCTTGCCAGCAGCGAGAGCGGCGGCCTCTTCGTCCTCGGCCTGCTTCTCGAGCTTTGCGACTTCCGCCTCGAACACATGGATGAAAGTGTTGCCGATGATCTTGCGCTTCTGCTCGGGGTCCTCGACATCCTTGAGCTTGGAGAGGAACTCTTCGGAAGCGTCAACGACGGTGAGGTTGACACCGAGGTCCTTGGAAAGCATGTCGTAGACCTGGGCAGCCTCGTTGGTGCGGAGGACACCGTTGTCGACCATGACGGCGTGGAAACGGTCGCCGATGGCCTCGTGCATGAGCTTGGCAGCAACGGACGAGTCTACACCGCCCGAGATGGCACCGAGGACCTGGCCCTTGGGACCGACGATCTCGCGGATACGCTTGATCTCCTTGTCGATAAAGGTCTCCATGGTCCAGTCGCGTCGGCAGCCGCAAATGGCGACAAAGTTGTCAAAGAGTTCAACACCGCGGACCGAGTGGGTAACCTCGGGGTGGAACTGGACACCGTAGATAGGCTTGGTCTTGTGGGCCATGGCAGCGAAGGGAGCGGTAGGGGTCTTGCCGATAACGACAAAATCTTCGGGAGCCTTGGAGAGCTGGTCTCCGTGTGACATCCACACCTGGACGCTGCCCTCCCAGTTCTTGAAGAGCGCATCGAGGTGTGGGACGCCGGTCTTGACGATCTCAACCTCGGCGTGTCCGTACTCCCTCTTGTCGTGGGGGTCAACCTTGCCGCCGTGGTTCCAGGCGATCTCCTGGAGACCGTAACAGATGCCGAGGACGGGGACGCCGGCGGTGAAGACATCGGGGTCAACACGAGGAGCGACTTCGTCGTAGACCGAGTAAGGGGAGCCGGAGAGGATGATACCCTTGGGCTTCCAGTCGAGGTCCTTGATCTTCTGAGTGCAGGGGAGCATCTCACAGTAGACGTTGAGCTCTCGGCATCGTCGGGTGATGAGGTGGGAGTACTGAGATCCGAAATCGAGGATGAGGATCGAATCGTACTGGGAGTGGATGGCCTCGGACATGATGGGCAAGGATTGACTGGGTGTGGGTGAGAGGTTGAGGGTATCGAAGCGAAACACGAGGTGCGATCCGCTTTAGAGGGCAGTCGATTGAACGTCAGAAAGCGAGGTTGAGGAGGAGGGTGAGCCGGACGATGTCCAAGAGGAAAAGAGGCAAGCGACGACGAGCGGGATGGTTTGGTTTGTGGCTGGCGAGCTGGCTACAGGTATCTGTGCTGCCGTAGAAGGGTCTGGTTGGCTATCCGAAGTTGCAACTTGCACAAGCAGAGGTGCTCTGCTCTTTCAGCCGTCAAAGCCAAATCATGAATTGCAATTTTTCTTCTCAAAAAAATTGATTTGACACAAATTTTAGGCTCGCCATTCACAATTCATATTTTGCTCTGGCTTGGTGCGGTCGAGTCAGTGCAAACCCCAATTTTTGGCTCGACGATGTTAGACTGACAGGCCGAGGCCTCGCGCGGTGCTCCACGCTCGGCGAATTTCGATGTTAGCGTTACCCTGCATAAGCTGCAGCAGCCGCCGCTTTGACCAAAAAGAAAAAGGGCACCCTAACGCCACACGACACCTGCTTTCTCGACATGACTCGCCGACTTTGTGCAGGATACGGGACCGAGAAGACGCGGGCATGCAGCATGCTATTCTGACACTTATACGCCATGCTGAGACGACGGGAAACCTCAATCGTCTGCTTCAAGGCGTAACTGACTCGCCCGTTACCGTGTTTGGTCAAGCGCAAATCGAGGCCCTTGCTAGCACATGGGCTACCACTCTTTCCCCCGCTTCCAACCACGTACAAGGTGACGACAAGGCAAAGATGACGATATCAAAACTAGATCTTCCACCGCCGACGCTCATTGTTTGTAGTTCAACCGGTAGAGCCCGCAAGACGGCCGAAGCTATACACTGCGCATGCACGAATGATCAAGGCGGAAGCGCAGGCATTATTGAGGATCTGTTCCAGCCTGGATCGTCTGCCCGATCAGATGTTGCAGCAGTTCGGAGCTCGGAAAACAACATAGCATTACTTGTTGATTCAGGCCTGGTGGAAAAGGATTTCGGGTGGAAAGAATCCACTCGAGGCGGAGTACACGTTGCAGGATACCCCAAAGGCCATGGCAGTGGAGAATCGCACAAGGATTTTGTTCACAGAGTACATCGAGTTGGAGCAGAATGGCTTGCTGCCGCCGCCACCTTAGCCTCAGCTGGTTCACAAGGAATTATCCCGCATGTTGTGCTTGTAACTCATGGCATGTGGATCTCAACGTTCCTGTCGACCCATCCTCCGACGACCATGACTCAGGCTTCGGCTCAGCCTGGGTTCTTGCCCTTTGCGGCGAATACGGGCATGTTCAGTCTGAAAGTACAAGTCCAATCACTAAACAATGTGGATACCAATGAGGCGACCGATCGACCAATCCGACCCATTACAGAGCTTTTCAGGGTCAATGATACAAGACATCTTGCGCATGTCAAACGGCAAAAGGGAGGATTCGGCAGAAGCGCTTTCGACAGGAAGCAAACCAAGCTCAGTTCGTTCTTTTCCCGTTCAGTCAATGATTCCAAAGATGATAGTGTAGAAACACAGGAACCTCCAATGAAGAAGCTCAAGAAGTAGCACACAACCAGGTCATCGCCAAGGTGCTTGCCATACCCCACCCTCTTGTTCTGTAGAGTAGTGATGTGATTGTTCAGTATTGAACAAAGACTGGATCGTGTAGGATCGCTGGGGCTAGCCCGATGGAGCGAGATGATCTGCCTCCACTTTTTGAGGCAACGCTGCCGTTGCTGTGCTGCTGCGTTGCTGTGCTGCTGCGTTGCTGTGCTGCTGCGTGACGCTTCCGCTTGTGCACTTGCAGTCGGTGATTATGGAACCAAGCGAAGCGCATCACAGCACAGTTCGCAATTTCCAACCCACACACGACAGAATCACAATCACGCCCACTCGAACTGCCCGATACCCACTGCTCATGCGGCCCGCGCTTGCGGCTACCCTTGTCAACCAACCCGACTTGGCTCATCTGCATTGTTGCCCGTCGCCGTCGCCGTCGCCGTCGCCGCCGCTGCCGCCACCACCACCACCATCTCCTTCATTGCAACGACCGCATTTCAGTCTGGATCGATTGGGCGTTTTCACAATCTTGTCTGTCTATCTCCGCAACTCGTCTGATCACACCTCCCCACCTTAGCCACGCTCCTCTCAAGCGATCTTCTGCAAGTTATCCCTTCAGTCACCATCCACTTCTTCTTCCTAGAGCAAGCAGTGCCAGTCATATCTCCGGTATGGATCCGCCTTCCTCTCGCGGGGATGGTGCTTCGGCCACGGGAGCTCGTTCAAGCTCTGTCAACCAGATGGCCTTTTGTCACGAGTGTGGTATCGAAATTCGCCCGCTCATGACCCCCGATCCCACATGTCCTCGCTGCAATGGCCAATTCGTCGAGATCATCGAAGAGGGTGCTCAGGGCCATCCACATGATTTTGGCCGCGATGACGATCAAGATGACGCCAACAACCCGTTTGCTCCAATTTACGGTGATCCATTCCCCGGCTTCAACTTCCGCACCGGAGGCGGAGGAACCGCAGCTCCACCACTCTCCTTCGTCCAAGCCGGTCCAGCCACGCAGCTTCCAGGAGGACTAGGCGGGCTGCTCATGGCGCTTGCTTCTGGTGCTCAACGTGGTCCGCAATCGCCTGCCTCGACCGGCACCGAATCCAATCGTGGAACCACAACACTTCAGGATACCAATTCACAACGCAGCAGCAGTCACACAGAAGGACAAGGAGACAATCGGTCTGGCTCAGCATCGTTCGGCCCATTTGGCCTGCAATGGAATGTCCAGTACGGCTCTGGCGGAGGTGACTCCTACCAACGAGCTGCTCAACATCTAGCAGATCAGAACCAACAGCAGCAGTCACAAGTTCGTTCACCACCTACACTCTCCAACTTTCTCCGTTTCGCCTTTGGTCCCGAGCAAACGAGCGCGGCCGCAACACCAGACGAAGACAGCTACTTTCACGATGACGGAATGGGCGGCGCTGGCAGTGCTGCTGACGGTCGCCATGTCAACCACAACAACCGCGGCACGTACTATCAACCTCCACAGTCCCCAGGCAATTCAGCAGGAAGGGGGACCGGTGCAGCTGGCTCGAATAACGATCTCCCACCCGAGCTCTCGGCGCTGCGCAACCTATTTACTGGCCTCTTTGGAGAGCCTGGGGCACAAGGCGGCTCGTTGCTCGACATCCTCGCCTCAGGAGCCCATGGCGGTATGGGTCCTCGCGGACAGTGGGGTGATTACGTGCTTGGTCAGCAAGGACTGGATGACATTATCAGCCAACTGATGGAGCAGGCTCAGGGCTCCAATGCACCGCCACCTGCCACAGAGGACGAGATTGACAAATTGGAGAGGTTCACACTCAGTGACAAGGATAGGGTCGAAAAGGCCAAAAACCAGGATTGCCCAACTTGCAAGGACGACTTCCTCCCCTCCCAAAGCAATGGTCCGGAAGAGGAAGCAAAACAGGAGGCGGAAGAGGACAAGCAACAAGAAGAGCTGATTTCCATGCCGTGCAACCACGTCTTCCATGTGGACTGTCTGGTACCTTGGTTGAGGCTGCATGGCACATGCCCCGTTTGCAGGATCAGTATTGCTAAGCCGAGTGAGGAAGAGCAATCTCACGAGACGTCTACGAATAGCGGTGGGCAACCACAATCACAGAGCACGTCCAACGATACCTTGAACGCTTCCGTGCCTGGTGGTTGGCCCTCTCCACCCAACGCATTCACCTCATCTTTTGGGAATATGCCCCACCGTGCCTCGGAGGGTGTGCACATCCCGCGTGACTCGCCCGAAGCTACAACAACAACGTATCATCCACAACCTCCCGCCAGCACCACGGTTACGTCGACGGTATACCCATCCCCTCCTGCTACAGCGGGGCAGAGAAGTGGGACGGGGTTGGCAGACGTCGAAGTGGTGAATAGCATCGTTTCCAGTCCGCCCATTGTCAGCGATCGGGATGACTTTTTGGCGGCACCGCAGAGTCAACACCAAGACAGTGGAGACATGGAAGACATGAGGGCAACGCTGAGAAGAGCTGCGGAAGCGAGACTCGGGGCAGAGCAGACTCAGAGCCTGGCCCAACAGCAGAATCCAGCGGCAAGGAACACTCAGCCTACTCTGGAGCCTGATGAACTCGATTGATGACGATGCATCCGGATCAGAGGTGAAGGGTTGTAGTGGCAGCAGGAAAACAAGTGGAATTGTAGCAGGTGGTGGTGTTGAATCAATGTCGGGTTCAAAAGTTGTGTGGTTGGAGTCGAGTGCAAGGTTTTGGCTCAGCTTTGCGTGCGTATGCGGGGTTGAGAGAAAGTTTTAGGATGAGATGACACACCACACAATGTGCCCGGGTGAGTTTATACCAATTTGATTTGATTGTGCGAGATCACTCGTCATCCTCTTCTCTTCTGTACGCAACCATCGCATCCACCCTATGAACATGGGTACTGAAACTCCTGAGTCTCACCTGTTCTGCCTGACCTTCGGCGATCAGCCTCGCATCTGAATCGATCCACTCCGCCGGAGCTTCTGCATCCTTATTTGTATACGCCAAGATCTGAAACGCACACGGTTCGTCCAGAACAGGAAGGAAGGTACAGCTTGCAGTGATTTGTTTGATGATGGCTGCGATTTCTGCGCGCACTTGAGCGTCGGTTTTTTTGGTGGTGGTGGTTTGTTGGTTGGGTTCGGTGGAGGAGGTTTCGGAGGGAAGACCGGGGGAGAGAACTTGCACGTCGAATTGCCATCGTTCCCTCGTTTCACCAGAATCCTTTTCGACAATCACAACCACAAGTCGGGTGACATCTCCACGTTCTAACCAAACCTTTAGTTGCGCCATTGCACTTTCGAGATACTCGGTTAATCCATCGTCGGTGGTGACCAGCATTTGAAGTCCATATTTTTTCACAGTTTTAAAGTCGTCCGATGGATAAATGTTCCGTTGATAAAGGATGGATTGGACCGAGTAGTTGAAGAATTCGTGTACGAGGGCGGTCGAGCCTTTGAGCGTGAGATGTGTTCTGGTCGCCGCGGTGGCTTGCGCTGTCGCCATTTTGAATTCGAGTGTGTGCGGGGTGTGGCGCTGTGAGTGACAAGTGTATGTTATGGGACTCGATGTATGACGGTCTCAGAGTCTTTTTGACGTGCGTGCAAATCAGGATGAAGGATGATCGTGAACAAGGTGACGAAAGACTAACATTCGAGATCAACACTCACCGTGAATGCTGTTTGCTGAAAAGTAACACACATATTCACTTTGATCCGGCCGTGTAGCAGCGTGTCTCATCACGTGTTGTTTTTGAATCATTTTCTCATGTTAGACCTCCGTCGGTGATTGCAGCGAGGAGGTTCAAGGCTTGTCGACGTTCTTTTGCCGACGTCTAACTTTGCGCCATTCATAACATTCAACATCGCAAGATGGAAAGCAAGTGCGGGGAAACACGCTGGGTTCGATTTACGAGCAGGGTCTCTGCAGCGACACGGGAAGACAAGGACATGGCAGGTGGACCATGCCTGCGTTTCTAGGCGGAAGTCACGGCATACTGTCGACCTTTTGTTTCCTTTCCCAAGTCCCCGGCGGGGCTTGGGTGGAACACTGCAGACAGCGGAGATCTGTCTCTTGACATGGTAACCATAAGCGCGCACAGTGGGGCTGCATACATGAAGACAAAGTAGATCGAACGTTCGATTGCCCACACGCAAGCCCTTCCAAACTGCATTCGTCCGTCCGGCTGGGATCAGCAAGCGCTTCATGTCACTTCCGCAATCCCATTCCCTGGCTAGGTGGATCTCGGATCCAGTGCGGTGGTCACTCTGTGTGGCAGTCGACACGCTGGAATGAGATTCATTTTCCCACGATAGCATCCGTTGAGCAAGCCTTTCTTTCATCTTGAGGAGCACAAAGATCGAGGTGAGGGGTAAGGACAGCGACCAACACAATCCGACGGGCGAGTGTGGAGTGGAAAACAGTGCGTTGAACCTGAGCGAGCGACCTTGCCTGTTCTCCACATTGGCCGTGCGTGTGCTACTTATACAAGCCTACTTCTTCCTCCTCCTCCTCCTCCTCCTCCTCCTCCTCCTCCTCCTTCCTCTGCTTCGTCCTTTCATCTAGTCCTGACCAATTCTTCCCATTATCCGCTACGCAAATCCTTTGTCGCAATGACTTCGCCACCTGACTTTATCAACCAGTCAACCCTCCCCTGCATCGTCGACAACGCGCCCTTCACCCCCACCCACACTTATGCCGTGTACCGCACCGACCAGCCCTCCACGGCTCCTCGAGATGTCACCCACCACATCCATGCCATTTCAGCCTCGGATGTCAAGAAGGTTGTCGAATCGAGCCAAGCTGCTCTTCCCGGATGGAAGGCGACTCCTATAGCTAGGCGACGCGAGATCCTGCTCAAGGCCGCCGCGCTTGTCCAGGAACGTGTGCCCGAATATGCAGCAAAAACCATGCAGGAGACAGTTCTGAGTCGTGGCATGTCTGGCTTCGAGCTCGCCGTCCTTGCCGTGGGCCATCTTCACGCTGCGGCTGAGTCGATGACTCATGCTCTCAAGAGCGAGATTCTGCCCGTCGGTGACGATGGCGCCATGAAGATTGTCAAGCGCGAACCGTACGGCGTTGTTCTCGGCATTGCTCCTTGGAACGCCCCCTTTATCCTTGGTCTTCGTGCGGTGTTGTACGCGATTGCAGCCGGAAATACGGCCATTCTCAAGACGTCCGAGTTCGCCCCTCGTGTCCATCTTTCGGTCGCACAGGTCCTTATCGACGCTGGGTTGCCCAAGGGTGTACTCAACGTCGTCCACGTCGACCCGGCTCATGCGGCCGAGGTTACCGAAGCGCTCATCTCGCACCCCAAGGTGCGCAAAGTCAACTTCACCGGCTCAACACATGTCGGTAGGATCATCGCCAGCACCGCTGCCAAGCATCTCAAACCGGTGGTGCTCGAACTTGGCGGAAAGGCACCGCTGATTGTACTCGAAGATGCGGATCTGGATCTGGCGGCTAACGGAATCCTGTTTGGTGGCTATCTGAACAGCAACCAAATCTGCATGGCTGTTAACAACATTCTCGTCCATCAAAGTGTTGCCAAGAAACTCGAAGAGACGTTGCAGACACTGTTCAGTCAGCATCAGGGGATTTTCACCGCCAAGTTGCAGCAGGGGATGGAGGACAAGCATGCATTGCGGTCGCTCTTCAACGCTGCTTCCGCGGACCGACTCAAGGTGCTTTACGAGGACGCGGTGTCCAAGGGTGCCAAGGTTGTTGTTGGTGAAGCCGGATTCGACGGTGTGCTCGTCCAACCGATCGTACTCGGCCCGGTCGACGATTCGATGCGCATTTACACAGAAGAGACGTTCGGCCCCGTTCTATCCCTCATCACCTTCTCCTCGGTCGAACAAGCAATTCAAATCGCAAACACGCCCGAATACGGTCTCGCCGCAAGCATCTACACCCGCAACCAATCCCTCGGCCTCCACGTCGCAGACCAAATCGAAGCAGGTCAAGTCCACATCAACGCTCAACCCGTCCACGACGACCCTAACATGCCCCACGGTGGCTGGAAACATTCCGGCTATGGAAGATTCAACGGCGTAGAGGGCGTGAGAGAGTTCACCCAGACAAAAGGTATCACCGTCCAAGAGGGTCACCCTACCCCCTTCCACTTTGTCTAGCCGTCCACGCTCCATGTGAACAACCTGCAGTTTGCCAACTCAAGTGAAATCCAACCCAGAATCAAGTCGTTCAGCAGCTGTATTCCAAAAAATTGTCAAGTGCGCCGACGTGTATAGTCGTATAAAGAATCCATGTAGTGTACAGCAATGAATGCATCCACCTGTTGCACAAGGCCAGATTCAACCGTCGAGGAAGCGCAACAGCATTCGCAACGTTTCGTCGGCCTGTTCGCGATTCTGCGACTGCTGCGGCTGCGGCTGTGGCTGCAACATATTGTTGTTTCCTCCCTGCTGGTAGTCAGTGATGCCGGGCGCAGTGCTGGCGTGGCCATTCCCAAACACAAGGCTGTTCCATGGTGCCGACACGGCACTGCTTCCCATGGCCGACGACCACGTGACGCCGGACATGTCCATCGGCGGCCCCGGCTCCTCGCCGTTCTGAGCGGCAGCGGCGGCCGCAGCAGCAGAAGCAATGGCGTCGAGGCCCTCTCTGTCAAAATTTGCCGCATGATTGTTGAAAAAGAGATTGTTGTGGTCCTGCGATGCGGAAGAGCTGTTGTTCTGTGCCGCTCCAGTAAACCATCTTCCATTAGCGCCGGCGTTGGCGTTTCCAGAGTTGGTGTGACCCGAGTAGAACATGTCTGTGTTGTTGGAAAGCAACGTAAAGTTGGTAAAGTGTGCAAAGCCATTGTTGAGGCCCGGGGCGCTGCTTGCCATCGCTCCGCCGCTGAGAGAAGCATTGCCGTTTTGTCCGTTGCCACTGTTCGAGGCAAGTCCGGTAACCGACCCGTTGCCAAAGGCAGGTCCTTGTGTAGCGCGCTGCGATGCTCCAAAACATGCGGTCCGCCCCGCAGCGGCGCCTCCTATCTGGGCATCGCTCATCGTTGCAGCTCCTGCAGTAGTGCGATTCGGAGCAGCGTGGGTGGGGGATGCATTTTTGGGTCTCAGCAGCGATTCAAGATAGATGGCAATGTGCAGCACGGTGTCCTCTTCGGTAATGCTTGCGCGACGGAAGGCAGCACTGGTCTGATCGATCAGTTGGATGTTCGATCTCAAGTAGCCAGGGCCAAGCGGGGGCTGCGATTTGACGGTGGCAAGACTGCACAGCAGCACTGCGGCATGTGTCGTCTGCATGATGGTCGCGTCTGGCGCGGACAGCAACCTTTCCGGGGGGAAAGCGCAGACGGCTTCGAGCACGCCTCGTGCGCCCTCGACACAGGGCCAGAATGCAGGCATGGCCATGAGGTTGACCATACCTGGCTCGAGGCCGCTCGAGAGGGGCGATTTTCCTGACACAGAGTCGCGATCTTCAGTGCCCCTTGTTGTCGAACGGCGGTGGTGATTGCGAACGATCTCTTGATGCTCTTGCAGCGCAGCCTGCTTGAGACTAGATTTGAGCACAAGCGAAGACACATAGGTCTTGATGTTGTCCTTCCACAGCTTGAGGCAAAGGCGTTGGCAGCGGCGTTGGTAGGCTGTCGTCTCATCAAAATTGCTTTCTTCGTCCATGTCCTCGCGGAATCCAAGGGCTTCATGCCAGCGGGCATTCCATTCGCAGAGGTCCGAGAGGAAGGCAGGCATCATGATGCTGGGACCGTCTGATGTTGCCGAGGTGAGCGCTTCGATGCGGTCGCAGAGCTCGACGTATTTGCCCTGGATACGGCGGATATCGGCCGAGGCGCAAACAAATGCATCTGTGGGTATAGAACCATCGTGTCGCCACCATGTCTGACATCTGCGGATGAGCACGTTGTCCGCCGAAATCGAATGGGTGGTGATCTTGTTGGAAATCTGCTGCGACTTGTCCTGGACAAAGAGCATGAGGAACGTCCTTTGACGATTGCGAAATCGTCTCTGGACGGCTTCGTATCGCTGCCGGCCAGCTTGGTCAAGGTTGGACTCGTTGGGCTTGACACAGTTGGGCATCTCGGCATGAAGCTGAATGTCCATGGCGAGACGGAATGCGTAACCCACTTGGATGACGCTGAGGCCATCGTCGAGAGGTTTCCAGCTTGCCAAGATAAAGAAGGCCTGGCAGCAGAGCACAGTGCGGTCGCCGTCAACAAATGCACGGGCAGCATGTTGTCGTGCCTGATCGTGGATGCGCCGACGAATCTGGCGCGCATACTCGTCGGCTGCCTCCTGGGTGCGATCAGCCAAGGGATCCGCGTAGGCAATGTCCCAGTCAGCTTTGGGAATGTGCTCTTGGGCTTTCTCGCGTACCACAAGATGGTGAGCAGCGGGCCTCTTGGAGTATCGTGAGCCTACATAGAGCAGCACTGTGTAAAGGAATGAGGATCGCTTGCGCACAAAGTCGTGCGTGTGGAGTGAAGGATCAAAAACGCCACTCCAGGCATTGCAATGGTGCATGAAGAGGTCGAAAAGCGCGCGGGCGGCGGGTTCGGTAAGAATGCCCTCGGTGATGGGATCGTTGAGCTGGGGCTGGGTGGGTTGTGATGCCAAGGGATTGCGATCGTCGGCCAAAATGCCGGGAGTCTCGCAGTCTGGTTGATCCGAGACCTCAAAGGGCTTGAGCATGACTCGTAACGTAAGAGGCTGTTCGGCAATCAGCTCGAAACTTTCATTGACAGCGTTGGTGTCGGCGTCGGCGGCAAGGCCTGGAGCTGGAGGAGTAGCGCCAATGTCACTGTTGGCATTGTCGTCGTTGCCCTCTACGCTGGTGATGTCGTTGTTGGTGACAAGAGTGTAAGGAGCACCTCTCCTCCTCTCTAAGGAGCGCATGGCCTGTTGCATTGCCTGAGTCATGCGTGTGACATCGACACCAAAGAGGTTCTTGGGGTCGAGCGCCGTCCGATTCTCGCTATTGGATGCAAAGGCGGACAAGGGCTGCTTCTTGAAGTAGAATGTGGAAGAGGGAGAGGCGGCATCAACCTCCATCGACTGGCGTGCATTCGAGGCGTGTGCGAGGTCGGTTCGATCCGCCGAGTACGGAGGCGCGGGGAAGGCGCTGTCGGGTGCCGAGCTCCATCGCACGCCGGGTGAAGCGGCAGACGAGGCAGAAGCGGGTTTTTGAGCGAACGTCGAAGCGACTGGGTTGGATGTGGGAGTGGCAATGCTGGTGGTCGAGGCAGATTTGCGTGCACTCGGACGGTCAGTGTGCTGCACGGGCGATGAGTTGGAGGCGTAGGCAGCTTCGGCAAGTAGGGTGAGATCGCGACCCTGGAGCTTGCTCTTTGGCTTTCTGCCTCGTTTATGTTGGACAAAGAGGCACTCGAAATTAAATCGCTGACATCGTTGACAATTTTCCGAGTCGTCCGAGGCGAGACAACGGACCTTGGCGAGGCGACATTCGAGACAGGCCTGGCCGCCACGGGGCTTTTCGGATGGCGTAGACTGCTGCTCCCTTTTGACGACGGGTGTAGATGATGCAGTCGCAGAGGATTTGGTGTCTGAAGAGTCTCGAGCATCATCTGGCCTCGAGGAACTTGGGTCGTGCATCTTGGGGTCGGAGGTGATGGGTTTATGTGGTGCCGAACTGGAAGATTCGCGCTGATGAAGCGAGGTAATGGAGGCAAGGTCACTCTTGAGATTCGAGAGGTGGGACGATTCCAGCGCTGCCAAGGTCTGGGCAGCTTTCAAAGAAGATTTAGGCGGAGAGGATACGGGCTGGACATGGTACTGAGCGGGTGATCGTGGATGATAGTGGGAAGTGACGGATGGCGACAAGGACTCGTCATTCCGGGTAGAAGAAGCTGACAAGGGATGGGAAGTAGAATGCGCCAGGCCAGAATAGGGGGTGGCAGAGTGTGCGATGCCAGGATGATGCTGAGCCAGATAGCGGTTGGGAGCTGTGGCAGCAGCAGCAGCAGCAGCGGCGGCGGCGGCGGCGGCGGAAGAAGATGACGAGGAGGACGGATGTGGGGCAATGAGAGAGCGAGGACGGGCGGAAGGCGATGCAACTGGGTCGACGACGGTGGATGGCGAGCCGCGGAGATCGCTGGTAGCGTAAGGCGATCGAGCCTGGCGGGGCGAGAGGGGAGCGTCGTTGTCGTAGTCCTCGCGCTCCGAGTCAGACGGATGCTGCGAAAAGGCAGACGAGTGCGAACGCGAATGGATGGAGCGAGAATACGGCTCGGAGTCGTCGTTTGTTCTAGACGGATGTGCCGAGGAATGGGCGTGTGAATGGTGGTGATGGTGAGCAGGCAGAGCGTGACGCTGTTGTTTGGCGTCCCAGTGCGGCAGCTGTGTCTGTGCATTTCTACTGGAAGAGGCGGATGGTGACGAGCCACGCTTGCGCTTCACAGTGCGCGCTTCCGAAGTGGGTGAATCCATGGTGTGGCCGTTCTGCAGTCACGCAAGGCGCAGGGCGCGAGGCGGCAGAGGCAGGGCAGAGGCAGAGGCAGAGGCAGAGGCAGCAAAGGCGAGTAGGAAGAGGGCGAAGGCGAGTCACCCTGAATCAAGTTTGAGCGGAGGATCGGTGACGCCGATGGAAGATTCGGAAGAAGCGAAGCGGGTCGAGTCAGCAACGCGGTTCACAGATTGTGATGTTGCGGCTGCGCTTGTGCCGCCATGGAGTCTGGCTTGAGAAACACGGATCCTACGCTCTCAACTGCCTTGATGAAACAGTGTCGGAAGCGTCGCGTCGCAGTTTCCAAGCACCCGAGTCGAGCGAGGTCGGCGTGTCTGGAACAGATGGAGCACCAAATGTGATGGTGACGAGACCGACGGCAGCCCAACTAGCCAGAGTCACCAACCCCCCCGAACGCGCACTCCAGCGGTGCTTTGATCGGACTTCTTGCCGGTCTCTTTGACTAGAAAATCACACTTGTCCGACTGAGCTTTTTTCCATGCAGAGAGTGGCGCGATTTTTAGCCGACCAAGCTTCGGAAATCGGAGATGGAGCTGCATAACCTTGCAGCGCGCCTTGCCCTCATTTATAACAGCCGCTGCTAGCTCCCAACTACCAAACCATTCGCCATCACAACTATACTTGAGCAGCCAGCTGAACACCCGGCTCAGTCTGCTTCCTCGCCCAAGTTCTTCTGCTGATGGCGATCGCGTTTCGGCAAACATAAATGCTAAATCGGACACATTGACTGCACCCACGTTGTCCTTTTGGCACGCGTGCCAATCCGCTTCCATGGTGGGCACACGGAAGCGAATGCATAGCAACGAGGCCGACGCACCGACTGGAACCGTCAACCATGCTGACGTCGATGAATCGCTCAGCCGACCGTCTGTGAAGCCTAAGCGCTCAAACGGTAAAAGTATCGGTGGCAGTAATGAACTCGTTCAGATCTGGCAGCATGGTGTGTCTGTCGCAGATCTAGACGGTGATGCCATCGATCCTCACTGGCTACCGCCACGCAATAATGTAGGGAGTACCTCCTCATTCGGAACCCCTTTCTTTCTACGCAACCCAACCTCATACGATGCCCGAATCGCGCCCCGTCTTCCTTCCGGCGGTTCTGCCCATGCGCTCGCCCAGTCCCTAGGCAATCGACTCTCATCTCAAAAGTACCACGTTGACAAAGCTCAATTCCGCTTCAGAAACTCTCTTCCCGGTCATAATTCTTGCATCAACGCGCTTGCTATGTCGCATGGCCAAGGCCGGTGGCTCGCTAATGCAGGCGATGACAAAGAGATCCATCTTGGAGACATGTTTGTCGATCTTCGCAACGATACCCAGACCGTGCCTCTGCTCATCCTCAAAGGCCACGAGTCCAACATCTTTTCCCTCGGCTGGTCTGCTCATAATCAATTCCTCTTTTCAACCGGCAACGACAGCCAGATCCTCTACTATGATGTCCAACACTCGAGTTTACCAATCCGAGGCGTTAGCTTCACTCCTCCCCTTACTAGATCGCCTCTCAACCCAAACTCGCTCGGCGCCCACGACGATTCCGTACCTGAACTTTCGTGCCATCCCACTAACCCCAATCTCCTTCTCAGCTGCGACGATGGTGGCAGTCTCAAACTCATCGATATTCGAATACCCCACGACAGCGTTGCTGCAGCTCGTCCCGACGCTGTTGCCGCTTTTTCTTCCGTTCAATGGAATCCCAACACCTCCGACGGCAATACGTTTGCCGCAGCCACCTGCGGTCGCATCACTGGCAGTACACGCCTGTACGATGTGCGCCAGTGCTTCTCTTCCGATGAGGATCACCCTCTATCCAGCAAGGACGCCGTCCTCAGCTATCACACCGCGCTTTTGCAGAACTCGTCAACTAGAGGCCTCATTGCTGCAACTGCAGAGACCAACAGCATTTGTTTTGATCCAGAAGGTCGTTTCCTCGCCTCAAGTATTTCGCGTTATCACCCCACCATCTATGCCGTCAACGACCCCGACCCGCTTGCCACACTCGAGTCCACCGTCACTGACGACGTTGTCGAAGAGGGCTACTACCATTTCTGCCGCGTTCCTGTCGGCACACCTACCGCTCCAAAGAAGCTCTCATCCTGCTGAACCATAAAACATGGCTCGTTCGGCCTCGAAGCCCAAACCGGGCAGCTTCATTATGCGATTGGAAGCGACGATTTTCGCGCCTACGTGTTCGCGATCCCCTCGAAAGATGAGCTCTTGCGCCGACGGGAATTCGTCAACCGCAGCGATTGGCTTAAAGAGACGTCACACCTTCATTCGCGACAGCAGAGCCGCATACGTTCTCGAACTAGACCTGCTGCACAGGAACGGGAGTCTGAAGCTCGCGACGGCGGCGAGCAAGAGCTGCAGAGCAGTGATGATGATACTGACAATGACGACCACATGGTGGCAGAATCCCGGGTCGATCACGAAGCCGAAGTAGCGTACGGCGCTGGTTCGATTCTACGCGCCCAAAACATCGTACGTCCCGCAAAAATAGCTAGACAGGAGTATGTGCTTTGTGGCGGTCGCAGCATCATCAATACCGCCCTCATCCATCCTACTTTGCCTCTGATCCTCACTGCTGGCATTACCTCAGACATCGCAGTGCATTCTGCTTCGCCATTAAGCTCGGTTGACGTGCGTCCAAAGAACAAAAGTCTGGGACGAAAACGCTTGATTGGCGGTACACGTCCTCGCTTCCTTCTGCCGCCATCAAGAGAGTACCTCATTGCCGGTGATTCCGAGTCCACCACTGATGAGGATGAGGGAGACAGGGATACCGAAGAAGATGATGATGAACACGAAGGAGACGAGCAAGACGGGCACGAAGCTCACACCGATCTGTCTGAGTCCGAGCACATATCGAGGCGACATTCCAGCTTGATGGCTGGCAAGGAAGCCGTATCTTCATCCTTTGAACCACAACAGCCTCGGCCTGACGGTTCACACGTGATCGAGCAACATGAGAGTGACCGGAACCTTTCCACTACGGCAGTAGACACTGCGGAAAGAGCGCCTCGTTCAGAGGGCGAGTCCCCAGAGCTGGAGGTAAATCCCAGCGCAGAAGATTTCGAGTTGCGCTCTCAGTCACGTACGGAAAGTGTCCAGAATGCGACTAGCCACAGTCCTGCTGCTATTACGGCATCCGATGCTCAGCAAACTGGGGAGCACGCCGAACCGCAGGGCACTGTGCAAGACTTTCTGTTTGCTATGCGAAATGATCCGATGTACACAACATCTGCGCCGCTCGACTACCATCACGACCGCCACATTGGAACGTATTCGCTCTCGCATATATCTCCAGGCCTCATGCCCGCTGATTCTCCATCATCGTCAACTCATGGAAGACAGGCTGGAGATGAGCGGACCGCTGCGACTTGGTATTCGGGAGAGTCCACTGATGAGGAAAAGGACTTGGTGGATTTTGACGAAGACGACGAAGGGTCACACGAATGAGATCCGTACAGGAACGACGGTTATGGATCAACGACTGCCCCCACCGATGAGCTTGAAGAACGCATGGAAAGCGATCTTCAACTCAATTTCGAAGATCCACACCACCGCTTGGAACATGGCAACATTTGGGCCATGACACGCTCGATAGGGGCTTCGAGACGCGATCAGAGGCGCATGCGATTGTTTGATGACTTGCTCAGGAGAGATGAGCTCCGTTCGCTCACTGCAGGCTTCATAAAGGTGCCTGAAAGCGCCGGAGGTAGGAAGAGCGGAAGCGGATTCACATGTCGCAGCTGCGAGGGCAGCATAGACACCGATCCGTGAGCTCGAGTTGTGACGTCAGACATTAAGGTTCCTGTCATTGTTGGATGTAGAAACGATTGGATGCAGAGCGTCTGTAATGCTTCGATAGCTTGCTCGCCCGCTGACTATACTGAACAGTATTATGCACTTTCGCCTTAGTCCGTCTCTCAGTTTCGCTTTGCTATTCGTCTTATTTGTCACCTAGTTCCATCATTCACAGTCGCAATTGTATTCTCATTCACAGTCATTGCAGTCCTTTTAGCTTCAATGCTGTCCTTCTGCTCTGTATTTGTGTAGCTGGGCAATTGCATCGATCGATTGGAGTCTTCAAACACTTCAGCCAACCCGAGCCGGATGTCGAACAACTTAAAATCACGGTCGTGTAAATTCATTTAAAAAAGGTGACCAAAAAAGGAACAGCACTCCTGGCCACGTGAAGCACAATTCCCACCAACGTCTTGCGATATCACACCCGAGGGAAATGTTTGCGTTATGGATATCGTTATCATTGCAAATGCATTAAAACTTGTCATCAGTTTTTTACGGTGAAGAATGCAAGAAGGGGGTTTTAGTCACGGTAGAGTTCAAATTGAAACTTCGATCGAGGAGTTTGTTCGGGTCTTTGCGGGTATTGTGGCGGTGGTGGTGGGGGTTGCTGGAAGGGGGAGGGTTGGAGCGGGTAGTGGTAGGTGTGGTGTTGTGGGGGTAGGGGTGGGAGGCGAGATTGAAACGGGGTTTGTGGTTGGTATAGGTATCGGCTTTGGGTCGGCATCGACATTCTTTGCTGCTGTTGCTGATGCTGATGCTGTTGCTGATGCTGGTGCTGTTGCTGTTGCTGTTGCTGTTGCTGTTGCTGTTGCCGAGGTTGGGGACGATACATCTGACTAGGATAAGGAGGTAAGATCGCAGGCTTAAACCCACTCAAACCAGGATGATACGAATGTCTATGTTGTCCACCCGCATACACATCCGCGCCAACACTCGCCGAGGCGGCGACTGAATCTGGCATGCGATTCGTTCTTCGAATTGAGTCATAATAACTACTCAACCCCGCCCCACCGCCATTCGTAGGCATGCTAGCCCTAACCACAGCTTCCCTCGGAACAATATTCCCAACCTCAAAACTCGTCCCCGAAATCAAACTCGTCGCTGTCATCGTTGTAACACTCCGTCCATCTCCCCCAGACCTAACCTTTTCTTTCTTCGACTTTCCCACTGTCTCGGTGGCGAAGCGTCCAACTCGATATGGATCCTCTGCCTCCATTTGTGCCATCTGCGAAGGTGCTGGGAGCATGAGTTTCCCTTCCACCTTCCTCTCCGTAGTTGTCGTCCGGGTTAAGATCGATTTTGGTATCGAGAAAGTAAGCGAGGATGATCCCTGCTCGATACGCGACTCCTCCCGTTGCTGTTGCTGAGCTTCCGCCTCCGCTTTTGCTTGTGCTTTGACCTGGGACAAACTCAACGCACCAACTGTGATCATTCCCTTTCCCGGGGGTAATTTGGTAGTACCGTTTTCCTGTATCGTTTCGGATGGTTTCAGCGGCTTTCGAGGTTGATTAGCCCACCTGAGCGTTCCAGTTCCACTATCGAGGGAATGTTGAGCTCTGGTTGAGCTAGGTTCTCTTCGCGATGCGGGCGAGCTTATCTCGTGTTCAGCAGCGGCAGTAGGAGGCGCGGGCGTTTCTCCTTCCTTTCCGTAAGGATACCTGGCAGGAGACAGGGGAGAGGGAAGAACAAGGTTGACCAACTTCCCCTTAGGCCCAACTGCCTTCGGTAGCGTTTTCACCCCTGCAGAACTTGCAACACTCGCATCTGCGAAAACAAGCGGATGCTTACTACCTGCCGAATCAGTTCCATCCAACATTTCCTGCTCGGCCGATTCGAAACCCGACGAAGCAGCAGTCGTTCGAGCAGCAGAATCTGCTGTGACCGCCGAGTGGGTGGTGGTAGTAGTGACTCTGCTGGCACTAGCCTGATTCGACAAAGGCGCAATCGACGGATTTCTTGGTGCCAAACCGGACCGCAAAGGCACTCCAACAACTTTCCCTGCTGGAAGGGATGACAAACCATCACCCGTTCGAATCGGACTCGATATCGGACGAACAGGTCGTTGTGGCGATGGCAACGACGATGATTTCGGTAGCTGCTCGCGAATATCGTCCCGATTCAACGAGCTGAACGAGTCTCTTGATGTTTGGATGAGGCGCGAGAGTGGAGAGTCGGCGTGTGGGCTGATCCGCGAGCCAGGTGAGGTTGTGCTGTCGATGCTCGCTTCGCCTCGAGTGTTTGATTGGGTTTCAGTAGTGATTTTGAGCGGGGGAGGTGCAGGAAGTGATCGCTGTTGTTGCCGCGGTTGTTGGGTATTTTCAATGCCCCATGATCCGGCTGTGACCTGTCGAATGATTGCGGGACGTTCAGCATTGAGCGGCTCCTGTTCTTCGTCGACGCCCGCGATCGATGGCTCGCGGCTGCCAGAGTTGGACATGCGGTCCCAGTAGTTTCTCCACCATCCCGTTCCGTCTGCCTCGGAAGCATTTGCTGCAGTATCTACTCCATACTGCTGCCCAGCATGACTGCTACCGGGACGCAGGTATTGATTCGAGGTGGAGCTTGCACTAGCATTCGGTGGACTGACTTGGTTAGCGCTAGCGCTACCATTCCATCCGAACCAAGATGAGATCCCAAACGCACCGACACCAGGCGCCATTCTCGAATTATGACGCACATGTGGTGATGTTCCCACCTTCTCATCCTCCTCCGCCACAGCACCGAGACCTTGTGTCCTTTGAATGGTCCCAGAAGACGTATCCTGGTCGTAGGTAAGCGAAGGCACATTGACGAGCTGAATATTCGGTGTGTGGTATTGGGTCAGTTCAGGATGCGCATCCAGATCCTTGATCAGCGTATCCAGCTTGTTTCCAGCATTTCTGCCAGAGTTTGGCTGGGTGGAATGGTGCATCAAAGCGGTGCGCTCGTACTTTTCATCCTCGTAGCCGTAGTCATGGTCTTCCGTAGCGACGAGCGACTCGTCGACATCTTGAAGGTCAAGTTCGGCAACGAGTCGTTGCAACTCGGCTGCTCGTTGGGCATGAGAATCGTGCGAAGCAGTCGTATTCGATCTGTCAGCCTTGCCACCGCGAATCAGCTTGCTTCCCTCCCGAGAAGCCCTGCCCGCTGGTTTTGGAAGAGATGTGTATGCATCTCCAACGCTCTTGCCGGGTCGAGACGACGACTTTACTTCCAAGCCGACTTGTTTGCTGTTGAACGCCGAATCAGACTCGTCACCAGAAGGCGTCCAGAACTGAGCATCCTCTGGGTTCTTCCAAAACGTCGGCATGCCCGCTTTCTCCATGTCAATCTCGGCTTCAACATTGGCAGTCCGCTGCGTGCCGAGGGCATTGAGCAAATGCTGGCGACGCTTTGCACGCAGATCCTCCGCCAACGTATAGTTTCGACCCTTGGAGCGAGCTGCAATGTATCGAGTGCTTTCCTTCATCTCGAAAAACCAATCCCTAAAATCGAGTGAATCGAGCAGAGCCCTACCACGCAAAGTGGTCCGGGAACGGTCCTGCGGACGATAGGGGAGATAACTGAACGCTTTGATGTGGATGAAACCGAAGAGAAGCATCCAGAAGCATTGGAGGAGAGCGTTGATGCCGGCTTGGATCTGCTCTGCTGTAAAGTACTCGGTCTCTTTGATCGCGTTGAAGCTGACGAGGAAAGACAGGAGTGTGTCTTGCCAGAATGTGAGAAAGACGATGGTTTTGATGGCGAGAAACTTGAGGATGGGCTTATATGGATCGACAAGGTTGCGGACAGGAATGTAGAGCTGAATAAGGCAGTACATGGCAACAGTGACCGAGACACTGATAAATAGGGCACACCAGACATGTGTAAACCAAGGCATCCAGCTATGAAGACAGTAGTATCCAAAGTATTCTGTGCCCACAGCAACAAAAGTGCACAGCGGTCGGATAATGGCATACTGAAGCACGCAAATCTTCATGAGCCAGAGAAAGTGAAGACCGTCCGGCTTGTACTTCCACGAACCGAGGGGCCAGACCCAGAAATGATCCTTGACTTGGATGTTGCGAAAAACGGCATGCTGTTCAGCGCGAGTATCCCCAGTGTAGGCGAGGATGAGGTAGAAAAAGGAGGTGACGAGGACGGACTCGTAGCAATCGCGGATGGTTTGGTAGTAGAGCGCTTGGTGGTAGAAGAGGTAGGACATGAACGAGACGATAGCGTAGATAGGAACCATGACTAGGAGACGGACAATGTGGCGTTGTTGCTGTGGACAGGTGTAGTAGGTGAGATGCTTCCAGATGAGCCATACCGAGGAAATGGTGGCGATGAGCGCCATGATGCCGCAAATCAGCCATCCGACATCGTGAGCCTTGAAGTCGACCTGACCGTTCTGGAAGAAAGGCTTCGGATCGGCGGGTTTGTCCGGGATGGTGGGGCAGGTCATGTTAACCATGGTTGGATAGTATAAAGGCGCGCCACTTACTCTCGAGTGCAGCAGCGACGTCGCTATTGCGACTTCAGGATGGGGTGTGTGCGTTAGGTATACTGTATAGGAACGGCACACCTAGGTTTGCAAGTACTTGCTGAAGGCAGCGGGTATTGAAGGAAAGCTGGCTAGGGACGCGTATCAGCCAAGACAGGCATGTTTGCAAAGTGGCTGCTGCCTCGCCTCAAAGGGTGATGATGAGAACGATGGGATGAGAAGGAAGAAGCTGTAGAGACGACGGAGAAGAACAGAGCCGGGAGTGTTTGGTCGTGAAGGGCTCAACGATTGCGAGAAGGGCGAGAGCAACCCAGCTCAGAGAGGAGCAGTGTGGAGGTGACGTTCTGAATGTGTGTGGATCCGCCGTCTGTGCGGCTAATACATGTTCTCTGAACCCGGCCCTGTCAGTGCGAAGAGGCTCCAGAGATTTCAGCTGGGGCACGATGAATAGGAGTGCGTGTGAGTGTTTGACCTCCGACCTCTCCTGATTCTGCAGCTGCGTCGACGTTTGTCATCTACGAATGCTCAAGCCCAAACCCTCTTCCCATCATTTGATGGGACGCTCACAGACAAGCCGCTCGCATTCCCAGCTTTACATCTCTGTTCCCATCTACTTTGCGGAATCTTCATAACACAGAGCACTTCAGATGGCTGCGCTGCAATCTTGGTCCTCAAGAGAGAGGCTGCTGAAGAGGAAACAGGATGAAGGCTGCAATCAAAGACGGCGGAGAGTGAACGGAGAGTGAATTGTTCTCCTGAGTGGAGTCTACTTCAGGGTCTAAGTGAACTTTGAGCGCTTGCTCTCGGTTTGATTTGTATTCTCGAATTCGAAGAGTTGAAATATGACAGCTGCCACGCTAGTTTTTGATAGGGGGCTCTGCATGAGCTGGCGAGCCTTGTCAGAAAACGATTTAACAAGTAGATGGCTGGCGGACCAAAAAAATAGAATATTTTTTCCTTCGACGTAACAGTGGGGGTGAATTTTCACATTTTCGGCACATGTGTAAAGACAGCTCGACGTAACAAAAATCTCGCTTCCCCCGCCACCGATCTTCACAAACGAGAATGTCCAACTCTTCACACCCGCAAAAGCGTTAGCGTGATAGCGCTTTCTCAAATCGGCAATAGTCACCGAGCGGAACTCGATTCCGGTGTGCTGTCAATGTCGGGCGCAGACGATGGTGGTAACAAGGAAAAAAGCCACCAACCAGAGTCACTACGCCCAACCGTAGCGACATAACATCTACTCTGCGCACAGCACCGGAACCAGCTTGGATAGTTGCACAAAAGCGATGGAAGAGCTCGGCGATCATGCGCACCATGCGATGCGGCAAGGTGACGATTGGACCGTGTGCTAGTCGGCCAAACGAGAGCACTAAATGCTGTCAGGGGTTGAACTCAGATGGAGGTTTTCGACCAGGCTCGCCTAAACTTGTCACACCAGCATAAACTGGGGGTAACAATGGCTCTGTTTTTGGCCAATTGATCGACACTATGTTTGCGGCTGTGAACCGCATTTCTTGGAGCCAGAGGTTTGTTTTGACTTTCGATCAAGATTTCCATCTCAGAGACTGCAGAAAGAGAGCCAAGACAACAGGCTGAAATCAAGAAGAGGAGGTGATGAGGGAGAGGGAAAGGAAGAGGCAGCGGAGAAGCGGAGAAGCGGAGAATGGGTGCGAAGCAGAAGCGAGCTGTGCTTTGGCGAGCTTGGACGCGCAGCTGTGAGCCGCCAGCTGCATGCTGCCGCCAATTTTGTTCCTACACTAGCTCGTTCTGGTCGCGGTGGATTGGGCTCGATACCAGCCTTCCGACGGATGCTTCCTCAAGTGTTGATTTTCGGGGAGAGGTTGCTCCCCGCAGCGTGTTGAAGTTTCGAACGGACGAAAGGCATCTAGCGCGGGTTCCGCGGATAAATGTATGTGACGGACAGGACTGCACGGCAGCTTTGTACGGTACAGAAGATCGAGATCAGACCATGGGCGCACTGCACGCCTTGTCGTTGTTGCCTCGAGGTCGTGCAGGATAATAAACTGCATTTAAAGTCGCGCTCGGAATCGACTTTTGAATTAAGGTTCCACAACAACAACTGTTGTTTGACGCGGATGCAACACGACGGTGATTCCCACACTCGTTGTGAATTCATCATGTGTTGCCGGCCTCTGCTCTTGTGCTCAGCTCCCATCGCCTTGCCGTGGGTGTTTCGGCGTTTGGACGCGTTTGGTGGCAATATTAGTGAATGTACCAATGCCACATCCGGTGTGACACAGCTGCCTCTCGGATCGACTTGCTGCTTGTTCTGTCCTTGATGTTGTGCAGTACGTTTGGTCTGTGAGCAGTCATGTTGGTGCTCTCTGGACTACGAAGCGAATCTCGGGTGCCAAATGACTGTACCTCCAATTTGGTGGTAGAGTGGCGCGTTGAACTCCGACCGTTGTGCTGGCGAGAGCGGGGTACCAAACGACGACAAGTCAGTGGGCCCCAGCTCATGTGGGCTGCCCCTAAATTAGAACCAACAGGTCAGAGCCGGATGCACCCTGAAAACCCGCGACGCGTTAAGGCGGTCTTTCATGCCTTTCAAGTCCTAATTGGGAGCGTAGCATTCGACGAGTGTTGGTTCCAAAGGAAAGTTCGCGCACAACGAGGGAAATTCCGCCCTGCCCGTCGAGAAATGCGCGCGAAAACCTTCCGGACAAGAAGCTCTCGCTCAACATTCGCTGGGCTTGCACTTGCTTGCACTTGCTTGCACACATTGTTGCACACATGCTTGGGCTACGCTACGTTCTCGGCTTGCACCTCGAATACGAATTAAGCGGGCCCCAATGCGACGCTCGTACCAGAAATGAATCTTGTGCCTACCCCTCGCAAGTCGAGTCTCTCGTTTTGACTGCACAGCCCTCCCACAAACACACACTCTTCGGTAACAAAGGTACGGCGTCCTCGATTCCATGCAGCATTCCCCGGTTGCTCTCCATCGCCCCGTTCCGGTTGGGCTGTGTCCTGACATCGGTCTAGCGAGCGGGCAGTTTCCAGGCGATCTCGTGCCACGCGAAGAATCGAACCTTTTTGCGGGTTTAACGTTGGGGCTACTTGTCAGAAGGGGGCGCGAGCGGGGGAAAAGGGCGCACAAAGAGTCGAGGTCTTGGTCAATGTCTCACTTTGCACGTCGCAGAACCCAAAAATTGCAACTTCGCCTAACGACGCGGGCCGGGTGCTCTTTTCGCACAACGAGTCTGCCGATGGTCTGTTCTTGTGCCCGCAAGTCGCCTGTTCTGCACGATGTACAGTACAGTGTAGTACAGTAGTGCTGTACTTTCGTGCCTGGTCCTTTTGTTGTCCGTGTTCCACATCCACATCTGGTGTGCCTGCGTGATGCACAACAGCGGTCCATGCATTGCACGCATTGCATGGGCGTCGACACTCTGCTCCCCGCTTGCGCAAGTCACACTCAGCCACTGAGCAGGGCTGGTGAGGTGACATCGCGCCCCGTCGTATCCAACCCCCACGCCGCTTAGCCGCATCGTGCTGTACTGTACTGTCATTCGTGCGCTTTGCTTGCCCCGGTACCCGTCGAGCCATAGGGTTGAAAAGCATTTGTTGAGGCTCTCTGCTCAGAGTGCCGAGACAGCAGCAGCGGAGAGGGCGTTGCTTGCGAAGACGTTTGGAAACTGCAGACCACGTTTTCTGTCGACCTTTGCGGCTGCAAAGAGATGCGGGCGTCGAGGCTGTGACAGATCTCTCATCCGTTTGTTGCAGCTTCGTGTCACCGATACTCGAGACGGATCGGCAAAACTCCCCCCATCCTGTTCTCACCTCGCTTGTGTATCATGCAAATGTTTTCATATTTCTTGTATTTCTGTTAATCAAGTTTGCATTCCATGTGTAAAAATATGACTTCTCTCACGCTTCTGGGCGCCACCTTGACTGATTGGCCGCTCGCCACTGCATGAGCACAATGGTGGGATGCCCGGTGGTTTGCCCACGCACTTGCAGAAGCACCGCCCTCTCCTGGGCACGCATTCGCAGGATGGTCCAGCACCGTTGGCCGCTTGTTCTGTTGTTTGCTCGTGTGGGAACAGATTCTGGCGTGTTTCGCCACAAAGGGTTTTGCCACCTTGTGTCTTAGGGCCCGACTTGTGTCACCGGCTGCTCATGATTGCCTGTGCGACAACCGTCAAGTATTGCGGACGTCGTCTCGACACCCTTTTGCTTGCTTGCCTTCCACTTCTGTTCCGCTGCGTTTCACACAAACCCTTGATCACAAGTCGAATGAATCCAGCGGTTGTCCTCTCCTTGACTGCCCTGCACCGCACCCTGGCACCCTTCGCCTCGCTTCTCACTTCGCTTCTCACTTCGCTTGCGCTTCGTGCCACTCACGTCCCGTAACCGGTCCTCGAGTTCTGCTTGCTCAATCAAGCCCCACCTTAGCTCTTCCTCGCCCCTTACACTCGTACCACTAGACAGGAAGCGCTTCGTCTGGCTCGACCTCTTCCCCTTCCCATTTATATCCTTACAACTCGCTCACTTCGTTCCTTTCATCTCTCCTCTTCCCCTCCAACCCCTTCACCAACACCATCCATCCTTCCCTCCCTTCATCATCCTCCCTTTCCGTCCTCCCTTCCCTCTTTGGCCCGGCTCCTGGAGTTGTTTTTTAGGGATTATTCAACCTCACCTTTCCCTCTTTGCGCCACATACCCTTGAAAAATGAAGACCACCACCCTCATCGCCGCCGCAACTTTGGCTGGCGCCGTTGCCGCCAACCCTGTCGCATGGACCAAGGTCAGCCCCCGTAGCGAGATGGCTGCTCGTATCGCTGAGAACTCGCACCTTGCTTCCCGCTCCATCACCAACGACGCCGCCAAGTTCTCTTCCAAGCATTACGACTACATTGTAGTCGGTGCTGGTACCGCAGGCCTGGCTCTTGCCGCCCGTCTCTCCGAGAAGGGCAAGTACAAGGTCGGTGTCCTCGAGGCTGGTGGCAACGGTTTCGGTGTCGGCATCATCGACACTCCCGGTCAGTTCGGTGCCGACCTTGGCACTGTCTACGATTGGAACTACACCACTGTTGCTCAGAACGGTGTCCCCTCTTCCGGCTGGCCTCGTGGAAAGGTGCTTGGTGGTTCGTCTGCCCTTAACTTCCTCGTTTGGGACCGATCGTCCCGATACGAGATCGACGCCTGGGAGCAGCTCGGCAACCCTGGGTGGAACTGGAACAACCTCTACGCCGCCATGAAGAAGTCCGAGCACTTCCACGCCCCCAGCCAGCAGAACGCGGACCTTCTCGGTGTCAAGCTCGTCGCCTCCGACTACAGCCAGTCTGGCCCTATCCAGGTTGCTTTCCCCAACTACATCTCCCAGCAAGTTCGACGATGGATCCCCGCCCTCCTCGAGCTTGGCATCCCCAAGAACGACCAGCCCCTCGCTGGTGAGAACGTCGGTGTTTCGCAGCAGCCTTCCAACATCAACCCCAACAACTACACCCGTTCCTACTCGGCCCCTGCCTACCTTTTCCCCAACCAGGCTCGCTCCAACCTCGATGTGCTCACCAACGCCTTGGTGTCCAAGGTCAACTTTGACACCGGCTGCGGCGACCTCAGGGCCAGCGGTGTCACCTTCACCAGCAACGGCCAGAAGTACACTGTCAACGCCACCAAGGAGGTGATTCTTTCGGGTGGTACCGTCAATACCCCGCAGCTCCTCGAGCTTTCCGGTATCGGTTCCAAGGATGTGCTCGACAAGGCCGGCGTCAAGGTGCTCTACGAGAACCCCAACGTTGGTGAGAACCTGCAGGACCACACCTACTCTGCTACCGTCTACAACCTCAAGCCCGGTTTCCCTACTCATGACTCGCTCCGCTCCAACACCACCTTTGCTGCTGAGCAAGCTGCTGCTTACAAGGCCAAAAAGACCTCGATTCTTACCGAGACCGTTCCCTCGATCTCGTACGTCTCGCTTGCCCGAGTTGTCGGTGAGGCGCGTGCCAAGGCCATGATCGCTGAGGTCACCAAGTATGTCTCGGCCTCGCGTGCTCCTTACAAGTCAACGCTTTCCAAGCAGCTCGAGTTCCTTACCAAGTACCCGAACCAGGTTGGTCAGATGGAGCTTATCGGGATTGACGGCTACTTTGCCGGCACCGGTGCTCCTAAGCCGACCGAGACTTACTTCACCATTCTTGCCGCAAACCAGCACCTCTTCTCGCGTGGAAACATCCACATTACCTCTTCGGACCCTACCAAGTACCCGCTCATTGACCCCAAGTATTTCTCGGTGCCCTTCGACGTCGAAATTTCCACCGCTGGTACCAACTACACCCGCAAGGTCGGTCTCAGCAAGACCTACAGCGACATGGTCGTCAGCGAGTACTGGCCCGGTAGCGTCGATCTTGAGACTTACACCAAGACCACCTCGGTGACCGAGTACCACCCTATCGGAACCGCATCCATGCTTCCCCGCAACCAGGGCGGTGTCGTCGACCCAAGCCTTCGCGTTTACGGTACCATGAACCTCCGCGTCGTCGACGCTTCCATCATGCCTCTTCACATCGCCGCTCACATCCAGGCCACCATCTACGGTATTGCCGAGTACGCGGCCCAGATTATCAAGCGCCAAGCTTGATCCCGCGCTCGCCCTCCTTTTGCCTTGTTCTAGACACAGCTGGTTGATCCTGCTAGACCGCTTCGGAACCACCACCTTGCTTCACTCTTTATCCTCATTTATAGGGAACATTCTCTGTAGCTTCTTGTTTTTTTTGGGGGGCTTTGGCAGCGTCACAACAACTTGCGTTTCTTATTCCATCTTCGACACTTGTACACCTCATTTCTTCGTTCGCTAGATCTTAAAGGTTTCCTCCGCTCCGCTTCAAAAGTTGTTGTTTCGTTTGCTACGTCTCTCCCGCAATTTGCATTGTCTAACTTGTCCAAACTTCTGCATCTGAAGGTTGTGTTTGTGCAAGTGGATACTGGAGGCTAGGCTGTGTGAAGACAAGAAGTGTAAGAACCGTTTTGGACGAGTTGGGGTTGGCTGGGAAAGTTGGCTTATCTGCAAAGGTGGAACAAGGTTTCAGGGTCTAGGCATCGAGCCCATCATTTGCGCGTTAGAAGAAGCGCGCACGGGCACCGACTTTGGCTGTCCAACCTGTCTCTCATCTTTGCGGTTATTCCTCGCCACCACTTTGAATTCAACCCCACTATTCTCCTACCCCGACTACAGTGTAGACCGACAATATGCCTGGAGCTGCGCTCCCTGATCGTGATGTGATGGTGGCACGCCATTTGCCGACCTACATTGACGACCGCACGCCTGAAAGTTACTTTCCCAACCCTTCGCCAGATGGACCGTCGAAATTCATGACCTGGACGTACGTGATCAACGTCCTGTCCCATGGCGATCTCGATCAGCTGTTTCGTGATCCTGTCTGCGATACCGCATACCGTGCATTCGCTCCTTCCGTCCGTGCCAAGTACAATGGCCTGGAAAACTATATCCGAACCATACGCCTCGGTTGGCCTGCCGAAGAAATCACAGGTCCAGTAGGTCCCAATATGCTCGACCGACCTCAGAAAGATCCGCTCTCCATCCTCGGAAATGGATTCGCATCGGGAGTTAGCACGCCGAACGGCACACGACTTCCCGTTGCAGCGGTGAAGGAGACGTGGCCAGAAAAAGTGCTTCCTCACCCTACCAAGCCCGGAATCGTGCTGAGACATTTTGTCGATGGTGCCGACGTAGATGGTCAGGGCGGGGAGAGCTTGGTCAAGGTGATTCCGAATGATTGGCCGTATGGTATTCCAGTTGGATGCACGCATTGGGTTGTTTGGTCCAAACTGCCAATCTTGCATCCATCTTTGTTCGCAACTTCAGATACTCCGTTTCATGCCGACATGACCGAGGAGCTCTACAATTGCGTGACCGGAGACGGTATCCGTGGTTTTACAGGATTCACACCTTCTTCCGACACCAACCCCACATATACCTGGCAGGGAAAATCGATCCCAGAAGTGCTTGGATCGTACAGCCAGTCGAAACTCGCCCATGCTTCGGAACAGGGAAACATGCGCTTGAGCAAGGAGCTCCTCTCTCAAGCTCACGCCTGGGCATCCAGACATGTGACGGCATACATCGAGGCAAAATGGCCCAAGAACAAGTTCCAAACAGCTTGGTTCTGCAACCCGCCCAACTTAAGGACTGTACCTGGATTGAGTCATTTTCAGTAAGTTCTTCCCTCTTTTCGACACGATGGATTTCCACGTCTCAGCTAGCGAAGACAGTGTGAAGAAATTGCTGACAGGTTGACTTGTCGTTGATCGGTTCTTAGTGTGATTGTGAAGGAAACAGATTTTGCATAACCGACCGGAAGACAAGATTACCGCGATACTCATCCCGACGTTCGGCAGGTTTCGATAGATACACACATAGAGACACACTAAAGAGTTGCAATGAAACTGGAATTTCATCCTATCTGAATCCCTGATTAATCTGCAGTATGACAAGGGACTTTCAGGCGAGGATGAATGTCTTGGCCACATCGTCCACCTGCGCCTTGACCTCGCCGGGAGTGTTGAGGAAAGCAAACACATGGTACCAGTCGACACACTCGACCAGACTAACCTTGACTTTGTGCGTGCTGTCTTTCTCGCCCAATCGTGGTGCAGCTTTTCCACCGTCGATGCGGTTGATGTCGAGAAGGTTGCGTGTAAACAGCTTGAGCTGGTCGTAAAAGATTTCGGCCGTTTTTGCTGTGATGAGCACTTCCATATCGCCTCTCCCCTCCGCGGCTAGACTGTGCGTAGGTCGGAATAGCAGTAGAGCTTGAGCGAGGTTTCGATTGGTGCGCGCGTCTAAACCCATGCTGAAAAGCGGATGGAAAGCGCCTAAGTCAAGAATGGTTTCCGGCAACTCTTTTGCCAGCCGGGAAAGCTCGGTCTGGAAGTGGTCGGAACGTGAGACTGTGCGGGTCGATGTCGTACCTCGCAGCGATTTCGGCGATGTTTTTCTTACCGACCACTTTTCCGTCAACGTGTGGGTTCTTGCGACCAGCTACCGGGATGACATGTCGCAGGTAGTTGTCCCTGGAAACGGTGCACATGTGAGGCCAGAGAGCATCCAAACTTTCAATGCTGTTGAGACTCTGGGTTGCCAACGTGAGATCCGTCATGGGACTATGCAATACCAGCTTTCTCGCCCTCCTCAGCCTGGCTTTTCCGCCAGTGCTCCACTCGAGTGCCGTCAAGTACATGTGCAGACTGAGTACCAACCCTCCACCAGCACTATCACCCATCAACACCACGTTCTTGCCTCGGAAACCCAACCTCTTAGTGACATACACCCATGCGGCTAATGCACCCTGCAACGCAGCCGGGAAAGAGAATTCGCGTTTGGTAGCCTTTCGAAAGTTGACCCCGAGCACCCGCAACGAGGTTTGCCTGCAAACAGTCCAGCTCAGCGGACAAGCTGGTGCGTGGCCCTCGTGATATCCACCTCCAACAAGGTACAGCACCATGCGTTTGGATGGCGAGATAGCAGCACCGGAACCAACCCCAGCAATGTCGTTTTCAGGTTTGACCGAAATCGCTTGTCCGTGCGACACGGCTGAGGCTACACTTTTCCACTGCCAAAACGCCGCCACTGGCATAGGCGCCACCCCAAACTCAGTCCCCTTGACGTGGCCCCTGAGAATGTCGGGAGGGATGCCCTCATTTTTCGGATCGTATGGAGTAGGCTCCGGCGCGACACCCTTTGAGTCGAGGGAGACTGCGTTGGCTGGTTTCGATGATCGGTTCCGCATCACGCTTCCTTCTTCCGGCGTGGTGGAAGAGCTATCGACGGACCGAGAGCTTGCAGAGGCAGACGTTGGTAGTGGAGGTAGAGTCACGGCCTCAGCTTCGATGGACCACCCCTCATGTCCTCTTCCAAACATCCACCGGCCCACCGCCGGCACACTCGACTGATCTTTCTACTCCATTCTCTGCGGCGAACCGTACCGCGTTGCCCAGAAGAAAGTCGAGCCGAGCGGCACGCCCATCGTCCGACTCAATCCCCAACTAGGTAGCCATGTCGGAAATATTCCCCTGCCCCACCCTTTCGCAATCCACTTGTGCTTTGGATATACCGCATGGGAGAGTAGCGCAGCTGTAATATGGACCGGGACCGCGATGACCAGGAGGTAGAGCACACGAAGGGTGACGATGATGCTTGACGAGTGGGTGTATTCCAACGTCTGCATATCTCTTATTGGAAACAGCCACATTTCCAAAGCTGGGAAAGGCGTCGGGTGGTAGAACGACCACGAAGGCGTCTGGAGATACGAGTGGTGGCTGGAGAAAGTCTTCATTGCGTCGGCTTCACGTCCCGTATCGACCCGATAATGGAAAAGGTATCTTAAAGCCGAGGTTGGCAAAGACAATGATGACAAGGTCAGGAAAGTCGAAAGGCTCCTGTGGACACGAAAATCAGAACAACTTGACGGGGATGTAGAGGAAGGTGTCATTTGGGTCTTTATGCTGGAAGTTGCAGTCAAATTCGTATACTTGTCTGACTTCGGTACAGTCCGCCGTGAATATAGCCGGACTTCTCTCCGGACTTCCCTTCCATGCAGTCGTATCATTACCAGTACCCGAATTCAAGCACCGTCCATAGTGAGGGGAAACTGTGCCGGAATCGGCCTTTATGTAGGGTCGGTGCAAAGACCGCCGACTCTGCATAGGGTTGGTGTTGATACACTTCGCACCTCTGACGCACGAGTGTGGCATTGGATAACAAACATCTCGTACAGTTCGGATTCGGAAGATATCTACATACGTCTACGCTTTCCTGGGTTTCTAACCCCATCGAGGCAAAGCAAAAGGTCTTTCTTCACACGTCGGGGAATTGAGTGCATAAATTGTGGAGGCACGTTGCTGGACCCTGGCGAAGAAACGGCTTGTGCCTGATCGCGACGAGCACCGTCTCTACCAAACCCGTTTTCTAAATCGGCTCAAATCGGCGATGTTTCTCTTTCGATGGCTGCGAAAACGCTCATCTTTACTTTTAGTTTGTTACATGTGTCGGAAGAGGCGTGCGCGTCTGGTCAGGCTCTGTCGGCCAACACACTGCACACCGCCACAATGGTGTTTACCCCATCACAGCCACATTAAACTCACACTCCTCCCCTCCTCCATCATCTTCCTTGGTCATGCAACACTCTTGTAGCATACCAACTGCTCTTTTCCTCATTGTTACATCTCTCAAGAGGGCCTACACCATGGCTGAGACCCACAAGCTCTGTCGCACCTGCAAACATAATCACCTGGCAACTCTCTTCACCCACCATCTACACCCCTACTGTTCGGTAGCCAACTGCATTGACTGCCGCACCCATGCACTCTCTGGCCCAGCCCCACCTAACATGGCTGCAACCTCTCTCCATGCCACAGGCAGCAGCACTACCCCATCCTCCGGCTCAATGGCACCATCACTGCCAGCCCCCCACACCCAGCTCCCCATCCCCAGCCTAAACCCAGAATGGAGCTGAGCACCTCACTGTTGGAATACACAGTCACTCACGTTTTCGACTTTGGAACAATCTGTTAGATTGTGGAGGTCCAACACAGGCAACTAGGATGTGTCAATATTTCTCAAAATTATTTCCACCCTGTTAGACTATGACACATCAAGAAAAGTCCAATTTCAGACCCCCACATCCAGCTACAGGAATGCATTTACCCAATTTCAGCTATTGGTCCAAGATTGCAGGGACCCTGGACCCATATCTCTGAGACAAAATTTGTGTCAGATGAGTGTGGGCCATATATACTGGCAAGATAGGAACACACTCCTCCATGATAGGGAAAGATAGTGTATATATGCAACCACATACACATGCTCAAAGACAAGTTTCCATAACGTTTCACTGTCCCTACTCAAGATCCCAATTGATGCTCCATACTCTCCAAGACTCAACACAGGTATCATGCCCTTGATATAGCGAAGACATAGCCAACTTCGTGAAGGCATTGCCATCATAGGAAAGACATATATATATATACATTGACTCATTTGTAGATACAGTTGCAGAAAGTCATTCAAACTAGTTCCTATATCCTCACTTAGCAAGGTCTGCTCTTTATCTCCTCCTTTTCTCTTCCTCCTGTGTGAGCAAGTTGCCTATGTTGGTAGTTGCTCCTCGATTACTACTGCAACCCTCTGATATTCTCTACATACTGAGTGTATCTAAGCTGAAATATCCTCAGACTTAGCTCTACAAGCCCCTCCAATATAGGGAAGGCACTGTTGAGATAGCTACTTGCCCCTGCCTTAGCTGATCAGTGGTTTCTTTTCCAGGATCCCTGAACTGGCAATGGTAACTCAGTACTGGTTCACTCCTTCCAAGACTCACCACCCAACCAGACCACCCTGGCTCCAGCGCTGCTGGCACTGGCCGCCCAGCCGATGTTTGTCACAGAACTGTTGGAATATACAGTCACTCGCATTTTTGACTTTGGAACAATCTGTTAGATTGTGGAGGTCCAACACAGGCATCTAAGATGCGTCAAAATTCCTCAAAATTATTTTCGACATTGTTAGGCCACAAAGTGTCAAGAAAAGTCCAATTTTGGACCCCCACATCTGGATATAGGCTACATTTACCTGGTTTCAGCTATTACTCCATGATTGCAGGACCCTGTACCCATATCTCTGAGACACAATTTGTGTCAGATGAGTGTGGACTGTATATACTGGCAAAGATAGGAACACACTCCTCCATGTTAGGGAAAGAAAGCAAATATACACAGTCACATACACAAATGCTCAAGATAAGTTACCATAATGTTCCACTGTCTCTACTCAAGATCCCAAACAATACTCCATACTCTTCAGGACTCTACACAGGTACCATGCCCTCAATATAGCAAAGACATAGCCAACTTCGAGAAGGTATTACCACCACAGGAAAAACACATATATATACATCAACTCACTTGTAGATACAGTTGCAGAAAGTTATTTGAACTAGTTCCTACATTCTCGCATAGCAAGGTCTGCTCTTCTCTTCTTTTACTTCTCTCCTCCTCCTGAATGAGCAAGTTACCTATGTTGGTAGTTGCTTCTTGATCACTACTGCAACCCTCTGATATCCTCTACATATGGAGTGTATCTAAGCTGAAATATCCTCAGACTTAGCTCTACAAGCCCCTCCAATATAGGGAAGGCACTGTCAGGATAGCTACTCGCCCCTGCCTTAGCTGATCAGTGGTTTCACCAGGATCCCTGAACTGGCAATGGTAACACATTACCGGTTCACTCCTTCCAATATGTAAGACCCTCGCTGCTGTTGTGTAAGGCACTGGTGTAGGTTCCAGGGCCGCAGTTGAGGTTCTGCCTGCGATGTTGGTGTCACAGGGTCAGTGATGGTGCTGACCTGATGTTTCTGTTGCTCCTTCAACTCCTGGAGCTTGCACACTGTACAGAGTAATCACAACTACCTGTATTGTGATTGTGACAATGCTTGAAAGACTGATACTAACAGATAAGGATGGTAAAGACTAGAGTGGATGAGGATCCACTCGTCTGATGATGAACAAGACCTGGACCTATATAGGCCTACCTCTGGGGTAGGCCATGCTCCTCGAGCTCCTGGCTCAAGGTACCTACCTCCAGGGTAGGCTCTACTACTTGTTGAGCCCTCCTCGTGCCCCTATCTTTGGCATGCAAGCTCCAGGCCTGCTCAGGCCTCCTGGACCTGCAACTGGTGAGGCCCCAGCTCTCCTCGTGAAAGTCCCTTAATCCCTATATGTCCTATCCTCTACACAAGGCCTCCTACACCAGCTCCTACCAAGCTAATGCCCCTTCCTTGTTTGTGCCCCTTTTCAGGATGTGCTATACCAAGGGTTCATGCACCTGCGCACAGTAGAGCTCGAAATTGAGTTTAAGGGGCCCTTATCCTCGATTTCGCATGCTCAGGCACTGGACCAGTGTGCACTCTGTAACACGAGGCACCTGCCTCCAGGGCAGGCTCTGCTACTTAGTGAGCCCTCCTCGTGCCCCTATCCTCAGTACTTGAGCTCCAGGCCTGCTCAGGCCTCCTGGACCTGCAACTGGCGAGGCCACAGCTCTCCTTGTGAAAACCCCTTAATTCCTATATGTCCTACCTCCTACATGGGGCCTCCTACACCAGCCCTACCAAGCTAATGCCCTCCTTCGCCTGTGCCCTGTTACAGGGTGCACACAGGTCTAGTGCCTGAGCACGCAAAATCGAGGATAAGGGCCCCTTAAACTCGATTTCGAGCTCTACTGCATGCAGGCATGTGAACCTCCAGTGGAGCACATCCTGACAGAAGGGCACAGGTGAGGAAGGGGCATTAGCTTGGTAGGGCTGGTGTAGGAGGCCCCATGTAGGAGGTAGGACATATAGGAATTAAGGGGTTTTCACAAGGAGAGCTGTGGCCTCGCCAGTTGCAGGTCCAGGAGGCCTGAGCAGGCCTGGAGCTCAAGTACTGAGGATAGGGGCACGAGGAGGGCTCACTAAGTAGCAGAGCCTGCCCTGGAGGCAGGTGCCTCAAGCCAGGAGCTCAAGGAGCATGGCCTACCCCAGAGGCAGGCCTATATATGTCAAGGTCTTTTCATCATCAGACAAGTGGATCCTCATCCACTCTAGTCTTTACCATCTTCATCTTTAAGTATCAGTCTTTCAAGCATCGTCACAATCACAATACAGGTAGTTGTGATTACTTTGTACAGTGTGCAAGCTCCAGGAGTTGAAGGAGCAACAGAAACATCAGGTCAGCACCATCACTGACCCTGTAACACCTACATCACAGGTGGAACCTCAACCACAGCCCTGGAACCTACACCAGTGCCTCACACAGCAGTAGTGAGGGTCTTACACTCGCTCAACATGCTCCAATTGCCAACTAGTGCACCCTTGGGAGCTGGAAGTGCCATCATATTACCCCAAGTGAATGTGCCAAGTGACCTCTGGATGGGGTGCCAACAGGGTTAGCCAATATTGAGTTTAAGGAGGCCTTAAACTCGATTTCACACACACATTTCTGGATCTGCATAGCCGAACCTTGCCACACACTCAATATTGGTCCCAACCCTGACATTAGAGTGGATCATCCAAGCTGTACCCCATGTTCAAAATGATGGAGAGCAACTTGGTGGAGAAGCTTGACAAGCTCATCCAACTGGTGAGCAAGCAGACAGATCTACTCCTCAAGCATAGCAGGTTCAAGGAGTTGTACAATGCTGCCCTGCTATGGGACCATAACATGCCATTGCCACTACCTAGGCCTACAACCGAGGAGCCCCAAACACTAGGTAACCGGGGCTACAGTGACAAGGACCTGTACTCCATGCCCATGGGGTCCAGGGTCCAGCATAAGCTGGCAGCTACTACTGAGCCAGATGAAGGGGCCCCTCCCACAAAGAATGACCTCGAGTATCCCTTCCCTAAGTTCAATGCTTGCGATGTTGAGATGTTCCTCATTGAAGCCATGACCTGGCTGTGACACAATGGAGTAATGGACCACAAGACCATGATCAATTACACTGCAAGTCACATGGAAGGAACAGTGTGAGAGTGGTGGAAGGCCAAGCTTAGGACTGATAGGAATCAGCAGGGCCGGCTCTTCCATGACTGGGACTTCTTCACACTCAGGTTATGAGAGCAGTACAGTCATTGTAATGACAGGCTGGATGCCTACAACAAGCTACAGGGCCTCAAGATGGAGAGCAATGCTCCAGGAGCAGCTACCCGCCATGTAGAGTGCTTTAGGGACCTGGAAAGCCAGGCCAACATTGATGACAATGAGCTCATTGTGTTCCTCTTCAGGAATAGCCTCACTCGCAGTCTCCAGGAGAAGTTCAAGAGGAACCCTCCAGAGGATCCCTGGAGCTGGTACAGGGAGGTCGAGGCCATTGACAAGAGCCGCATTGCCACCTACCCTGGTGCTCCTACTTGGAGCAGGCTGGACATGGGCCAGTGAGGCTTGAGCAGGCTGGGAGCCAGAACAGCCCCTGCCAGGACCACAGGAGCTAGTGAAGGAGCCCCATGGCCCAGGGCTACTGGGGGCACAATCACACTGGCCAGGCCTGCAACAACAGAGGGTTGGCTAGGCGACCGCGTGGGTAGCAGGCCGCTACCCCCACACCTGGCCCAGAAGCTCCCAGTGACAGGGACCCCCACTACCTTTGGTAGCAGTGTCTGCCACATCTGTCAAGGAACTGGGCATTGGTCCTACAACTGTCCCAACAAGAATGCTGGAGCTGCTTGACCCAAGCCCAGCAGTCCTCAAGTAGCAGTTCACCCAGTAGTGGAGGAGCTGCATGAGGAACCAGATGACCCAGAGGGCCAACCCCCACAGGAAGAGGAGTTGAACCTAGGCAAGTACAGGCAGGAGCCTGAAGAGAGCCAGGGCAACCAGGGAAATGAGCATGGGGAGATGCAGTGATGGCCTGCCTTGCCCTGGAACCTACCTTGCCATCCCAATGTATATATCAAGACTGTTGATACTGTTTCTCCACCAGTGCTACTAAAGCAACAGTGCTCAAGCTCAAAGGCTCCATCAATGGCCACCAAGCTCGAATCCTCACTGACACAGGTGCTGGACTGTCCATATTATCTCAAGATTTCATTCAAAGACATCAAGTAACTACAAAACCCATAAAAACGAGGGAAGTACATGGCATAACTGGCCACAAGCTCATGATCAGCAGCAGTGCCAACATAGCCATGGAAGTAGGGGGTCAGCCACTGGGTAACCTCAAGGTACCAGTGGCCCAGGCCTCGGATTATGATCTAATCCTGGGCTTTGATGAGCTCAAAAGGTGGAAACCGAGAATTGACTGGGATACCGGGCAAGTGGAATTTGAGTTGCGTCCAGGAAATGTGAAACTGAGGATAAGGGTATTGGAAGGAGTGAACCGGTAATGTGTTACCATTGCCGGTTCAGGGATCCTGGTGAAACCACTGATCAGCTAAGGCAGGGGTGAGTGGCTATCTCGACAGTGCCTTCCCTATATCGGAGGGGCTTGTAGAGCTAAGTCTGAGGATATTTCAGCTTAGATACACTCCATAGATAGGGGATATCAGAGGGTTGCAGTAGTGATTGAGGAGCAATTAACAATGTAGGCAACTTGGCTCACACAGGAGGAAGAGAGATGGAGAAGAGGAGGAAGCAGACCTTGCTATGCAAGGATGTGGGAACTAGTTCAAATGACTTTCTGCAACTGTATCTACAAATGAGTTGATGTATATATATGCATTTTCCTATGATGGCAGTGCCTTCTCGAAGTTGGCTATGTCTTCACTGTATCGAGGGCATGATGCCTGTGTCGAGTCTTGGAGAGTATGAAGCATTGTTTGGGATCTTGAGTAGAGACAGTGAAGCATTGCAGGAGCTTATCTTTAAGTATGTGTGTGGGGTTGCATATATATGCTATCTTTCCCTATCACGGAGGAGTGTGTTCCTATCTTTGTTGATATATATGGTCCACACTCATCCAACACAAATTGTGTTTCAGAGATATGGGTCCAGGGTCCCTGCAGTTGCGGACCAATAGCCGAAATTGGGTAAGTGCAGTCCTATAGCCAGATGTGGGGGTCCGAAATTGGACTTTTCTTGACGCGTCATGGCCTAACAGTGTCGAAATAATTTTGAGGAATATTGATGCATCCTAGTTGCCTGTGTTGGACCTTCATGATCTAACAGATCATTCCGAAGTCGAAAATGCGAGTGACTGTATATTCCAACAAAGGGTACCCTTAAACTCAATTTCGGCAACCACCCATGCTGCATGGTCATGAATTTGTCTCGGCTACTCAATTGATCAAGGCTGCATTGCATGATGGGCCCATAGGATTCATGCTACTGGAAGCCCCTCCCAGCTCATTACCAGCCTTTGGCTTTGTGCCCACAGGCAATGATCATGGTGTGGAAATGGAGGTAGAGCCTGAGGCCCTGATGCAAATGGAGATACCAGCCCCATATAAGCACCTTGAAAGGGTCTTTTGTGAGGTAGAAGCTGACAAGCTGCCTCCTCATGCTGACCACAATTTGCACATTGAGCTGGTACCAGGAGGGAAGCCCCCTCAGGGCCCATTGTACCTCAAGGGACCCAAGGAGATGGCAGAGCTCAGGAAGTACCTCAAGGAGAACCTCAAGAAGGGTGTCACAGAGTGCACACTGGCCCAGGGCCTGAACACGCGAAATCGAGGATAAGGGCCCCTTAAACTCGATTTCGAGCTCTACCACACACAGGTGTGTGAACCTCAGTGTAGCACATCCTGACAAAAGGGGGCACACATGAGGAAGGGGCATTAGCTCGGTAGGAGCTGGTGTAGGAGGCCCCATGTAGGAGGTAGGACATATAGGAATTAAGGGGTTTTCACAAGGAGAGCTGGGGCCTCGCCAGTTGCAGGTCCAGGAGGCCTGAGCAGGCCTGGAGCTTGTGTGCCAAAGATAGGGGCACGAGGAGGGCTCAACAAGTAGTAGAGCCTACCCTGGAGGTAGGTACCTTGAGCCAGGAGCTCGAGGAGCATGGCCTACCCCAGAGGTAGGCCTATTTAGGTCCAGGTTTTGTTCATCATCAGACAAGTGGATCCTCATCCACTCTAGTCTTCACCATCCTTATCTGTTAGTATCAGTCTTTCAAGCATCATTGTGATCACAATACAAGTAGTTGCAATTACTCTGTACAGTGTGCGAGCTCCAGGAGTTGAAGGAGCACCAAGAACATCAGGTCAGCACCATCACTGACCCTGTGACACTGACATTGCAGGCAGAACCTCAACCATGGCCCTGGAACCTATACCAGTGCCTCACACAGCAGTAGCGAGGGTCTTACACTCACTCAACATGCTCCAATTGCCAATTAGTGCATACTTGGGAGTTGGAAGTGCCATCATATTACCCCAAGTGAACATGCCATGCGACCTCTGGATGGGGTGCCAACAGGGTTAGCTGATAAGGGCCTCTTAACCTCGATTTTGCACATGCGTAGGCAGACCTGCATAGCCGAGCTAGTCGTCACACTCGATATTGGTAGCCAACCCTGACAAAGGGCTTCATCAGGCCCTCTAAGAGCCCTGTGCAATCACCAGTACTCTTCATACCAAAGAAGGATGGAGGCCTATGGCTGTGTGTAGATTATTGGGGGCTCAACAAGGTCACCGTTAAGAATTGTGCCCCACTACCGCTCATCAAGGAGCAGCTGTTCCTACTTCAGCAGGCCACCATCTATACAAAGCTGGACCTCAAGGCAGCATACAATCTGGTGCACATTGCTCCAGGAGACAAATGGAAGACAGCCTTTGGTACTCAACTGGGCCTCTACAAGTACCTTGTGATGCTGTTTGGGCTAGCAAATGCTCCAGCTCAATTTCAGTCACTAGTGAACCACATATATTGTGATATCATTGGTATCTATGTGGTGGTGTACCTTGATGACTTCCTCATCTTCAGTAACAGTGAGGAAGAGCATGTTGCACATGTGCAGGAGGTGCTGAGGCACTTGCAGGAGAACCAGCTGTTTGTGAAGCTGTCCAAGTGCACCTTCCACACTGATACTGTGGAGTTCCTAGGGTACATCATCATGCCAACTGGCATTGAGATGGACCCCAAGAAGGTGTGAGTGATCAAGGAATGGCCCCTACCAGCAAGCATTCATGACATACAGTGCTTCTTAGGGTTCGCAAACTTCTATTGAAGGTTCATTGCAAACTTTGCTAGGATTGCTAGGCCCTTGACCACGCTGGTCAAACCAGTAGAGAGGTTCAGGAAACTGCAGCTCGACGAGGAGGCCCAAGAGGCATTCTACAAGCTGATCAAAGCCTTCACCACTGCAGGAGTCTTACGACATTACCAATATGACAAGCCCACATGGTTGGAGACTGATGCAGGTGATTTTGCAATTGCAGGAGTACTCAAGCAGGAGCATGAGCATAGATGGCACCCCATTGCCTACTACTCAAGGAAGATGACATCGGTGGAGCGTAACTATGAGATACATGATAAGGATCTGCTCACCATAGTTGCCTGTCTATTTCAGTGGCACCACATGCTCGCAGGTCTCCCAACTCAGTTGGTAATCCTCACTGACCACGAGGCTTTCAAGTACTTCAAGTCACAGTGACAGATCATGGGCAGACAAGCAAGGTGGGCTGTATTGCTAGCTGATTTCAATTTTGTGCTCCAATATTGGCCTGGAGATAAGGCCAGTGAGCCTGATGCCCTTACTTGTTGACAGGACATGCAGCCCATAGGCAAGGTGGTGGAACATAATGTTTGACAACTATTGCCAGCTAGGGTTTTTGTGCCAGAAGCCGAAATCGAGGATAATGGGGCCTTATACTCGATTTTGGCAAAATCGAGTATAAGGCCCCATTATCCTCGATTTCAGACATGTACTAGCAATGCAACCATGGCCGAAATTGCAAATGGTCAACTTGAGCAGTTAGCTCACATGTTCTAGCCCCTGGACTAGGAGCTTCTGGCAATGCATGAGGTCCAACCTTTCGAAGACAAGGATGGCCTGTGGTACCACAAGGGAAGGCTAGTGATCCCTCGGGTCACACTACTGGGCAAGCAGGGCCAGGGAGATATGTGAGGAGCCACTCAAGTAAGGGAAGGCTCCCTCTCGGTGGAGCACTTGTGATACATGGTCATGTCACAGTGCCATGATGGAGCCACTGCTGGTCATGGAGGTAGGGATGCCACCCTGGAGCTGGTACAATGCCACTATTGGTGGCCTGGAATGAGTGCCTGGGTAGCAGACTATGTAGCAAGCTGCCCTGTGTGTGCTCGATACAAGACTCCATGCCACAAGCCCTATGGCCTACTGCAGCCACTATCTACCCCTGAGCAGCCCTGGGGCTCAATATCCATGGACTTCATTGAGGGCCTGCCCACATCCAACAGGTATGACTCCTTCCTTGTCATAGTTGACTGGCTCACAAAGCTAGCTGTTCTAGTGCCTACATACAAGACAGCTACCTCCCAGGACATGGCAGAGCTGTTCAGGGCCCATGTGATGAAGCAATTTGGAGCCCCAAACCACATTGTCTCTGATAGAGGCCAGCAGTTCATCTCAGCAACCTGGAAGAAGTTCACAGAGACCCTGCTCATCAAGCACTTGCTCAGTATGGCTTACCACCCACAAACTGATAGTCAAACAGAGTGGGTGAACCAAGTGGTAGAGCAGTACTTGTGAATGTATTGCAACTACAAGCAGGATGATTGGGAAGGCCTGCTACCAATGGCAGAGTTTGTGTACAACAACATGGTGCACAGCAGCATAGGAGTATCCCCCTTCTTTGCCTGCTATGGGTGGAATCCTAGGATGCACCCAGACCTACCCTATGCAGTAGGAGTGCTTGACCCAGCAAGACAAGAGTTTGCACAAGGACAGCTGGAGCTCACGCAGTACCTACAGGAGCAGATCAGGCAAGCTCAAGCTCATGCAGTGGAGCAATATAATCGCAAGCACACAGACATGGAGCTCAAGGTAGGTGTTTTGGTGTACATTAACCATCACAACTGGAAGACAAGAAGACCCAGCCCCAAGCTAGACACAAGGTTTGCAGGCCTGTACCCCATCATCGAGAGGGTAGGTAGATGGGCATATTGCCTGCAACTTCCACCCAAGCTCAGGGTACATGATGTGTTCCACATATTGATGCTGGAGAAGGCCAGGAGCAGTGCACTACCAGGCCATACAGAACAACAGATACAGCCTCAATTCCATGATGAGGACCTCGACTTCAAGGCAGAAGCCATTGTGGGCAAATGCAGTTGAGGAGCCAACCTTGAGTACAAGGTCCTGTTGAAGGGGTACCCAGAAGAGGCTGCCTCCTGGGAACCTCATGATCACCTCGAGTGTCCAAACCTCATCCAGGAGTATGAGGAATTGGTGGGGGGAGGTGTTAACACAAGTAACTAAGGAGGAGGCCTGGGTGATACAGAGCTGGAATAGCAAAGCCTGGGAAATGCGAAATTGAGGATAAGGATGTGTTAAACTCAACTTCACCAAAACAGATGATAAGGGCCTCTTAAACTCAATTTCACCCAAATCAAAGAGAAGGCCCTCTTAAACTCGATTTCAGAGCATGCCCCACAGACCAAGAAATGAGGCAAAGATACCATGACCAGCTCAAGTCACACTCAGGCTCACACCAGCAGGGAATCAAGTGTCAAGATTGTATTTGTAAGAACCTCAAGGACATGGAGAAAAGTTAGTAGTCTGCAGCATATTCTGTGGACTGAGGGACGAAGAACTCAAGGTTGAGTTTGGGTGGAGGAGGAGTGACAGTAGGAGAAGAAGGGGGAGGAGGAGGGGATCAGGAGGACCCCCAGCCATGGTAATGGACTCATGAGGCTGGCACTCAGAGTACAAGCACTGGCACTGGACCATGTACTGCACTAAGGCAGCCATGACAGGGCAAAGGAAGGTCGCCTCCACCTCCCACACCCAGCAAAGGGCAAAGTCCCAGTCCTCATGGCTGTGAGGATTGAAGATGCAATCCTCATGGCAGACCTCACCCAGACCATGACCACAAGCATGCACCAGATGGGCCTGCTCAACGCCATGCTCCCCCACTTGGAACCTCCAAGGTTCAGTGTCACCAGCATAACGTTGACCAGGGAAGGCCCACACCATCCTAATGCACCCCACATGCCCAGACAAGTGGCAGTGCACACACTTGCTGGGGACGTGGTTGTGTTCACCAAAGGGGTTGGCGAAGGTGGAAGGAAAACATCTGGGCAGAGGAAAGGAGGGTGAAAAGGAGTCAGCTTGGAAACGGACACAGGAGGAAGACCTGAAGCACTTATGGGATGTCCAGGCAAGTGCAGCACTCGCAAGACCAACTGGGCCAGGGCATGGAGCCCTCCATCAACCAAAGCATCACCAGGGCATTTAGGCGGTGAGCAGTTGGGGACCTGCAGTCCACAATCCACCACCAAGGGTACAGGCCGCGAGCTACCAGCAACAGAAGGATGGGATCTGGCCGCTCAGAGCTCCATGAGGCCAACTCCACAAAGGTGGGCAGCCTCACTGGAGGAGGAGGACCAGGGGAGTGTTGGAATATACAGTCACTCGCATTTTCGACTTCTAAACAATCTGTTAGATTGTGGAGCACCAACACAGGCATCTAAGACGTGTCAATATTCTTTAAAATTATTTCGACACTGTTAGGCCATGATGCATCAAGAAAAGTCCAATTTCAGACCCCCACATCCAGCTACAGGATTGCATTTACCCAATTCTGGCTATTGGTCCACAATTGCAGGACCCCAGTCCCATATCTCTGAGACACAATTTGTGTTGGGTGAGTGTGGGCCATATATACTAACAAGATAGGAACACACTCCTCCATGATAGGGGGAGATAGCATATATATGCAACCACATACACACACTCAAGGATAAGCCCCTACAATGTTTCACTGTCTCTACTCAAGATCCCAAATGATGCTCCATACTCTTCAGGACCCTACACAGGTATCATGCCCTTGATATAGCGAAGACATAGCCAACTTCGTGAAGGCATTGCCATCATAGGAAAGACATATATATATATACATTGACTCATTTGTAGATACAGTTGCAGAAAGTCATTCAAACTAGTTCCTATATCCTCGCATAGCAAGGTCTGCTCTTTATCTCCTCCTTTTCTCTTCCTCCTGTGTGAGCAAGTTGCCTATGTTGGTAGTTGCTCCTCGATTACTACTGCAACCCTCTGATATTCTCTACATATGGAGTGTATCTAAGCTGAAATATCCTCAGACTTAGCTCTACAAGCCCCTCTGATATAGGGAAGGCACTGTCGAGATAGCTACTTGCCCTTGCCTTAGCTGATCAGTGGTTTCCCCAGGATCCCTGAACCGGCAACAGTAATACATTACCGGTTCACTCCTTTCAATAGAAACCAGGTAAATGTAGCCTATAGCCGGATGTGGGGGGTCCGAAATTGGACTTTTCTTGACGCGTCGTGGCCTAACAATGTCGAAATAATTTTTGGGGAATATTGACGCGTCCTAGTTGCCTGTGTTGGAGCCTCACGATCTAACAAATCGTTCCGAAGTCGAAAACGCGAGTGACTGTATATTCCAACACCCACTAGCGGCGGGCCGGGAGCCCCACGAGCTCAAGGACCTCTCGGGTCGCTTGCTCGCAATTCAGTCTCCCACACGAGTGTTTTGTCTGTGTTGGACGCGGGGTCGGACGGGATGCAATTTGCAGTCTCGCGCTGCCTGCTCATTTTCGATGTGTTCTCACCGGCGATCTCGCCCAGGCCCACATCGGTCGGGATACTCGAGGTTCGATTGTCAAAATCTGGCTTTTGATCCCACACTCTCGTCATAATGCCTCCTCTCTCTGCATTCCTTGTCACACTAGTCCCCGTTTTTGGATACGGAACGGCGCTGCAGATATGAAATATGCTTCTCAGTTTTCATCAAGCAAACGTGTATCTGAATTCGAGTTTAGATTAGGAAGCAAACTAAGCTGAGCGAGAGTCCACACAAGAAGAGGAATCATGCCGCCGCAGAATTACTTTTGTACTGAGAACGGCCCGAACTGTCGAAGAGCACGTTGAGAAATGGGCTGAAGGTAAAGTATGCGAAGAGGCCACCGCGGCTGCATCTTCTTGGCGTACGTCGACCCACTTTCGCTAAGAGGTCCATGGCAGAGATTAACATGAGAGCATGCTGATTTCATCCCACAGACCCGGACAGCTGGCCGAAAATCGACCTTCCTCTCTCTCCGTCAAGAGGTATGAAGGCCAGTTCTTCCCACCATCACATGTGTGGCCACAAGTCAATAAACTGCGTGAGTCTGGGAACTTTGCTCTTGACTACCACAACCGCACTCTTCGATCTTCTCTCAGCTCTTCTGTTCACCTTCCCGGCGTTAGTGCACGCGATCCTTGCGCTGCTCTCACTACAAATCTACTTATTGAGTCAAGATTCTGGAGGTCCCTGCGATCTGCTTGATGAACGATATCCGCCTTTAGCACACTTCACTCCCCTTTGGAGCGACTCACCCATTTTCCAGCAACTCAACCTCGCTCTTTCTGTCCTTTCCTCTCGAATTAGAAAGTTGATCGGCCGTGCGCAATGCACTTCTTTACTTTCCTCATCTCCTTGATCTTCTCTTCTGGCCTGGTCTTCTCGCAAGGCCCACGTCAGATTGGACCCTCTATAGCCCCCCCCGCCGGCCGCCCACTCCTTTCGCGAAGCGCCCATCTCGAAGCCTGGGACTTTCCCGCCCATGCCCGTGAAGGTTTCGACTCACGCCTTCATCGACACGACTACTACTCCGCACTTGGTCCTCCCGGGTTTTGGACCGAAGATTCTCTCCAAAAGCACTACCTCAACACGGTTCATCTCCGCTACCATCCTCGTCTTTTCCCCACCCCGCCACCATTCAATGTTTGGTTGAAGGAACAGAAGCTTATCCGAGCCATCAACATGCTCACTACTACCATTAGGATTGAAACTACACGTGACGACGTGACTCAAGACGCACTACTTCACCACGAGATGCAACTGGGAGAACTTTCCGCCCTCCTTAGACAGCTTCAGATTGCGACGACGTTGGAGTACGCCAGTTTGGCGCCTGAATGGAGGCGGTTTGAAGAATCTATGTACAGACATTGGTCATCTTTTTTGGCGGTGAGTCAAAACGAGGCAATGGGAGCGGAAAATCTTGAATACTGGAAAGAGCATTTGGAGTACTTGGAAGAGATAGCAAAGGAGAAGGCCGAAGAAGATGAAAGGGAGAGGCTGGAGAGTGAAGCAGAGAAGGAAGCGATCAGGGCGGGCAAGGGGCAGGTGAAGGATGGAACCGAAATCAATGTTGAGAGGGCTGGTTTGGAGGCCAGCACTCCAAGAAGGTGGCTGCACACGCCGGACATAGCGGTCGGCTCATCAGATGGGAGCAAAGGCGTGAGGGCAGGTCTGGAGAGCAGCACTCCAAAAAGATGGCCTCACACTCCTAATGTTGCTTCGAGCTCAGGTGAAGACGTGGTCAAAGGCCTGCAAGAGGCTGTTGCAAAGGGACTCCACCTTGGTTAGGTCATCTCCTCTAGGTTTCACACAATTGTGTGTTTTTTTTCTGTGAAGTCTGCTTATTGAACGCTCATTTTTGCTGTCCTGAGTATCTCACTATATCTCAGAAGACATCAGTGCGGATGTACGAAACACTTAATATCTTTGCGTGCACAAACCACTTTTCAATATGTATGGCGTGCTGATGAGCGTCGGAAGAGCGCGACTTCCACTTCATCTCCCCAAGCCCACCATCCACTTCGAATCCGAAGAGACCGACAAAATTTCGGGGCGAAGCCTGCGGAAGCAAGCTCGACCGTGCATTCCCTTCGTTCTGAACACCACTCTCTGCCCATTGCCTACTCCAAGATGCGCTTCATTCTGTACCCAACGTATGGGTCATATCCAAGAATTCAGGTCGTTTTGATCCTGGCAGCAGTGGTGGCGGCAGTGCTGCCCCGCACACCTTTTCAACCAGGTCCAATTCACGATGCTTCAAAGGGAAGCTTGCTTGCTCACGGATGGAAGTAGCTTTGGTAGAGGGTCGCTACATACTCTTGTCCATTTCCCAAACGACACTTCACGACGCAACCTCGACTTAATGGCCCGAAGTCGTTCTGCTCAGACACTCGAAGTTTTTCAGAAACAGAAACACTTCAACTTTTCCCGCGTTCCCCATCTGACATGAGTAACCTTGTTTCATTACACGGCACTTTTCGGACACGATCACCTGCAAGCGTGTGAAGTGTCAAATGTGATATGAAGCCAAATCTAGCCATGTACGTCTGGTCGTAGCTTGCTTGCAACCTTGTGCAGAAGCACTTCCAGCTTGTGAAGAAGATCCTTGTCCTCATCAGCCGCGATGATCATCTTCAAAGGCGCCATGATCGGAAAGCCATCGTTTGCTGCGTAGATTTTCAATAATCGCCAGTCCCTGAAACGCCTGTTCAGTATGTCCCTCTCTTCAGGGCTGAACTCGTAGCTGGTGTGCTTCAACAAAGCCCTAGACTCCACCGAAATTTGATCGAAAATATCTACGAGCGTCAGCGAATTCGGTCCTAATGGAGGGAGGCTAGCGGGAGCCAACGTACTTACAATTTCAAAGCGATCAAATGATCTATTCTCTCCTGAAATGCTCTTGCGGCGCTGGGAAAGAACGCACCCTGGCTCACAAAGGATGGGCTTGGGCGGAACAAGTAGTTGTTCCAATAGTGATACCACCGGGAACGTGTCATGAATTGTCCTTCTTCCAGCGCGCCCTTTCCTCTTGCCTCACCAATACGTTTCAAAGTTGGCTCCATCAACCTAAGCCCCAATGCTTGATCAAGGATCAGGTGCCAATGTAGAGGTTTCTGAATGGGATTTCCATACGCGTCGTACAGCAGAGCATCGGCTGGTCTGATGCGGCTGTCTATTCTGCCATTTCCCTGTATAATCTTCTCACCAATCTCACTGCCTTGGGAATCGAGCAACTTTGGTGCCGTCTCGCTGTTCTCCTCGGATTTTTTGCCGCTCTTACCTCGTCCAGCCTGCGAGGCAGAATATTCGATTGCTTTTCCCTTACCCCTTCGTCTGGGTGGAGGCTGATAACTTTCCTCGTCATCTTCTCCAGGAAGAATCACACCAGTAGCGACAATTTTCGCATTGCCTCCTGCCAGACCAATCGCTGATCGGCTATGCTGCCATGCTTGCGAAGCCGGAAACTCATGTTGAAGGTGCTGCGCATTAAATGGGACGTGATTGACTGGGTAGCCCTGCAGGATTGACACCGGAAGATTGACGTTTCCACCTTCCTCAAGCAGAGTTCGGTACCAGTTTGGCGGGAAAGAATCGAAAGGACGGGGTTGAGGTGCTGAACCAGCTGCATTGGAAGCCCGAATACTATTCTCGGCTCTTGGAGTGGTCGGAGGGGAAAGAGATTGCCCGAGCCGAAGTTTTAAATCGACCGCTCGCCATTGATTGTCGCCCCTTCTCCAAAACGACAATGCTGAGGCAAGCGAAGAATGTAAGAGTATGATGATACTCCCTTGAACCAGTACATAGGGAAAGAGGGGCTTCTGAAGAACGCAGACCATGCTGATTACACCTTCCCTGAATTGAGGCCTCTGATAAAGATTATTTGTGCAGTGATCCAAGGTCCGAGCAAAGTCTTGAGCCCCATTCATTTATACCATTAAGCCTCACGACCTCCCTTCGATCCATCGCATACTCTTGTAGCCATAACCCCGAAAATGAAAGGCTGCTACAGCTCCGTCTTTTGAAGCTTTTCGATCTCGATCCCTTGATCTCGTCTGACCACATTCTGTCAAAACCAGCACAGCGATGCGAACATCGACTCCTGATTCACCCCCATGCAGTACGTGATTTTTCTTTCTGCGATTTCCCCATCCTTCATTTGTCAACATCAGTACTTGAGGGTTAGAGCAGCAACACACAGTTGGAGCAAGAATGCAAAATGCCGTGCTCAAAGGCGTGTAGCCATGCAATGCATGGTGACACGCGCTTGCGGCTGTCGCGGTGGAAAGCACAAAAATCCGACGTCGAGGATAAGCACAATCGCAGTAATGTGGTATGTTCGCTCCGAGCTAGCGCGAGAGCTGGCCAAGTGTTTGAATTGTGTTTCCCACACTGCGAAACGTTGAAAGGTAGTTGGAAGAGCTTTGACTCTCACGATTCCCATGCAATGGCTGTCGCCCGCACCGCCGACTCCCGTGGCTTCTGACTCAAGTCAATGATGGGGTGTTCAAAACGAGCGGCTACCAACCATGTTTTCCTGAGAGACTAAGAGTCTTTGAATGGCAAAGCTACAGCGCTCCAGTGAAGTTACATACCAAGTCGAAGTGGGCGGGCGCAGCAAATGTTGGCGCAGTATCACTGACTCAGTCGTTCGTAGTAGAAGCGGCCTACACAAAAGATAGTCTAAGATGCGATGCTGCTTAGACGGAACCAATGCAGTTCGGACAAGCGCTGTGTTGAAGTACGGTGATCTGTCGCTTCTTCTCGCAAAGCGTTGCTCATGCGGCTGAGACGGGCACTTTCAACACATGCTTCCGCTGTCGTTCCTGTCACACTCCGACTTATTCGTTGGTTTTCTTTCTTACAACAGCGCGTGTCAAGGTGATTGAAATTCAGCCGAGGCGCAATGGTGCGGTGATCAAGAGATTTGCATGAAGGGAGGAATTATCGAGAACATTAGCAAAGTCATTGCCCGAACCACCGCGGCGCGGTTTACCACGGGCTACTCTCGGACCGACTACTTTGTGGACCCAGATGAGGCAGATGTGGCGCGATATCCTGGAGCACAATCTCGATCTCAATGACCAAGCTTCTTTCCTGTGACAGTCAGCGCACCAGCAAGTGCCGCTCCGGAATCTCGGTCCTCATCATGTCTTCATTCCACTCAAATAATGGCTTTAGCAGCGCAGTCCTCTGCTGTTGAGTGAAAGCGGTTGCTGTCTCTGAATTCCATAGCTCCCACCTGTCACAACCGCCACCATCAAAAGACCGAAACATAAATTTCTTCAGCTTCTTCACAAATGTTATGTAGTTACGTTGAGAGTTCAGGATGTTGCGTACCGGGAAGGTAGTCGAGACGTGTGAGACGGTCCTTGAACGGCTTCAGCCGCTGCGAAAGCTCGGCATGATTCGCCTTCCTTACGATTGGGAGGGAGAGTGGTTCCCCGAGGCGTTCTCCAAGTGCGTATTCTTTCCATCAGTCGGCTGGACGACCGACCTCGGCTCCCTTGACTTGATGGTTGATGTAGCCGGAGCCGCAGCTACAAGAAAGATGGAAAGGGCAATCCAAATCGCCGAAGTAGTTTCATGGCTGCCAAAGCGATATATGGTGTCCCGCCCTCAAGCTCATCAGTGTGGATTAGGAAGGCAGGACAAACGTTTAGCATAGAATGCAGGTATATTATAGGCTCCCTTCACCCATAGCACGTGGACCGCTTCAGGAAGTGTGGTGAGGACATGACACCGAATTGTGCGCAGGAAGTATCCTATGAATGACTGTTCTCCACCCCGCGTGGACGCCACTCCCGTTGGACACCATAGGATGGTCCACCTATCGTCGTAATGGAGGAAGGCCTCTTTGGCGTGGGGTTGAAGTCTTCTTGTTCTTGACTCGCATCCCAGCCCACCCTCACTAGCCCTATCCGCTACAGAGCGGAAATATAGAAGCATGATGGCGTTTTGGTCAGTCTTCCGCTGTTTCAAGACACTTGATAGAAGAGACCTGTTGCTCGGATCGCGATTCCGTTCCGAGCAACAATCGAAGGCGGAAAAGTAATTCCTCGCCAGCACTGAGCCAGCTGCTCACATCATCGGAAGCGGGCTGCTGTGCACAACCGCTCACCAGAACTCTTACTTTACCAGCTTTTCCTTCAGCTTGACAGCGTCTCAAGTTGCCGGATAAAATTAAAACCGGATACCGACACCGAGTTGAATCGAAATGCCGAGATCCGAAACGCTGCGATGGACGAGCGTAAGACTGCTGAGAAGATCCGGTGCCGGCTCCTTTGGAAGAACAGAACCCGAATTGATAGGCGTGGGCCGGACCGGGGAGGAGGTAAGGATTGGTGGAGCGACTATCGAGTAGTCATACCGGCTCCTGCTTTCCTTGCATGAATTGTAACCCACAATTGTTAAAAGGGTGACGATAGCGATATCTCCCCTTTCCTTATCGCGTCTCGTCTGTAGCTGTAGTTCCAATTGCCAAAACGACATGGCTCTCACTGCATGAGAACTAACGCGAGAGCCGAGACCCACCCTCGAGCTGTGTTCCCCCGGTAAACACGTCCATTCACCAGACTGATCAAAGTCGTGCTTATGAGATGATCTGGAACGAGGGACCCTCATGACTCAAAGATGACCCACGAACGTGTGTAAATACGTTGCATGTCAGTCGACCTTTTATATGTAAAAACTGAACAAAGGAATCGAGCCTGGTGCTTCTCTTCAAGAAAATTTACTGTGTATGAGATGGAGAGAAGGAAGAAGCGCGCGATTTAAGATAGCGATGGAACACAGACTTGTTTTAGATCTGCAGAAACCGGGTCTTAAGGCCGAGCACGACCCATAAGGCGTAGAACTACCCTGTCCATGTTTTGCAGCTTCGGCTTGTCCTGTTCAAAGTACAGGCTTGCTCGCGAGATAACATTCGGGTGGCTTTCAGTGACCCGAAATTTGCGCCATTCTTTCAAATTAAACTGCTGTGAAAGTATCTCCTTGTCTTGGGGTGCCAGCCTGCGAACCTCTTCCCGCAACACTCGCCTGGGCATATGAACGTTCACTGTCAGCAAAAGAGACCCAAGGACTCAAAAAGGGGTACAAAAGATCCAAATGCAAACTTACCTACGTACCCTGTCCATTGCTTCAAGACGTGCTTTAAAGTAACGGACTTGGTCAGGTTTGACATAGTTGCCGTCAAAAATCTCGGGGATGGACCGGCCGGAAAAATCGGTGTAGAACTTCGACCAGTGAGGGTGTGGGATAGGATCAGGATCGATGACTGAACCGCTTGAACCTGTCTGAGGACTAGCAAAAGCTCCTAGGGGTGCGAAGCTGACCAAAGCCGCGAACAGTATGGAAAACGGGAGCCTCATGATGAAGAAGCAGGGGATGCACGGGCTTCGAAACAAGGCGTTGTAGAACCAGAGGAATGACACCTACCCGCAATTGTGGTGAGTTTAAGTAAGAAGCCATCCCTGGGCCCTCCGCTTGCTCAAGAGGCAAACAATTGATTATCCGAGAAGGAGCCGGCAAACTGGGTTGAAGGGCAATAATTGCTGTATGCTCCTTACCCATCAACTAAGACTTTGTCCTGTCTGCGAGCGGAAATTGTCTCCCTTCAGCCAAATGAAGCCGTTGCCATGATCATGAGCCGTGGGAGGCTGCTAGGTACTCGACTACCCATCGGAGCAACGAAGGTACGGTAAATGTCTGCGGGAAAGGGCGAGCGGGAAAGGGCGAGCGGGAAGGGTGAGCGAAAATTACTTCTCCCACTCCATTCTTCACTACCTTCATGTCTTCTCCACTGACCTTCATCTTCCTCTCTCGTTTCCAGGCCGTTGCCTAGCGATTGTAACTCCCTTTTCCCACCCTGTTCTCCCTTGTCTTTGTCGTTTACCTTTTCGCTCAACCAGCCCCTCTACGGCGAGCTCGGAGCCTCACCGAGCTCAAGGCAGCGCAGGTCTAGCCGTAGTCATATGATCTTAAGTATCAAAGCGTGTGATGATCAACCGGGACAATTTCGGCCCTCGGAACAGCAGAAGGCTGTTTTGGATTTTTTAGCAAGCTTGACTCGGTACGGCACGCTTGTCGATGCTGTATAGAAGGATTGATTAGGTGTATGATACGTACATATCAAAGCACTTTGCAGCCCTTTGAAGACGGTCTGTTCAAATGCATAGGCTAGAGAGAGAAGAGGAAGAGAATTTGGGAGGATCAAATGTTGAACGGCAGCCATTTACTTAGCAACAGCCGGAGACAAGGACTGCCTTTCCAAACGCTCTTTCCCTTTCGCACGAGTCAGATTCGTGAATGTGTATCGGGCATCTTGCGATCACAATACCGCCGCGCTTGTCTGACTTGTTTAGCTGAGCCACCTTGAACCAAGTCGAAAGTTGCAGCTTTATGGGTGAAACCCACTTGGATTCTTTTCGATGATTTACCCCATTTCTTTGATCTTTGCCATATCCTGCTGCCAGCCGAAGCCGACTCTGTTCAGGTGATCGGGTCCCAAAGAACCAAATTTGATAGAAAACCAATTAAAAACTTGTGTTTGAGAATCCTCACATCTTCAGGAGTAGGAAAAGGTAAACGACAAAGAGAAGGGAGAACAGGGTTAGAACAGGGTTAGAACAGGGTTGGAACAGGGTTAGAACAGGGTTAGAACAGGGTTGGAACAGGGTTAGAACAGGGTTAGAACAGGGTTGGAACAGGGTTAGAACAGGGTTGGAACTGCAGAGCGCTTGGAACGAGCGCTAGCTTCATTGGCGCGAGCTGGCATGAGGTGGGGGGACGCGTTCATTTCCGGGCTCATGTTCATAGCTTATCTAGGAACTCTAGGTAGTCCCACGTCCTCCCAGTTACCATCACCTCAAACTTAGCTGATCTCAAACTTAGCTGATCGCGACCAAGCGATAGCTACACTTTCTTTCGGCTCCAGCGGAACCTAGCCACGACCCCGAGTCAGCCGCCGTAAGGAAGCCGGACAGGTTCCGAATTTTGGCCTCTTTTCAACGCCGCAATTTAAAATTGGATTTTCAAACGGCGTCAATTCCGGTCACCGAATCTGGCTACTCTCCTCCCCGCTTGTTCACGCTCCTATGGAACCCGACAAGCCCTGCATACGCTGCAAGCAATCCCTAGGGCCAAATCATTTTGCAGGCACTAACGGTAGGATCACCAAGACTTGCTCTAGCTGCCGCACCAGGATAACAGCAGCGTGCGGGGCCCGGGTCCAACACCGCAACCCCAGCTCCAGCGCTGCGAGCCGCACGAGGTCCATCTCCCCCACACACCTTTCCCTGCCGCCAGCAGTCTCACCCGAATCGACCCCCTCCCCACTCTCAGCGGCCGCCATCGAGGCTCGAATATCTTCACGCCTCGAATCCCGGCTCGACCAACGGTTCGAAGAGCTACTGGCCACCCTTCGAACCGGCCAGCCTGCACACCCAACGACGGTGCCGTACAATCCCTCCCCTTCCGTCTTTTCGCAAACACCAACCGCGCACAACCACCCAACCGGTGAGTCCCCCCCTCTGTCCACGTCTCGCTGTTTCCCCTGGATAACTGCCGATATCCTAGACAAAGTTGCACAAGACAAACTGCGCCCGGAGGAGCTAGTCAAGCTACGCAACCCGGAGTCCAAGGTCTCACGCGAACCCACACGCTCGACCGGGCTCGTCCTCGAAAGCGGCCAGCTCACGTTAACGGAGGACTCCAGCGACACTCGCACCTCCACCTTCGCTAAGGCGATCCCGAACGTGGCCGCCCTTACACAGGTCTGGCTGGTGTACGTAGCCATACGACTCCGTTACACGCGCAACCACGAGCTCGCCGAGGCCCTCCTAGCGCACCTGGAGTACCTCATCGACTACAAAAGCACGTACACCTGGCGGGCTGTCGTCGACTATCACCTAGCAGTGTGTCGCCTCAGGTTCGGCACAGGAGCAGTGCACGAGTGGGCGGACGTCAACAACAACATTGCCAGGAGAGTCCTCCTCATGAACCCCAGGACGGCAAGCCTCAACAACTCCTCCACTGCGCGACGAGACCAGGCGCCCCCTAACTTCAGGAAAGGGACAGGAGGCCGCCAGAGTCGAGCCACCACCTCTACGAGCTCTGACACGTGCCGCAGGTTCAACGCGGGGCACGACTGCGCAGGGTGCACTCGCCAGCACACGTGCCTTCACTGCAACGGCCCACACCCGCTCCCTTCCTGCCCTAACTTCGCCAGGAGCGGGAAAAGCACGAATACCGTCAAGTCCGGATAATGGTGAGTAACTACTCACTCAGGCGACACAGTCAAGCCGAGGCGCCCCTGGGTGTGCCAGTCCCACTCTTTCCCAGCTCAAGGGATCAGGCCACGCCGCCTTCAAGAGCGTCTTCACAGGCTCCGCCGCCTCCAAGCGCGCCCTCTCCTACCCAGCCTCCACAGCTGTCAATCGCAGAAGACAAGATCAAGGCCGCGCTGCCGCTCAAAGCGCCCCCCCAGGCCACGCCGCCTCCAAGAGCGTCTCCCAAGGCCGCGCTGCCTTCAAAAGTGTTCCCCCAGGCTACGCCGCCTCCAAGAGTGTCTTCCGAGGCCACGCTGCCATCAACAGTGCCTCCACAGGTCACGCCACCTCCAAGAGCGTCTCCCAAGGCCACGCTGCCGTCAAACGCGCCCCTTCAGGCCACGCCGCCTCCAAGAGCGTCTTCCCAGGCCACACTGCCGTCAAATGTGTCCCCCCAGGCTATGCCGCCTTCAAGAGCACTCACCCCCCGGGACATCCTTGCCGGCATCATTGATTTGCCCCCTGACCTAGCCACCCCTATCCTCGCCTCCATCCTCACAGGTAGACCACCGGCACCTCGTCCCAACACATCCTGCGCACGACCCATTTTCGACCAGTCAGACACGCCAGCTGCAGTCGGCACACTCAATGCACGGCACTGGTCGCCCTTCCTGAACCTCTACCCAGACCAGGCCTTTGCAGCGCAACTACGAGGGGTGCTCCTCCACGGAGTCAAGCTTGGCTACGAGGGACCGCTGCGACACGAGGCCAGGCTAGGAGTAAAGAATTTGCCCATGGACAGCACAGGCCTCGAGCACCTACGTCGAGAAATCAGCTCCAGGGTATCCGAAGGCCGCCTACGCCCCGTAGTAAGCCCAGACGCAACCCAGTTGGTATGCTCCCTGATGGGTGTGGTACCGAAGCTGCACAGTGACAAGCTGCACACCATCTACCACCTGTCACACCCACACATTCCAGGCACGCGCTTGCCGTCAGTCAACAGCCACATTGACACAGCGTTCGTAGCCATCAAATACGACACTTTGGACGCCATCATGGACTACATTCGCGAGCACCCTGGCGCACTCCTCTGGAAGGCCGACCTCGAAGACGCATTCAGGCACGTGGTCGTCGCCGAGAGCGACGCACACTTGATGGGAATCCAGTTCGAAGGGGCCTTCTACCAAGAGTGCATGCTAGCCTTCGGCAGTAGCTCCTCTCCCTTCCTCTTCAACCTCTTCGCGGAGTTCCTACACTGGCTCGCGGCCTTCACACAACAGTCCATTTCGGCGCTCCAGCCACCCTCCAATCCGCAGCCTTACTCGGTCGTCACACACTACCTCGACGACTTTTTCGGAGCCGCGGACGCAGGCGCAAACGCTAATGTTCCCATTGCAGCATTGAGCCTCGCAGCGTCAGCCCTAGGCTTCAGGCTGAGCAGAAAAAAGACCGTCTGGAACACCACCCGCCTCGAGGTCCTAGGGATCGAACTAGACTCGGTGGCTCAGACGGCCTCAGTCACCGAGTCACGCCGAAGGCGCATCCTACAAAGCTGCGGGCGCATACTAGATCGAGGGCAAGCATCCTTGGGGGATATGCAGAAAATAGCTGGACTCCTCCAGTTTGTCACAAGAGTAGTTCCCCAAGGCCGCGCTTTCCTCCGTCGCCTCTATGACGCAGTCAAAGCTCGCTACAAGACCCCCTTCGAACACCGTATCAGTAGTGCTACCCGGACAGAACTGTCGTGGTGGGTCAACACTTTATCCTCATGGGATGGCGTGTCCCTACTACAGCCCTCCCCCTTGCTCATCGAACACATCTGGACGGATGCCTCCAAGCGTAGCATAGGAGCGCACCTCGGGACCATGCGTCAACCAATCGCGGTCCTCTCCCGTGAGGTATCACGACGGCACCGCAACAAGGATATTCGTTTCCTGGAAGCGCTAGCAGTGTTGGAGGCTCTAAGGCTATTCTCCCCCCTGTGGTCAGGCCCGCGTCGGGTAGTCGTCCATGTAGACAACGAAAACGTCGAGCACGGCCTACGCAAAGGGTCAATCCGCGACCCAGCCACACAGACCATTCTTTGCGCGATCTTCACCCTGTGCCTACAGAGGCACATCGACCTGGTGCCACTCCGGGTGAGCTCCGAAGAGAACATCCTCGCTGACGCCCTCTCCCGTTGTCGTTTTCATTTCATCGAGCAGCACTACCCGACAGCCTTCTCCCTGCTAAAGTTCAAAGGAGCCAGGGCGAAGGAAACCAGAGAATTCAGCTGCCAGCCTCTTTCAAAGCCGCAACACGCCTCTCTGCCCTGGCCAACTTCCTACTCTGGAACGGCCTCGCCATCAACACACGCTCTCGCTCCAGAGCAATATGCGCAGATTTCGCCGAGTTCACAGCCTCCCCCCGACCCTTCCCAGCCACCGAGCCCCAGCTCATCGAATGGGTGGCGTACCAGCACACTAAAGGGAAATCCTACAGCACTGTCAGACGCGACCTCGCGGTCCTCAAGTCGTGGCACATTGACATCGGGGCTCCAACTTCCGCTTTCGACTCCGAGCGACTCGCCAGAGTCGTGTGAGGCTTCAAGAGGGTGGCTGGGGACCCACTCCCCATCGCAAAGCTGCCCATCACCCTTCCCCTCCTGCGGAAACTCGTCCGCGCCCTGCCCAGCATTTGCACCTCACCGCACGACCGACGCATGTTTAGAGCGGCATTCTGCCTCGCCTTTGCGTGCTTCCTGCGCGCAGGGGAGCTTACGTGGGGAACAGAGGAACTCAGCGGGCAGCTCACGGTCAGCTCGGTCTCCTTTGCGACGGACCGCTCTCACGCGACCATCACCCTCCCAGCCAGCAAGACGGACCCCTTCCGACGAGGGGCTAAACTCACGGCGCCTGCAGTCAGGACGAGCACCTGCGCAGTTTCGGCCCTCGAGGTCATTTGCGCAGGCAGACCGACAGGCGCGCCGCTCTTCACGTTGGAGGGCGGCCTCCCATTCAGTCGGGAAGTCTTCATGCGCACACTCCGGCAGTGCCTCCGGGCATGCGACATCTCCCCAGCCGATTACTCCGGCCACTCTTTTCGTCGAGGAGCCGCAACCTGGGCTGCCGCGAACGGCGTGGACGACGACACCATCCGAGGGCTTGGGCGGTGGAAGAGTGATTGTTTCCGAAGGTACATTGACAAGTCCGCCTCCGACCGTGCCGCTACCACAGCTCGAGCCCTGTACTCTCACCCGCACCGCGCGCTCGACCTGTCAACCCCCGCTTGGCGCGATATTTGACATCCATCACCTTCCACCTATCTTGTGGGGAGTCGGCTCGCCCCGCTCACCAGCCATCGCTTGCAACCGACACACCTAACGGTTCGCTGCTCACCAACGGGCAATGGCCACGGCTGGGAGCTCGCCAGCGACTCCTACAAGTTAGGCATAACAATTTAACATTTCAACATTAAAACATTAAAATCTAACAAAAATCTCAACAACTCCGATTAAATGACACCAGCGCGGGCTGGCAGCGACGATGAAGGGTTAGAACAGGGTTGGAACAGGGTTAGAAAAGGGTGTTAAAATCGCTAGGCACAGTGGCTAGACGAAGAGAGAAGTGGACGATGGTTAAAGGGAAGACATGAAGGTGGTGCACTCAATGAAGTGGGAGAAGCGAGTTCTTGCCCGTCCGCCCGCAGCTCTTTTTTCCAAGTCACTAACGATGTATACTGACAGTGTAGACAGGCTATTTTGAAATTTTCTTCCGTTCTCCTCATCCAGACTTCGTTGACATGGGCCCAGCGACATTCACATACCATCACGACTTGGAATGCGAAAAAAGGGGAGCAGACGCCAACGCCATAATTGTTGCCCTGCTTCTTGCGGAAAATTTCAACGTCTGGGATCATCTTTTTGAAGTCTCATCCCACACACAACCATCGACAGATGAACTACGGGTGCGAGTTTGTTGATCAACATTTTGATCATCAATGCAACAACCGTGAGGAGGTACATTAAAGCATTCACATTGTCGTACTGGTGGGCCGATAGAATTTAAAAGGTACAGCACAGCAGGGCTGTAGTTCCTAAAGTGTTCCACCGCTTTTCACTTGTCGTGTAATCTTTCATGCAGGATGCAGTGAGGCCTCGAAACTGGCAAGCAACTGTTCTCCTATTTGGAAGTCCCAGCCCACACAAAGTGCGGTTCAGTACACTTTTTTTCGCATCGAGCAAGCGTGGGAGCAATTCTACCATGAATGCGTATTCAAGGGCTGGCAGAAGGAAAACTGTAAACAAATGAAGGTCCCGCATGTTCGATAACGACAGATCACTGCTGCCTTGCGAACAGAGCCCAGCTTCTGATAGCTTTCTCGGAAGTGACTCCCAGTGCCCTCCTGAATCCTCATTTACTAGTTGGCCAATTTCCAGTAACGAAGTTATGGGGGTTACTGATCCAGGTTTCTCCTGGCTAAAGCGCAGCATTCATCCGCCCTTCCTTGGAGCCTGAGTCTTATATAATGAGATGGGGTGAAGCACCACCACCCACACACCATTCGCCGGTCCCCGAAGAAGCCCCAACACTGAGATCGACATTCTACATTCATGGTTTGCTTCCGAGCGCTGCTTGCGGTCCTCGCCCTCTCTTCAGGCGTTTTCCCCATCAAGCCCCCCGAGGGCCACGTTGCTAAGCCCAACATCAACCAAGCACACCTCTTTCAGGATCCTCGGGGCAGTTTCGGGTCTGTAGAACGTGGCCAAACCAGCTTTGGAAACGAGTACGTCCTCCCCAAGAGGCGGACTCCTACATTAGTGCCTCGTTGGAGTCCTAAAAGCGAACAAACAAAATCGCATGACGCCAAAGCAGCCGCGCCACACCTAGTCGAAGTTTATCGACGATCGCCTCCCGTTCAATTTAATGTGTGGCAACAGCCTACCGCGGAACAACCAATGACAATTCCTGGCCTTCGGCAAGACGACGTTGGAGCTCTCGCCATTAAGAATTTCTTGCGTCTCAATCAACAGTTGTTCCTGCCCGTGCCTCGATCTCCTGAGACGTTGCAAGGCCTCGCTGGTGTATACCGACCTTACCAAGATGCACATCCGCTTCGAGGATCAGCGTTGGACTTGTCCAACAGTGTCGAATTGGTCGACCAGGTGTGGTACAACAGCGGAAGAGACCGGATTCGAGACATGGATACGGTTCTCTCGCACTTGATTCGGAACAAACAACGGCTCGGGCTCGATGACATACGTGTTAGCTACATCGAAGCTTTGCAGCGGCGCTTCGTTCGTACAAAAAAGCTTCTGACGCCCACAGTTCCGGAAATCATTAGCCGCGGCCAGGAAGAAGCACGGCGTCCATTCAGGATTGAGAATATCGCTCAAGTTTTAGACATACGAACTACTCTTGCGTTGAACAATCACGAACGCTTCTCTCTCGATTTGGGTTTGCTCCAGATGCTCGAAGAAGAACTGGATCGTCTGGTGAGGGGAGCCGATACCCGGATGGCCACGGGAATGCACATGATTCGACGTGACGCATCAGGTCCCGGACCTGGTGCAGGCCAGCCATCAAATACAGCACCTCTGATGTCGACAGAGGAGTTCTTAACTAGATTCGGAATGGCACGAAACGAGCCAGGAGCAGAGTCGATTGCCGAGTTTCAAGTCCGTAATGAGCGTTTGCTGCGCCCGGTACTTCAAGCTCCCGAGCATGAACAGCACTTAGCAAACATGTACAGGACCTATCGAGAGCAAGTGCCGGTTCGAGGTCAGGCTCTCAACCTGGATGACGCTTGGTTCTTGTACGGCCTCCTTAAGAATGACGTCGGGCGGGACCGCTTTCGGAAAATCTCGCCGATTATTTCGCACCTGCTGGCGCATCGAGACGCGTTTCGCTTGGACAGAAGACGAGTCAACTACTTACAGGCTTTGCATGAACGGTTTGCAGACACAGCAACACGCATGAGCCCTACGCTCGACGACCTAACCAGAGAAGGGGAGGAGCTCAGAAACCGCTTTAGATCTGGTCGATTTGCACCCGGTATGTACCAGGCCATGTTGCAGGCACTGCACAGTCGCAGGGAAGAGCGAATCCAGCTTGGGCTCCGCGAAGCATTGCGCTTCACACATGACTTGAAATTGATCAAACACTTAGAAATAGATCTCGAAGGTTTTACTGGGCGAATTCAGCCGGTAACTCAAACCGCCAGACGTCTGGTACCTCGCCGCATCAGTCAGAAGGCCGAGGAAGAAGCCAAGACAGGCACGTTCGTCAGGCGCAACGACCCGCACACAGACGCCGAGAAGCGATTCATTCTGGGGCCTCTCGGCATGAATCTTGCCGATCCGCACGCCGAGCCTATAGCGGTTTGGCGTCTTTCAGAACACTCCTTGGCGGATCGCCCAATAGTCTCTCCTGACTCGAAGGCCATTTTGCGAGGCCGGTGGCTTATACATCGTCGCAGGTTTCAACAGATTCCTCTTTACTTTGATCGTTTGTCCGAACAAGCCAGGCTGGACGAGTTCCTCAAGACGGATGCAGGCGAGAGATTCGGAAGCGTCAACAATGTCATCCAGTGAGTTTCCTTGCGAAGATCTATATGCAGTGGTGGAAAGATGAATTGACCCTGCGTTGGCTTGGAATTGCTTTAACGCCACGTGCAACAGGTTTCTGCTTGGCAGCAAGGAGAAATTTAGGCTGTCGACAGAAGAAATCAATTATCTGCATGCGCTGAAGAGCCGCTTCGAAGTGACGCATCGTCTGATGCAACCGATGCCGAGCAAGATATCGTCAGAAGTTAGAGCCGACTATCCGAACGCAACGCCCCGAGCGCAAGAGGTGACAGTGCAAGACCGCTGGCGCTGGCGCAACATGCGCATTCGAAGCGAGGCACGTCGTATCGCCATCGATACAAGGCTTTTGGATTCATTTGAAAGCGAAGTGGACTTCTTGCATGGTATATTGCCTCTTCGCAAACCCTAACGTGTTTCCACCGATCACTTGCTTGAAGACGAGCCAAGTCTTACGCCGTTTCTCGTTGTGACATATTCGCCGTGTCTTCCGATACCGTTTGTTCCGGTCGCTGCTTTCCTTTGAGGCGGCTCAGATCCACCTTTGTCCGTACACATTCCTCTGATTCCTTCTTCCTTAACAAGCCTGCATCTGTCACAATGATTGAAAGCTGTGGAATTGCGAGTCTGTTGAATGGGTATCTTTGTTGGCGCACGTGTAGTTGATTGCACTGTTCTTGGCATGTCTAGCTGGCCTCAATTACTTCCTTCTTCTCCTTCTCCTTCCCTTTCTTTTCCTTCTTTTCCTTCTTTTCCTTCTTTTCCTTCTCTTCCTTCTCTTCCTTCTTTTCCTTCTTTTCCTTCTTTTCCCTCTTCCTTTTCTTGTCGTCCTTCTTCCCTACTCTATCCTTTTGCTTCACCTCAGATAGTGAGGTAGAGTCGTTGCTGGTATCCGCGGCTGAGTCGCGCTTTCGCTTCTTGAAAGATGAGGCTGGCTCTTCGATTGCGGTCGGGCAGGCTTGTTCTGCCTTTCTCTTCTTGTCCTTCCTCGTCGTTTTCTCTTCGTCTTTGGCCTTAGGGGATATTTTGACCTTCTTTTCCTTCTTATCCCGCTTCACCTTTTTGTTTGGACTAACTGTTGTTGCTGGACCTGAGGGCTCGCTTGCGATAGAAGATGAAGGTGAGTCTGCTTGCTTGAGCTGCTCGCGGAGTGCCTTCTTGGCGAGCTTCCTTTGAAGCTTTTCTGCCTCCTTGTCGTACTTCTTGGATTTTGGGCTGGCCGAATCTGGAGATGCAAGCGTTAAAGATGAGGAAGAAGCAACTTTGAGGGTAGTATCAACCTCGGCATCGGATGCGGCAACTACCTCATGGGTCTCGGGCTTGACAGCCGAGACGGCAGGAGAAGGCTTTGGGGATTCGACGGTAGGCTCGACAGCAGGTACGATGGGCTTGCCGCGGACAAAGTTGCTCATGAGCGTCTTCCTGGCATGTTCGCGTTTGGCGAGAGATGAGAGCGACATGGTTGCGGATCCGGCTGACCTCTCGCCCATGTTCCAGGATGTAGCGCTGCCCAAGGCATTTGATTTGTCGAGTGTGGGAGTGGACGCGCCTGACGAGGCGGGAGAAGGGCCGATAGAGAGACTCTTGGCACCCGCCGTGAAGATGCTGTTCCACCAATCATCTGCACGATCTCGATCCTTGCCGATACCGGAAAGAGTCTTCTTCTGCGTGATGGCAAGCGGCTTTTTCAAGCCTTTGCCGGCTCTGCCATCGAGAGGCACACCGACACCCTCCCATCCTTGCGAGACCAGAAACGAGGTGGTATTGAGTGGCATTGTTCCGTGTTCAATGCGGGGCAGGCGATGGTTCGGAGTAGGTGTGACGGTGCTGAGAACAGAGAAGGGAAAGAGCCGGCGATTGTGGTCGGTTGGCAACCAAAAGGAACAACATCCAGACTCACAGACTCCCAGACTCACAGACTCCCAGACTCACAGACTCCCAGACTCCCAGACTGTGACTCTGGCAACTCGTTCAAGCGTTGCGGCTTGAGGAAAAAATTCCCAAAAAAAAAAGGGCGAGAGGGTCCTGCAAGTGCTGCAGCACCCCACCCCGACTTCCGAGATTTAGAGAGCTCTCACACAGTCTGTGCTTCTGGTGCTGGACTGACTGTGTGGAGGAGACTATCACCTGGCCACTCATGACTCTTTGTATCATCACGGCCTCAAACTCGGTTTTGGATCGTTCCGCCACACTCGGTCATCCTAGAGCGATCGCAACGATCGTCAAAACGTCGGCATCACTGCATCCGACACCCACTTGCCATCTTGAGTGCCATCGTACCCGCACAGCGTACGCTTCGACATCGACCACAATCGACCACTCTCTGCGGTCTGTTTGCGCTTCACCTCGGAGCGGACTGAACTTCCAAAACAGTACATATGGACTCAACTTCGACTCCTTTCATCGGTGTCGTCCACGTCGCCGGTGTGAGCTCCGCTCGATCGTGAGCCCGTCCATCATGGCTCCCACCACTGCGACGGCCGCCACTTTGAAGCGGCCCTCTCGCCCATCATGGCTGCCTTGGCTCCTCCTCGCATCGTCCTTGATACTGGTTGTATACTCTGTAGACTCGTTTTTCCGCCTGCCACAGCAGCTCGCTATCTCGCAGCAATGTCGTATGTCGAGGATGCGACCAGCCTACATCGACCACACCGCAAACCTCGAGTCCTTTTCGCCTTCAGGCTTGTGGCGCAAGTATCGGCTTTACCTCTATCGTGAACGTGACTTCGAACCCATGGAGCTTCCAACAGGTAGTCCTGCTCTTTTCGTCCCGGGAAACTCCGGATCCTATGGACAGGTCCGCAGCGTGGCCTCCAGCGCCTCGCGACAATTTTACAAAGAGAATGGCTCCGGTGCTCGACGCGACGAATGGAACGACGCTCCCCCAGGCGTCGCGCATACCGATTGGTATACCATCGACTTTAACGAGGACTTTTCCGCATTCAGCGGCTCCACCTTGGTAGAGCAGGCCACGTTCATCAATGAGGCCGTTGCTTATCTCTCCAACCGCTATGCATCACCGGCCACTCGCAGCTTTGCCGCAGGAGAGCGCAACACGACTGTCCCCATCTTGGCTCACAGCATGGGCGGTATTGCTGCTCGACTCGCCGCACATCTACCAAATCACCCTGTCGGAAGTATTGACACCATCATCACCCTCAGCACACCTCATGCTTATCCACCAGTACCTTTCGACAAGAGCGTCGAGCATGTCTATTCGCTCATCAACCGTCCCGTGGTTGCCTCTCAGGCGGCTACACCACACAAAGTGCCGCCACTGCTCGTGTCCATCGCTGGTGGACTGCTCGACACACAGCTTCCCTCGGATCCATCATCACTATCCCTGGCACGCATCGGCGAGTCCGTGGCCCCCTCACGCATCTCTACCTACACTGGCTCTTTGCCTTCACTTTGGTCCTCTGTCGATCATGTCGCCGTCATGTGGTGCGATCAGCTTCGCGAAAAGATCGCACGCGGTATCCTGCTCGACATGATGGCTTTTGGCCGCGTTTCAGACGAGCGCAATGCGGGTGGTGTCAGTGGCAAATCAAGTGTTTTGCGCAGACGTCGCGAGCTCTGGAGGCGTGCCCTTAGCCTCTTCGATGTCTCCGATGCTGGCAATGGCGAGATTGGACCATTGGAACTGACACCCCCAGACTCGCTCTACGATGAGGACCGCGAGACCTTTGTTGTCGATGGAGAGTCTCCCAGCATCCTAAGGACAACTTTAGGTCCTGACTCGGCCTTGTCGAATGATCAATTCAATTCGGTCTTCCGCGTCCCAGCCAAACTTGGTGAAGGTGATGAAGATTTGCACGCCTTCGAACTCATTACCAACCTCTGCGTCGGCTGGAACCCTTCTTCTGGCATGGGTACACCCATCCTCCAGCCCATAGAGCTCGTGGTCCAGATGTGCACCAGCACTCCCGACTCGTCCAATCCAGTCGGCGGTAGAAAACCGTTGTGTAAGCTCGTCATGCCTTGGCAATGGGAGCTCATTCCACCAAGCTTGTTGCCTCGAACCGACATTCTGATAGATACGCCTGCTGGACAACTCGACCCAAATCTTCCCGAAAACAAACCCTTCCCGAACGCAGAAGAGATCTATCATATTCCAGGATTTGCCTTCCAGCGGTTGCGTCTCGATGCAAGCCTACTCAAAAGGCAGCGCGTCGATTGGATCCATGTGGAACGCAAGACAGATTCGGGCATCTTCGTCCATACAAGGGGACTCAAGAGCTTCGTCCGTGGAGGTTGGATGCGTCAATCCTCCGGACATGTTGAGAAGCGTGGTAGCTCCGTGCTCCTCACTTCTGCCCAGGATTCGGCTTTGCAGCAGCATCATCAAGATTCTGGCCTTGTTACCACCGGGGCCGTTCCCATTGCCTCTGAGTGGAAGCTCCAAGGTTTCGGCTCATCCTTGCTAGCCAGACGCATCGAGGTATTCCCTAGTGAATGCCTCGTCGAAAATCTGGCTATCTACACTCACTACAGCAACGACGAGGCCCAGCATTCGACTGATCCTTCCTTTTCGCCCTTCATGCACGTATCGGATCGTGCGACAGGCGATTCGCGCTGGTATCCTCAACTAGTGACGCCTCAACTGGTACGCAAGATTCGCGATCGCTCATACAAGGGTGAGCCTATCACATTCGCTCTCTCGCTTCACGGCAATGCACCTTTCATGCCACCTGCTCGGAACAGCGTCGATGAAGTAAGGGTGCAGATTTGGTCCGATCAAGCACTGCTTCGACCTGTGCCAGGCAAGGCACTACATTGCAAGTCGCCGATCGACTCGATACGTCTGTCTGTCGACTGGAAGGCTTCTGCTGGTCTTATCCTCCTGCGCTACCGCTTCATCCTTGCAGCATGGCCGCTTGGTCTGCTTTCCATCTGTATCGGCCTCTCCTGGCTTACATGGGCGACGAATCCAGACCTTGTTGCCTTCCCATCTCCTCTGACCTCCATCATGCAGCCAGCTTTTCTTGCGCCTTTCCTTAGACACAGAATTGACCCTCTGCTTGGCCTTCTAGGATGTCTGACTGGCGCGCTACTCGCTATCGACAGCGTAAGACTTGCTTTGTATAGCTTGACGTCGAATGCAGAGGCCCACGGCCCAGGATCACCTCTTCTGGGCATGGTATTGGGGCTGAGTGACCATGCATCTTCCGCAGGTTTGTTGCCTAGCTTCTTGGTTGTTTCGTACGCGACCCTGCTCGTCATTGTCGCAGTGATCCAGCTAGCATTCCGGCTGGTGGCATCAACTGTGACAAGATTCGGTTTGGGTCGCAAACTCGACTGGGTTGGGGCAGCTACAGCGAGCTCCGATCCGCTGCGATGGAATCGGCAATCTGCAGCAGGACTAGCGCTACTGCTGCTCTCCGTGGTACTGTTTGTGCCTCATCAATTTGTCTTTCTCTGCATTTTTCTGCTACAGTTGCTCAATACGCTGCGTGCTCAGCTGGAGCTTGGCGCGGTGCCCACCGCGGGACGGCCACACGAGACTCGCTTCCACCAGCATTTGAGTATCTTTATGATTCTTACGCTTCTGCTTCCTCAGAAGGCAAGCTTCCTAGTAACGTGGGTGCGCAACTTGGCGTCGGTTGGCATCAAGACACCCAAAACCATCGCAGCATGGATGGATCACAATATCTTGGACGTCGCTTCGATCGTGGTGCTCGTCTGGCTTATGGCAGGAGGGCGCATGCTCGAGCCGCCTCGTACTAGTTGGGAAGCTAAAGCGATCGCTTTGGGCTTTGGTCTTGTGGGCTGGTATGCACTTGTGTGGGGGATCAGGTATACGTACCGAACCTACGATGTATTCAACGCCCTTTGCGCTCTTCTCGCATTCTGTCATTGGAGATCGAGACGAGATGGCAGCAGGTGCGCACAGATTCGGGGCGATGCTGCGCGTCATGGTAGCAAGGACTCCGACGAGACGCTGAATATGCTCGACGGAAATGTGCATGGCGAGAATTCTGGACTTCATGTGGGCACATCAAAGTTTGGTCTTGGTAGACAGGCGGAAGAGTACGAGTTGCAAGCTGGGACCGGTTCTGAACAACTGCCAATCCACCATCTTGCTTTGCCCGCCTCAGTAGCTGCACAGGTGAACACTTCGTCCCCAATCATTGGCCAGAAGTCTCATTCGCTGATCGCCGAAGGTGAGGAGCTGAACAGCGACACGGAAGAGACTGCCAAAGCGAGCTCAGGCGGCGATAAGCTAGACGATCTCATCGCCGAATACCTTGAAGTGTTGGATCGATACCAGCAGGTCAGGAACGCCACTTCGGACCTGTTCAGCCGCGGTTATCTCAAGCTCAGCCGCGCCAAGATGGAGTACGGTGCGTCGCGTTTAAACAGCAACTCGTATGATACGCGTGTGCTTGCGGAAGTTCAAGCGACTGTCGGGGACGCGAAAGCGAAATTGGCCAACGTTGGCGTGTCAAGCAATTCACAAAGGTCCAAGCAAATCTTGGTGAAAAGGGTAAAGCCGGATTACTCGCATCTTTCGGAGGCCAAAGGTGTCTTGATTGAGGAGATAGACGAGAAAAAGGGAAAGACGGCTGAGGATATCATGGCAACAGGGTTGAGGAGAAGAACCGGGCCGAGTGCGCTAAGCGAGCGAGGGGTGGTGGGTCGCGTAGAAACCCCTTCCAGCTTGCCGAGTGGTTCACCCGCCAAACCTCGGCGATCACCGAAGGAGGCAAAAGCAGCTTCTAAGGTGGCTATGCCTGACGCTCTGCTGCAGTTCGGAGGGCTACCAACGACATCCTTGCGAGGCGCACAGACGGACCTGAGACAGGCCCTCGATCGGGTCCTTGGTGTCTCGGAAAATGCAGCCCCTGATACCGAAGCTGGCCTTCTCCAACTGGTGCTCCGGCTAGATAGCCTGTCAACGGCGATCTCCGAAAGTAGAGCGTAAAAAGAGGTCACTAATGGCTCGCTTTTGTGTACCTTAATCTCACGTGTATGACAATGGAACCATGTGCATCATGAAGCGAGACCTGCCCATGAATTTCTGCTCACCAATAGACTCCTTCCCCATCAACGGGATTAGTCCTTGGACAGTTCGTTTAGTTGGTTTGCTTATCTCTCCCGAGGCAGCCAAGCACGATAGCTCACGTCGAGCTATGACATGTAGAAGAAGATACTGATTGCGAGCGGCATTAGGTGGAGAGTTGACTGGCATGCTCCAGTCTATCATAGTTTATCATTCTGTTCCGGCTTTGAGCGAACCCTGTCACCGCGCGAGCCAAAATTGACCGGCAAGTTAGCCGGCGAATTTGGGAATGTGCAGCGAATGCGCGATTGCGAATGGCTCCTATGCCAACTTGAATGTCGAGTGAAGCTGCTTTGACGCAGGACTCAGTCTAACGTCGGCTCTCTACAATGTTCCAAATCGAGCAGAGGACGATATGGACCAACACTATCGCGCGAAGAGGATACAAAAGCAAAATTGACCGACGAGGCCAAATGCCGCGCAATTCAGCCGAACATAACGCTGGTTACTTCTTTCCATCTTATCATGAATTGGGCGCCGCATCTTGTTCCGGGAAAGCAAGGGTGTCTTGGCAGGCATGAGCTGCTGTAGGGTTTGCATCTTGTTACTAACTCCACCAAACAATGTCCAAACAACGCTAAGGCATAGCGTCCAAACCCCGGCGTGCTGGTTGTGCTGCTCCTCACCCCCTTTCTCGACACTAACGCACGATGCGCAGCACGAGTCGCAGCCATTCTGCTTATAAACAAGCGTTTGGATCAGCCCCGATTTGAGACCCAAACCCAAAGTCCGGAAGCTTCAAGTCCACGAACTCTTCTTGTACCGTGACCTTCTTCAGCAGGTTCTACAGGAGGATAAAGGCGATGCTTGGAATCAAATCGACTGTGGTCGCCGCCGTGCTTGCCTTTGCCGCCAGTCTAGACAGCAGCACGGCCTTGCCCACCCCTGCATTCTACTCGGATGCAAGCGACCTTTTCTCTCGCGACAAGGGGGCGCACTCCTACACCGGGCCGTACGCAAATGGTGGTGCTGCCTGGGCCAAAGGATTTTCCAAGGCCAAAACCTTTCTTTACCAGATGACCATCGTGGAAAAGGTCAATATCACCACCGGCTACACGGGCAAGTGTGTTGGTTTTATCGGCACAGCTCCACGTATAGGACATAACGCGCTCTGCCTTCAGGATGGCCCTCATGGTGTCAGGCCTGCACGCCGTGTCTCTCAGTTCCCAGCTGGTGTTACCACCGCAACCACTTGGGACCGTGATCTCATTGCGCAGAGAGCAAAAGCTATCGCAGAAGAGTTCCGAAACAAGGGAGTCAATATCTGGTTGGGCCCTGTTACCGGTTCACCGCTGGGTAGGGCACCCCGAGGTGGCCGAAACTGGGAAGGCTAGTCGCCAGATGAATACTTGTCCGGAGAGGCCTCGTATCTCACTGTTAAGCACGCCCAAGATAAAGGCGAAGTGACGTGCGCAAAGCACTACATCGCATATGAGCAGGAGACCTTCCGCAACCCCTACAACCTTACCGAGCCGTATGCTGTCTATCCCCCCTTCGTCCAGGCCCCGATTGATTCCATTGTTGACGATCGAACTACTCACCAGCTCTACCTATGGGCCTTCGCCGAGGCTGTTCGGGCTGGAACTGGTACCGTGATGTTGTTTCCCAGGACTTTCGACTATTGTAGAAGGGAACGTTGTCAATTCATTCTGGGGTCCCGTGAGGGACCGTCTTATATACATGTTGTTGGCTGGCCATTCCCTGCGCTCCTTTGGAGGCAGCGAATGGCCTTACAGTGGAAAGAATGTGAGTGGAGGATACCATGAAAGGGTACCTGTGAGAGCTGAACTTTGCACAAAGGGACAGCTGACAGGCCTAGGCTCTGGGTCCCCGGAGCACCCGGTGACCCTACGCGTGTCTCGGCCGAAACAATGTGCGCTTACAACAAAGTGAATGGATCGCCACGCGCATGCATGCTCTGATGACTACTCGCTCAACCACCTGCTCAAGGGAGAGCTCAACTTTCAAGGCTCGGACATCTCTGATTGGGGTGGAACCTGTTCGGACGAAGAGTCTGCGCTTGGTAGTTTGGACATCTCGATGCCAGGTACTGCCTTCAATGGTCTATTTGGTGAGAGATTTTCTATAGAAAATCTCTCCTCGCTCTTGTTCATAATGGCTCTGTTCCAGTGGCAAGGCTGGATGACATGGTGCTTCGCACCTTTGCTCCTGCTTTCGAACTCCAGGATAAATCATATCCTCAGCCTTCTTTTGATGTCCGTAACCTGACTCTGCCAACCAACAACGTCCGTGGCAACCACCACGAGATCATCCACCAAATCGGCGTCGACTAAATCACCCTCGTCAAGAACAACAAGGCTGATGGATGCAGTCTCCCTCTCAAGAGTCGGGAGGAGCTACAGACGATTGGCATCATTTGACAGGATGCAGAAGGCAATCTGAAGGGTGCTACAGGCTGTAGTCAGTCTGGGGAGTGCAACAGGAATGCCTTCAAAGGTACATTGACCTTGGGTGGTGGATCTGGCTGGGCTTTCCCACCCTACGTCATTACACCTGCATCTGCTATTCAAGAGTACGTGCGCGCTGTTGGTCCCGACGTTAACATCCATTTGAACAACTGGAACCTCGAGGGAGCCAAGGCAAGAGCCAACACGAGCGAGGCCGCTCTCGTGTTTGCCAACGCTTGGTCGACTGAGTCCCAAGATCGGCAAAACCTCACCCTCTGGGCCAACGCCGATGCTCTCATCAAGACTGTGGCCAGCAACAACAATAACACGATCGCTATCCTACACGCTCCAGGGCAGATCGATGTGGAGGAGTAGATCGGCCATCCAAATGTCGCCGCTGTCGTCTTTGCCTATCTGTCTGGTCAGGAGGGCGGAGCTTCGCTACCAAAGATGCTGTGGGGTGAGACCAGCCCAAGCGGAAAGCAGCCTTTCACCGTCGCGAAAAAGGGGAGTGATTACCCTCCCAATACAATCTTCAGCGACCCAGTGCTGAAGCCCAAGGCAATTTTTGGTGAAAAGCTTCTCATCGACTACAAGTGGTTCGACTACCACAACATTACGCCTCGCTTCGCGTTCGGTCACGGTCTCTCGTACACCTCTTTCAAGTATTCTGATTCTGTCAGCATCAGTTCTACGCCTAAGAAGGACGACACCTCGATCCAGCCGACCAATGAAAGGTTGGTCAACAGCGACGCTGGTTTCTACGACACTGTCTTGACGTTGGAGACAGAGGTTACTAACACGGGCAACAAGACTGCCTCCGAGGTTGTACAGCTCTATGTAGCTTTCCCGGAGTCAGCTAGCTCGCACGACAACCCGCAGCCCATCCGAACCCTTAGAGGTTTCGACAAGCTCAAGGATATCCAGCCCGGAGAGACCAGAAAGGCAACGTTTGAGCTGAGAAACAAAGACAACGCGGTCTGGTCGACTCTGAACCAGGGAAGGAAAATCCCCGAGGGCGGGGAACTGACCTTTCGGGTTGGATTGAGCAGCAGAAAGCTCCACTCCAGCATCACTTGGACGTACAAGGCCTAGGCAGCAAACCAGCGCTAGAACGAATGCTGTAAAGAAGTTATGTCCTGTACCTAAGGTTTTGAGTGGTGTGCGAAAGAGGCTACAGCGAGATGCAACTACTCATCCCGATCTGAATCGGGAAGATCGGGAAATGGAGCACTTTCACGTGCAAAGAATGCGCTTTCAAAGCAGAAACCGCTGCAGGTGAAGGCGTACACTACAATTTGAGTCCCAGCGTGATTCCACACATCGCCGTGTACAGTATAGTGAGAATCATGAAGATGTGACTGAGCCATGGGGTGGGGAGATTCCACATTGGAAGATGGCAGCCGCAAAGCTGAACCTCGCTCTGCGAGTCTGGCCTGGTTTTCGAGACATGACTTAGCTCATCCGCAATGTGCATGATGCGGGAGATGCACAGATGCACTGTTGGCAACTCGATATCGTGAGGCGTGACTGCAGAGACGAGTGTGATTGAGTGGACAGGCTGTCATTTAGATGGTCTGCATGGAGGCAAGACAGTTTTCCGCCAAGCTGTGCTACGTTGACTATCACATGCGAAGGAGCGTTATCAATAACGAACTACTGCAGGTATGCGACTGCGCAGACGCGAGAGAGCAAATCACAATAGTGGCCGAGCCCAACTGTAGCCGTGTGTAACTTTTCTTGTGACAAGCATCGATGTTGATGGTGTTGGTAACGTTGAATTCGGAGAATTTTTCACCCCCGCATTGCACGGAAATTAGTGGCGGTCAAGCGAGCGGCTCCTGCTATGCTCGCAATAGTGTGAAGAAGTGCTGGCACGTTGTCAAGCAAAAGCGATGTCCATGAGGCCAGGCGAGAGAGCCATCCAAGCATTCACACGAGACCGTCTGTCGTGTGAGATCGTACCTGCGAAGCGGTTTCACAGCTTCTTGTGCGAGGACGCTTGTGCATTTTTGGGGCTGAGCTCGCTCCTCTTTGCGGCTGCCGACATGATGCTCGGTTGCGTTGAAGTTATCGGCTGTTTCACGCGTGACAGAACAAAAGATTCCACGCTGTGCGGTTGCTCGACTCGGAATCCGTGTCTGGTGCTGTGTATCGCGAACTGTCAACCCCGCACTAACGCACAGTGCAGGCATCTCTCGTTTGGCTGCCGCGCAGCAACTACACCATTGCTCTGACAACTCGTTCGAAGGGATATATACCCTGGCTGTCCACACGTTCCATTGCACTTGACCCCATGACCGCCAGCTCAGCTACTCCGGTTACGCGACTCTAACGAAAAGTAGGACATCCTTTCTCACACTTTACATTCGGTCGATCGATCTATCACGCCCAGGTCACGATGGCGGCCACTATCACCACCACATCTACGATCGCCCCTGCCGCTGCAACCAAAAAGCAGCAGCAGCGCGTACCTCAGCCAATCCGCCCTTCACAGGGACCGCTCAAGTCAACGTGGCACGTGCCAGAACACAAGTCATCGTGGAAGCTCCACCACTGGCTCATTCACCTCTTTGGCGTTGATCCTATTCCTCAAAACGCCACGGCCTCTACTGGGCGACGTTTGTGAGCTTGTTCGGCTCGAACGTCCTCAACGTTCTGCGCAAGGTCGTGACAAAAGTTGGATACCTCCAGCCGCAAGCATCACGAGATGGAATTCCAGACGTCAAGGTCAGCCAGGTTCTCAACTCGTTGCTCATGACCGCATTCTTCCGACCCGCTGCTGCAACCCTGGTCATCTACAACAGAGACGCACCTATCACACTCTCGCCTTGGCTTCCGCTCATGATCCCCGCATTCTCCCTCGCCGTCGACTTTTGGTTCTACTGGTACCATCGTATCATGCATGAATCCGATGCACTGTGGAAGTTCCACCGTACCCACCACACTGCCAAGCACCCGATCCCAGTTCTCTCGCTCTATGCTGATATGGAGCAGGAGTGGTTCGACGTCGTGTTTGTTCCTCTGCTCGCCTACTTTACCCTGCGTCCCATTGTGCAGTTGAGCTATTTTGACTGGATGATCTGCTGGACTCACGTCATGTTTGTCGAGCTCATTGGTCATTCTGGTATCCGCTGTGCAGGCTGTCCACCAGCATTCGACCTACTTCCAATGAAGAAATTTGACGTCGACCTTATCATTGAAGACCATGACAACCACCATTCCAGGGGATGGAAGAAGTCAGGTAACTACGGAAAGCAGACCAGGGTGTGGGATCGTCTGTTTGGAACCGTCCTACCGCGTGTAGAGACACTCGACCATCTCGTAGACCACTCGGACAAGATAGCCCTTCCACAATTTTGATCAGCGCTACACTCGCGGCGGGGCATCGACTCATTCATGTAACTCTATGTACATATATATAATTCTATCACTACACTATACCGCTATATTTGCTCACTTTGCTAATATCAATCAATCTAATCACAAAGTCTCACACTGCCAATGTGCGACTCGCGCAACTCTCTCGAAGCTGTCGAGGATTTTGGAGTGACTTGAAAAACGATCAGAGCTTAGCTTTGTGTGTAAAAACCACACCGTTGTGACCTTATGAGCGCCTTTTCCCGCGACTTCCGAAAGGTAAAGCTCGCAGAGGAACCAGCACAAACTTGAAGAAGCGGATGCTGACAAGGCTTGGCGTGCCAATGATAATGCTGTACTCTTCCCCGCACTCGAGTAGAAATGCGAGATAAGAATCAAAAACATATGTGCAGTCACCTGGAACCGGTCAGATAGTGCTGCCGAGATGCAATTTCGGAGGGCCTCTTTCCGTGCGGCATGGAGGAGATACTACGGAGAAGATACCGAAAATATCGGTGATGTCGGTCACCGATTCACTCGTTCAAACATACGCAAGAGGACGCGAGATTCATGCGACAGCCGGCGGCGCGATGCTTCGAAAGACGAAAGGATTTAGGGATTTCGCCGGAATCCTGTGCTTCAAGACCATCATGGTAGTCGCGTGACGAGGAAATGATTGGCGCCTTTCACACCTCAAATTGCGAAGTGGTACGAGCTTTGCGATGGAGCAGGGAATAGGGTTTAGATTGATACGGAACACAGCGCTCCGTACTTTAATGCAGCGGGATCGGCCTCGTCTCGCCACCGCGCGCCAAAAGCCCAATCTCGCGTGGAGGACGAGAACTGCAGGAACGTTGTCTTCTACCGAGTCTCAGGAACAGGCTATCGTTCTCTTGTCCCTGTCCCTCTTCTGCCCATACATAGCCTTAATCGTTGTTCCGAAGCCGTATAATCAAGAGCTGGTATTGCGGTTTGTAGGTACGCCGTCAGCGGTCTTCATTGGACGATTCGCTGTAGGAGATTTGTCGCCGCTTTCGACCCAACGCTGAATCGCGGTCGTGAAAGCGTCAACGAGAAGAAAAACTTGCCAGAGCGGACTTGGACAAGCCGACGACTCAATGACCGAGCAATCGAGCGTTCCTTAATAGTATGGAATCGAAAATGCCACGACTGTAGCCTAAGCTACGAACGTCGATATAGGACGACATTCGGTTAAGGGTACAGAGCCCCTTCCCGGCGGTTCCTGAATGGAATTTTGCTGCACGCTAAAGTTTGCGGTCTGAGTTCGGGTTCAATTCTGCAGCAGTCCGATCGTATTGCGAGAACAACCCAACCGCGGTCTCTGAGTGGACACAAAAAGACTAATAGCGTGGCGAACGCAATGGCTGGCTGCCATTGGGGCGGCATAAACATTCAACACAGCATACGAGCCACATCGACGTCTTGAACACAGAGCAAGACCGACGCAGAGTCGCAACTCTTTCAGGCTGCTAGGGTGAGGTGATGTTTCGATTGCAGTTTGGTACTGGAATGATCGTCGACTCCAGTGGCAGCATGATTTCCGAAGTTGCAGGAAACGAAAATTGTGCGGAGGCCTGGACCGCCGGCAGGCCTGCAACGCATCTGATCAAATCCAACTCCGCAATCAATCTCAGCTAGTGAACTGCAATCAATCACCGGCAACCTTGAAGCCAAACTCTAGAACGCATTTCAAATTGAAGCCCTTCTAGTTCTGCATAATTCCCGATCCGGTTTGCATTAAGCCGGTGGACGCATAGGAAGGACCAATAGCGTTTGGATCCATGAACACAGAAACAAGGGTGGATGGTGTGCCTATAGCAAACCTGTCCGTGCAAGTTGTTCACAATGCTATTGCGTACCCGTCCTCTTGGAACACTGGGAAAGTGCAAGGTGCATCACGTGTTGATCTGCATCAGACAGTCCACCCAGGAGAGCGTCGGTCGTTGTCTTGGTAGACAAGAGAGGGTCCGGGGTGAGATCAGAGCGGGAGACTTGCATGGGTTGCCTCTTGACACTCGAGCTGCGCTGTGTGTTGGGATGCAATGTTTCTCTCGGAGCAGACCCCTCCTATCACTTATCGCGCTGTTCCGCCGTGCGTCTGCGCTTTCTCTTGTCTGGCTTGACCGACCATGCGTGTCATTTCACTGGTCTTGCTCATTGGGCACGCAAGCCGCAGAATGGCGCCACAACAGGCGCGGTCGTAAATTTCGGCACTCCGCTTCATGCAGCGCTCGCGGTGTTCGACGTCGGAAGACTCTCCTCCGAACCTCTTCCTCGCACTAGTTCACAATCTTCGCCGTTCCTCAATCCAGAACAAGTCTGGTGAGCACCACGCTGCAAAGCTCTGCCCAATTAGAAACAACGCAATTTACCCCGCACGCAGCACGACAGATAACATTCACGATTGTATGCCTGGCTCGCGTGTGATTGGCTAGCTGCTTGTACCAGATTGACCGACCGAATTTCCGCCTTTTTCGGTGCCGCCGGCATTACTCCTCTTGCTCTTGATGTTATACGACGCTAGTCCAAACCTTCTCTCCCGCTTCTTCCCGCCGGTTGACGCGGTGCAAAACAGTGGAGCTCTTCATGATTGTATCTCTCTGCGGTCAGGACTCGAACGCCCGTGTTGTGCAATTTGTGCCGCGAGCTATGATCATGTCGCGTTTCCGCGTACGTGTCACTCCAATCGAGTGCACTAGCCGCCCGGCTCGCCAAAGGCATCAATGCTTGCCACATGAGTGAGCTGCGTTGCTATTCAAGCCACGACAACGTTGGAATGAGGCACTGAGAAGCTCACACCTAGTTGAAATAAGACGAGGGGCACGCGATTATGCCAAATGAATGTGCGGTTGGTGAGGCGACCTCGTCAGCCTTTTGCCGATAAAGACGGAACTCGAATCGCCGCTTCGGCACCTAGCCAGACCTTATCTCAGGCCTTGGATGCTCTACCGAGGCGGCGGTCCCTCCTCGTTGACACATTCTTTCCCCTTGTCTCGGCCTCCTCGGGGCTGCTCCTTGTGACCCAATCCCACGCTTTTGGGTCCTTCCCTCCTTGCTGTTCGCGTGCTTTCCTTCCCTAAACACCTTCGCTTGCATCAATGGATGTCCTCTTGTTGTGTCTAGACATGCCGCGTTCTGCGGCGGCGGTGGGTGCTCCGTTTTCATGCCTTTTTCTCCTGTGCATACAGTACCTATCGCTGCATGGCACACCCTTTGACAATCTTCGCACGCCTTGAGCTGTAGCAACATGCAAGCTTCGTGTTCCTGGCACTCGTTGACGGTGTGCCCATGTCCCTGGATCCAAGCTGCACTTGCACAAGCAGGAGCAGCACTCTTTCTCATTTGATCTCGCGCTGTGGCCCACTCTCCAATGAGAGTTGGTCTCGGTTTTTTTCAATCATACTGGAAGGTTATGAATATATACAACAGAGACCCACCAGAACTTCTCTCCCCTCCTCCGACCGTTCTTCACCCTCTTTCCTCTCGTCTTCCTTTTTCCACGCCAGGAGATACCTCAGCCTAGGCTTTTGTTGCAGGAGGCAAGCCTTACCGCCACTCGGGCGTGCCTGTTCGTTCAGTTCCCTGCCTCCCCGTCTTTGTCCCCCCAATAAATAGCAGCGCTCAGCGCCCTAGTCCATCATGGATCCAATCGAAGTCAAGCCTCAGCGAGCTGGCTCGGATACCAGTTCCGAAAAGCTCAAGCAAGATTCGAGCGAAAAGGAGGGCGTTGAAGTCTCCAACATCGGCTATGTCCTCAAGAGTGACCGTGCCGATGAAGAGCTCGCCGGCGGCACAGCCACCCCAGAAGTTGGCGAGGTCATTCACAATGCTGCTGATATTGTCACCCACGTCCTTTTGCTTGAAGATGACCCTTCCCTCAACCCATGGACCTTCCGCATGTGGTTCTTGGGTCTTGGTCTCGCTGTTTTCGGCTCCGTCCTTCAAGAGATTTTCTACTTCAAGCCGCAGACCATCTTTGTGTCGCTCGTCTTCTTGACCGTTATTGCCTATGCTTTAGGTGAGGCCATGGCTACCATCATTCCTAGGCGTGGCTTCATCGGTCGCTGGTTCAACCCTCACCCCTTCAACCTGAAAGAGCACGCCGCGATCACCCTGATGGCCTCCGCCGGTACTCAGTCGGCCCTTGCCACTGAAGCTCTTGCTGCCCAACAGCTCTTTTACGGTGGCTACCCTTCCAAGGCCGCTGGTATCTTTTTGGTTCTCTCTTCTCAGCTGATCGGCTACACTGTTGCTGGTCTTCTGCGAAGCGTTCTTGTCTACCCAGTCAAGATGTTGTGGCCTTCCAACTTGCCTCTCACATCGCTCCTGCAGACATTCCACGGCAGCAAAGGTTCGGACGCCAAGGTGATTGTCAAGAAGCGTATGAAGGTCTTCTGGATTATCGCGGCCATCATCTTTGTTTGGGAGGTGTTCCCTGAGTACATCTTCCCCGTCCTGGAAGGTGTGTCGGTCTTCTGCCTTGCTCGTCAAGACAATCTGGTGTTCACCAACCTCTTCGGTGGTGCCTCGGGTAACGAGGGTCTCGGTTTCCTGTCGATCTGCTTCGATTGGCAGTATATTGCCGGTCTTGGTTCCCCCTTGTGGCTTCCTCTCGAGACCATGGTCAACAACCTTGTCGGTTACCTCGGATGCATCATCCTCTTCATCGGAATGTACTACGGCAACATTTTCCGAGCTCAGGATTTCCCATTCCTGTCGCAGGAGCTTTTCGATGGTGCTTCTAACGGTACCAACGCCTTTATCTACAACCAGACTTCAATCATGACTCCCGAGTTCATCATCGACGACAAGGCACTCCACGCTCAAGGTCTTCCATGGATCACCGCTACTTACCTTGCCTACCTCATCACTTCCAACCTTGGTCTCACTGCTTGCTTCACTCACATGATGCTGTGGAACTACGATGACCTCAAGGCGGCTTGGGAGTGGGCTTACCCTTCCAACATCAAGAAGATGTTCGCCGACCCTAACTGGTACAGGTTTTGGCACAACCGTACGCCCGAAGAGGAGGCCGCTTGGGTGAACGAGAAGCTTAACGACGATCGATGTGATCCTCACTACCAGCTCATGATGAAGAACGGCTACAAGGAGGCTCCTCTGTGGTGGTGGGGTGCTCTGCTTGTCGTTTCCTGGGCTGTTGGTCTCATTTGCCTCTATGTGATGAAGGCGACTCTCCCGTGGTGGGGCTTCATCTTGAGCACTTTGTTCACGTTTGTCTTTATGCTCTTCTTCGGTGCCCAGATGGGTATCACTGGTTTCGGCTTCAACATCCAGCCTATCTGCCAGATGCTTGCTGGTTACCTCTTCCCGGGTCGTCCTCTTGCCAACCTGTACTTCACTTGCTACACCTACAACGCCATGTCGATGGGTGGAGTGCTCGCCAGGGACTTGAAGATGGGCCAGTGGGTCCACCTTGCACCCATGTGCACCTTCACTGTCCAGGTTGTCGGCTGTCTCGTCGGTGCACTCATGAACTACATCATAATGTTGGACGTAGTATCGTCCCAATCTACGATTCTCAAGTCAGTTCAGGGTACCAACATCTGGTCGGGTCAGAACATTCAGCAGTTCAACACACTCGCCATCGCTTGGTCGATCGCCAAGGACATGTTCTCGGTGGGAGCTAAGTACCAGTGGGTCACCATCTCTTACTTGATTGGATTCCTCGTCCCTCTCCCCATGTACTTGGGTAACAAGATCTGGCCGCACCGAGCATGGAGCTACTTTAACTTCTCCATCATCGCATGGTACATGGGATGGCTCTTCGTCGGTATCAACGCTTCCATCACCTCGTACTTTATCATTGGCTTCACTGCTCAGTTCTACCTGCGAAAATACCGCCCAGTGTGGTTCAACAAGTACAACTACATCGTTTCGGCCGCTCTCGATGGTGGTACACAGACCATGGTCTTTATCTTGACTTTTGCCGTCTTCGGAGGAAGTGGCAAGTCCCGACCTTTCCCCTTCTGGGCTGGAAACCCCAACACTGCCGTCCACAACCTGGACTACTGTGCCGTCTCCCCTATCGTCGTCGAATGATTTGATATATTTGCATCATCGTCGACGAGGAGGTTCGTCACCTTCACACTTTTCTTTTTCACTTTCACAGTTTCCTCTAGTTGGTTTAGGAAGTTCAATTACTTTGTTGTATCCCTTCTTGTCATGTCACGCAACGCTTACTTTCCTTATTGGCATGCCCCAATATACCTGCTTCCCATACTTTTCATGATGCTTGTATGTTGTGATGCTGCGAGCGGTGTGATGTGTATTGGCAGATCTTGACGTGTTTGGTGCAAAATGTTTCATATGGCGCGCGGCAGATATGCACGTCATGCTTGTCGAGCACACTAGTATGTTGGAACCCATTCTGAACGGAACTCGGAGGCGGCGTTTTGGCCAAGCCCACAGTAGAATTCACCGATTTTTGCAGCGACTTTTTCTTTTGAAAGTGACACTTTCCAGTTCTCTCTGCACACCATCATCCGGCCCCGTCTGAGAAACACAAAGATGGCGGACCAAATACAATCAGACGGCACCCACTCAAGCCCGATAGCGAAGAGGGTCAAGCTCGAAAATGGTGCCGCTGATACTATTGGAGAGCAAGTGGAGACGAGGATGACGGAAGCCCGTGCAGGCATCACCGCCTACATCGACGCGAGCCTCCCGGGTTTCCAGGGGATCATCAAGCAGCGTTTCACCGACTTTATGGTCAACGAGATCGACACATCCGGTGCAGTCTGCCGTCTGTCCTCTCTTGACCCGCCACCCGGAAAGTTCCTTGCTCAATTACGGCCTGAATTGTCCTCGGAGACAGTCCAGGTTAAGCAGGATGAGGCAGAGAAGGCGGCTAAAGAACAAGCCAAGGCTCAAATCGAAGAAGGCGCGTGGCCATCAGAAGCGGATGCGAAGCTAGCAGAATTCTTCGCGGAGGACTCGATCTCAGGGTTGAAAGATATGTGGTCCAAGGGTCGAGAGGGCGAAAGTATGGCCACGGGTGCAAATGCAACGATTGTGTCGGCAGCAAGCGTCGTCACGAAACCGTTGGAAGACAAGGCGCAGAGGACGCAAGTACACAAGCTGATTCGCGAGCTATTCCATGGCATACTCGCTACAGACTCGTGTCAAGTTCGACCGAGAGGGCCACGGGCAGCAGAGGAGGATGAAGATGCTCGGGCGAATGGAGGCAGCAGTGCAGCTGCGACAAGGATAGCCGTAAGGTGGGCGAACAAGTCGGACAGGAGGGCTGGAGACGATCTATCGGAAGAAGCGACGAGCTCGCCACCGTACATCCACTTTTTGCTGCACAAGACGAACAGGGATCATCAGGAGGCGATGGGGATGCTCGCCGAGAGCTTGAGGCTCAGCGGTGGTGGCGGAGGAAGGGGCAGGGGGAGAGGTCGGGGTGGATTCGCAGGAAGAGGAGGAGGAAGACCACCGACAAAGGATCTTGGGGTTGCAGGCACCAAGGACAAGCGTGCGGTGACAGTTCAATGGGTCTCACTCAAGCGCAATCGCAAGACCTTGGAGGATGTATACCGCCTTGCGAACGGGATCAATGCAGACATTTCAGCTGCCAAAGGCAAGGGCAAGGGCAGGGGCAGGGGCAGGACAGTCCTTGACGCAACAACCACCCGTGGTGACCGCGGTATCCGCATTGGTCATTTGCAGTACGCCCACCAGCCTCTCAAGCTCGGCCAGCTGAAAGGCAACGAGTTCACCATTACGCTCCGCAATGTCCGTCCGTCCTCCGGCGAAGCTTCCGAAGCGTTTCTGGCGTCGGTCCGGAGCTCGATGGACGTACTCCGCGATCGAGGCTTTATCAACTATTTTGGAATGCAGCGTTTTGGCACAGGAGCCATCCCCACGCACCACATTGGAATCTTAATCCTCAAAAATGACTTCAAAGCCGCCATCGATCTCCTCTTTGAGCCTCGTGCTCCCTCCAGCCCCACCGCGGATGACGGGGACTCGATCGATCTGCTCAAAGCCAAGCAGCTGTACAAGGACGGAGAGTTGGAGAAGGCATACTATGCGATCCCGAAGAATTGTGTGGCGGAGAAGCATATTCTCGACAAGATGCGCAGCGGAAGATGGAACAAGGGTGATTGGACCGGTGCGTTTGGTAATATTCCGCGGACATTGAGGTTGATGTATGTGCATGCGTATCAGTCGTACGTTTGGAACCGGCTGGTGTCGGAGAGGATTGCGAGGTTTGGTAGCGCGGAAGCAGTGGAAGGAGATGTGGTGTTTGCAGACGAAAGCGAGGAGGATGTTTGGGGAGGCGGAGGAGAAGCTGAGGAGGCGACCGCGGACAAGGATGAGGACGAAGAGGACGATGTTCGTAATGATACCAAGGCAGAACCTGTTCCGACCTGGCAACGACCGATCAAGGTGCTTACCCAGTCGGATCTTGACAAGGACGAATCCACGGCCACCGAAGTGGAGTCCAAAGGCGCCGTTTCTCGTCGTCGGTGGACGATCTACGACGTGATTCTTCCTCTGCCAGGCTCGTCCATTGATCTGCCTTCTGGTTGGATGTCTGACCTGTACATCTCCATTCTTGCTTCTAACGGTTTGACCCACGTGCAACTCACGTCGTCCAAGATTCCAGAGTACCAACTCAAAGGCTCGTACCGTCAGATGCTCGTAAAGCCGCGAAACTTTGACTACCGCATCACCACATACACCGACCCCGACATCCCCCTCTCATATACCGATGAGGAACTCTGCCTCGACCCTTCGCTCTCCAACACAACTTCGACCGACTGCCCCGTAACAACCGCAACGTACTTCACAGCTTTGACACTCAAGTTCCAACTCCCCTCTTCTTCTTACGCTACAATGCTCATGAGGGAGGCTCTCAAATCCGATACCTCCAGCTTCAAGCATCGACAAATGACCCAGAACAGCGAGGATCAGCACTTCAAGGGCTCGTCCAAACATTAGATCGCGCTTCAGAACCCAACTCGGTTGTTTCCAACCGCTCTCGTTTCATCAATGAGCTTATCCAAATGCAAATCCACAACGGCATAGAGCTGCAACAGACCTACATGCCCGTGACAAGATTTGTGTTCTGGTCTGAGCAGTCATTCAAGCCAACTCAAATGAGGCAGAGAGGGATTCGTCACATTAACAAGAGATGTACAAATACAAGAGCGTCATAGATTATAGCCTGAAACACCCAACCATATCGAGTATATGGGTTAAGCAGAGGGAAGAGCGCAGGCCGTGAGATCGTCCCAGACGTGGTCCAAAGGCAGTGACTTTGAGGTGAACCAGAGTATAAGGTGCCTAGACACGTTCAAGCCGCCTGCTTCTTGACGCGCTTCTGATCGAAGGTGCTGCTCGACGCGTCCGAAGAGCGCTTGTTGCGCATAGATGCCGGTGTTGCCCTCGTTGCAGCCTTGATAGCGCCTCCGGTGCTGCAAATTGCCGCGGCGGGTGCACTGGCGCTGAGCAAAGCGGCGTCCAGAGAGTTGATGTTTCTTCGTCCATCGACAATTACGATGCTCTCCATGGGGTCCGTGTTGCGGGCTGCGCGCGGCGATGCGTGCGGGAAAGGAGACAGGGATGATGGAGCGGGACTGCCAGAGCTGGTGCGGATGTGTCCAGGACGTCCAGCCCGCTTGAGCGAACCCGTTGAGTCGGTCCTTGCAATGGCGCGCTTGGCAAGCGTTGGAGCCGCAGCAACAGCAGGCACAACGGTGGTCTGTTTCTTGGAAGCGTTGGAGGAGGCTCGCTGGCGAACAGGTGCAGAAGCTGGAGACGTCATGCGACCAAAGTTGGACTGCGGTGATCCAAGTGAGGCGCTAAGAACAGGCGGTGGTTGAGCATACGCCCACGACGACACGGGCATGCCGAACCGCGCGTTCTTGCGGCTCCAGACTGAGACGAAAAGGATGCGCTTCATCTTACGATTGTAGAAGAAGGCAAAAGTAGACCAGAGCAGACCTGCGCCAGTGCCATCAAGGTCGTCCTCCTCGTCATTGAAGCTTGAGTCGTAAGACGCGAGGCTCGAGCTTTCCATGGAAGGACGCCTGTTTGCGTCGAAGCCTGCGCGCGACAGAACCATCTTTCCATCCGGTCCAATGGTTGCAATGCTGTGCGGAGCTCCCTTGCTTCCGCCAAAGCCGTCACCGTAGACATCCTCGTCAAACATGGGTGCATCCTCCATGTCCTCGTCACCATCGTCGGGTTGGGTTCGTGCACGCGGCGTATCTTCACGGCCGCGCATGCCGTCATCGTCCCAGTACTCTTCGTCTTCGTACGGGTCATCGGCGCCGAGATCGCCTTCTTCCTCCGGCTCGGCACTGGCATGAGGATCCGAGTCCATATCAGGATGGAACGTAAAGACCTCGCAGTCGGAGACATTCATGATGTCGTCAAGGATGTGAGAGAGAGCCGGGTGCGTGATGAGGGGCGGCAAAGAGCTGGATACACCTGCTGAAGCAGGTGATTCGCCGGAAGTTCCGAGCGCAAAACTAGGTTCCTCGAACGAGCCTGGGAAAGAGCTGTAGGAGCGTGGAGCATTGGACGATGTCTTGAGACTGAGGAGCGTGGTACTGAGCGAATTGAGTACCATGGCGGGACTCATCTCCTTGCGGAAGTCAGCGGGGTTTACTTCGCTAAAGTCATGATCGGGGAATGCGACGTTGAGTGTTGCGATGAGTAGAAAAAGGGTCTTGCGGGCCGAAGCCTGGTCGAGGCGGCCGAAAGGAGATGCAAGCACTTCCTCGAGATAGTCAGGCGGAGAGGTTGAAGCGGAGCGAAGGTAAGAAGACTCGAGACTCTTGAAGAGTCGCTTCTCCTTTGATACCGTTTTGCAGGAGTAGGCCTCCATACGCGTGAAGACCTTGCATTCAGCCGACTCGAAAGTGAGCGCTCGCGAGAGAAGCTCGAGTTCAGGGTACTCGAGATACTTCATGTCGGTTGGGTTTGAAATGTGCGAGCTGCAGCGGCGAATGAACGAAGGCAAGAGTCAGAAGTCAGGGAAAAGGAGGCGAAGGCAATCATCAGAGCGAAACAAGAATGGGAAGGAAAGGGCCTCGAACCATAGCAAGAACGAAAGAGGTCAGCAAACGCTATTGCATTACATTGGCTGTCAAAGCGAACGGCGGCCGTGCTCGTCATCACAGAGACGATACAAGAATTTTGGAGAGCAGCGGCATCTCTGTTCAGCTTTGACTTTAAATCCGCGCGCTCCGTACTTTACCGTGCAGCTGAACAAAGAACCGATGTCCGGTCGAGTGCTACACGGTACGGGAAGACAGGCAGGATTAATGGTGCAAGCAGAAAGAAGCTCCGATACACAAAAGGGGGAAGGATGTAGAGAGAGTGAATCGAATACTCACGCCTAAACTCGGCAGGTTAGCTCTGGTACTTTGGTGATTGAATGATCAATCGAGCGGTCCGAAGAGAGGAGGCCTGGCAGAAACGTAGTTGCCGACGTGAGACTAGACTTGCGGTTGGTCAGCGGATTGCACTGTGCAAGAATGAAGCTGTTCTGGGACGATGACCCCACGCGTGGATTGCGCAAGTCAGCCCGAAGAAGAAAAGGATGAAGTAAGAGGTAGGATCGCCGAACACGCCTGGATTGGGTGCCCGAGATGGAGAGATGGGACGGATCGCGTCAATCGCGAGGATCTCGGTTGTGTGTCAGTCTTGAGTGATGGAGACGATGATGGTGAAGAGGTAGGTAAGCGGCGGAGTGGAGTGAATGATGTCGCCTCGACCTCACTACGCGTAGGCGGCGGCAGTGGATAGGCTGGTCTGGCCAACCAAGGGGGCGCGGCGAATTAGCTGGTGTCTGGCTGCCCAGCTGCCCAGCTGTCTGGCTGATGAACACGTTCAAAGCTCCGCTATCTCTTCGGTCTCTCGGTTGTCGTTCGAGTTCAACGTGAGTCGCGGGCGGAAACCCACAGAAATACGAGCTGATCCATGAATCGAGGAGGCAATCAGGGTGCTTGCACGGCGGGTGAAAGCGGACACGCTCGGCCTGGGCACTAGATCAGTGTAAATCCACTAGCTCCAAGCGCAAGGCTTTGGCTTGACAGATGCGTCACGTTCCAAACCCTTGATCGCTGCCCAGTCACAGCCATAGCACGTTCGTCGGCTCATCTCACCCTGACTACCGCGCAGTATTGAACTGTACTGTAGTGTACGGTACAGAGCAGATCATTTGGTTTCTCTCATCTCATCACAACACGAAGCTTGTCTGCGCAGCCACAGAGTCGGTGTGGAAAAATGCTCAACGCTTGAACTGGAGCAAGAGAGCTGTCTCTACCGCTAAGGCTACAGACGACGTCACGACCCGATGTTGATCTGTCCCGTCTCGCTTAGATTTTGCCCACGATCTGAACAGCTGTTGGCCTACGGCCTCTTGCCAGTTGGGCTGAAGTAGACAAGCCGTCCAATTGTATCGATTGCGGAGGTGATCATAGGAAAGGCGAGACCCTGCTTGGCTGTGCAGCAAATGCACTCAAGACGAGCCTTGCGCAGTCATTGCAGACAGATGTGTCGGTTGGCCAATCAGAAGCATGCTGGCGTGACTGTAAAGAGCAGAAGAAATCTCACAACTTGGCCTCGAGGAGAAGCTCAATTTTGGCACACCCGATCGTTGCCCCTTTTGTTCGTTCGTGGCGATCGGCTCTTTGGCTAGCTCGTGCGTCACCCGTACGATACAAATCAGTTTGAAAATTGGACCTTTTGAAAACGTTGCCTGCCAGGCGTTAGAACAGCACTCAACTTTGGGGTGGAAGCGGACTGCCAAATCTGAACAGCATGCCAAACACACCACCACTCGCCGCTGTGGTGTCAGCGACGGAGACTCGAGCCGCGCGTGCTGTCGAGGCGTCAATGTGTCAACTAACAGTCGCGAATAAACCGCACCCGCGCTACAAACAACGGCCAGCGGGAGGCGGAAGGCGGAAGGCGCGTCTCCGTCCCATCCAGGTGCACTGCCTTGGGCACTACAAAGTCACAGAATGAAGTGCCTCACTCAATTTGACATGCAGCCGAGAGAGGGAAAAAAAGTGTTGGATCGCGCTCCGTGTCGAAGCGACGTTGAAAAATATGCATCAGCACAGCGCACTCTCATTCAATTTCTCCTGTCTCGTGGTGACGCGAATAGAGTCGAGCGGTGTGCGGTCGGTGCACCAGGTGTTGGACCTTGGTGGACCCACCACTAGATCCATGCCGACACGCTCGCTCCCACCCTCCAAATCCCCTTGACCTCTTCCGCATCCACTTTTTCGTTCGTGCCTTTCAACCTCCATCCTCTCATTCCCCTTTCAACCCATCCTTCCTGCTTCTTCCGCGTTTCCGCCGTTGCCACCCTCTGGTCTTTCGACGTCTGGTCATCTACTCGCGTCTCGCGTCTCACCATCTCTCATCGCTACGCCCAGTCACGTTCTCGGTCCCAGCTCTTGCCGCTCGTTCCTTCGCTTAGACCGCCAATATGCCTGCTGCTTCAACCACGCGCAAATCGACACCTACGCGCAAGTCGACTCCTCGCCGCACTCGTTCCTCCTCAGTAGCTTCCAACACCTCCAACGCTGCGCCCGCTTCGCCTTCCGCCTCGCCACGCAAGACCAAGAAGGAGAAGGACGCCGCTGCTGCTGCAAAGCAAGCCAAACAGGTCAGCTCTGACCTCTCCCGACCCAAACTTCCCTCCAAGAAGAACCCCAGGCTGAAAGAGGTCGATGACGCCGTTGTCAAGCTCCAGATCATCAAGCGCGAGGGTCACAACATCATCATCGGCCGTGTCAAGCTCCCCACTGTCAACGGCCAGGACCATGCCTTCCTCCTCAAGCGATTCGACACCAACGCCATGGCTGCCTCGTCCATGTTCCGTCTCGCTTTCCCCTTCGCCGATGGTAACGCCGAGACCGCCGAAATGCAGTTCCTCGACGCAAAATACGACACCAATCGTGCCAACGGTGGCTACATCCTCGAGGAGGTCAAGGCTCCCGAGACCCCCAAGAAGCGTGGCCGCCCCCGCAAGAACCCCGATACCCCCAAGAAGGATGCTGCCACCGACACCGACTCCGTCAGCGGTGAAAAGCAGATTCGTGTCCTTCCCGAGGGCAGCACTGGTGTCCGTCTCCAGGGCACCTGGATCCCCGCCGAGGACGCCATCGAGGTGGCCGAAGACTACGGTATCGCCAAGTTTGCTCTCCCTCTTATCCACGCAACTGCAGAGCACTCCGAGGATGGTGGAGCTCCTATCCTCACCTCTGCCCCGGTTGCTGAAGTCAAGACACCTCGTAAGCGACAGCGTGTTTCGGCGGCGGCTGCTGCTGCCTCCGACGCCGAAGCTTCGCCCAAGCTGGTGCAGAAAGTGACGCGCGCCGAGAACGCGGATGGAACCATCTCCCAGGTCAACGTCGAAACCACCATCGAGGCCCAGCCCACCTCCAACGGCGTCCCCGCTACGCTCTCGCAGGCCGAGATCGAGGCACAGATCGCCGAGGCCAAGGCTCTCGCAGCTGGCATTCAGAAGTCAGCAACAGCCGGTGGCAAAGCAGCAACCTCGAGCCGTGGCCAGAAGCGTCGTGCGGTCAACGACCGACCCACCGCCGAGCTGGACCCCTTGGCTGATGACGAGTACGCCGAGTCCGGCCGCGTGGTTCGTGCGTTCCGACGAGGCACTCGTGTCGCGCGTAAGCGTCCCATTGCCACGACGGCTGGTGTAGTAGCTGCTGCTGGCGCCCTCGGTGCCGGTGCGCTCGCCTGGATCTCAGGAGGCAACCCCGACTTGGCGCTCCAGACGCTCCAGACGAGCTTGCAGAGCATCGGTTTGCAGAACCTGCAGCAGTTTGGTGGTCAACTCGGTGGCCAGATCGCCTCCATGCTGCCGTGGTAAGCTTTCCGCTTACTCTGTGCTGTGTTGCGACACGGCGCCTCACCCATCTCGATCGACCTTTGGGCGCATGCAAAGTCTGCCTCCTTTTGGATTCGAGACGATACCTGCCTCGTCGCACACGGCACACGCTTTGTTGTTGCCCTACTTTCCCCCGGCTACTTTAGCTCTCGCTCAACCGACACAGCGTCTAGGCTTGTTTTGCTAGGGTGTAGAATCTGACCTTTTGATGTCTTCTTTTCCTCACGGCTTCTGTGGACGTCAGTCCGTCTTTGAACGACTTTTGCCTCGTTGTACTTTTGCGCCCCTCTTCGGACACCCCTTGTTCCCCGTTTTTCTGACTGCTCTACGCGGTTCTCACTCTGTCGTTGAGAGTTTGAGAACTCTTTTGTTTTGTTTTGTCAAGATGCCCTTCTTTGTGCTTCCTTCATGGGGTTGTTCCACCAGTGTTTCAGTATTGGCTTTTAATCGAATGCTCTGGATTCTTCTCGTTGTGTTGACATGCGTGTTGTGGATGAGGTAACAGTGGATTCTTGTGCGAATGAGTGAACGCTGGGATTGTCGATCTGGAATCAAACGTTGATTGCTTTGTCTGTGATGGACGGATTGCGGGGGGTATGAGCATTCGGTGATGAGTTTTCACATCACGTTACTGGATCGGAGTAGTGATTCTGAAGTCATAATTTAGATTGCACTAGATTTGGACATTGTGATCTGGAGCTAGCAGACTGAAGCCAAGGGTAGTTGTTTAAGCTGTTGCATGGAAGATGACGAAAAGAAATTGGTCAGTCAAGATCCTTGAAAATGGTTTCCGAAAGAGATCTGAATGTGAGACACTTACCACGCTTGCCGTTGATAGCGAGCAACTCGACATCAAAGATGAGGTCGGCGTTGGGGGGGATAACGCCACCAGCACCACGAGCACCGTAACCCTCGTTGGCAGGGATGATGAGCTTAGCCCTCTCACCCAGGCTCAACTGAGGAACTCCCTGGTCCCAACCCTGAATGACTCGTCCCACACCAATCTGGGTCTCAAAAGGACCACGACCGGGCTTGCGCGACGAGTCAAACTCCTTTCCGTTGGCAGCAAGAGTACCAGTGTAGTGCATGGTAACAGTGTCACCGACCTTGGGGAAGTTGGTGCCGTCACCAGCAGAGATTCGCTCGACTTGAACCATTTTCGAAACTGTTGTGTGGAAGGATGAAACTCGAGTTGTGTTGGAAGTTGGGAGTCGAGAGGCGGAACAGACGAGGTTTCGCAACACAGACATGTTTGCAGCTTGTTGGCTTGATGGATGGTGGCGAACGGACCAACCAAGTCTGCAAAGAAGGCTACCAAGTTGGTCCAACCACGTTCACTGTTGTCTTCCTGGCCCAGAACGTGTTTGAATTCGGAAATTTGTATTGTTCCAACGCTCGTGTCCCTAGGAACAGACCGCCAGTGCAAATACGATTTCAGTGCCAGCATAACTCTAGCGCGATGGAAGCCCACAAGTCGCACGTCATTCGCGGTTCCACCAGACAAGAGCCCGATTGGGGGATCGGGCATCAACACAAACCCCGGCTTCGACCGCAGATGGTGCAAAATGAAACTCAGTGTTCGCTAACACAGTCGGCTCGTCAAGTTCATGTTGCATGATTCGAGCGGTGCTACTATACGAGACACGGCAATCGCTGTGGTATCAATATGGTACTGCACTTAATGGCTCATAGGCTGTGCGACCCTTCAATAGCGTCGCGCATGGCGATCAAGCAGCATCCTGCAAGACCTTTCGTGTGATCCTTGCTCCAACCTCGGTCTTGATCCTTTCCTGTTCCTTAGCCCACACATTAGGCCCCTTGTTGTCCATCTCGCGGTACGTACACCAAGCGTACCACAGCGTGGTCCTGAGCGACAAGACATCCTCCTTCCACGCTTTCTTGTAGTCTTTGACCAGCTCCCTGAACTCGGCTGTGAGCTTGAAGCACCGTTCGACGTTTTGCGGGCTGACAAAGTCGACGGCTACTTTGACGCAGTCGGTGAGGTTGCAGACCTGATGAGCGCAGCCTGCGGGGATGAAGACTGCCTCGCCTGCTTTTTGGTAGATCCTCCAACTTTTCACTCCGTACTTCTTAAACAGTTTGACTCGCTGAGGTGCCGAGATGAAGAACCGCTGGATGTGGATCGGGTCATCCTTAAAGTTCATCTTTGCATGCTCCTCTCTCAGGAATGCGCGAAGCGTGTCAGCATCTTCAGCGCGGAAAATGTCCCAAGCAGCGACGCCGGCTCTGTGCTCCTCTGGTACGTCCTCTCCTGAGGGAGGCGCGGCGTAGAGCATGATGTTGACTGCGTCGGCAATATCCATGTGCAATCGAGTCGTGCCCTGTCCTCCAACACCTTCGCTGGCAGGCCAAGCGTTGTACATTTTCGGGCCCAAATCTGGTTGGATCACTCCAGCAGGGTAGCAGCTGCCCAAGTTCAAGACTCCCTCCCTCGTCGTGTATTCCGGTGCCGGTACCGCCCGGTTGAAGTCTTCGTACAGCTCTGGAAACTCGTGTTTGAACTCGGCCGAGGGCGGCCAGTCCTTGAGCTTCCAAGACCCCTTGCCGAGCACGGCCTCCTTCGAAGAGTGGTCCTTGCCAAAGGTTGAAAAGAACTCGCCGACCAAGATTTCTTCGGTGATCGGCGGATCTGTGTCGGAGCGGACGATAAGACAGGACTCTTTGCCGTAGCGGGTGGTAAGCTCATCAGGTCCCCAAGGGTGCTGCATGGCAGAAATAACATTGCGGACGAGAAGAGGCTCGCCGTGAGCCCATTCACGGCGAAAGATGTCAGCGTCGAAGGAGAAACCCTCGAAAGTACGCAGAGAGAGACTTCCGATGATGCTGTCAGCCTTGAGTCCTGCTTGGTGTTGTGGAATGTCTCTCCACCTGAAAGCAGGCTCCTTCTCTTCGCTCGAGTCAGTGTGTGGGTGTTCGGTGATTGCTGCAGCGGAATCTGGATGATGCATGGAGTCGCCGTTTGTCTGGTGTTTGTTGTCTGCCAGCATCCCTCGCATGGCAAGAACTTCTTGTTCGAGAAGCGTTGCATCGAATCTCGTCAGCGGAATAAGATCGATCACATTGTGAGGACGAACTCGGTCGCATTGAGTCAAACGTTTCGCCAAGGATGGTTCAGATTTACCTGCTTGCTCGATCGCATCCTTACAGTCGGGACAATACTCCCTTCCGCATCTTCGACAGAACCAACTAGCAGAAAAGATGCTGGTAGCGCAGAATTCACACATTTGTCGGCATGTTGTCTCTCTCGACCTCCGCAGGACGCTGGTCTGTGTTGCATGCTTCAACTCGGCTTCCAGCACAGGCAAGAGCGAATTGGCTACATTTGCCTGTGCCTCTAGCAGACTCCTTGACGCGAGCCGACGTTTGGTCGGAAGGTCCATGATCTCGTCAGAGTCAGGGGAAGATATGAAAGCGGGCTTGAGACTATCACTTGTGTCGGGTACGTACGGCTCGTCAGTGGCTGGATCGACGGGGAAGGCACGGAAGCCAACGAAGCGACAGGTATCTCCCGCAATCTTTCCGATGCATTGTACACATTTGCGCCAGAGCTTGTATCGTGAGCCTTGGCAAACGCCAAATTGAAGCTCCCAAAGAAGGCCTTGGTCGTCCTGGAAGCGCCGACCTCGCTTTTGTGGTTGCGAGGATAATGAAGCTTTTGGGCGAGATTCGGGCATGCGTATCGGGACGGACGCTCCAGATGCGCGGCGATGGCCATCAACATCTTTGCGGTCAGAGTTTAAGAGGGAAGAGACCGACGGTTCCAACGGTGTGTGCGAGGACTTCGCTTTACTAGACGATGTCGATGGGCGCGATTTCTTTTGGGTAGGTGATGCCAGATCATCGAGTTCAAAGTATGAATAGGAGCTTTGGATGTTGTTCTTAGCTTCCTTTGCGGCTCTTCGTTTGGATGAGCCGCGGACGGTTGTCGAAGCAGGCTCTGGGAAGGTGTTTTCATCTGTCCCGGGGGAAGGTAGCTTGGAGTCAACAAGGCGAGATGCGAGTTTCTTGCTTTGCTTCTTGCGAGCGTCAGACTGCGAGACAGACTCTGTAGAAGGAGATTTGAAAGAGAGTTGTACAGCTCGCTCCTCGACCTCCTCCTCGTCGCTTGGCTCAGACAGCGACGTCTCGACGCCTGGAGCTTCTGCGTGAGACCGAGACTTGGACCTTCTGAGACTATTCTCTCGAGCAGGTGATGTCCGGACGCTGCTGGAGGGAGCCGAAGAGTCGGATGTGGTTCTGGAGAGCGAGGGAGAGTGTGGAGCGGAAGACCGTGCTGGGGAGGACAAATCCGAGTGTTTTCCATTCCTGTCCTTGATTGAGCCGCATTTGATCTTTGCTTCGGCGGCCTTGGCGGCCGATCGCTGCGGGACGTAGTCAAACATCATTGTTGCGCGAAAAATGTAGCCGTAACCTGGCTGGGCCCCAGAAGGTGACTTCACCAGATTTCAAACTGCTGAGAGACTAGAAGCCTAGCTCGAAGATTGTTCCTGTGCGCGGTTCTTCGAATCTGTGGGGGGCTCTTCCCATGTGAGCAGCGAGTCTGCGGAACCTTGAGTAGAGAAGTGGTGAAAAGAATCCTTTTGTAGACGACCTGCTGCGAATGGCAGCGAGCAGGGTGGCGATGGTCGTGGTGGGTTGCGAGGAAGGCAGCGTCTGTGGCCGTGGGCTGAGTTGTTGTTGCGCAGCAATTCCAGAAACACGCGTGGCACTGCAGAAGAGTGGGATGGTCAACTGCATTTCAGGGTCCAATTTGGAAACCGTCCGCCCGGAAATGTATGTGGTTCGACACACATTGGCCAAGCTTGCTGCCCTTCATCGTTAGTTTTCCTAACGGTGAGCCACATTCCGTTCGCCACAACGAAATGACTTCACAGATGTGGCAGTTCCTCGGAGAAGCCAGCGGAAAGGTGGGTCACAAGCCCCAGCACGGTAGAGCGCAGATGAGTCAAGCGACATCGCCTTGCGAACAGAAAAGGCCTGGCAAAATGAAAGAACACAATTTGCTGCGCTCGAGAATTGAAAGAAAAGGTAAAATTGGATCCCAAAATTCGGGCGGAAAATGATCCTGTTTTTCCGTGGTGTCTCACGCACCACGACGTTCGGTTGGTCAGCCTGCAAGCGAGTACGTAGCGGGGACAAAGTGGAGGTGCTTCGAGCAGCAACTTGGGTATAGGCAGAGAGCCTCAAAGTGTCACTTCGGACCTTGCAAGAGCCCTTCGACCTTACCATCATGCCACTGTTCAACTCGGTGCTTCACACACCGTCAAACTTCCGACGCAACGATTCTACTTGTGAACATGTCGTTCTTGACGTGGATCAAGGACGTGGTTGGGGTTGGCACGCTTCCCAGCCCGCCGTACTCTCCAGCACAGCTGTACTCGATCGTGTTGGCGAGTTTCAAAGCATGGCCGTTCCTCATCCCAGTGCTTTCGCTTTTCAATGCACCCCACGGAAGGTTCGCATTCGATAGCCTGCTCAACATCAACGGAAATTTGGGCTGGTTCATCATGGAGATCCCTTCGCCCATCTTCGTGCTTCTCGGTGCACTTTCCAGACCTCTGTCAACGTCGGTCGTAAAGGGAACGATAGGGTTCTTGCCTCCGATGTCAGCCTTGTTCTCGCCTTCGATCCAGCAATTCTTTGCTCTGCCCTCTCCGAACCAAGTCTTGGTGGTCATGTTCCTGATCCATTACTCTCATCGCGCGGTGCTGCAACCGCTGAGGTCTCCGAAGCGTTCGCCTCTGCACATCTCGGTACCGCTCTCGGCGGTGGCCTTCAACCTGATCAATGGCTTTGTGATGGGCAGCTGGCTCGGTGGCCGAACGCCTTGGTCGGCTCTTCCGCAGCCCGCCGTCGCTTCGGCCGCGCTAGCTGCTGTAGGGACGAAAGTGGGCACTGCTGCTTCATCCGTGGCCGAATCGGAGCTCGTCCGAAAGCTGGTATCCACCGGAGCTGCCGATGCGCTCGGCGTGGGAGCGCCAGGTCTGATCTCGCCATCGGTGTGGAGGAGTCCGCTGTGGTATCTGGGTCTGGCAGGCTGGGCCATCGGTTTCGCCGGAAACGTGATTCACGACGAGATTCTCATGGACATCCGCAGACCCAGCAACCAAACTCAGCGGGCGAGCAGCAAGTCTGACGATGCGACCAACGTTGGAAACGGCTCCTCTGCTCGCAGGTACTCGATCCCGCGCGGTGGTCTGTTCGAGTACATCTCCTTCCCCAACTATCTCTGCGAATGTAAGTCGCCACCTTTCTGGCTCCCGACCTCTTTGAGTCATGGCAGCGACTGACCTAACCAACTACAACCCCTACCTCCTTTCCTATACATCACAGGGTTTGAATGGTTCTCATTCGCATTTGCCGCCCTTTACTCGCTTCCGATCTTTTCTCATCTCAGCATCAAGGATGCGGTTGCCACTGCGCTCTCCACACCGCCTTTCCTGTTTCCCTTTGTGCTCGTATGTCTTATGGCACCTAGGGCTACCAACGGTCACGCGTGGTACAAGAAGACCTTTGGTGACAAGTTCCCGCGCAACCGCAAGGCCATCATCCCTTTCATCTTCTGATCGCCTATCCTCTTTGATGCAACGAATTTTTTTATACCCTGCTGCAAGGATCGAGTCGTATACGGACGACACGCTTGGTTGTGCACGTGTGAACAGTGTTGGTTGAATGCAGGGACAGAATAATTGAGGTTTGGAATCACATGGTTGGGTAACTGCGAAGCAGGTGCTGGTATACGAAACCTTGTCAGGCAATCATCATATCGAAGACTGAAGGCGAGTTCATGGTTGATTTAGTGTCTTCGAGCACTGCTAGCGAAGCTTGGTCCTCGTTCGGACAGTGCCGCCTTGGCAGGGCTATTCGAAGCTGATGTAGTTGTGGAGCGGTCAGCGTTCGGTTCCATTCGAACTCGCTTGTGCGGGCTCGTGGCCGAAGCCATGGTTGATGCTACGCCATCCAATCCTTTCGAAGTGCCGGTTGGGTCTGCAGCTACATCATCTGCGCTTCTCTTCTTGCTTGGGCTGATCGATCTCGACGCCGCGTTGGCTGCGACAGAGGATGCACCTGCTGAGCTGCCTACGCGACTCCAAAAGTCGGCATAGCTGGTTGCTCCACCTGCACCAGCAGTGGAAGATGCGCCATGCAATGCGCGAGAAGCATTGCTGGTATTATTGGTGCTGTTTGGCGAACGCTTCAATGCTGACGCTGCGTCGGCTGCTTTGGTCGCAGACGAATTGGTGCTTGTGTTGGGTGGCGAAATGGGGGTCGATGAAGTTGAGCGACCACGTTTGCTCGTGAGATACGAGGAGGCGCCAGGAATGCTGCCCGCAGAAGCAGGTGGAGTAGCAAGGCCATAACCACCAAACACATCGCCGCCTTCCACATCCATCCTCTTGACGGCGGCATCCTTGAATAACCTCGAGCCGACTCCCACTTGAGCGTGAGTGGCAGCCACACCGGGAGTCACTGGAGCTTTCGAGCTCGCATTATTGGGTGATGTAGAGGCGCTCGTCCTAGTGGCAGCGCTGATGGCGTTGGCTGTGGGGCCCGCGTTTCTGGTGCTGGATTGGTTCTGCCGATAATATAGGTTCTCGACTTCAGAAAGCGATTGTTTCGACTGTATCGTGAAGTGGCAATAATAGGCCAAGTTCAAGTCAGCGTCCGAGAATGGTGCGCGTGGCCCCGGCGATGGTGGCAATCAACTTACCCAGCCATGCTCAACCTTGAAGTTTGCGTATTGTAGCCTTGTCATAAGGTGCTTCGACAGCTATGGTAAGACCAAGCGGAATCAGAACGTGGGATGTGGGTTAGCATCTCGTCGATTTCTACACAGTCTGGACCTGTGTAGCGTGTGAGATACTTACAGTCATAAGGCGTGTGCGCTGGGCTTGTGCCTGCTTCTTTGCTTTTCCGGGAGTGATGGGTACGTTCGAGGATGACGATGTCTGGAGGGGCGCTAGCAAGAACGACTGTGACGAGCTAGCGGCAGTGTTGGCCGATGCCGGAGGCTGAGATGTCATGGTGCTGCTGGTACTGACTGAGGCCTGTGTTGTTGTGATGGTTTGAACGAGACTCATGGGCGAATGGTGATTCCCTTGGCAGCTAGACGGAGCCTTGCGATCGCTGGTTCAGAGCAATCACGGCTCGGGGATAGCCAACAACAGCCACGCCACACTGTGAGCGTCCACGCCGAGAAGGCGAGCTTGCTCTTTGCGGAGCTATGGTGGAAACGTTGCGGGTGGCGAGGACAGCAGCGGCCACCTGTGACGTGTTGCAGCGTCGACGAAGGATATAGGAGGAGATATAGGAGCGAAGTGTGAGTGCGGAAGTGAGAGTCGAGGTAGTGTCAGCAGTCAGGAACAACCTGAACCTGAACCTGAACACAAGCTTCTTCGAGATCTGGGCGAGTTGCCGGATCAGCAACGCAGCTTGCAGCAACACACACCGCTTAGCTTGACGTATTGTACACACCAACACACACAGCCTATAGCTCACTGCAGCCCCTCTCAAGCGCTCGGGGACTCTTGCTTCCAGCTGTGATGGCTTCTGGTTGGGCGGAAATTTTTGGAGATGTCGCCTTGTCTAGTCGCTTCATAGTGGATCTGCAGCTGCAAAGCTGGGGAAGTCGAAAAAAAGGGCAGCACAAAACAGCGCGTGTTGGCTCGGCCCACGTGACTCACGTGATGCCCGGAGTGGAGGTTGATTTCAAGTGTTAAATCCTATATTTCTAAAGCGTCTCGCGCTTCAAGAGTGACCTGCACGGACCGAGTTGAGCTCCTCTGAGGGAGCATGTCGTCTTCTTCTACAACTCCCGTTCTCTCCATCGAAAGCCAAGGCTGTATTTGACGAAGCCGCTCGAGGCTATTTGCAGAAGCAAGCAAACAAGTGCTGTAGACTCACGCCGCTGAAGAAGCTCTCACAGACCTCGGAGACTACCAGGTCCATCATTGCTGCGATGTCTAAACCAGGATCAGCTGGGCCGTCCACAGCACCCGCAATTGAGCGACTCTCGTTGGGCTCCTCTTCAAGCCCTTCAACCTCTCGACCTTCTCATGCGCTGCCAAACCTGTCAGCGTTGCCGAGTGCAGCAGCTGCAAGTAGCGTCGATGGCACATATCCTGGAACTTCAGCGGCGCTTGTTACATCCGAAGTGCTCGACCTAGCTACGCCGACACAACACTTCGTCGACAGCCAGGCGCTGCATACGTTAGCAACCGAAATGGTTTCCACCCTCATTCACAGCTCACGTTTTGTTTCGTGCAAGCAAGCACGTGCGCGCGAAGAACTTCAGCTCGCAGGCATCAACCTTCCCCCACCAAACAGACAAGCTTCTACATCTACAGCGTCCGGGCCTGGCTCTACATCAGCAACCGCACTTTCTCCCAACAGCGAAGTTGTCAGGTCCGTCTCCGGATCAGAATCTTCCGAAATGCTTGGTGAAATCGAAACAATGCTCACCGCTCGACTCGAAGGTATTGGCTATCATGTTGGCTACCAAATCACCGAAAATCTTGCTCGCGACCGCGCTAGGTTCACCGACACGCTGGACGTGCTCAAGTTTATCTGCAAGGAAGTATGGACGGCAGTATGGGGTAAACAGGTGGACAATCTTCGTACAAACCACAGAGGGGTGTACGTCCTGCACGACAACCACTTTCAACCGCTGCGAAACGTGTCGACTGCTCGAGGAGCACAAATGACAGCAAAGGAGGCGAGAGTGTTCCTCTCGTATCCAGTGGGCATTGTCAAGGGTGCACTGGCGCAGCTCGATGTGCCTAGTGCTGTGGTGGCTGAGACGAACCAAGCTCCGCAGTGCACATTCCATGTCAAGACTCAGAGGAGTGGTGGTTCGCAAGCAAACACCGCAACCAACCCGGCGGCAGCTCCACCAGCAGCGAGCTGAGCTGGTGCCTCGAATCGGTATACCTTTTCTTAGCACACTTTGCGGCTGTAGTAGATTGCAGCAATCCAGACGTGCAATCACAATGTCAGGTTCCATCCTACCTGTCCTCCGCATGCTCAGGAGCAAGTCGTATCCGCAGCTCGTGTCTCGGCAGGCATTCTGTGAGTCTCTGCGATCGACATTCAGAAGCTTATGCATTGTTGGATGTCATGAAAGGCTTCTGCTACAAATCAAAGTCGCTGTCATCATCGTCCTGGGCTGTTTTCTTCCTTGTGAACTGCTCCGTTGACACCCATTCAAGCAAGACAATGAAGTGTGTGAGCATTACTGCTTTAGAAATCGCGAACGATTTCGAACGCGAAATGTATCTTCCGCAAGCAACTTACGGTGATCTTCCCTGCGCCCGAGTCTGCATTATTAGCCTGGTCTACTTGGTCGAGGAGACCGATGAGCTGGTCTTCGGTGATTCTTCCTCGAATCTGGCCGGACTGAGCCATGCGGATGAGCAGGTCGGTGATCTGCCTTGCCTTTTGTGGCTTGACCAATCCGATCCTCGACACTACATCCAATGTTCCACCGCAAGTATACAGAAATGAAACGATCAGCGTGGACAGAGAATCGTGGAACGAGTGAGTGGGGTGGGCTACTTACGACGTTCTCGCGCCTCAGCATCGAGAATGCGACTGAGCATCTGGCGTTTCATCTCTTCCTGTTGAGCCGCCTGATCCTCTTGACCTTTACCTCCGCCCGCTGCACCAGGTCCACCTTGCGCTCCTCCGAAGCCTGTGCATCCACGCAAAACAAGGTGAGAGGGACTTTGGTAAGTACATTTCCACTACAGCCGAGCCCAACGTCTGAAGGAGTGCAGCATACCACTTGGGCCAGAGGGACCAGAAGAGCTGGCGCCTCCGCCACTACCTCTCAGCTCGGCCATTCGAGCCGCTCGGATAGCTTGCAGTTCGTCGTCTTCCATTTTGCTATGTTGCGTGGTTGATGTGTGATGCTGTTCGACTCAGATGGCAGAGGGGTGAGAGAGAAATTTGGGCCCGGCTCGCGTGCGCGTTATAAGCCGAATTCCGAGAAAACATGAGCTCCTCCGCACACAGTCGAGTGAGTCGCGTGGGGTGCCGCTCACGATTGGCCCAAACACCAACCTTTCCGATCGAGCTCAAGTCTTTGTCATATCCAGAGGAGAGCATCCCGTAGGCTTCCGTAGCTGCCTGCGGTCATATGCCTCGTAGTATGAAGGGCCAACAGCTCTGGTGTACCTCAACTTTCCAAAGTGGAAACAGCTCCCACGTTTCCCGCTCGTGCAGGCCTCTGGTCTTGCGCAAAGGCTTTGTCAGTGGGCATGCAAAAAAAAAAATTAAGTTGTGAGGCTTGTGGTTCTCCACTCTGCGTGGGAAACACATTTGGCAAACCGGTTCAGCCGATACCCTCCCTGTCCCATGATCCGGCTCTTCCTACGAAAGCCGATCTCCTCGGAGGTGAACTGGGTGGTAGAACAACCTCATCTAGTCGACACGAGTGAGAGACGGAATGCAGAGTTTCGGCAACGTAGTTCTTTGGTTCGCTTAATGCGTCACTTTGCCTGCAAAAAGGCGCGTGTCCCTAGCTTGAGATTCGATGCAGCCTCAAAGTGTGGGACCAGCACGGAGGCCCCTTATCGTGCGGGTTTCCCCCGGAACAGTTTACACTGCATCAACAAGTCCATCATTCAACCAGCAATGTCGCCTTTGATTCATTACAGTGATGAGAAACAAGGATGGTGAGCATGCACAGTTCGGCAACAATGAACGCTGCTCTCGGCTGCCTATCTTACCCACGCGACAGTTAGGCTTCCAAAATCCTCAGCTTGACGCATCGCCGTACCTTTACAATACTGCATAGATTCTTTGCTCAGACTTCTAGCCCGTCTCAGTACCTGGACTGAAACAAACGCGCCGAACACCATGGTAACACCTTATAGAGGCCGAGATCCAACTTTGCTCGTTCTGATCCCCCAATCATGAGTCTGGCTGATTTTCCGCTGAGCATGCGTGCAGGAAATCTACAACGCCAACAAAACAATCTGCGGGGATTCGAGGGTCCAGCGAGTGCCACGTCACAGTTGACGTGCGTCTCAGCTCGCTCGATACGCACTACAAAGCCGCGTTGATACCCACAGGATTATCCGCTGTGGACTACAGCACGCCTATAAGCTATTTTCAGGCGACTAGGTTGAAACGCAGGCCAGAAGAGAGATGAGCTTTGGTTCCTGCGCCATGCTCTATTTTGAGCCAATCGAGATCCTGGGGCGCTTACGGATTTCGTTGCGTGCAAAGTTCGGTCGAATCTATCCAAGAATGGTTGCACCGAGCAAGAAGATGTGCACGGACCCAACCATGATGGTGACGCATTCTGTAACGACTCATAGTTTGCGATGTGAATGAGGCCCTTTAGATTGGGGTTGCTGCATATTCAACCGGGACAGACAGCTTGGAGCCATGTTCCTCGCTCATCGAGACCGCCTGGGTCCAGCACATTGTGATCTCGACTGAACGCACAGCACATTCTGCGGAGACTGGGGAAACGAACCTTCCCGATCGGGCAGTGGACTGTGGAATCACTTTACAAGGTAATTTACTCGGTTGAAAATTGCAACGCACCGCTGCGTCAAGACGTTGGTTTTGAGACGCCGCGCATGTCCTCAGCCCAAGTGAGACATGCGACACGTTCAAACGAAGGGTCGAACGTGCACATTTGAAACCAAACAAAAGCCTCGGTCATTTCCGTGTCTTGCCTTCCCTCTCTGAGCGCACCTTACTGCTTCTTGTCTCTGGTTCAACGCACTTTGGAGGCGAAGCCTTGGCTTGCCGCTTTCAGGAAAGATACCGAATCAGCGACCTGATCAAGTTTGTAGTATTGTCGCTCAGACGACAGCTTCGACACAGTGAGAGATATGTAAGGCGAGCATAAGCTTCCGAAGTCGAAAGCCCACTTCTGGCTTGCATGTGAACTGAAGCAACGAGATGCCTTTCAGACCCTCTGCGCAAAGTCGAAAATTTAATGAAATTACAGAAGGACCCTGGTCTAGAACGCGAGAAGCGACTTACCGAAGAAGAAAGAAAAAAAATCAGGGGTTGTGGAATCATGCCAAATCGAAGCTGGGAGGCAGAAAGGCCCCTCGTTCGTTGGCAACAGCCCAGTCCGCACATAGATTGGGAGGCATGTCGAGCTACATCAAAGAACCAGAAAAATCTTGTGTTGTAAGCTGTGGAGGTTAGTTGCTGCCTTCAAATGAAATTGGACAGCACTAACCCTGCTCGGAGGTCAAGGGAGATTTCACGTCGAGCCGGCAACTGCATGGCCTCGACCCGAAATGAGGTTGAGGAGGTCCATGCACGCGCACAGGAGGACATGCAGACTTGCTTTACTGTACGCTAGGCCTCGCTTGCGTTTTGCTCTCGCGCTGCGCACGACTCTCTGTTCTGCTTCCTCGTGCGCCTGCCTCCTCGTGCGCCCACCGTGAGTGAGCTTTCCGACACATCCGAAATTGATGTGCGTATTCGTTCCTTGAAAAAGAGAGAGAACCTCATGACGTGACTCGTGCTGAAAGGTTGAAACGGGCGGCGGTGACGCCATGCGAAGAGCGAGATGCAAGTTTGGTTCTCGCAGCGGGAAACAAGCCAACCCAAGACTCTTGCTTGTCCTGTTGACCTGTGAGAGCATCACGGATTCCGTCGGTGGGGCGCCGAAAGAGATAGAACCAAAAATGCTGCGTATCTCCTCGCTGAATCATGCCCTACTCTCGGCTAGCGTCATGGTTGGTTCACACGGATGCAACCCAGCGCGTGCGGTCAAGAAATATGCACGTATTCGGCGTAGCGAGGTGCTCGAGAAACTCGGTCTCTGCGTCCCTTCGCCGCTCAGCTCACTTGGCTTGCTTTTCTGTTCGCCCTCTTTTTGGAGTCTCCTCCCACATTGTGATTGTGGTTTGGCTGGCTAGGCGAGAGCAACTGTCAGGAATCTAACTCATTCATCGGCCTGTCCGGCTCATCTCGTCGTTGCCGCAATCGACAGGTTCTGTACTGTACAGAACTGAACTGCACCTTGGACACGCACTTTGTCGCTTGCTTCCACAGCCTGTATGCTGCCTTTCCTCCTCTGCGTGCAACGGCGTCTGTGTCAAACCCCTCGTTCTTCCTGTCTTGGAATCGTCACGCTTGGTGAGCCACGCTCCAAGCTCCACGCTCCACGATACGCTTGCCACATTCGTGACACTCGCGCTCTCCACCCATCTTTCCGTTCTCTACATCCCCAACGTTGAGCGCACTGCTATCAGTTGCCGCTTCCTATCCTCTTCACACCTGTTTGCGGTCCTCTTTACCGGCTCGGTCATCTTTCAAATCTCCAGACAGCCGCCACCATCCCCGCTTGGCTCCACATCACCGAACTTCCGGCTCTAAACTGTTCCATCAAAATTGTTTTTCGTCTATCGACCACCTTGCAGGCGACCGCAGACCCACCTCATGCTTACGAGCCTTCTTGATTAAGCCGCCGTGACCGCAACAGCGGTCGGCTGATGGTCTGCTTGCCGCTTGCTTGGTTGTTTTCGACGTATCCATTCTAAATCGTAAAGACTCACAGATTTGGGCTGATTGCCTACCACTCCATTGTCTGCTTCCAATCGACCAGAGGCTTCGAGCCGTATTCAGATCGAGTTTCTGAATACGGCATGTCTCCCAGAACGCCGAGTCTCATAGCATCAGCGACTTCAAGATGTCTACGTCGCTAAAAAGCCATCCCTACCAGCTTGAGGCCCATATGCCTCCACTTCATGCTGATGCAGCTACCATTCGACAATACACAAAGAAAGCTTCTTCCAAGCTCGATAATCGCACGTCCGATGTATCATCTGATGCAGCTCAAGCTAAACAAAGCACGGTAGCACCCCCCTCCAAACACCTCTTCGCATCTGCCAAATCCACATCATCCCTAGATAAGATGGCATCGCTTCCGGCAACTGGCCCACCTCATGCTAAAGGATCTCACCTTGGTTCCGAGCTCTTTGACGCTATCGTTCAGGCCGCCGACCCGCGCCATCCTGACCATGCAGCATGGCAGGAACGATACGGCTCTCTCTCGAGTCGATCATCGCGGGCGTCTGTATCCAGCGGTCACAAGCGCGACAAGCTTGCCTCACCTCCTCAGGCTGGCGCACCAACCTCCCGCAAGTCCTTCGACCATTCGGACCTCGCGACCCGCAGAAGACTTGTAGCACGCAAGCCTACTAATTGGGAACTCTCATATCGCCGTTCCAGCGACGTCGGAGGCTCCGACGCCGATGATCCCCTCATTCCTGCCGTGCAGTCGGGCGAAGACCGCACGACACCTGTGCGTGCCTCGTTCGAAGGATCGGTGCGCACTTATCGCTCCTCGTCTGTCACGAGCTCAAGCCATCGACGCCGTGCTCGCAGACTCCGCGATCAATCCCAACCCAAACCGCTCGTTCCTCCTATTCCGCCACCTCGCGTCACCAGCTCGACAAACTGGCAGTCGACCTATGGCTCTCCTTCACTTCCCGAGCTCGCCAGCTCAACACCGCATACGGCGGGGCATCCTTCGTCGTCAGGCAACACGAGCGACAATTATGATCAGAGTCACCTAGCAGTGCATGCACAACGATTACAGTCATCGCCGTCGGCGCCCGCATCGCTCCGTATGGCTCATCCTTATGCCTCTGCAATGGCATTCGAAAAGGAGCAGGATTTGCGACCGTTGCCATCTTTGCCCACCATACTCCAACCTGGCTTTGAGCTGCATGAGACTCCACTACCGGCAAATCGTCGCCACCAAGCAAAAAAAAAGTTGAACACAACATCCACCGACTCCCCTGCAAAGGTGTTTGCTGCCACTTCCCGAAGCGGCGCTTTGCTGGATGGAGACGGCCTTCAGTATGTTCCGCAACGACCGCCGGTGAACAGATTAGGGATGCCGCCCCCACCAGCCAACCTTTCGATGCGAAGTGCAAGTGGATCCGACCAGCTCGCGCCTTCGCGCAAGTCAATGAGCAAGATACGTCAGCTTCTTTGCGACGAGACGCCTGCGCTCGGCAGACCACCGTTGCTAGAGAGGCCGGAGGCAGCACAACGAGAGATGGAATGCGCGTCAGTCTCCCCTCATGGGTCTCCACCCGCAGTCCCACCCAAGAACGTCGGACGTAACGCACATCAACCGACATGGTCTGCTTCTCGCACACCTATTCCAGAACTAAAGACCCAAGAAATCGAAGCGATACAACATAGCACGGATTCGTCTCGTAAGATCGATCTCAATCTCTTCCCCCTGCGGCGCGACGACGAGTTCCGTGCCAATGAATTCGAGATGTCGGATGATTCGGAGCCTGACTACGACGAGAGGGGCGTCACAGCTGGTCGACCGCAGTTATCATTGTCGACGTCCCCCCTGAAGCCGAGAAGAGAGCCTGGTATGATGCGTCGCAGTTTGGACTCGATCATCTCGCCTTTCCGCGCTGGCTTGCTGGGTAGTGCATCACCTGCTACCCGCCAGGTGAGTGCGGGTCTGACCAGCAAATCGAGCCTTGCCGTTTCTAAACACGAGCCTTTTGCCCAGGGCCGACGCAGCTTCTCGGACTCACGCTTCGTCAGGCCTTTCCTCGGTCGCCCCCGTGACGGCGCTCTCAGCAAAAAGACCCGTCCGCTGAGCAAGGTTCTTGACAGACCAGATGACGAGGTCACAGAAGTGCTACAACCCTGCAACGGTGGTCTCAAAAATGGACAGGCCACCTTTTCCATATTCTCTCCCGAGGCACTGTCTCCCGAACTACAAGAAAAGGCTAGCTCCAAGCTCGATGACAGGGCTCAACATTGGACTGAGGCTGAGCTTGGGAGTATCAGGACTTCCACAGCACAACCGCAAATTCGTGGTGGCATATCTCCGTCGGCAACTGATACCACCGCCACTTTCAACGCAGCTTCCATGCGCGGGACAAGGAGGGCAAATCTTCGCGGAATGGTACTGCCGCAAACAGGTCCGGAAAGTGTCGGAGCATCCTGGGATGCTTCCGTCAACACAGGTTGGCCAGATGCGTTCTTGCCAAGCATGGCTAGCTCTCGTAGCCTGGCAAGCACCTTCAGTCGCTCCACCAGCAACCTCCATGAAAATCGCGACTCTCCTTTTGATGCGTATGCTCGCTCAGCTGCCCTCTCAATGCAGCAACGACCACGGAGCAAGTTCGGTGGCTTGTTCACCAAGGTAAAAGGCTCAATAACGTCTCCTTTAGCTTCACCACCTGCGGACACCGCGAGTCCCGCTCCTGTCAAGAAGTCAGAGCGATCATTCCGAAGCCGTGTCAAGTCGTTGACCACGCCTCGTGTCCGCAGCAAGGACGATACGACCAACGTTCCAGCCGTGCCAATTATTCCCCGCCACCTCACTGGGCTTGAATCGGATGAAGCTGGAAGCCAAGAGCAGATGAGCATGGCCCACAATTACAGCAGTCAAACACTGCAGATGGCTGCTTCAATCTCCAATAACTTTGCCACGCCAGACCTTGAGCCAACCCGATCCGTCTGGGAAGAGTCGCCGCAAGCGCTTTCTTCGTCCACTTTCCCATCCGCAGAAAAGGCCTCTCGCTCCATTGGAAGGCTCCTGCGACGTAAAAAGACGCAGGAGGATGTGGATGCCGTTATCGACAGCTTCGTGCCCCTACCGCCCAAGCTGTCTCATCCCGACGCTGTTGACGAGGCTATGCCTAGATCTTCGATGTCCTCCGCTCGAGGATTCGACGTCGTAGATCCAGTAGACTCTTCTGTGAATGTTGCACAAACTCGCACGACCATTCGCAAGACTTTAAGCCCTGCACTGCTCAGCGATACGCCGCAGCCGGGAATCGATGCTACTTTTGAGGATGGAGATCTCAGCTCACTCGGTCACGTCGAGGGTCTGCCCGTTGCTCCGCGAAGCGATTTCAACACTGGTGAGGGGGATACGGGTTTGCCACAGAACATGAACGAAGATGCTGCAGAGGAGCTAAACGAGGCGGCAGGTGATGAGCAGCGCTTCAGATCGCCTCTAGGACGCTTCATCCGTGGTAACGCCAAAACTGATCGACTTTCACGGGTAGAAGAGCTCAGCGAGCGTCTATCGTATATCTCTGATCCTGCTGAATCCAATGCTAACCGCGCCTCCTCATCCATGCCCACCTCACCCAATCCACGCTCGTTCGCCGAGCACAGATCAGTGCGCAGGAGCGTCAGCGGCAATGTGCTAGGGCAGGCAGTACCGCCCACATTGGCGCTTGCAGGTTCACGAGAGGCCCGACCAGGGAAGGTTAGCCTTGACATTCTGCGCCCTGGCAAGAAGCAGGAAGCACCGCTTCGGGACGTTACTGCAGCAGACTCACCGGCATCACTTCGATCTGCGACCCTCAGCTCGCCTGCCACCACGAACTTTGCATCTGCACCCAAAAGCCCGACTACGCCTGGATTTGGTGAACACTTGACACCTTCGTGGCGCTCCACGAGCTTTAGCACCATGCGCACAGGGCGTACTTCGTTCTCACAGGACCGAGACCGATCCCCTGTAGCGAGCCCGATGAGTCCATCCCTGCAAGCGAACCGAGGTGTCGGACACGCTATCAAGCGGCTTGGAATCAAGGGGAAGAGCAAGAAGCTCAGCAAAGGTATTGGACCTTCCGATATCATTGTGCTGGACTTTACGGACGACGAGCTTGGGGATGCGCTCACGCCAGAGATGAGCTCGCGGCCGTCGATGTCTGTCGAGCCGCGTCCATCTTTTGGTGGAGGCGCTCGACCCTCGTTCAGTAGTCTGGCTCATCCATCCATTGGGGGTGCTAGACCGAGCATTGAAGCCACGGGACGCAATAGTTTGGTGGCCACGGAGATCGTCACGAAGTTGTTGGAAGTCGAGGCAAATGGTCTGGTTCCGAGCCCTGTTGCGCCTTTGTTCGGCACTAATGGGCTTGGTCAGCAGCTTCCGAACGAGATGGGCCGAAGCGTCCCTATCGATGGCGATGGAAGCATGAGCGGGGGCGAAGTGGCAGGTCTGGGTATCGGATCTGTGCAGTGGTCTGAGGGCATGCCGTTGCAGAAGACTGACAGTGTCGAAGTCTCAGGTAGCGCCTCGGACGGTACGTTCACCTCTCAAGGCATACATACGCCAGAGAATGGGTCACTATCCCACAGCTACTTATCTCAGATCCCCATGAAGCAAGACTCGACCGGTGTCGCTACCCCACTTGTTGGAGCGAGTATAGATGCGGGATTGGGCACGCCGGCTACAGGACAGATGAAGTCAGCTGAGTTGCTTGCATTTGAAGACATGCTCGGTCGCTTCCCGCAACAACAGAAGGTATTGTTGCAAGATATCTCTGCACGAGTCGCAAAGACTCCGATCGCTGGAGGTGGTGGTTCTAGCAGCAGAGAGGATTCAGCAAGCTTGTCTGGCATGTTTCCGAGTGATGCTCAGCAGTAGCAGCCTCAAAGCCTGACCTCGTCACATACTCCTAGACTAGTGTACGTTAGCACTTGAATCAGAACACTCTTTACTCCATTCTATCATGCCGATTGTCAGCCATCCAGGCCTTGTGTGCTACAGCGGAATCTGGTGCCGTCTTGTTTGACCTGGACTGAGTGCATGTGAGTGGTGCACACGCCTATGGCAGCCGGTTAGGTGACGCGAGGCAACGCGAGTGTAAAAAGGCCCAGAACCAACACAAGAAGGGTCCTTTCAGTGTCAGTCATTTGGAGCCTTCTCGAAGGAAAAATCCAAATTCAGCTCCCAGCCTGAAGAAACAGGTTGGTTTCAGCTTCCTTGACCCCAGCTGACCAACACGAGTTGCACCCTAACCTCCCTCTCTGTTGTTTCCTATCATCCATCTCACTTTCCGCCTCGCTCACGAAGCTTTCCACGGCGAAATGACGACTGAATCGACATCTGATGCGGGATCGTCCAATCTCCTCCCGGGAGGGTTTCATGCCTTTAACCCGCAAGCCGACTTTTCGGACAACAAGGAGACCAACGTTGCCCGACCCCTAACCGACGCTGTGATCACGATTCGAATCATCAAATCGTTCGAGTTCCGCTCTATGAAAGCCAACGTCATCAAATCTATTGACCTCACCACCACCACTGTCGCACAACTCGAAGAACAATGTCGTCAAGAGGTGAAAACTAACTCGGCCTTCCGTGCATTCCGCAGCTATGCAGACAAGCTCGATACGCTCAAACTCTACACTCGAGCTCATGGGTCCAAGACGACAAATCTAATCGTCAACCTCGACCACGACGACTGGGTGCTTGTCGACGAAAATCTCAAAAGTCTGCTCAAGAGTGGACATACAGAGGAGGTGAAGAACAAGGCGAATACAACTTTGGCAGAAATTGGAGTAGAAAACGAGACGGAGTTGAGCTTCTTCAACAACGAAGCGTATGAAGCCTTCCTGGCCAACCCGGACACCAAATGGGATGCCACTGGTTAAGGCCAAGAGGGTTCGGAAAAGGTCTCTCGGTGACTCAAGGTTGGCATTGCAAGACACTTTTTGTCGCGAAAGTAATGCACAGTATACCCTTCCTCCAACTCGGCATCACCTTCTCTCTGGCATCCAATCCGTCAGAGTTACCCGTTCAAATTTGACATGAAACCCGATCCCACAACTTGAAAACTCCCTCCCAATCACCAGTCTGAGCCCCATTGTCACGGAACATCACATGTACACAACGCAATCAAAGCAGCTGTAAATGTAGGAAATCTGAAATGCGTGGAAAGCTCGAATTGCAAAAGTGCGGGCTAAATAAAAACGACAGCGGTATGCAAAGTGACAATGAACACAACAAGGAAGAAAGGCCGAGACGTGGCCAAGAAGCTCTACAATCAATCCTCGATAGCCATGTCCTCGAGATCGTCGAGCAACTCATCCATGCCGACACGCGGAGCATCGTCATCACCCCACTCACTCTCCCCGTCAGTGGTCATACCATCGTCAAAGTCGCCCTCCTCCATCTCACCATTGGCAAGCGCAGCTTCGCGTTCGGCCTTGATCTGAGCCGCACGCTCCTTGCGCAACCTCTTCTCCTCTTCCTTCTTGGTATCCCTGTACAAGTTGACCGTCTGTCGCATCTCTTCGTCCTCCTCGAGCTCTCGTAAGAAGAGCTCGTAGTCGCGCTCGACACGCTGCGAGTCCAATCCACCACGGCGACCGACGGCACCGCGACCGACGGCACCCTCCGCCGAGGCGTCCTCGGCCTCTTTGGCCATGGACTTGAGCTTCCACATACGGTTCTTGGAACGCTTCTTGCGCTCGGGGTATGACTTCTTGACGAGAACAACGTCCGGCAGGCGGTCGACGGGGAGGGTGTCCCAGGTCGCCGAGTTGAAGTTGGCTACGCGAAGGTAGTAGCCCATGACTGTGTCTCCGGGCTGCAGGATGGCTCCAAGATGTGTGCGTGTGTGGTAGACTGCGTCGGCTTCGCCAAATGAAGTTGCGTTGAGCGGTGATACTTGGGCATCGGCCTCTTCAAGACGCCTGTTCTGCACACCGTGCGTGTTAGTGGCGTAACGGCCAGTGGGCTCAATGTCGAGCACAAGGAACTCGACCATCTCAGGAATTGTGGCCAAAGCGGGTTGTGGATCTCTCCAGTACTTTTCGGCAGGTACTTCGGCAATCTGAAGGCTGATGGGGTCGATGAATCGCAGCGAGTTGGTCACCTTGTTGCAAAGGACGAGTTGGCCAATGTTGCCGAGCTGCTTGGCCATCTTGGGCGGCAAGCAGACGAGATCATCCTTGCAGATTGGCGCAATCTCTACACTGTAGGTGAACTTGTAGTTTGTTGTAGATGTGTGAACGTCCATGGAAATGACCTGCTCTGACTTTGTGGTCTTGATGGGGACAACCGAGTTGAGGAACTCGACCATCTTGATGGCGTGTGATCGCTGTGTGTAGAAGAAGTCGAGGCCGTCCTTCTTCTCGTTGATGGAGACGGTGTTCTGATGAGCGTTGTGCTTAAGGATGAGCTGCTCGAGATAGAGGAAGGTACGTTTGTGCTGCACTTTTTGTCGCACCTGTACCATAGCACGCCATGTGTTCTTGGCCGCAAGACGGGTGCAGTCAGGGCACTGGCCATATTGCACAACAAACTCGACTTCAAAGATCTGCTGGAGAATGGTAGATGTGAATACTTCCTTCTGCACTGTGAGCTTAACACGGAGACGCTTGCTGTGCGGCTCTGTCCAGATGAATCCGGCGTCGATAAGTCGAACCTTGTTGAGACCCTTGAGCTTCTTGAGACAGATGGCGAGGAGCTCTCTCGACTCGAGACGAGCGGGCACCCACGAGTTGGGGGGATTGAGATATCTCTCGCAATTACGGCAGAAGTTGACGGTGGCCTGCTTGGGAACGGACTCGGTGATATCGACCGAGTTTCGCAGGCAAGAGAGACAGAGGTTGGCGTTGTTGGGGATGATGGGGGTACCGCAGTCGGCACAGAGCACCATGTGCTGCGCCGCTGGTGGATGATACTCCATTTTTGCTACTCGTCGAGTTGTTGATAGACAAGTTGTTGATAGACAAGTTGTTGATAGATACAAGATGGGCCGAGACCTTCAAGATGATGGTGTCCAAGCAAGAAGAAACTTGATCAAGTGGAGCTGCCGCATTACAAACCGTAGCAAATGCACTCGCAACTGTGGGCTTCACGCGGAAGAAATTTGGGCGCAGCACTTTTTTTTTTGTTTTTTTTTTTTTTTTTTTTTTTTTTTTTTTTTTTTTTTTGTTTTTTGGTGGAGAAACTTTGGCAGCTATGTGGCTGAGTTGTGAAAAAGTTGAGCCGAACCCTGCCAACGCTGCCAAATTTCAAAAAAATCCTGACTTCCTCCACGCACAATTTCCGGACAGTAGCCAGCCAGGCACAAGTAGCCCACATTACCTCGGAGCCGAATTGTCTGTCTGTTAGGCTTGGCAAGCAGACATGTTCAACTGTATTCTCCGAGACCCGAGCATGACTCTTTGACATAACCACCTTGTGTGGAGGAATTCGACTTGCTCGAGGACACCTGCAGCCGCTACAAACTTGCTGCCACTCCCCATCCTCTAACATACACACACTCTCTAGCGACTTCACCACACTCATTTGAAGCTGTTATGCAAGTTTCCTTGACCGATGGAACTGCGACGATCGCACATTGCTAAGCTGAGAGCAAGGATCAGCTGACAGTCCTTCTCTCCGACATCTTTATTGCAACAGGTCTGGAGCATCTTCAAATCTTACAGAGCGCATGGACTCACCAGCGCACGAGTCGACAAGGCAGTTCGTACAGCAGAGCGGTGCTGCTATCTTCACACTGGATGGGTGAGTGTCGAAGTCGGGACAGCCAAGAGCGCCCTGGTCGGAGGCTGTGTTCCATCGGATGATGCTTTCCCGTCGACGTTACTGACATCACGGCGACTCTGTTCGCTCAATGCAGCGAAAGGGGCTCTGGAAAGTCGCAGCTTTGTGCAAAACATTCCGATGGCCGTCTGAGCTGTACTGAGATTGCTCTTGAAGGTAAGTCACAACGTCGGATCCACCGTTGTCCCCGCACAGCTGTTCTGACGCATTTCGGCTCACGCCGCCTTTTTGATCACAGCCAAGTCCCTTTTCTCGACAATGCAGAGCCTCAACTTCTTCTGCACGTTGCCACAGGATCCAACAAAGACGCACATCAACTGCCAGCGCATTCCGTCGTCCTAGCGAGCGTGGGAACAGACTCTGAACATCCGACATGGAAAGTTAGCCACTTATTCAGTCTACCAATAACCTTATTCGACAATACAATCGGTCCCCTGCCACACACGTGTGCTAATGATGCTAGCGCAGTGACTGCGAGTCTAGACCTTTCAACCCGCTCTCACTTTGCCTCCCACAAACGCGCTCGTATCCAGTGCTTCGCTCCTCTAGGTGGCCTCTCGTTTGAACAAGCCAATATGTATTGCTTGTCTATGTACTGCTAGTCTATCCTCAGAGCGCCTCCGAACAGCACTAAGCTTTGCCTTGTGAGCAAGCGTGGTGTCGCGAGCTAGGAGAAGAAATGGGACAAAATCCATCGCGGAGAGCCATGATGTCGTCTCAGCACATTCTTAGGATCGGCTGGCCTGTCAATATTGTTCAAAAAACACAACAGCACACAAAAGGGGGCCAGGAAGACCGCTCGGCACTGCATCGGCCCAAGTTGGACGGAAAAGGTTGGCAACGTTTCCATGTTCGCGTTTCGGAAGCATGCGCGAGCGCAGAGGGTGTGCGATTGCAAACGCTTGGATGGAGATCGCATGCGTGAGAGGCCCCAAGAGTCGAAAAGACGGAACAGATGATGCAGCACCACGTCGCGCATCCGAATTGCCAACCTTTCATGAAGCTGTACCCCTTCCGTGTTTCATACATTCACGATTCACCCTCCATCCACACCGTCGATGGCTTCATTCTGAGCTCTGTCACCAGTCTCATCGTGACGGCGCTTCCGAATCGATCCACACAACCCCCAACAGGGCACACCCCACCTTGACGTCCAGTTGGCCGCTCCTTTCCTTTCCTCTCCTTTCCTCTCCTTTCCTCTCCCTTCCTCTCCCTTCGTTTCCTTTCAACCACACACACTCCTTGACAACACGATCGCTCGCAACTTTACCTTCGTACCGCGCTCGGTCTTTGCCCTATCACCACCTCCATCTGGCACTCTGGCAATCCACGACATCGACTCTAGGACGTCTCGACCCACAGATCTAGTTATCGATCGACTCGTTCGCCCTTCTTTACAGTAATCTGCACTTGCCCGTATGCCCGCGATCGGTCCGAATGAAGTCATCGAACTCCTCAGCAGCAGCAGTGACAATAGATCCTCATCACCACTTCCCGAGTTAATAGCACCAACAATGAGTACCACAACCACCCATCCCGATGGCGATGGCGAAGAGGAAATGCCTCGCTCTTCAGCAGCTTCGCGAGTCTCGCTCGCCAACCTCTTGGGGCCTTCTGGCCCAGGCTCCTCGCCCTACTCCAACTCTCCTCGCACATCGCCTCGCAAGCGCCCAAGCACCGATGCTTCGGGTCCAAGCTTGCAGCCGCCGCCAGAGAATGCCAACAGCAGCTATGGCGAACGTCGCGATCGCCGACGCTCGGACACAACTTCACCACGGCGCGCAACAGCTGTCGAGCCTGAACAGGTATTCCACGATGCCGAAGAACAGACAACGGAGGATGTGCAGATGACGGATGCGGCCGAGGAGAACGTGCAAGAGCCAAAGGATGGCGAGGAGGACGACGATGAGGACGACGAGGACGACGAAGAAGATGATGACGAAGACAAGGCCACCACTGATGCAGGTAGCGCATCGGAAGGCGAGGGAGAGGGCGAGGGCGACGATAAAGGCGAGGGGTCTTCATCCAAAGATGGGGCGAAAGAAGGTGAAAAGGCAGCTGCGCCCAAGAAGCGCTCGCGTCGCCGCAGTCCTTCCCCGCCAGAGATCGCCGCAGCGATCCTTGCCCCCAAGCGACCTACTGTCCGAATCAACATTCTCGAGGCCAGGAAAGATGGCTACCTGATCAACGTGCCCGAGCTCGTGCATGCACAACTCAAATTGGAGGGCCATCCTTGGGCCAAGTGGTACGAAGAGCAGCTTGAGGTCGCAGAGCCAGAGCCTATTGCACCCCAAGGTGGACCTGAGATCCCTCCTGACCTCGAAGGCTTTGGAGGCCTCGCGAAGCTACTCGCAAAGTATCCCACCGGTGAAGGCTCTGGCCCACCTCCCGGAGCAGGCGGCGCAAGCAAGAAACGGAGGCGCCCCAACGACGACAAGTACGACATCGGCCAGTATGACGTGCGCGATCCGTTCGTCGATGACTCGGAGCTCAACATTGACGAGCCGACGCACTTTGCCAAGCCCAAAGCAGACGGCTTCTACGTCACGCAGGGCCCTGTTGAGCTGGCGAAAGCCAAAGCCAATGCTATGGGCAAAGGTCAGCCAATGCTGGGCAAAGACAGGCCCAAACCGCTGAGCATCCGTGATTCCAAGTTTGGTTTCGCTGGCTCTCTCAACAAACTCGTCGCAAAGAAAGCGCAACAGGGCGTCGAATTGCCCCCGATGCCACCGTCAACGTCTCCGTCTTCGATGCATCTGGGCTCGCTCCTCAACAACGGCGACCCGGGCAGCCCTGCTGTGGGATCCGGCTCAGCACTGACTAATGTGCACAGGCAAGAAGGTACGCGCGACTCGCCCATCAAGGTTGACGACAACGACTCTGGTTCCTCTAAATTCTCCAAGAAGAATCGCTATCCCACACTTCCTGTCGACCCGCGTCTCCAGGCTGCGTTTGATGACCTCAAAAAGAAAGTGGACGCCGAAAGCTTTGCCGTCAAGACCAAGTTCCCGCCCTCACTCAAACCGCCGCTGGTCGAGACAGCCAAGCTGGCAGTCATGCTCGGCGAGTACGACGACAACTTCTTCAACCATCTGCCTACCTTCTTCCCGTACAACCGTTTCACTATGATGAAGCTCGTCAAGCGTGAGTTTTTCCCGCACCACATCAAGTACTTTGAAGACCTCAAACAGGAGCACATGGACAAGCTGGGCGCTATGATCCGCGACAGCTACCCGCAGCAGCTCGCCGAGTTCGAAGCTGCGCATAAAGCATGGGTCGATCGTGGGGAGGCGCCAAATGACGGCGAAGCTCCCGAGCCCAGTCGGGCCGCCAAAGAAGCGAATACGGACGAGTCCATGGATGTGGACGGTCAGAAGGAAGGCGAAGACGAGTCGATCGAGCCGACGAAGCGCTGGAAATGGTCCGAGGATATGCGTGAGGAAGTCTTTGTCCTCATCACCATCGAGAATGCCATGAGCGAGATCCGGAACGAGAAGCACAAGCTGGAAAACTCGGCAGAGCAATACAGCGAGATCAATGCACGCAAGGCTTGCTATAAGCAAATGGCAGAGCTCTTCCCCGAGGATGGCTGGACCACGTCGACCAACATTTCGCGAGAATATGCACAGATCAAGAAGAAGAAGGACCGTCAGGAGGCAAGAGGAGAGGAGCTCTTCGGCGATTCCCGGGCAAGCAGCGTTGCCCCGGCCTGATCCGGTGGATATGTACGACAATGGAAGGTAGCGAATGCCAAGCCCCGATTGGAAGACGGCATGCCTTCTCAAACATGTGATAGACGGGCAACTCGGAGCAGGGCTCAAGTCCGACCGCATTCAAGAATCTTCCAATCTGTTCATCGTCTTTGCTAGCCGAGACATAACGCCTCGAAAAGACAAGGCCAGGCCGGCTAGTCGTTCTGGATCTGGGTAAGGGTCAATCGTCGCCGGATAGATGGATGGCGAGGGATCAGGATAGACGAGGTATCCAAGATCTGGATCTCAGCTAGCACTCGATTCGTTGTGGCTGCTTCAATATCATTGTTGGAACAGAACGCGAAGACACATCCATACAGGAAGCTGCGGCGTGCAGCAAGTTGGTGAGGGGAATGCATTGTATCTCAACCCAGATCCTTGGAAGTCGAGCGCAGCACTCATTCACAGTCCATGTGACGTCGATGACGAGTGCCGAGCCACGAAATCTCATCGGCGACAGCAGCAGAGGAGACTGGCAGGCTTTCCGACTCGGTGGCTAGTGGACGTGCTTTTACTCTCACCTGCACCTGCTCATGTGGTCTTCCCCGGGACCGAGCCAAGGCGCAAGTCTTTGTGGCCACATCCTTCCATCCCGGCGTACAGGCACAATGACATTGGGGGAGCTCTGTGCGGCTAGCGAAAGCTGTACACTCACAATCCCTCTTCCTCACAGCCTTTCCGAAAACACTTTTCGATGCTTTGATCAAAACCCGCTTCTTCACATCTGTATTCGTACTATCGTTTGAGCTAGACCGAGTGAATCTGCGCTGTTCAGAGACAGCCGAACGGCAAAAAATACCCAGAAACACGCTCGAGGATCAGCGGAGGCTCTCAGACGGACAGCTGTTTGGAAGGTATCATGTAAAAGCTGGAGCGGGATCGACACATGTCTGGAAATCTGGGATACAGCTGTGCCAAGTTTCTCGAGCCAGGAGGAGGTACTTTGGCAGTGATGCTGCATCTGCTTTGCTCAGAAGGTTGCAGACATGGGTAAGGGCGGGTGAGGGATAATGCCCCTTTCGACGTTCAGAGCAGGGGCAAGAACAAATGTAGCGCCTCTTCAGAGCTCAAGTAGATCCAGCGAGAGCATCCAAGCACAGAAACGGAAGCTCACATTGGGAACATTGACCATCTGACTGTCAACAGACCGCCTAGCCATGATAGGCCTTACGCCTGAGATTGCTCTTAAGACGAAACGTTTCAAGCAAAGCTAAGCGCGCTGTCGAGCTTCAAACTTTACAGATCCTTGGCTGCCGTACAAGGCCAACCTTGCGAGCTCTGGATTGCCTTACCCAACCACCAGCGCTTCTTGATCCATCCTATATGCGCAAGTGGAGCTGTCAAAACCCCCATCGCATTGCTACTCGGGCTTCGCCGTGTTGTCTAGGCGGTTGCAATCGGCGAACTTAGCGTGCGCAACTTGAAAAGACTGCACAGCATCCGTGCGCATGAAGGGTCTGGTTGCGCAAGCTTCAAAAGGAAAATGTCAGTGTGGAGGTTCAGTTCCATGACTTCCGCCTGAAGCTGCGAGCCTCTCATACGAGGCGCAGGTCGTCCTCACCCAGCTTCGCTAGGGCTGGGTGGACCCTGGAAGCTTGGTTGCAAGCCACGGCCAGGCCATTTGTGCTAAATGCGGGCTTCAGGCTGCGACACAGTCCGGCAGCCGAGCTCACAGCATCACGCATGTCTTTCAATGGTGTTTGCCCGAGGCATGCAACATCGAGCAGCGCTCAACAACAGTTGGCGAGCGTGCGGCCAAGGTAGCCGAAGGTGAGCCTGCATACCAACGCCCTAAATACTTGCTGCAGCACTTGCAAATCGCCATAAGAGCCTTCCAGAAAGGAAGCAGATGCGGATAAGAGCATTTCTGGTCTGGTCTTAGACCAGGCGGGCCGATAGAGGATATAGCCGAAGGGGGGGTCTGATAAGAAAACGGCGAGAGGAAGGCGATTCAACGGCCATTCTAGGAGCGGAGTCAGCTGAGTCGGGATCAATCGCCTGCGCTGCTCGGTTTTTTTTTGGTCGGATGGCCCGTGAGCTGGTCCGGAACCACGCACAGCTTACTGGCAACCGTCCACTTGGCACCAGTCCGCGGATAATGAGGGACAGGCATTCCCGCAATACAGTCCTATCCACTTCTTTCCCTCCGCGCTTCCTGCTCCCATCTGTGCTGTCACCTTGATGACCTCCTCGAGCTCGCTTTTACGGACTGCTAGCTCTGCAAGCATCTGAAAACGACTCCTTTCAGGCGCACCAGAATGAGCGGAAATGCCAAATGAGACAAGCAGTGTGGGCGCAGAAGCGGACATGACCGACTTGAGCAGCGCATGCAGGTGCCGGTGCAGGGGCCACTTGAATAGCGTCGAAGCGCAGCTGGCAACGACAATGCGCAAAGGTCACAAGACGCGCTCAAGCCAAAACCTGGCACCCAAGGCAGAGACACACGCTCCAGCCGAGCTTCGATAGAGCAACACTATCTTGGCCAGAATAGGCGCCGAGGCGCAGTACGAAGGGTCACCACGACAACCTGATATCGGGCTAGCCGAACTTCTCCACATGAGCTGACGCGCGGAGCTCGAAAGCGTCTGTAATCTCGCATGGAAAGGAAACGAGGAGGTGGACAAGGTCATTTAAAATTTTAGTTCGTGAGTGCCGATGGGTCATGGGGTCACGGGGTCACGGGGTCACGGGGTCACAAGGCCAAAATGCAATGCACCGTCTAGACCACGTCACAAGGCGGGTTGCGAGGGGTATTATTTTCATTATTTTCTTTTTTAAAAAAATAAAGAGAGAGTGGAACCCTGCATATATACCCCACACTTTTGTGGAGGTAAGTCCAGCTGCGCAGCAGGCCAAGTGCCTCGGCAGCATCGCATTGGCTCAAGCAACACCCGCGGTGGAAGGGAGTTTGGCTGCCTTATCTAGCGTGAGCCTGGCTCGGCTAGATGTGCGTAGAGTCAGAGAGCGCAAACCAAACTCATTGTGTCTCCGGCATGCACCTCATCTCGCCAGACGGCCCCTCGATCCGATCGCTCCAGCAATGCTTTCCGCTGCTCCCAATCGAAAGCACTGCATCTCTTCACTTGATGCTCAGAAGCTGGCTCAAGGCTCAAGGTGAATGTGTTCCCTGAGATCTGGTATTGGGGATGCTTGATCTGGGATGAATCGGGCGGGAAAGCGCTGTCAGCTGAGTGGAACTCTTTTAGTCGAGCAGGAGTGGGCACAAGCATGGCGGCGAAACAAGTAGTGTATCTCCTGTCTGATTTCGTTTGCCCCGTGCTTTGAATTCGTGGCAGACTGTCTCTGGCCCCACTGCGTTGGTGCGCTTGGAGCTTTCTGTTAGGCACCTCGTCTCTCTGTTTCCGTTGCGACTTCGGACTGTTTTCACCTGACCCTACCTGTCTCTGACCCAAGGAATAGAGGTCCCCCCACCATTTCATTCAAGCAGCTTCCGTTTCACCAACTACGTTGTGAAGTTGGGACTCTCTCAAAGCAAAATACTACGAATGTGTCAATGCTATGCCCAACGTCAGCACTTCTGTACCAAAATCGAGCTTAGAGGACGGGGATATAGAATCTAGTGCCATCTCGTTGCTACGGCCCCGGTCAGTAGTAGAAGATTCGGGGGAAGAGGTTAAAAAAGGGTATGCCTCGCCTCGAGACGCAGAGTGCAACTGCGACGAGAACAGAATACCGGTACCTCAACTGGTGAGGAACCAGACCACTGCGTGATGATTGGGGCTGGGTTGCGCAGACACCCAGAAGTTGATTGAGTGTGAGCCACGTCAGTGTGCTACAGACAGCAAGGGCTGTTTGGAAAAGCAAAAGAAGCTCGGGTGTTGGGGCAAGGCTGTTGACCAGAACAGCCTCAGCCTGAGCCAAGCCACAGCCCGGCTGCTGCACTACGAACGAGCGCACCTACGCGGTTGCCACCTTTGCTGCGCTGAGACCAGAGCGTCTCAACAGGCTCCTGGAGTCTGAATTTGGCAGTGCTATGCACCCTCTCACTCTGCGTCTGCCCATATTTTGTTTCACATCAGACCGCTTTTGAACTACTGCTCAACTCCCCTCTGACGCCTGAAGCCTGTCAATTCATAGAATCCCCGCACCATTCTAGCGGCTTCCGCCGAGCCGTGGCCCAATCCTGGCTAGTCCTCGCGCCATCATTTCGGCGCGTTCCGTCTGTGGTGGATGAGCCTCACAGCAGCAACGTCAATGCGCAGAAGGAGCTCCGCTCGTCTGACTGGTGCAGCTCAAAGCGTCTCTGCGATTCGACCTCTTTGCGTGCTCGTGTGATTGTGCCCTTCACTTCAAATCCAGCACTTTATCTGTGTCTCTGCTTCGGCCTCCTCTATTGCGCTTCTAACGCTGTTCTCTCTGGCCCCACGCTGTCAAACACTTGTATGGGACCGTGCGGTCTTCCGGTCAGGGCAGCGTGATCCTATTCATCCTCGAGTATTTCCCTTGGATCACCATCGTTGGGTTAATGCGTATAAAGTCGAGCCCTTCCTTACGGCGCCTCCCTCCTCTTCTCTTCTCTCATCAGAACCTCACACGATACAACCAACTCTCGAGTTGCAATCAACTCTCAAGACTACAACCAGCCAGCTACCATACTACCACTGACGCAGCGTTTGCTCATTGCCATCTTCCAGAAGACATACCTTCCCAGCGCAGTCCCCCGCCGCCGTTGCATCTCTCACACGGCCGCCAGAACCTCTCACCAGAACAGTTGCGGGCGACCTAGATTCTAGTCGTTCGTCCCTGCTCCCCACCACCAGCAAACCTCCTCTTAGCCGTTTGGGCTACGTATCAACCCCTCCAGCGTCTTTAGCGTAGGCTATCCCTTCCCAACCCCTTAACCCACCCCCCTCCCCCCTTCATACATCCTTCATTCAAAATGGGTAAGAAGCAGAACAAGAACCAGGAGCAGGCCGTCGACCTCACCAATGCAGTGCGTATCCATCCTCCCCTTCTTCGACCTAACCTTCGCACATCCTACTTCGTCTTCCTCATAAGGCACACTTGCTGACATTTGCTTTTCAATTGCACTCCTTGCGCCTCCCAATCCTCCTTTCCACAGGGCCCCAAGGACTGCGGTGTGATCTTTGACAGCTCTGATGCGGTAATGGACGAGGCCAAGAAGATGGTCCGTCTCGACCACGTCTCCAAGCCCTGGACTCGTGAGTCCTGGGAGAAGGCAAGGCCCTTCATCCTCGAGCAGCGCCAGAAGCTCGAGTCCAGCGGCTGGGCGGGTACTGACTCTGCCCGCACGGAGCTCTACGTGCTCCGCCGCAACGCTCCTCACGGTGCTTTCACTGAGGACGGCTTCATGTACATCAGGATCCCAAAGAAGTTTATCGACTTCCACCGATCAAGCCGTTCCGCAGATGACGACAAGGCCGAGGACCACGAAGATGGCAAGCAGCGAAAGACCCTTCGCCGCCGCAAGGAGAATGCCCCCTCGTACAAGCTCGATAATGAGTTTATCTGGAAGGTGCGCGTAGATGGTGACGGTGAAAACAGCGACCGAGACCCTAACGTCATCCTCGACACTCCTGAGCCGCTCGAGAACATCTTCTACCTTGTTCAATGTCTTTCGCCTGGCATGGCCAAGCTCGAGTTCAACCGCAAGGATGCTATGCAGCCCAACACCAAGCAGTCTGATCTTCGCGACGACCCAGAAGCACCCGCTATGCGACACCGCGCCGTGTTCGCCGCAAGCGAGAAGATGGTTCGCACTCTCCCTCCCGTCTTCTGGATGAAGAAGAATGAGATCGAGCTTCGCAAGATCTTGGGCGCTGAGGCTTTCGAGGCTACCTACCGCGCCGCACAAGATGCCAAGCGCTCGCACACCCGAGATGTCAAGGGCCTGAACGAGAAGGTCTGGGAAGAAGCTCTGCCACCCCGCTCCGAGTCGGAGAAGAAGAAGAAGGCAAAGGCGCCGAAGGTGCCGAAGGCGGTTGCGGCAAGTGCATGAGGAGCGGCTACGTGTGGCAACTGATCGCGTTTTCTCTTCCTAGGAGTGAACTTGCCCGATCACCTGACTCGTTGTTGCTGCACGCAGCCGCTCCTCATGCGCTTGCCCGCATCCCGCCTGAATTGGTATCGCCTCGTGGCTCGATTCTGTTCTAAGCTCCGTTCTTCTCCGTCTCTGGTTCCTCACTGGCTACCCAAGAAAACCCATACCTACTGGCTCCGACGAGACCGGCTCCGTTTTCCTTGAATCTGGCCCGTATGACTGCTCTCAAGCCATTGGCGCGTCTGCGCTCTCTTCCCCCGCCTGATCGTGTGTCCCAGCAGGGGCTGGCACTGGCTCTGCGTCTGTTTAGTCCAAGCCCACCAAGCACACGCCACAATGACTGTTATGGTAATCACGATCCACTTCGACACGCCCGCAACGCAACGCCTCGCTGTCCACTCAACCCATCGCATCAGCAACCTGTCTTCGCAAATGCCAACTTCGACCCAATCCATCGATCTGCTGTACCATTATCGCACCCTGTTCTCCGCGTCGCTCTTGCATCTTGCATGTTTAGTTTTTCCTCATCGCATCCAATCCGCCACCTCCCGTTTCCTCGCTCACCGTTCTTGCGGGGTTTAGGTATTCTCGTCAATGGCTCTTGTAGTAGTATCGTCGCAATAACGCATAAGCACAAATCTGAATCTGAACACCGCTTTCTACAATAACATCTGCTCCTTGTGATCGATTGTGTCTTCCGCGTGCTTTGGATCTACCATGTATGGGGTCGAAGCTTTCAGAAGATGACAGGTACCCTCGACCACCAGGCAAAAAGCCGTGGGTTGCGTCTTCAGCCATGCAATTTCGTTCTCGTTCTCGCCATTGTTCATGAGAGTCCTTCGGGCTACTCGAGTTGCATACAGACTTGTTTCCGGTCGACGCTATGCTTGAAGGACCCAAGACACATTCCAAATGGTCTTGCCTAGAGTACATTGGGCAGGGTACGACATATCGACATCACTTTGATTCTGCCTCATCGGCCTGGTGTTGTTCTCCCTGAGCATTGTCTTCTGCCGCTTCGTCGACTCGCTCTTCATCCTGCTCCTCGGCCTGTTCTTCTTGCTCTGGTGTAGGTGGACGCCTTGACCCGATCCAATCCTTCCTGGACTGACCTAGAGCGGAGCGCAGCTTGTACTCGTACAAGCCCTCTTGACCCCAAACCTGTTCCAAAGCCTGGTCCTGTTTCCACTGCTCGCCCTGCTCTGTGAGTCGCTTCCTTGCTTTCTCTTGAAGCATCTTTGCCTTATCCGACAGACCCTCTGACATGACTGGCGCATCTAGTTCTTGAATCAAAGCCTGGTTGACTTCAACATAGTTTGATCCCCAAACTTGGTCAATCAAGGATGGTCCTGTCGGGACTGCGAGAAGTTTTCCGTCTGCTCGGTCGATGTACCTGAAGAAAGGCGCTGGCATATCTTTGAGCGCTTTACGCGAGAGCTCTTCTTGACCTCTGCGTCGCGCCTGTTCCGCCTCCTCATCCGAATCTTCCGCACTGCCTGCTCGGGGGAGCTTGTTGCGGCTACGACCTACTTGCTTTTTAAGCAGACGGTTGATGGTCTCGACCTTGTCGTCTTCGAGCTTCTTTTCGACTTGGTTCTTGCGTTTTCGTGCGGTCTCGGATCGTCGAAGCGCAATCTCGTTTTCGGTGAGCTTCTTCTTGCGATTGGGGTCGAACATGGGCAGTTCCATATGTTCAGATTCGACACCTCCTTCGCGCGCGAGTTGACGGGCTGTTTTGCCGATGATGGCTTGCATCTCGGCTGCGGTTGCCTCGTCGGGTTCGGAGGCGTCCTCGTCGTCAGAGCCGGAAAGGGCCTCGCCGTCGACAGTCGCTGCACGGGAGAGCTCCATGTCTTCGTCATCCAGCTCGTCGTCCTCCGGAGTAGGGATTTCGTCTTCGTCCTCGTCGGAGTCTTTCCCCTTTCCTCGGGGCTTCCACTTGACTTTGCTGGCATCTTTGGGGCGACGGGCTGGCGGCGTGACTGCAGCAGTGACACGAGATGGACGACCTTTGGGCACTGGAGAGGCCTCTTCTTTCGCGGCTGTGGAATTGGGTGTCCGGGTGAGCTTGACTCGAAGTGACTTTTTGCTGGCGCTCGTAGTTGGTGTTGAGTTGACAGCTGCAGAACGACTCGATGTCCTAGCTGATCTCTTTGTTGCAGCTGCAGCCCTTGTCGACCCTGCCGACTTGCGACCCGAGCTTCTCGATGCTGTCCTTGTCGACGAGGGCACATCGTACTCCTCGTCATCCTCGCCCAACTCGTCGTTGTCCTCCTCCTCTACATCGTCATCATCATCCAACAGATCAGCATCATCCTCCAGAGCATCGGCTACCTCGTCTTCGTCCTCGTCATCATCCTCCATTGCACGCACGATGCGGCGTCGCTTCTTGGAAGGCGTGCGCGATGCAGAAGCCATGACTTTTTCATCGTCCTCGTCGTGGAGATGGTCGCTTGCAGAGTCGTCACCAGTGAGTTCGCTGCCGTCGGACAAGGCGTCGTAGTCAGTAGCCATGCTGGTAAAGCAAAGAGGGGATGGCAGATGATAAGCCTATCACTCGGTCGGAAAGGCGGGCAGCGGTGGTTGGCGGCAGGGTTTGATGAGATTGTCAGCCAAGATTGAGTTAAGCTTGATGTGGCGGCGCGGCTGAGGATGAGCTGCAGCAAATCGATTCGAGCCAGCGCCTCTGTGAATCGTAATTCGACGAGTTGGTTGAGTGCTCGGTTTGGTGTGAGCAGGGGTCAAGCGGCTGAATGCAACCAGACCAAAGCTGAGACGTGAAATCATCGGGAGATAAATTGAGACGAGATCCAAATCGGCGAGCTCCAAATCGGCGAGCTCCAAATCGGCGATGGGACAATGGGCAATGGACGCGTGTGGCAGCAGAGCCAACCAAAAAGTGTTGGTCTCAGCCAACGCCCACGCCTACGCCCACACCTCAGTCACACGCTGCTCATGCTGCATGATCAAGGGCCTGTGCTGACCGCTCGCGCTTCACGTTTCCAACTGCTCAGCACAACGCCCGTCCCATCGTCGACCCTCACTCTCCCCGTCAGCCTCGAGCTCCAGTTGCGATAGCGTCAGTACTCACGCCTAGATCCCTGCTCAGCAGTCCTCAAGCTGGATTTGAAAAAAGACACGATTCGACAGGACACACACCGACTCGTTCAGACCAGCCGACAGCCCAGCATCACGGCTGGTCGAGGAACAGCGTTCGTGACGCACTTGACTGATCCTAGTAGGACAAAGGCAACAAGATGTCGGCCTCCGCTGCGTCATCATCTGGCAGCCACGATGCTCCTGACGGCGGGGCCCAAGATAAATCGAGGTGCGTACCATGTTTCATTTTGTCGCGCTGGAGCCGTCGAGCTTGTCTCTCACCGTCATGTCTTGCTTTGCGTTTGCATCATTCCTTTTCAGCGTCATTCTCAAGGTTGGAATGGTGGGTGACTCTCAGATTGGAAAAACGAGCTTGATGGTCCGCTATGTCGAAGGCAGCTTCAACGAGGACTACATCCAGACGCTCGGTGTCAACTTTATGGAAAAGACCATTTCGATCCGCAACACCGAGATCACCTTTTCCATCTGGGATCTCGGAGGGCAACGTGAATTCGTCAACATGCTCCCGCTCGTATGGTAAGGCTCTCGCCCTCTTTAGAGGCTGCTCATGCGGGCCATCCCACATTCTGACGTTTTCCTCTTGCATCTTCCTCGTATGGCAGCAATGATGCAGTGGCAATCCTCTTCATGTTCGACCTCACACGCAAATCCACGCTCAACTCGATCAAAGAATGGTATCGACAAGCAAGAGGCTTCAACAAAACGGCCATTCCCTTCCTCGTTGGCACAAAGTACGACCATTACGCCACGCTCCCGCGCGAAGAACAGGACGAAATCACAAAGCAAGCAAGACGCTTCTCAAAAGCCATGAAAGCGCCGCTCATCTTTTGCTCCACCAGCCACGCCATCAACGTGCAAAAGATCTTCAAAGTGCTCCTCGCTAAAGCATTTGATCTCAAGTGCACCATTCCCGAAATAAAGGGTCCCGGAGAACCGCTACTGATCTACGTAAGTTTCCCACTCCCATTCTGGTTCCACTCGCAATTGCTTTGCGCACCTCTTCCAATACTGACTCTGGCCAAATTCTTGCCACTTATTGTAGCTCGATGTTTAGTTCTAACCCCACCTAAGACGCTTGTTGATAACCACCGCTTGACTCACCCTTTCGTCTTTCAGTATACCCCCCTCCAGAAGCTCCCTGGTCCACTTCCACTCGTTCGCCGCTCAGGCTGTGTCTCATCCACGCAACTTTATCGCATCCTTTCTTTTAACCAGTTGAAATCACACTTGTTCGGCACGTTTCTCAAGCCACCGCCGCGAGGGCGCAACATGTTTGTGCGGTTTTGAAGACTTCATTCCAAGTGGTGGGGGATTCGAAAACCAGTGAGGGAGAGGCTTCTCACACGCGACGAACGACGAGACCGTGCCTGATACCGGCCATAATCACCGCTTTGGGGACGACGCTAAACGCGGCACCTGGCTCTGGCGGTGCCTTTGCGGTATCCCACTCCAAATCGGCGGGGACACCCAACTCGATAATGTGGACTCTAACCCTACCGAGAAGGGTGGAAAAGTTGACTCGAACATTGGTGAGAATGACTTTGGCTGTAAACGGACCTCTCAGACTACCTCCCTCGAAGGTGGGGTCTAGGAGCGAACGTCGGAGGAGCAAGTGGAGCCAGAAGCGTTCGGCAGCACGCATGAGTGATTTTGCCGTGACTTCCTGTCTCTCCAGCTGAGGTAGTATGCCTGCGATTTTGTGAGGTAGGAAGCAAGGTTTACCATGAACCAGGTGATGCTTGATCTGCCAGTGTGTCAACATGTCCACATATCGACGCAGAGGACTAGTCGCTCGAACGTAGCCGCCAAAAGTGATTGCATCCCTAAAATGTGGCGCAGGAGCAAACGGACAAGAAGCATTGTCCGAAATACCAAGCGAGAAATGACCCCGAGGACCAGCAGAATACCCACCCGAACTAACCGGAAGCCCACGAACCAGAAAGTCTTCATACGACACCAGACCGTGTCCAACCTGTCCATCCTCACAAACAGGAGAGACCGTTACCCCCGAATCGTTCGGAAGATTCGTTCGCAATGCCAGCATCTCTTCGGCCTCCTTCATCGATTCTGGTCGCTGCAGGTGTCTGTATGCAAGGCCAAGATTGTGCTTACTTCCGTAAGTTGCAGCGACACGTCCAGCGAGAATCATGATCTCGGAAACCAAAAACTGTGCCAGCATAGAAATGTCATTCGACTGATCGGACTGCGAATCCACAGACAGGACGTCGATGGTCGGGAATCCAGCGAAAAAGTACGGCCGTTGCAGTGCCGAAGCCAACGCCGGAACGCCGGGCATGGGTAACGGCGAGACGCTGGGAGACGTCCGAGGACGGCGGGCAATAAAAGCGCTGCATCTCGCCCTATTCTCGCTGAGCTTGCTAGCCACTTGAAACAAGAGCGAAAGTTCTTTCGATCCTGCTCCCCGGACTGGAGAGGAATCTGCAAGAACAGTGCCGACCTGGTTGTAAGAGATGGTTTGAACGTCGTGCACGAGTGCAGGTCGCACTTTCGTGTCTTGAACCAAACCGGTTGAAAGATCCAGCAGCGCACTGAACGTCATCACGCGCTGACCATCGCTGCTAGCCTCTCCGCCTGCCGTGGAAGTGGTGGAGCGCAGGCCAACACCGCTGCGCACGAAATCGTCTGGAAGCATGGCCCACCGTGCCTCTGGGAAGTACAAAGTTTGGAAGCGTCGCTCGGCTCTTTGACCAAGCTGGTCGTCAGGCTGAATCCAAGCGGTGGGATCGGCAATATGTACGTGTACCCAAGCCTGCTCCGACTCTCTCCCTTTGACAGGCTCGATCGAGATACCGTCGTCCAGCTCAAACGCGCCTTCATCGTCGATAACAAAAACGGTGAGATCTTTCCCGAAATCATGCCTGATCGCCTCAACTTCCTGGTCGAGTGACAGACCAAACCTTTTAGCTGTGCCCTCGGTCGCTACACCAGTTTGCTTCTCCAAGGCCGCAGCCTCGCGTTCTGGTTCACCCTTATCCTCTCCGAGGGTCGCCTTGCGGAAGGACGCATCCAATCGAATCGGGTTCTGCCACGGTGGCAGCGCACCAATCGACGTCAGGAAGCGCATCACCAACGCATGCTGCAAATCGCCGCCCGCATGCAAATCCGTGCCGACCGTCTCGAGAATCGTCTTGCCCAAAGGTCGACCTTGGTCCGCCAAGAGCAACGATGCTGCTTCGTCGACGTTCATGAGATCATAAACGCACGGATGGGGCAAAACGCGGAAATGACCACCGGCACGCTTGACGATCTCCATTGCGATACTTCCATGCGTGTTTTCCTGGACTGCTCGACGGGAGCCAAGACTGGCTTGGAGGAACTCGATGATGGATCTGTCTTGAGCAGTCCATTCAAAGTTCAGATCCTCGTTGGGGGTACTCACAATTCGAGGCGGTCCCGAAGCATCATGTGGGTGCGACTCGGCCCACTCGCGAACTTTTCCGGCTTTACGGCAGAATGCATCGATGTAACCTTGCCCTTCAGAACCGGGTGGGTCTGCTATCCATTTCTTGATCAAGTCAAGATTTGCCCTTTCCGCATCGGTCCTACAGGTGAAAAGCTGACTCGTGCGATGCGACAGCGCATCCGCCAAAAAATGCGTCGGACAAGACATGAGCAGCGAATGCGCGGCGTAAATCGTGCTTGCTGTGAACGCCTCCTTTCGTTTCGTTTCGCTACCTTTCTCGTCCGCGCGGCGAATTTGCAGCTCGTGCATCAATCTTGCAGCTTCAAAGGTGGTGATGGTACCGGTACGAAGGTCCATCCTGTTCTTACGCAGCTTTGCCACTTCTCCCGTCTGCTGTGATGCATTGTCTGCGAGGAAGAGAGACTGAAAGCTGGGCAGGAGTCTCTGCACCTCCTTTTCCTTCTGGCGCTCCAGGATGCGCAGCTTGTGGCAGATCGAAGCGCGAGCTTCGAATCGGGGCTCGTCGATAGGCTCTTCTTGCAGTGTACTTCTCTTTAATGGTTCTGCGTCTCCAGAAGAAGTGTACGAATAAACATCGTGTGAGCCGTCGCTGTCGGCGGGTGTGTCGCGGCTGTTAGTCGATAGAACGTAGCGTTTGCTTTGTACTGCTCCAACGTGGGATAGCTCCGTCTCGATAACTCCTGGAATCTGCATCATGACATCGTTTTCCTTGAACAAGACAACGTGTCCTGATGCGACGAGGATAAAGAGGTCTTTCGTATCGGGGTTAGCACGCTCGGTTGTTGCAGAATCCTGCTCTGCATGCAAGGCATCATCTGGAGGCGGAAGAACGATTCCGATAGCTGTAGTGGTGCGACGAACCTCGACAAAGTCTCCCGGTCTCAATTGTTTTCTCGGCGCGATGAAATCGCGGGAAGAGATCTTTGATGCTGGCAAACCACTGCGTCCAAACTCGTCGGTGTCCGTAGCCCACAGTAGCGGCTGAGTGAGCACGGCCGCAGAATGCGTGCCGAGCAGAACTTCGACACTTTCGGAAGCCAATGCGCGCACCATGCTTTTGCTTGCATCTCGAGAGAGCTTCGGTCGACCTACGTTGCGACGCGTGCTCGGGCCAGGAGTGCGATTCCAACCAGAGTACTGATCTGAGGTGTCTTTGCTAATCGAGTCGGCATATCGGCCAAGTCTGGATGCTGTCAGAATCGTGTCGGAGACTCTGATTTGCTTTTTCTTTTCGTTAAATTTTTTAGTCCTGGAGAAGCCAGCTGAGCTTCCACGATCTGTGCTTCTAGCTTCTAGGGAAGGGACGGAGGTGTGGATGGAGCGGCGAATTGTAGCAAAAGCTGGGGTGTTTGCCGCATGGATGCCCTCGAGTGGGACCCATAAAGAAGAGGCATTCAACCTCATGCTAAGTCACCTATAATGAGCAGTGAACCCGCTGTTGTAGTAGTGAGGTAGAGTAAAGCAAGAGGGTGTGAGCAAGGCAAGAGAGGAGAGTGCAACTTCGGCTGAAGAAGAAACTTTCGAGCGTGACGGGCGGCGCAAAATTGGAGTTCAAAATTGGAGTTCAATATTCATGATTCGGAAGTCGGCAGTGAGAACCTCGACTGTGAATCACAATCACAAATGGCTAAGCATGCCTTCATTCATCCATCCTCACTACCAACACCTATGAAGTGGGCATCGTCGGGTCTGATGGTGTTGTGACGATTGAACGACGCACATAACGAAGGACAGAACTAAATGAAAGCGTTTGACAAACATAATACTAATCCGAACGAAAGTGTAGAGCCTATCCAGAGGCCACCGAGCTTGAAGCTACGAACTTGAGAGTGCTGAAGGAGAGTGTTGGTTAGGCGACAAAGGCCCATCTTTGACCATACGTCAGGTCCTTTTCCTCTAGATGCCCGATCTCTGACTCGATCCCCACGTCCTCCTCGCCCTTCTCTCCCGGCGTCAGATCCTCAAACGGATGCCAGCTAGCCCTCCTGTCCAGTTTGAGCCTCTTCTCTCCTCTCGCTTCCATGCCTGCATACAGCTCTCGAGCCTTGTCCCCATCATATCTGCGGCCTACCGCACCGATCTTTCCCAGAGTCTCAAAGAACACTAGGAAGACAAGACTAGCAGTAACGGTACCCATCAACGTGAGCGAGTTCCAGTTCTTCTTGAGCGGAAGAAGACCGAACTCGATCGCAGCGAGGAACCGGAACAAGATGCGTGTCCAACGGGGGACCAGGGTGGATCCGTAGACGTCGAGGTTCTTGTGCATGCAGCCGATCAAGCCGAGGCACAGCATGACACAAGAAGCTGAGCCGCCAAAGTACCACACGTACCCTCCTTTGATCTTGTCGTGCGAGATGAGCGAGGAGAGCGACGCGGCCATTAGGATCAGCGATGCGGTGAGAGGATAGTGAATATGGCCGAAAGTGATACTGGTGAACGAGTTGCGTCGGAGAGCATGCTGGTAGACGCGACTTCCGTCTGAGTCGTAGTAGATCCAGATGACGAGCACGCTGATGGTGATGCCCAAGGCCGCGCGGCCGAACTCGGGGTTGACGCCGAAATAGCCTGGTTTGGCGACAAAGTTGCTACTGATGATGGACTCGCCAACGATGAGGATCACAAACAGGACGTACCTCTCGATCGAGTGCTCATGTGACTGCGCAGGGATAAACATGTGGTTGCCCGTACGCTTTTGTCTCCCATGGAAGAGCTTGATCGCTGCCGCGACGACGTATGCACGCACAAGCTCGACTAGAATACCGACCGACATGAGAATGATAATGAGCAGAGGATCGCTGACAAGGGTGATGGGGATATAGATAGCGGCAATCACGGACATGGCAAGCGCATTGAGCCACAACGCTTTCCGAAACTTGGGCAGGCAAAAGCCGTAGTAGATGTAGATACCCAGCCTCCACAGCTTAGCAACGAGGAAGAACCCGATCGCAGCATGAATCGCCCTATCGTATCCATCGGTGAGCCAATAGTTGCCGAAAGCAGGCACAGCCAGCTGGACATTCTCGGAATCAGCTGCCGAAGCACCACCAGCACGGCGGAAAATATGCTGGAGTTCAGCGATGATCCCGTGAGCTTCGAGCTGAGTGGGCGCATCACCCGTCGCTTCTTCACTATGCAGTTTCGCCAGCAGCTCGGGTGTAGCTTTGACGAGCTGAACACCGGACACATTGGCGCAGTACCCTCCGAGCAAGATCATCCATCCAAGCAAAAGGAGCCTTTCCAGCACATCATCCGTGCCACTTGTATTGAGAAAGAGCCTCACATCGGTCCAGATTGAGAAGCATGGCCAGAAAGAGAGCACGAACTTGAGCACATTGATCGCCGAGCTGCTCTCGGCTGTTGCATGGCCCAGCCCGTTGACCACGGCGACGAAGATGAGGTCAAACACGAGCTCGAACTGGCTCGGTTTTCGTTCGTCTTTCTCGCGGTAGAGCTTGTTACCATGCAACCATTGGCGGATCACGGGTCGCTTGAGTAGATGGCGGAAGGTGATGGGCACATCGTCTCCATGCACCTCAACATGGGGCTTTTGAGATGCCTTGCTCCCATCTCTGCCGTGGACCAGGTCGAAAAGACTACCAGCACGAGAATGCTGGTGGAAACCTTTGGATCTGCGACGAAGGTGTATGTGAGAGTTGGTATGGCCCTTAGAAGCAAGGAGATCTTCGACACTAGACTGGACAGTGTACCGACTATCTTGGGTGTAGTCGATTGCCATGGGCGGGGTGTGCGTGGCAAAGCCTACCTGACTGGAACCGGAGTTCGTGTGACCTGTAGTGATGGGCTGAAGTGGAATGACAGTCTCGTGCTGACGATGCTGTTCGGTTGTCTCTACATCATGCCAGCTAGTGGCGGAGGGATTGGATGGCATATGCTGAGGAGGATCATGCGTACTGTCGCGGTAGTGGTGACCGAAAGGTCCATAGAGGTTTGGGTCGATGACCTCCTCCTCGCCATCCTGCTTTGCTTGTACCTGTGGCGAGACAGGAGCGGTGTCACCCCGAACGGGCCGGTGGAATCCTGACATTGAAAGGTCGGCAGTGGTGCTCAGGGCCGGTTGCTGACGATGTTAAGGCTTACAACGTAACGTGAAATGTTGACAGCTTGGTAGATGGAAGGTTATATTCAGGGTTGGCAGATCTGTCTGGACAGACAATGATTTGGAGGTCTTATCAGGCTGCTTGAGATAAAGCTCGATAAGACGTGAAGGATGAGGACAAAGCGTGAAGCCGCTCTGATGAAGTGACGTTTGACGGGGTCGCCAACGATCGACTAGGTTGTGGGAAATGGGGAGATGTAGGGCAAGTGGTGGCGTTGCATCAGCCGACGGATGGAGCAAGTTGGCTAGGGGTGGGACGGTGGGATGTTTGTAGTCGATGAAGCTAAGACAGTCAAGCACGAGATCCGAGCGGGAAGAATCATTGACACTTACCGGTTCAGATCGATTTGTATGCATGCAAAGCAATGCAATCGATGCATGTTAACCACAAAGGGGCTGTGCGCGGTCAAAAACACAGAGATCCGCTCTCTACCCCCACTCTATGCTTGACCCTCATCATCGACACAATCTCGACATGGTCTTCTGTCTGTCATTGCGATCATGAGGAGCGCTTTTCAATCCTTCACTCACAGTCGGTCTGGAGAGCAAACCTTGCGTGCAGCAACTTTTCTTGTGTGCGAGTTTGCTCTTCCGGAAGGACAGCGTTTGACACGGACGCCAAGACCCGGGAGCATGCATGGCTTTGCATACAATCCGTCGTGTCAGTCCTGTCGGTTCTCGTGCCCCGATTGTTCGGGTGCTATTTCTAGAAGCGCGGGTCTGGTCCCCGGTGTGAGACCAACACTTGTCACTATCGCAATTACCACCCCGCTCAGCCACACGAGCCGCTTCTTCTGCCTGTACTGTACAGTATACGTTGCTCTCTGCCGAGAAAGCGCTGCGGACAACAGAATTCCATGTTCTCACCATGAAGAGTCTCAGCCTCACACAACCACTTTGACAGCCATGTTCCTTCTGAATACAGTGATTAAATTAAAAGTACGCATCATACAGGGTGGCGATGCAGAACAAACATACAAAACAGCCATGGTGTTACACCTAAAAGATTCCGTTGCGACCATCCTCGAACTCGATCGGCTCGTCATTCTCCTCTTCTGACTCCTCATTCTCCTCCTCCCTACTGAGGCTCGCATCCCCGTGGTGCTCGTCACTCTCATCTTCATCCGCCTCCTCAACGAGATGCTCCAGGTTGCTCTTGCCACGGAACGTGTTGAAGCTGTAGAAGCTCGCGCTGTTACTGGGCCCAAGGCTTCCCAAGTTGCTGTTCGGTGCGGTTCGCTGCGATCGCGCATGCGACTGACTAGCCAACATGGAAGGCTCAGTGTCGCTCTCGGCAGCAGCAGCTTCTTGGCTAAACCCGCTGTCGCTGAATTGACTTGGCGACAGGCTGTTGTCAATAGCGCCCGGCTTACCATTCGCCTTACCTGATCTGTAGAACTTCTGCGAAGGTTGCCGAGACAGCGAATCGTACACGTCGAGGTCCATCAGGAAGCTCACAGGTGCTGAAAGGCCTGCCATCGGAACAGGTGCTAGCGCTGCCAATGAGACAGCAGCATCATCATCCACCATGGTCCTGTCTCCAGTCGAGTTTCTGGTTGCGCCGTCCGCCGAGCTGTCGCTACCAGCTACGATCCCAAGCCCAGTCGCTGCCGGAACTGCAGCTGCGTCAGATCGTGCAATTACGTTATTGCGAAAGATTGAAAGAGGCTTTGGACCATTCTGAGCGCCCTTCTCGCCTGTTGCAAAAGCGCCATTGATCTGCTTCGAAGCATTCAGTTTCTGCTGAGTGGGCGTCGATGCGCTGTTGGCGTCGACAGCGCGCAGTGGCTTGGTTGAGGAACTGTGCTCAAGTTTGTTGTTCCTGCTGCCAGGCATGGCGAGGTGGCTCTCAAGCGACAGTTTAGCCGCTGATGGTTCCTGGCGGCTCTTAGCACGCAGAACACTAAGTCCAACCTGAGCCTGACCTGTCTCGAATCTCCTATGCAGCTCCGACATGGATTGCATCTTGTTCAGCGAGCTGATAGCTACTGGAGCCGAGACATCGCTAGGACGACCGCCACGAGTGTCAATTGAAGTAGCGCGCGATTCGAATTCTATGTCCGTCTGCTGAGTCTCGAATGAGTCGCGAACACGTCCGTCGTACGAGATCTTTCGCATCGCCGATGCAGATCGTGGACCAGAACTGAGACCACGAGCGGGTGAAAAGTCACTGCTGAGATCCGCCATCGATCCCGACGTTGGCAGTGACGCCTGCGACTTGCTAAATCGACCAGGGAAGCGGCTCCACAGGCTTGATCGGTTGCGCGAGTTGGTGCTTCTAGCTACACTCGAGCTCAAGGCTGCCGAGCCGGTCGAATTGCTGAAGCTTACATCGAGCTTCGCAGCTTCGGTCTTGCTTGAATTCTTCCCGCGAGATCGGCCCAGCGAGCGAGTCTGACGGCCGTTCTGGTTGCCTCCTGCCAACATGGCTGCTCGCGCCTCCTTCTCCTCGACGGAAAACATTGGCTTGGGTGTCTTGAGTGACAAGTCACAGCCCGCCTGTGCGAGAATTCTAGGCAGATCCATGTGCCCATCCGCTGTGGTCATGCGGTGAGTAAATGTGCATTGCAGACCGGGTCCCAGGATAAAATCACCGCCAAGCAGCTTCATGTCTCCTGGATTGCGAATCGGCATGTCGAAAAGACCCTTCTTGATGGCAACCAGAATACCCTTGGTCATGCTCATGCTCGCGTAGTCGGGACGAGCGCACACAGGGTTGGCGTCGTTGGTTCGCAGCGTCATTCCAAGGGCCCTATACACATTGCGCTTCGGATCGGCGTACATTGGGTATGACACCTGCATCACCTCGCGATACGCCTTGATGACGTGCCAGTCACCCTGGCCAACAATAACAAAGTCCAGGTTGCCCTTCTTGAGTGGCAGTGGATCGATGTTCCTAATCGACATGGCAAACTGCTGGCAGAAGCCGCACCACCAATGTCGAAGAAAGCAGACGAGCGTGCGGCGCTTCTTGAAGAGATCGCCAAAGATGACTTTTTGGCCCTGTTGGTTGTAAACGAGGCACTGAGAGGCCTCAAAGAGCTGTATCATGGAGGGAGGATGAATAGCATACGATCCTTCGGGAATGCCGGCCTCACGAGCAGCCGCCTTAACCTCGTCCGACTCGTCCTCGTTGAAGATGTTCATAAGCATGCTGTTCTTGGCCTTTGACTTGGCAGTTGGGTCAAGCGCCTTCTTGCTCTTGTCCATCGAAACGGGCCGCGGTTTGGAACCTGTGGTGCTCTCAGCATCGGCGTTAGGATTCCTAATCCGATCAACAATCTTGAGTTCTTGCTCGAGACCCCAGCCACCAGGCAAATGAGCTGCTCCTAATGTTCCATTGCGTGCAGCTGCCCGGATGCTAGCCGACCTTGTGCTCGCACCATCTGAGCATTTTGATTCATGAATGCTGGCCGACTTTTTCTTTGAATCGAGGAGCGAGTCTCGCTTGCCAAGACTGGCGGTTTCGCTCTCACTGCTTTCGGGCGGTTGGTGCTGCAAGAATCGTACTGCGTTTGGGATGGATGGCGAGGCGTCCTGCAGAGTCTTTCCCTTGCTCAGCTCATCCTTGTCGAGAACAAATTGCTGACCTTCCACTTCGAGCACCGACTTCTGCGCTGCATCACTAGCAACGCGGAACTGACCACCGGACCCAACAGGTGCGGTGATGGGTCTCTTAATCGTGGCCCGCGAAGGTGTGCGAGACGCGATGGACGATGCCGCGCCGCCTGCCGTGTTCGGGGACGCACCGGTGTTCAATTCGTTAGCACCTGAAAGTTCGCGGGACGAGGTGCCAGCCTGTGGTGCCCTCCCAAGGCCGGGCCCGGATTGACCTGACATACCGGCGGAAGCAACTGCGGTGCTGGGTCGCTTGCTGCTCTTATCCGGGAGACCGTGAACACTATTCGCATCTTTCTCAAGCATGGGAGCCTGAGCCGCCTCTTGAGCCAGGCGGATGAAGTCCGAGCCGCTAGGGGTGCGCGTGTGCGGATTTGTTCGTACTTCCTCATCTCCGGTTGGCAATGAAGAAGCTGCCTCTCTTGCCGGGCTTTGCTGTGGTGAAGACTCAGCGGCATCTGAACAAGTTCCGCTCGTTACACTTGGACGACGTTCGGACTCGTCAGCGTCTGACGGAACAGGCTTTCTTCGGATGCGATAGGTCGAGGTAGTGCTGGCTGCAGAGCCAATCGACGTGGAGCTCCCGCGCCTACCATCGCCTGGGATATGATGGCTGCTACCGTTCACTTTCCCGTCAGGAATGACAAGCGTTCCAAAAGGACTAGCTGGGCTTGCACTTGCTTTGATTTCGAGCGAAGCCTGGGAACGATGAGAAAGGACCTTGAGGGGTCTATTGTTTTCAGCGAATGGGCGGAACATCTTCACTGGGTTGCTGGTGGGAAACACTGCCTCTCCTTCGGTCCATTGGGGCGCTGTTGGTGTTGGGGGCACGACCTCCCCGAGCATGGAGGCTTCAATAGCAGGAGCAGGTACTAGTGGCGTATCAGCAGAGGACTGCGCGCTCACGAACACGGACTCGTCATCATCCTGCGGATGTTCGTCGCCCGCTTGTACTGTGGAAGAGCTATCCTCCTTGGCGCTGACAGGCTCGAACGATGGTTCTGCGCTGCGGATACCATCACCCTCTTTGTCTTCAGCGCTGGACCTTGGTGTAGTAAACACTTCAGCAACCATGGGTTCGACACGAGTCCCGTTTTGAGGTTGCCACGTTGTAGCTTTGGTTGTCACGCTTTCTTCGTGACCACATCCTGAGGACGCAGAGCTCTGAGCTTGGTGCATAGCATCGTCGCCCTCGAACTCGATATTCTCAATCGAGCGTCCCTTCTCCTTGGAGGAGGACGTGGCGGAAGAGTCGGTGGACAACATCGAGTCGCGCTTGGACGATGCCGCGCCGACTTGGCCTGAAGATGAGGTGAGAACAGGGGACCTAGATGGATAGAAGGTCGGTGAGGACGCTTTGTAACTAATGCGGCCGCAGCGTTTCTTGTCTTCCTGCTGATGAATCTCGAAACTGTTGCTAGCAAAGATGGGGATCAGTGTAGCCGACGGATATTCGCCGGTCAGGAAGCTGCTGTGGCGGCGGGAAGCTGGGGTCGACGATGTGATCGGTGCAACAGCCTCCAGACCCCGGGAGGTGTGGGAGTGGTGCGAGTCGCTGTGGGCCTCGAATTCACGAGTACGACGGAACCACGAGGCGCGCTTCGAGGCGGGCTGAGCTGCTGCACCAATGGTGAGCTCGCGCAAGCCTGCTGTGGAAGTGATGACGGCCCTGTTGGCAAAGTCCAGGTGCGCTGGAGCAGACTCGGGTGTGTGAGGCGAGACAGAAACACGTTGTGGCGCTGTGCCTGGACGCCTTGTTCTCGGCGTACGAGGAGATGGACTCGAGGTAATGTGCGAGGAGGTTGCGGAGCGGTGTTGGTGAAACTTTTGTTCAAAGATTAGCTGGCTGCGACGCTTGGAATGGGGAAAGGCGCGGTCAACGTAAGGACGTCGATAGACAAATCGATCGTGAAGGTCAATATCGCCGGTAAATACCGGCTCTTGCAACTCGAGCTGCTCTAGGAAAGCGGCTTGGTGGACCGAAAAGTGAGGTGCACCGGAATCAGATGTAAGTGGCTCGGATGCTAATTCGCTGGGGAGGGAAGGGGGGCTTCTCCTCAAGCTAAGGCCTGCTTCCATGCGATCGTTGGGAACAACGATGCTGGCAGCTGTGGCCAATTGGCCGAAGATAACAGGAGCCGATGCTGAGGAAGAAAGCTGATTGAGTGAGCGAGCGGCGGTTCCCGAGGCCGAAACAGCCGGAGCTGGGGCAGAGGCGCCGAAAGCACGCGAAGTAGCGCGCGGGGACGAGAGACCAATGATAGGAGACGGAGAGGTGGAAGATGCGCAAGAGGCAATAGGTGAATGCGGTGGCGATGCGTGGTGGAAATCGCCGAAGGTGTTGTGACCGGAGAAGCTTGGAGAACGTAGGTAAGACACGGTCATGCCTTGATGTGAATTAAACCGAATCTCAATTCCAGGCAGCAAGCCTTGCAACTATGAGCCGTCTTTCGATCAAACTAACGTAGACTCAGACCTGGTTGAGTTTGGCACGAGTCTAGCAAGCCTAAACACGAGAGGGAGCAGTGTTGAGCTGTTGAAAGTAATTTGAGCCTTGTGACAAGGGTGGTGATTGACGGCAAAAGGCAGGCTGGTGGTTGTGTGGTCAAAGCAATCCGATTAAATAGGTTTTGAGAACGATTAGAGAAGACCAGAAGGTAGAGTAGGGTACGTTTGCGAGAGTTGCATGTGTTCACTAAAGGAAACTAGGTTGAGAGTGGTTGGCAAAGGTAGAAAGGCTGGAAGGAGGTGGTAGTGGTATTTGTTTGTAGAGAAGCGGCGGCTCGCGATTAGTGGCAAGGCAGGTTATGGAAGTGGGAGCATCACGAGGAGTGCGAGACAAAGGCCGGATGAGCGGCGCAGAGGAAAGCCATGCGATCGAGGAGGAGAAGGACAGAACCAGCTGTGTGGACCAGGGGAAGGGGACGAGGCGGATGGGGAGGGAGAGGCAAGGGGGTGGAGAAGAGAAGGTTGGCAGGAACAGAGGGCAAGGAAAGCTCCCGCAGAGCCAAGGCTAGAATTTGATTCGTCCACCAATTTGAGCGGCGTTAGAGACTCGTATGGGCAGCCAGTTTAGCTCTGGGTGCGGCCTGTGACAATGCTGCTTGCGGAGAGATCTCACAAATCAGGAGACATGGGCAGCAGGAGCAACGATTGCAGCATCAGCGAGCGGCAATCTGACGGTGGAGATGGACGAGCGGAGAGGGATGAGGGGAATGACAGGAAGGGGCGTGGGTGTGCATTTGAGACCTCTCAGGAGGAGGGCAGATCGAAGAACAGTAAACGGCTTATGCCAAAGTGGAACTTGCGGTGGCTAGACAGAGGAACACCATTTGAATCCACCAGGCAGATGGTGTGAGTTTGCTGCACGCCGACTTGAACACGAGGAGAGGAAAGAGAGGGAAAGAAAGTGAGAGAAACATTGACGACGGCGAGTGGGCTTGTATGCATCGCATCAGCTTGCTCGCTTAGAGCGTTGGTGAATCTCAGCTGATTCTCGACCCAGCTGCAGAACAGTCTCGGCGGCGCACCCAGCCCAAGCGATTTTCTGATCGTCGAAGCGATGTTTCCATGCTGTGCAGCACAACTCTCGGCTCTCCACAACATTTGCCTGGTCACACGAAAAGTTGGCATGGTACTTGACGGTGGAAAGCCATTGAATCGGGACTGGATCGATGCGACTGACGACCAAACGCATGCAGGCCAATCCGAAGAGGACACTTGCAGCAATCACAGGAAAATGGCCACCGGCCAGCAGTATCGTATGGCAGGTAGGCAGCCAATAGCCAGCCTGGACACGCGGGCGGCTACATTGGGTGCGAGAATGGCGAGGCGTCGGACGGGAGCTGAGTTGCGGAACATTCGACTACAGTGAGGTGTAGGGATCCAGCTGCAAAAAGAGGCAGGGGGGTGGAGTGGCAGCTAGCAAGCCCAGCTGACGAAAGCCAAAGTCCAAGACAAGCTCAAAGGCCGCGCGTACCCACTCACTCATTCGATACAGTTTGTGTGTGGGCTGCAATCAAGTGCGCTTCGCCTATGATTTGCTTGTTTGTGCGAACGCATACATGAAGTGTTGAGACACCCACCACGGTACTGTACAGTAAGTTGTACATACAGATGAGTGCTGCACAATGGCGGAGGGGGGAAACGGAATTAATTAATTGTGGGCGTGCTCCTCACAACCATGGAGGCGTCGACGCCTGAAACCCGGCATGGCCACCCGCCACAACGATAAGCACCAACACCAAAAGGCTGATTCGAGATCTGCCTCAAACCACTCGTCGGTTTGTGGGCAGGATGCGCACATGCAGGGCTAAGCGAAGTGCCGTCGAGCTGCGCACGTAGGATTTTCAGGGCCAAGTCTAAAACGGGCAGGTCAGACACGATAAGTTCAGGAATCAGTCGGTTTGCCCAACTGCTCTCGAGCGCTGAGCAAGCCCAGAATGAACACAGCTGTCCAACAGCAGCGCAACAATCCTGTTGATACCCATACCGCATCTCGGCGATCAGGGCAGCAACAGCGGCGGCAAAAACACCAACCCAACCACCATATTTGGCGCTTGTAGACCTGACGCAACGAGCGTCCAATCGCCGTTTGATTTTGGCTCTTTTCAGACCCACACTTCATTTTGATCCTTTCTCCTCTCGCCTCCCTTTGTTTGTCCTGTCAAGCGCTTTGGCAAGTCGACCGCTCGAAACGCAAGACGCATGCGTCTCTGTTTCCGGTTTCCGTACTTCGTGTGCTTATCCGCTCCGATACCTAAGCGTCGTGCATCCGCTCAAGCACGGGATCTCCTCATGGCGCCAAAGTGAAACACAGGGTCATCTGCATCACGCACCATATCCCGATCGGCCCCCGGACTTTACTGACATAAACTACCTCCGACCCGGCTCAGGAATTGAGCTCCCGATTAGCCCCTCTGACCATTCAGTGCAACCCAAAGAGCGGTTGCCTGTGTGATTGTCATCAGGCGCACGAGGAACCACCCCCACTGTACTTCTCAAACGACGCAGGTTGGAAGATCTTTAATTCCATAGGCATTGTGAAGTACAACCAACTGCTCTACGGCTCTGCAAAGGCCGTTAGCCGCTCCCCTTGCGCTTCGCTTATCGTATGATGGTATACCCAGTTAGCCTGAGAACACCATTGTATCTCTTCACCAGGGTCCAATGAGACCCTTGCCGCCAACCCCCTTGTATTGGCAGACGCATTTGCTTCGATCGTCTGCTGCTTCCCAGAATCTCTGTCTTCGGTCCAACGTACGCCACTCCAATGGGGCGAGAAGCCCTCGTATAAGCCAGGAAAAGCCTCGCACAGGTACGACAGGCACAAAAAGCTGTGAAGCACAACACAATGCACTGAAACTCTGTTACATTGCTCGTTTGATACAAAGTGGGCAAAAAGCGTGGTTGTTTTCCCGATTTCCGAAGTGGAGGCAGAACAACGCTCAAGCTTCGCGGTGCATGTCTTCCATCTTTGAATCCTCGATGTTCACAATGACGCCAGCAGCGCTTATCTACCGTGGCCCAGCACTGGTACACCACAGCTCAGCACAAATGGCGAACACATCGCGGCTGGTGACAAGCACACGATTGAATCGACTCGCTCCTGCCCGCGCAACGGCGGTTGCGAGACGGTGCGATTTCTGCACAAGCAGCCTGGCTCGATCCGTCAACGCAACATCCAACGCCACAACGGACCAGTGGAAGGTCGCAAAGGTTCCTCACCGTGGAGTGGTGGAAGTCAGCGGAAGAGATACAGTCAAACTCCTTCAAGGCCTAGTTAGCAACGATGTCAAGGCTCTAGAACCATCCAAATCCGCATCACCGGACAGCCAAGCTCCAGCGATGGTGTACGCCGGTTTCATGAATCCTCAAGGCCGCATGCTCGCCGATGTGTTCATTCACCGTCAGTCCGCCTTGGCTGATGGATCGCCCAGATGGCTTCTAGATATCGACTCTCGCACCCTCCCTTCCCTCCTCGCCTTTATCAAAAAGTTCAAGCTCCGGTCCAAGGTCAAGCTTGCCGACGTCTCTTCCGAGTACAACGTCGTCCAAGCCTGGACCTCCTCTGCCTCTACATTATCTGTACCAGCATCGGTTGGGGAAACGACAAGTAGAGACCCGAGATGCCCCACGATTGGATACCGTGGTGTTCTTTCCTCGAGCGAGAGTGTCGATCTTGGCGCTTATGGCGATGTAGTCGAAGCCGAGGAGTACACCCTGCATCGAATCATCAACGGCGTTGGGGAAGGAGCTTTGGATTTTGCCGAAGGCTCCAGCTTGCCGCTCGAAAACAACCTCGACTACATGAATGCTGTCGACTTCCGCAAAGGCTGCTACGTTGGTCAAGAACTCACTGCACGAACCCACCATACGGGCGTAGTGCGCAAACGAATCGTCCCCCTCTCGTTCTATCTCCCCAACACACTCCCACCATCATCACTTGACGACATTGAACGCACCCCCTCCTTCCAACTGCCTCAACATCTTGCCGAAGTTCGCTCCAAACCAGTCTCGAACGCGATCCAGGCCGCCACGAGACCCGCACGAGGAAAAGCCGCAGGAAAGTTCACTTCCGGTATTCACAGTGTCGGACTTGGCTGTCTCCGACTTGAACAGGTTCAAAGGTGGACAGATGCGAGCAGCACTGGTGAAATCAGACAGGATGGGTTGGAAATGTCGGTCCTAGCAGCTGACGGGGAGACAACGTTGCTGGTCAAACCCTGGATTCCCACTTGGTGGCCTAAGCAGGAACAGCCGGCCGAGGGAGCCGACGAGTAGCGCTACGAAAGCTCATTTTAATGCACAACTTAATCTGTTTCTATTTGGACCTGCTGAGTACAAAGACACGTTTGATTTCCTAGGATGATGTTGTACAAACACAAAGGAGGGGGACTCGACGCTTTCGTGAACTATCACTTGGATCTGGAACTACGTGCTCTCGCACTTTTCAGCATCTCTCCGCGTTGCAGTGCAGCTGTCTTTGTTCGATGGGCAGCCAACTGGTACAGCGATTCAAGACTGAGTGTTCCGTCCTCGTCCACAGACGGCAGGTCCAGACTCGGACCATTCGCAACCTCAGCCGCAGTTGATTCCGTCTGCAAGCTCGTATCGGCGTTCTTACCCCGAAGAGCCTTGCGTTCCCGCCGGAAGCTCTGCAGAACCCAATCCCCAAAATCGGTCTCGATTGCAGATGGATCGCCGCCGTCCGCGTCCGTGCTCGAGAGGGCTGTAGCACATGGCATGATTTTCGCCCGAGATTCAAGATAGCGTTTTTTGCTATCCGATGCACGCTGCAGCGACTGTTGCATCGGTGTCGACGACTCTTCCAGCCACTCCTTCATCCTGGCTGTGTACTTGGCGCTGGTTATCCAGGTCGGCGTTTCGATCTCGTATCTCGTGCGTGTGGACGAGGATGATTGCGGGCCTTGCCGCGCCGTCTGTGCCAGCAGATCTGACGGTGGAACCCGTTGTCGAGCTGCGTCAGAATCGGTGTCCTCGCCATTATCATGCTCGCCGAGCAGCTTTGAAAGATCGATGCTGGCCATGGCGAGACGCTGTCTGGCTTTAAGGCGCACCACGTCTCCGCGCGAGAGACCTGCGACGGTCTCTCTCACTTCTCTAGAGTCCGCTACTTCACTTCCGCCCGACGTTGGTTCAGTTGAGAGCTGAGGCTGCAGTAAAGCTTCGTGGCCCATCTCACGAGAAGAGATCCGGACAATATTGCCGACACGGCCAAACTCCTTGTTGGCTTCCAAGGACGACATGACGCGGACGGATGGCCATGTTCGGGGCTGCCGAGTAGCAAGACCAGATGCCGGAATGATGTCAAATACCGGTTCGAGGCCACTGTTCGCATTGAGGCCTCCTGCATCCGGATCGTCTTGCCACGCCTGTCGCGGTTTTGCTCGGCCATAAAGTTTGGGGCGAGAACTCTGAGCCCTCGTCAGTGTCTCAGCTGCGTTGCGGTCACCCCGACTCTCATCCAGCGGTGGGCCGACGAGCCGACAGACCACCTCGACGAGATCTGCTGTTATTGCCTCGGCCGATGATTTTGTCCTGGGCTCGTCTTGTAGATGCTTCAGGACTGCCTCTGGGAGTTCGAGGAGCCAGTCGTAGTGGTCCTGCTCGATGTGGATGCGCTCCATGGCTGGACGACAATGCTTCACCCCAATACCGGAGGTTGGATAGATCTGTGTACACCAGAAAGTATATAGCGCAAAGGGGACCGCCATGATTTTGAAGAGCTCCTTAAGGTCTACAAGCCTGATGGAATGCGGTAACACCGGATCTTGGCTGAGATGATGATTCCTGTCAGCCACGTACGCGCTTTGATGTTCCATCAGCACTCGACAAATCGCATCGCCAAAGGCGCACTTGCTATCCGTGTGGTCTGCAAACGTGAATTGAATCAAGTTCCATCCTTTCTGCTGCCATAGCTGCGCGAAGACCGAGAATGGCGATGGTACGTGCTCTCGCTCTTGGATTGTGTTCTGCGAAGACAAGGCCACTTGTTCGATCTGTTCAGGCTCTGTGCCTCTGAGAGCTGTAAGTATGAATGCCTCGGAGAATGCCGACAGCAGATCGTCGACATCGTGTCTCAGACGAGTGACAAAGAGCTCATCCTTGGGAAGTTGCGTAAGACCGACGGGTAACAGCTGTAGATTGCGAGTGAGCAGAGGCGAAGGGGCAAGAGGAGGTGATGCAAGGCGCCCATCCTGACGTCTACGTTTCCTCGAGCCAGAAACCATGCTCGCTCATCGGGGCCAGTCACGTCGAATCCAGATTGTCAAGGTTGTTGGATGAAGATGGTTAGGAAACATGATTGATGCGCTCTCAGAATGTCGAATACCATGCAGCTTAGCCAGGGTCCAATCGGGTATCAGCCGATGGCCCTAGCTTGAGGACTCTAGACCCGATGAGATCGAACTAGAGCATGTTAAACTATCGCATCTTGAGTTTTTTTGTTTTTCGAAAGAAAAAAAAAACCGCGGTCTTTGATCTCTGCCTCTGGCGCCCGGATTTATCTTTTTTTGGTCTCGCAATTTTCGACTGGTCTCAGAGGCACCGAATTTCTTTTGTTCCCCCGGGGGTGAGGGGAGGTGGTAAGTCAAAGAGTAAGCCACAAGACCAGTCATTTCCTTAAAATCTCCTCTGTGACAGGAGTATGGGTTGAAAAAGAAGACTGGCCTGGAGCGCCTTCTCCTTTTCGAAAGGGATCGCGCGCTTGTGTCTCGATCTTTGCGATTCACACATACCGCGCTCTCGAGTTACGCCCATCGCTTCCCGTTGCTGGCTGAGTTCGTTGGCTCCTTTTCGTTTGACTCGCCAGCCGCTACCCATTTCAACCCAAAAGGCTGCCGCTCATGACCGTAGCGTAGCAACTTGTTGTGTTGGAGCTCCTGCCTGTGTTCTAAGAGTGACAGAGTGCATTAGTTGTGATGAATGTAGACCAGATACGGATGCAGTATCGCCCCTCGGCGCTGAACGCTTAGTTGCCCTTCAGAAGCGCTCTCACGCTCTCACACAAACGACAGAAGCTGATTTATTCTACTGCCATTTGCAAGCGAGAAAGAGTCTACGCCCAAATTTCGACATTCGATGCTAGCTGGGAGCGGCGGTGTTGCACCGCCCCTTGTTGGCCTGGTCTCCACCTTGCCCCTGCCGCTCGCTCCAGGCAGCTCAGCAGTTCAAATTCTGTGAGCGCTGCTGCTGCGTCTGCGCTCTCTCTCATTTTCTGCCTCATTCCTGGCCCATTTCAAACGTCCCAAAAGAGCCGTTGAAAATCCTCTCTCCCGTTTGACTGCTCTGCTGCCCTTGAAAAAAGAAACACAACGCGTGTCTAGGTCCGCATCAGTAAGTGTGTTCATGTAGAGACTTGTCTCCTGCCTTGTCGAAAATGTGCAATTGCACGCTGGCTACTGTTGCTCTCTGGCTGCCCCGAGCTTCAATCGTTGGAGCGCCCGCTTTCATTTCTCAGATACCCTGGCATCTGCGCTTCCCTTTCCCTCTTGTTCCCCCTTTCTCCCTCATTACCTTTGCCTGACCATACGCAACTGTTGTTCTCCTGCCCCTTACAGTTTTCTCCTTGACGTATAAGATCCTAGCTGCTTCTACCTCTGCCCCGCGAAGCACCTCCCCCTTTCACATCTGCAGTAGTTCTTTCCGTCTGCATTCTTTATGTTCAGCCTTCCGCAAATCATGAGGACAGCCGTCCGTAACGCCCAGGGGCAACAGCCTCTGGCCCGCAACGCCGTACCCGTCGCAGCCGCCAACTTCGTCACCGCCGCCGTCCCAAAGGAGACTAAGAAGCGTGCTTCCTCCACCACCACCAAGGCCAAGGCCAGCGCGTCCAAAGCCAACGCTGCTCCCGCCGCCGTCGTCGCCGATGCTGCCGCTGCCACCACCAAGCGTGGCGGCGCCAAGGCCAAGGCCCCCAAGAAGGAGAAGCTTAAGCCTTGGCAGGCTCGCGGTGCCGATGGCAAGCTCCTCCCGCTTCCCTCGGCCAGCAAGCCCACCCTCCGATCTTCGTTCCTGATCTACATGTCGGAGCGTGTCTCTCAGCTCAAGGGTGAGCCTCAATACCAAAAGACCTCGCCCAAGACTGGTGCCCAGGTCGTCGACATTGTCAAGATGGCCAAGGCCGTCGGCGCCGAGTGGGCCCAGCTTCCCCCCAACCTAAAGGCTCGCTACGAGGCCCAGCACGAGCAGGAGAAGGAGGAGTACGAGCGTGCCCTCGCCGAATGGAAGGCCGCCCTCTCGCCTGAGGACATCAAGCGCCAGAACGCGTACATTGCCTCGCAGAAGAAGAAGGGTATCAAGGGTACCGCCTTCCTCCGCGACCCTGCCAAGCCCAAGCGCCCCAACTCGGCCTTCTTCGAGTTCCTCAACGATCTCCGTGCCAGCGAGACGGTCATCCCCAACATCACCGAGTTCAGCAAGCGTGGTGGTGAGCGATGGAAGTTGATGTCGGCCGAGCAGAAGGCTCCATACGAGCAGCGTGCGCTGCAGGCCCTTGAACAGTACAAGCGTGACCTTGAGGTCTACAACAGCACCCGAGCCCCCGAGCTCTAGACGAGCATTGGTGGCCTCACTGTAACAACACTTTGTTTTTCCCCCTTCCCATCTTCGCGTCACTCATCCTCCGCTTGGCCCTTATTTTCTTGGCACAACCGCGCTATGCCTCCTTACCCCCCCCTTCCCCCCCAGCCTGGTGAGGGCGAGGCTCTGATATCCTGGTAGCCCATCGCTACCTGCTAAGTTTGTCAATGCCTCGTTAGTCTCGGTTTCGTACCTGTTGTAATGTAGGATCCCTTTTTTTTCTCTCTCTTTACCACCTTTCTGTCGATTTCTGCAGTGGACGTCGACGTATGTGATTTCTCAGTGTCGGTGTTTGTGAAACATGGATTTACGTTGAAATGTGGGAAGTTCGCATATGGTGAAGAGTGCATGGTGCAAGACGGATCGCAAAGAAGAGAGAATTCGCAGATTGACAGGGCATGAGGCTGTCGAATAGTGTTGGTGTTGAAAAATGCGACGCGTTTGCTCAAAGCACAGTCGGATATAGGCACGCAATAGGAAGGGGGGCACAAGTAACGTTGTACAGCACAGTAGCAGAGGCAAGATAGAAGAGCATGAGAAGGGAGAAGGAGACTGGAGCAATCCGAAAGCCAGGCTGGTACAGTATATTTTCTCCACAAAAGTAGTCTCGTTTGCACGTTTTCGGTACAGTCTCACCATTTCCGCCATCCACTTTACAGTGCATGTTGAACCAGACTATCTCACACAAAAAGATGAGAGGAACGAAGCACAAATTAGGATTTCATAACCGAATGTAGCTGAAGCATATGAAAAGACCTACGATCGCACTGGGGAAAACCCGCACGTTTTGAACCTCTCAAATGCGACTACGACCCGACCCCGACGCAGAGAGTCACTTTCGGTTGGAAAGGAAGTACTTGATCAAACCACTCGTGCTCGAATCATGGCCAGCACCATCCACCTTGGAAGCATCAGTACCCTCCAGAAGGGGGAGAATCTTCTTGGCGAGAACCTTTCCGAGTTCGACACCCATCTGGTCGTACGAGTTGATGCTCCAAACAAAGCCCTGTACCGCAATCTTGTGCTCGTAGAGAGCAATAAGTGCACCGAGCGCGGCGGGGGTGATCTTCTGAAGCATGATCGAGTTGGTAGGTCGGTTGCCTTCAAATACCTTGGACTTGACGAGGAACTCGTTGCTGGCCTCGGCGCCGAGTTCCTGCTTAACCTCGGCTTCGGATTTGCCAAAGGCGAGCGCCTCGGGCTGGGCGAAGAAGTTGGAGAGAAGAATCTCGTGGTGCTTCCCAAGAGGGTTCTGGGTCTGAACGGGAGCGATAAAGTCGCAGGGGATGAGCTTGGTACCCTGGTGGATGAGTTGGTAGAAGGCGTGCTGACCGTTAGTACCGGCCTGACCCCAGATGATGGGACCGGTCTGGTAGTCGACGCGTTCCGAGTTCTTGGTGATAAACTTGCCGTTAGACTCCATGTCACCCTGCTGGAAGTAGTCGGCAAACTTGTGCATGTATTGGTCGTAAGGCAAGATGGCCTGGGTCTGGGCACCAAAGAAGTCAATGTACCAGATTCCAAGCAGAGCCAACAAAGCAGGCAGGTTGTCCTTGAGCGGAGTGTTCTTAAAGTGAAGATCCATCTCGTGGGCACCGAGGAGAAGCTGCTCAAAGTTGTCGTAGCCGATGACGATGGCGATGGAAAGACCGATGGCAGACCAGAGAGAGTATCGGCCTCCGACCCAGTCCCAGAACTTGAACATATTTTCCTTGGCGATACCAAACTCGGTGGCAGCCTTGACATTGGTGCTGAGCGCAACAAAGTGCTTGGCAACGTGTGCCTTGTCGTTGGCGTGCTCGAGGAACCAATCACGCGCAGTTGTAGCGTTGGTGATGGTCTCTTGAGTGGTGAAAGTCTTGGAAGCGACAATGAAGAGGGTAGTCTCGGGGTCACAGACACGCAGAGTCTCGGCCATGTGGGTGCCGTCAATGTTGGAGACAAAGTAAGCGTCGAGGTCACGCTTCGAGTAAGGCTTGAGCGCTTCAGTGACCATTACGGGGCCGAGATCGGAACCACCGATACCGATATTGACGATGCTCTTGATGGTCTTGCCAGTGTAACCCTTGTGGGCGCCGGAGCGGACAGCCTCGGAGAACTGCTTCATGTGCTCGAGCTCGGGCTTGACCTCTTCAACACCAGCTTCGTTGATGTTAAAGTCGCCGGGGACGTCACGAAGAGCAACGTGGAGGACAGCGCGGCCCTCGGAGGTGTTGATGTGCTCTCCAGCAAACATGGCATCGATCTGCTGCTTGACCTGTGCCTGCTCGGCAAGAGCGAGGAGCTGGTCAAGCACCTCATCGTCGATGAGGTTTTTAGAAAAGTCGAAAAGAAGACGGGCATCGGTTGCCTGGGAGTTCCACTGGCGGGAATACTTGTCGAATCGCTGTGCGTCAGCCTTGAAAGCCTCGCCGAGGTTGATCTGCTTGCCCTTGGTGTCGTAGAGCTGCTGCAGCTTCTGCCATGCTGGCAGGGAGGAAGTGAGCTTGTGGGCCATTGTTGACAAGTTGGAGTGCAAGGTGGGATGACTGCGTGGAGGAAAAGGAGAAGAAGCAAGAGCTGGAAGGCACAAACGAACGTGGACCAAAGCTGCTGAGCCCTCTGAAGCGAGGAAGATTGGACGACACGTTGTTTGGTTGGGGAAAGCGGAGGAACTCTGTGCAGACAGACGTCACACGCTACACGACAGGGGGCACAAGGTGGTGGATTCAGTTGGCCGCCTCTGGATTCTGGCACTCAAACGGCACGCTCGGACCGCCACTTTTGCTCACGAAATTCGAACCGGACTTTGCTTTCTCCCCCGCGCGACCGAGCTCAGTAAAGCAAAGCAAAGCAAAGCAAGGCAAAGCAAAGCAAAGCAAAGCAAAGCAAAGCAAGGCAAGGCAAGCGACACAGTCATCCGCTGTCAGCCTAGTCGCTCTCTCTTGTCCGGACTTCATCCGAGCCGGTTGTTCTCGCAGTCATGGCCCTCACCCCTTGAATTCCACTTGGCTATGAGATCTTGCCTCTGCCTTGATCACTGGGAGCCGGCGAGCTTGGCCGAAAAGTGAGAGACGGTGGTGGGTAGATGTGGGTACGGTACTGTACGTTGCGTCTTCTTCCACAACGAGATCTCCGATCGTCGATAAGGAAGGATGCTAATCCCGGTCGCGGTCCGGGCATCTTTTCCATCTCCAAACTCCAGATCGGAGATCGGAGCAATCGATGGCCCACGGCCAGCTCTCTTCAGTGTTAGACCGCTGGTAACTTGAGATTCAGCCCACAATTCGTGATCGAATGATTGCCAAGGTCTCATTCAAAATTGCACAACCTGCTCAGGGTCCAACCGGAAAGTCTAGTTTTGGTCACAGCTTTCTTCACATAGACTGCCTTCCACCTTCTCTGCGGCGACTCCTTCATCCAAGCTCACGAGAAAGCTCCGGATCAGACGCGCAATGTCCAGCCGATGGGACAGCCCCAACAACGAGGCGCAGGCTTCGGCCTCGTCCTCGTCCTCCGCAGCATCCACCTCAGCAGCAGCAGCCGCTGCCGCAGCGGCTGCTGCCAAGATTGCAGCGCAGTTTGCCTCCAAGAGTCAGCCTGCAACAAAGGACGGCGACAACGCAGCATCATCCGCCGACCCACATCGAAAGGAGAAAGACGCACACGATGCCGAGTTCACCCACGACATTGAGATCAACGACCAGCGCAACCGATACATGCTCACCAAAGGTCAGACACAACAGCAGATCCACCGCGAAACAGGTGCCAGCATCACAACAAAAGGCACGTGGTATCCTGACAAAGCTCTCGCCACCAAAGAAGACCCTCCGCTCTACCTTCATATCAGCGCCGTGTCACAGGAGATCCTCGACGCTGCCGTTGCCAAAGTCAACGAGCTCATGGCGCAAGAGGTGCCCCAGCTAGTGGAGGATCGCCATCAGCGCCGTCTCGACTACGAGAATCAGCGACCGCCTCCGAGGGAACGACGCAGATGGCCCGAAGACAAGGTGCCTGTCAATCTGGAGAACATCCGCAATTTCAACGTGAGGTCCAAGATCGTCGGGCCGGGCGGAATGTTTGTTAAGTACATCCAGAGCGAGACAGGCACGCGTGTTCAAATCAAGGGTATTGGCAGCGGATTCATCGAGAGCGATACCGGCGTCGAAATGCCAGAGCCGATGCACATTGCTATTGCCGGGCCCGAAGACGAACAGATCCAGGCTGCAAAGGCGCTAGCAGACGACTTGATGGAGGTCGTACGTGCCGAGTGGCAAAAGGCCTACGATGCCATGGCGCAAGGATACGGCGCGGGCCCTGGCGGCCAACGAGGAGGGTACGGTGCATACGATGGTGGAGCATCGAGAGGTGGAGGTTACGGGCGATCTCACGGATACCACCAGGGTGGAAGCCCTGCCGGTGCAGGTGGCTACGGCGGCCACCATCAACAACAGGCAGGATGGAACCAACAGCAGACCCATCCGTACCAGAGGCACAATTGCGACCCAGCACCACCACCCACGGACGACTCCGCGCCACCTCCTCCTCCACCCGAAGACGATGCCCCCCCTCCCCCACCCACCGACTCGTCACACAGATCAGCAGCGGCAGCGCAGCAGCGCAACGGTGCGTCGCATCCCGCACCTTCATCTGCCGGCTCTCCCGGGACGAGGAATCGAAACGCTACACCGTCTGCCACTGCGACCAGCGCAAGGTCGCCGGAAGAAGAAGCACTCGACAAATACTGGCGCGAGTACGTAGAGTGGGAGAACAGCTTCCGGGCTTATCACAACCGTGCGCCCACAAAAGAAGAGGGCGGACAGGACGTGCCCTCGCAATACCGCAAGTGAGTCTCGTCGCATCCTCCTTGTGGATCGCGTGTAGCCGTGTGTTGTTGGCCTGCTTGGCATGTACAATCGTTATTCGGTCTGCATCTGTATTTGTACCAAATGCAATCCTCCCGTACAAGGGCAGGCACACTTTTGGCCTTGTTCTCTCACTCTTTGTGTTTGAATCTCGTCACGTCGCAGTGCAGTGTGCACAACGAACCGATCAAGTGTGCAAGCTTCTAAAACGACCATTCCTCCTATTGCTGTTCTAAATTACTGGTTGAGATCAACGATGTCAAACTGGATGATGAAAAACACCTTGTCGCTCTTTCGGTCCTTGCAGATGTATCGGACTGGTTGACCGTCCCAGTACTTTTTGAGATCAAACTTGAGACCGCCGGAGAACGGGATGTGAAGGGTGAGATCGTTAAAGTCGAGGAAGCCGTTGAAAAAGTCGGCTGTTACGATCTGGTCCGGTTTCACCGTGATCTGCTTCCGATGGGATTGGTTTCCTAGGAAGCGTTGACGATACTCGTGCGCTTTATCGATACCTTTAAAGTTGGCAACGGTATCCCTTTCGTTATCCGCCAGCTCTTGCGGGATCAAACTGGTGATATCGTCTTGGACGTATTCCGGTGCGGTAGGAAAGTGAGGCCAACCTTCGAACCCCGTGTTTTCATCGACTCGGACCGAACTGACCCGAGGCATAGTTGCAAGATACGGACTCCAAGCATGCGGCTTCTCGGCATAAAGGTCGTGTTCCAGATTCGGATCGACCAGCTTGACAAACTGCAATGCGACACTGGTACCATACGGAAGATGGTCTTTAATCGGTTTGTCGAATTCGTTTCCAAACACCAAATCGTCCGCATTCACCTCGCTCTTGAATCGTCCCTGAATCTGCATCGACCAACTCTGATTTTTACCATGTCCACCATCAAAGTAAGATGTATCTTTGCGATGTTCGACATTCTCGGGATCGGTTCCTGTGAAATCCTTGATCCGAACCGCTATTCTGCCGTGGAAGAGGTCGGAATCAATTTCGACTGGATGGTCGTCGTGGTTGACTGCCACTGTTTGAAGTGCGTCCACCGAAGGTCCGGCTGAAATCTTAAGTGAAGGGGCCATGGTTTTCTACCGAATGTACTGGGCAGTGTGGTTCTACGTTGAAGAACAGGAGCGAGATCAGGGGAGGAAATGTATGATGGTTTGTACGTAGATACGAAGTCTCACACGGACACTGTCTCGATCCACAGACCCTGCTGCACAGTCCAGCAGCAGTGTTCGTCATCCCGCCTCTGAAAGCGGTTTTGCACTGATGCAGTTGTGCATACCTCCACCTCCTTGGGACGTCAAATTTCCCGAACCTCGCAAAAAAAAAAAAAAAAAAAAAAAAAAAAAAAAAAAAAAAAACCCCCACCGCTGACGTGACGCTCCGCATCCTGCTGTCTGTCTCTTTTACCCTCGCTTCGAAGTTACACGCCATATCTGTAGATAAATAAGAATGAGTGTGATAATGATACAAAGGGCTTTGCTTTGCTTTGCTATGTGCTCCAATCGGAAACAAACTGTACTGTACTGTATTCTCGAACAAGCACGGTGCTGCCTCTCAGACCTTGAGCTCAGGCTGCGTCTCCTGACTCTTCCTCCTCTGCGCATAACCCCTCGGCAGGAAACCGGGAGCATCCACCTCGCCGCGCTCGATGAGATCGAGCTGCTTGATCATGTCATAGTTGATCTTCTGACTGACCACCGAATCGCCTTTGTACTCGGGATGGTTTCGTACATACTGGCGAATCCACGAAGCGGCCGTCATCAATTTGCCACTTGCACGCTGCGACACAAGTTCGAGATACAAGCCCATCTCGCACCTCGTCTCGACATCAATATTGAGACTGTCCAGATAGTTGTGCACCAGCCCGACGAGCCCTGGGAATTCGTCGCCCTTCCCATTCATCAGCTCGTCCATGGTGAACTCGGCATACTCCTCCTCCAGACCCTCGGCGCCGTCCGAAGACGAAGCAACGCTTTGTGGGCTTGTGCGTCCATTCACAATTCCGTTGACAACATTGCTGACTAGCCTGTCGCCACCTTGCAGATTTTCTACCGAGCTGCACCTCGACACTTGGCGCGAAGCTTGGCGAGAAGCGTGACGGTTTCGTGTGCGATACACCTCCTTGCGGAACCAGAACTTTTCGGTGTTGACCGCATCGCGACGGTGTGCGCGGGCCATGTTTTCGTCCACCTTGGTGAGCGGCATGTAAAAGTTGAGCCCAAAGCTGAGAATGGCCCTTGTGAGCAAGACGATAAACACAGAAAACGCTGCGTTCTCGAAATCCGTGATCTGCACCTCCATGCTGCGGAACTCAACACGCCAGCCGATCCGGCCGCCCGGCGGTGGCGGCTTGAAACGCATCGTCTGCCAATTGGTCGACTGGAGGTTCTCAAAGTGGTCGGTGCTCGTCTCGTCGTCCTGATCGACCATTTCGCTGAAGATGACAAGCGGGTCGCGGATGAACAGGTGTGCGAGGTGGTCAGACAGAAGATCATCGACACCGGCTTCGCGAAGCTGCTGCTTTACATCGGCATTGATGGGAAGCGGATTGTCATTGTAGCAGCGACGATTCAGCGGATCCTGAGAGATGTACGAGTCAACCGAGTCATATCTCGATTTGGGGATCTTTTCCGCATCTCGGTCGAGTCCTCCGCGTGGTGTGTGTCCTGGCAGAGGAAGCGCCGGTTCGCCTCTCTCTTGCGGCGTGCGGTCGTCCACGGCAGCCGAAATGACGTTCCATCGGCAATCCACGTCGGCGAGGTAGCCGCGGTATGCTGGTGATGCGGCTGTCAATACAAGCAGCAAAGGCCCGACCGGAATTAGCTGGTCATAGACTGTACGCGCTTCTTGCACCGAACAAGCCTGGAAGGTGACCTGGAGACAGCAGCAGCCCATGCCGAAGCCCATCGCATCCATGTAGATATGATCCGGTTTAGCGGCGCCAGCCTTTGCCTCGGCATCCTCCGGGAACAAGTCACGATCCCAGGGAATGCTTGGGTCAATAAAAGGCGAGGGTGTGTTGATATCCTTAAAGATGGGCATGTTGATAGCAACTTTGGACCCCCTACGCTTTCGGATGTTGGCGGCGAGAGTTGGGAAGCGCGCATGCGGGTTGATTAGTTCGTCAGGCAGGAACATGGAGCGGGAGGCGTTACCCTTGGGTTCGTAGTGTGGCTCGGTGAAGGGCGCGTCTGTGACTCCGAGGCGTGGGTATGAGGTGAGGGTGATGGGCAGCTCGTTGGGATTGAGGTGCGAGCGGGCGATCTGCCTGCGGAGGCGCATGTTGCGCTCGACCCCTCGCAGCTCCTTGGGACTAGCGCCGTAGGGAGACCCGGGAGTAGACTCGAGCATGAAGCGGCCGAATTCGGGATGGAAGGTGGGAATCTGACCTGCAAGCCCTGGAGCCGAATCACGCGTCTCCTGATCGCTGGCGGACAGAACCTTGAGGATCTCCTCCTGCCGAAGAGAGAGCTTCGCATTCTGCGTGTGTTCATCGAAAGCAACTACGATGTACTCGATCTCGTCACCCCAAAGCAAGATGTCTCCGCGACGATCCTTGATCTTGTTCCAGAGCGAGAGAAACTGCTGGATGCCGTGCTTCCGGACGTGTGATGCCAGAGGTCGAGCATCCTGCCAGTCCATTGGCGTTCCTAAAGAGAGCAGACCCATGCCGGCAAGACTGAACCTGGCCTCCTCTTAGCAGAGACGCAAGGGAGACAAGGCGGAGGGAAGAAGAGAAGGCCAGCTGGGATAGCGCCCACGAGTCGAGAGACGCAGCTGGAACGGTAGACGTCGCGAGCGATTCGGAGCGGCCACACCTCGACGAACGTACTCTGCGTGCTGGCGTGGTTGATGAGGATTCCAAGGCTGGGTTGCTGTTCCGTATTGCCGACGACTGCGGTCCAAGGTGGATGCCCGGCTCAGGGATGGTGTGACAGAGGAAGAAGCGGCAACCAGCCAGCCTGCGTGCATCAGCTGTGCCGGGGAGAAGTGAGAAATCCACGGTTGGTGAGTCGGCTGCAAACCACGGAACTGGCCAAATGTCGCAAAATGTCGCAAAAAAAACCCCTTCCGGGAGGCATGTTTGCGGTAGCGTTGCGGTAGCGTTGCGGTTGCGGTTGCGGTTACGGTTATTCACGAGAATTCCAAAATCGGTTTCTAACCCTCTTGTCGCGTGCTTATCGCCGAATGTTTCGATCGGATATTCGAGTGTATCGGGCTGCAACTGCTTTTGTCCAAGCTTGATTTCAAGGCAACGAGACGAGTCACAAGTGGGGCTGTCGAGACCCACAAATCTAACTTGACGCCGCTTGCATCCCCACCACGCACGGAACATTGATTTCGCCCTGTTGTTGGACAATGCCAAGCTCATTGCCACGTGGTCTGCTCGTGTGTCGTCTAGTAGCAACCCACACGCAGTAGATTCAGTACAGTACAGTAGCTGCCAATGAACCCACAGTGGAGCTTCTTTTTCTCAACACAATTTTCCTCCACCAATTTTCGCGCCTTTTTGTAAATTCTATTTTTTTAATATTTTCCTACTGAGCAATGTGTGAGTATGTTGTTCTCAGCTCAGCTTTGGCATCACATCGTATCTACAACTGCCTACCAAGCTGTTGAATCAGGTCGATAGAGCAGGATGTGGTACCCATCTGTCTCTGTTCGCTCGACACTCCTACGATGGCAAGCCTCTGCATTTGAATTTTGCACGGCTCGGGTCAAGACGAACCCAGCATCATTGAGGCTGCAAAGAGGTACAAGTCCGTTGGCAGCTCTCGCGCCGGCTCGGTTCGGCGCTCAGAGTTTGACCACATCAGCGGTACGACACGAACAGGGCGAGAAAAGCGATGCAGCTGAGCAAGAGATGGAACAACGTCGTCGCTGGGTAGCCGGGTTCGAAAACCTCGCTCTGCGACGTAGCGATTTCCAAGTCAGCTTCTCCCGTTCCTCTGGTCCTGGTGGTCAGAACGTCAACAAGCTCAACACCAAAGCCAACATCCGACTCGTACTTTCCCAAGCCAACGGACATGCGCCGGATTCTCTTGATCCTTCACATCCGCGAAAATGGCTCAACAGAGACCTCGTCAGTCGCATTGCCAAGAAATCGCCGTACTACGTCGTTTCAGACCACTCCATCTTGGTCACGAGCATGCGACACAGAACTCAGGAAGCAAACGTACAGGACGCACTCGACAAGCTTCATTCGCATCTACTCGAGCTTGCGCAGGACGGTCTCGTAGGAGAGACGAGCCAACAGCAACGTGATCGGGTCAGGCGTCTCCAGGATGCCGAAGCGCGCAGAAAGAAGCAGACCAAGATGAAGCGCGCAGACGTCAAGAGCGGTCGCAAATTCAAAGGCTGAGCAGCTCCGTCTACTTGAGTCCGTCGAAACCTTAGCAGTACGTACATCTCGCAACGGTCACGCATACTATTCTGGACCATACTCCATTGTCACGCCTCAAGGTAGTAGAGTCGCTATGAGGAGGTGCGAGGAGTTGGAGGTTGGGAAAAGTCCCATATCTTGATCGAGCTGTCGCTCGTGGTCCAAGCCTGTTGTTCCCGGCTACAAGCATCGTCTGAAGCTGAACTGCGGCTTGAAGCATTGGTTTCGTGTCCGCCCTCGGACTCGCTGCCGCTTGCATCTGCTGTGTCCGGCCAGCGCCGCGAACCCGAGACGGAGGCCAGCCACGGCTGGTAAGGATGAAAGGACACTGACCCGACAGCATCTACGATACACAAATCGTCGTCATTCATTCATGTCATAAAGCAAGACGAAAATGTCAGGTCATCAGAACCAAGCGTCGAACGTCATCTAACGGTGGCACACTTACCTTGGTGTGCACTCCAGCTCAGATCCGGCTCGAGTTCGAGCGGTTCAGATTCTGGATGGTCTTGGTCATGGCGATCAATATGATCCAAGAAGCGACCTGTATCAATGCGCCACAAGCGGATCATACCATTCTCGTCACCTGATGCAAGCCATCGACCGGCCCAATCCACATCGAAATAGATTCTTTGGTGGCTTTCTCCGGCGGGTCGCCACAACTTGGCGAGCAAATGAGCGGAGCGAACGCCAGCAGCTGCGTGCGGCAAGGGTCGGAAGCTCCATCTCGACATGTCTCCGATGAGATAGCGAACGTCATAGACATAGATAAAGTCGGAGCGCCTCGAAGCGACAAAGACGACAAACGGCAAGAGCGGGTGAAACTTGAGCTGTGTGATTCCGTCCCCTTCGATCTCGCGCCATCCGGCTAGACAGGAGCTCTGGGCGAGGGTTTGCTCGCCAGGGCTGGATGCAGCGTGAGTGATTGTATGCTCTACTGGCTCCGGAAACGAATCCGAATCGAAGCTGTAGATTCCGACAGTGCCATTGAAAGTTCCAACAGCGACGAGCTCGTGCGCAGCGTCGGTGGGATGTGTTGCCGTTGCCAGGGCTGAGATGATGCCTCTTTGGCCGCCAGAAGAGCGCTTGCTCGAGATGAGTGGCACATGCGCATGTGTATTGAGTCCCGGGCGCGAAAGTGGCAAGACAGCGAGGGAGGAGTAAAGCCCACAGTACAGACGCGAGAGATCTGGGCTAAAAGCGAGCGAATGAGGCCCGACAAACTTTTCGACGTGGTTCATGATGGAATAGCTCGCCCGGGAATGACCACCGCTGCTCGCTGTGAGACGCACGGGTAGATCTCTGTGGGATTCAGCAAAACACCATGTTGCAGTTGCAGTTGAAGTTGCAGTTGGTGACACGCCAGCTAGGCTAGGATGCGGCTGGTCCAAGGCTGGTACTGGATACCAGATTGCGTCGAGCAGGGGCGACGGGCTGTTGAGGTTGGCAGAGTGATGGATCACGCCTGAACTGCTGCAGCGAAGGATGTGCTTTTGCTGTGTCTCTGAGATTGCCAAGATGCAAGAGCCATCGGGAGCCCAAGTGGCCCTTCGGTAAAAGCCGCCACAAGCTGTGGCTGTTCGTGGGAAAGCAGAGCTGCGTTGCGCTGGCACCACACGCGCACTCTGCGGACCATGCGAGTGCGTTGACGAGCACTGCGTGGGGCTGTCGAGCTTTGCGAACAGATTCGGTGCCGTGACTGCTGCTGTGCGTATGAGAGCGCTCCAGTCAGCAGCATGGAGGTCAGGTGGGGTCGGATACTCGGCAGCAGCTGCGTCGACATTTGGCACAGCTTCCGACTCGGTGGCTTGCATTGTGGTGTGCAGAGTGGGAGCATTGCGCTTCGCTGTGCCATTCAGCGCGAAGGATGCTGCAAAGTGTAAAGGCACAGCTCAGTCATGGAGGTAGTGATTCTGCTCTGCTCTGCTCTGCTTTGCTCTGCTTTGCTCTGCTGCCAACCACGAAATGAGTTTGGACCCTGACGTCGGCCAAATTCTGCGGCTCAGCTCCGGCGAGCGACGCTCAGTGCGCTTGGCGAAAAATCAGTCTCGAAATCATACATGGAGCAAAGACCCATTGGTCAGCTTTCTTCGCGTAACCATCGTCCTTCCCTTGAGATCCACCAACCTACCTTGCTAGTTCTATTCTCACCACGACTAAGAAGCCCAGACACTGCATCGATCATGCACATTTCGATCACGTCCTAGCCAGGCGAAAACTTTCGTAAAAATGTCTCCATCTATTTCCAATCAACAACTCGTCCATCCCGGCAAACTCCCCACATGCAGCACTCTACCAAATATACTCTAGTTCAACACGATATCCACCATGCTGCGATCCAGCAGAGCATCCTCCGCCTCATGGGCAAGGCATGTGCCCCCTAGTAATGTCGCTATGTCCAAACAGACAGTGCTACCCGCCATTGCACTCGGCCGCCAAGCATTGCAATTTCTCCCATTGCAGCTGAAGCACCAGCAAAAACGATGGCACGCCGCATCACCCGTAGAGCTTCCATCATTCACCTCAAAACTACCACATCAGACACCACCAATAAATCGCGCCAACTCATCCAAGTCTGCCGTCATGCAACAGCCTCGAGCGTCTGGGTCTCCACAGATTCCACGCAATCAAGTTGGAGTTCAGCTGTTGCCTCGAGCGCTCCACCAACAACTCTTTCCCGCTTCTATGCAACCAGTTCCTCCAATTGCACCCAAAGCTCTCAGCATATGTCGTGAACACTTGAGTCAGCATGGACTCAAAGCCTCGGATGCATCCACCCTACCGCAGACCTCGTTCGACCTGCCGCCCCTTCAGGGCAAAGATCTCGCAGAGCACTTCTGGAATCTCGGAAGTCAAGTAGCTCAGCCATGGCTGGGTATGGCGTTCCAATTTGCAGACCTCAAGCCTACCAACCCCCCAGAAGAGCTTGAGGACACCGGCTCCAGCAACGCTTCTGCACACGACTTTCGTTTTGAAGCCAGCGAATGGCTCAAGCTCGATTCAGCTTTACGCACACCCGGCCACTTGAAACCAGTCACATGGTGCATCGAGCCTGGATGGACAAAGTATCCCATCCTCCGGTCTGGCGATCGCTCAGCTGCAGCTCTCGGCCCTGGTGTGAGTGTTCCTTATCCCGACAAAGAGGACGACATGCTTGTTTTCGACGTCGAAACTATGGTGCAGGAGGGTCCGTTTCCTGTCATGGCAACCGCTGCTGGTCCGAACGCATGGTACAGCTGGTTGTCCCCTTGGCTTCTTCAGCGCGGTAAGCATCACAATCGCAAACACCACCTCATTCCACTCGGACCAAGCGAAAAGCATGATCGAGCACGCCTCGTCGTCGGCCACAACGTCTCCTACGACCGAGCAAGGACTCTGGAGGAATACACCCTCAACCTCGGATCTACACGATGGCTTGATACCATGTCACTCCATGTCGCAACACGAGGAATTTCCTCTCCTCAGCGTCCGGCGTGGATGAAGCACAACAAGGCAAAGGCCGAGAAGCGCGCCAAGAAGCTTTTAGAACAAGCCGCGTTGAAAGAAGAGACACGCAGAGCCATCGAGAATGCGCTGTCGGGTCTCGAATACGATTCAGAACAACTCGAGGGCCTTAAACTCGAGGCTCTTGCCGTGGATGCTGTGCAGCTCTCTCCAGGCACGACTTCCGCCGGCTCTAGCCTGGACGGCTCTGACGCTGCCGCTTCTCCTTCGGCACTCGATATGCCGTTCGGCGACGATGAAAGTGGCGGACTTGCTTCTCGCGTCTCGCCACCCAGTTCGTCCGAGTCTCAATGGCTCGAAGAAACCTCCAAGAACTCGCTCGCCGATGTAGCCCGCTTGCACCGCATCCCGATGAAGGTCTCCAAATCTGCACGCAACGTCTTTGTCGACGGTGCATCGCGAGAAGAGATCTTGTTAAATGTCCAGCACCTCCTCAGCTACTGTGCTTCCGATGTTGCCGTGACACATGAGATCTTCCGCCGCACTTGGCCCGACTTTGCAGCGCGCTGCCCACATCCTGCCACCATGGCTGGTGTCTTTGGTCTAGGTTCTACCTTTCTTCCTGTCGACGACGAATGGATTGACTACCAACGGCGCTGCGACGAGCAATTCAATCGCATCAACGACCAGGTTCAGAAATGTCTTGTTGACCTCGCTGAAAAACTTCGAGATGATGGCACCAAACACGTACCTTGGAGTCTTGCTGCCAAAATTGCTGACGAAAGACGGTCGATCACAGATGCAGAGCAGAATGAGCCTGTCTTCCCCGATCCAGAACGTCAGAGGGCTTGGTGGGAGGACGATCCGTGGTATTCCCAACTCGACTGGACTCCGAAGAAACCCAAGAAGGCCAAAATAGCTGGAGATGATGCCAATGGTATCCCCACGCCACGCTCCGACTTTTCTGTGCCGGCATGGTATCGCGATGGCGTCTTGCGTAACAAGACCAAGAATGGCTTTTCGCCAAAGAGCACCATCGCACAGCAGCTGTTACGACTGCGCCTTGACGGCAAGGCCGTGTTACGAACCGAATCCAGGGGCTGGATGCTGGAAGACGGAACTGCGCTCGTCGGAAGCAATCTCTTTGCTGCATCAGCTTTGAAGAGGTATGGGAGCAACATGTCGAGTGACACAGGTCTAGCTGGTTCAGCCATCCTCTCTGCAATCCTCGCGGGCGCGGCTTCTAGTACAGCTGATATTAACACACAACTGCGAAAGCTCGCTGACGTTGCCAGAGACCTTTCCCACACGCAAGTGCAAGCAGATGCACAGCTTTCTCAACTGGACTGGTCATTAAAGGACATTCGACTTCATGAATTGACAGCCCTGCGTGGCGGTTCAGACGAGCTCACGAACTCAGGAGGTACTACGAGAGCTATTCCAGATGCGATTGTCGAACCCGCATGGTGGCCGAAATGGTATTGGGACTTGTACAAAAGCGCCACTGGTGAGCTTCAAGTCACTATTCGCTCGGCCATCGCACCCATCCTGCTCAAGATCTCGTGGAGAGGATGCCCGCTTTACCGCAGTCGCGAACATGGTTGGGTTTTCCGCCAAGACCCTTCCGAGGCGCCTGAACTCATCACACGGCAGACGCCTCTAGCCTTTGGCATGGCCACCGATGGCTTGCTCCAACACCTGGCTGCGCCAGTGGAAAGAAAAGCAGTCAAGTCCAACAAGGCCAAAGCAAAGGGCGGAGACTCGTCAAAGAGCGAGAACGATCCCCCGGCTCTGGTCGTCAAAGCATTCGGGAGCTCCACCTTTTACAAGGTGCCTCATAGTGAAGGAGAAGAAGCCAACGTCGGAAGCCCGTTCGCAAAATCCTTTATCGCTTACTTTGAGGATGGCACACTGCAGAGCCAGCACCCGGACGAGGTCGGTCGTGCTGCTGCAAAGACGGCACTCGAACTGAACGCACAGTGCAGCTACTGGATTGCTGTTCGCGATCGTGTGCACAAGCAAATGGTTGTCTGGGATGGCGAGGCTGATACTGCGATGAGATATCCGAGCGGAGCATCTGGAGCACGGCAGGCAAAGGACGGGGAAGCGGATCGCAGGAAAGGTTTGATCCTGCCACAAGTTGTCAGCATGGGTACTGTGACACGCCGTGCGATCGAAAACACGTGGCTCACCGCGAGCAACGCCAAAAAGAATCGAGTCGGATCGGAACTCAAGGCCATGGTCAAAGCACCTCCTGGGTACAGCCTTGTTGGCGCCGATGTCGACTCCGAGGAGCTCTGGATCTGCAGTGTCATGGGAGATGCTCAATTTGGCATCCACGGTGCTACTGCCGTAGGCTGGATGACTCTCGAGGGCACCAAGGCGCTTGGCACGGACTTGCACTCCAAGACAGCCTCGATCCTGGGCACCAGTCGCAACCAAGCCAAAGTGTTTAATTACTCGCGCATATATGGTGCAGGCATCAAGCACGCCACGCATCTTCTCCTCAAAGCGAACCCAAGCGTGACCAATGAGGAAGCGACTCAAAAAGCCAAGGAGCTCTACATGGCTACCAAAGGCCAAAACACGCACACCGACGAATTTTTCGGTGCCAAATTCTGGTTCGGAGGCACAGAAAGCTATGTCTTCAACAAGCTCGAGAGCATCGCGCTGTCTGACAACCCCAAAACGCCTGCCCTGGACTGCGGTGTGACTAACGCCTTAACGAAAAAGTTCCTCGGCAAAGTGGATTTCGGCAATGGCCGTTTGTCGGAAGAGTACATGCCGAGCCGCATCAACTGGGTGGTGCAGAGCAGCGGTGTCGACTACCTGCATCTACTGATCACCGCTATGGAGTGGATGTTGCAGAAGTACAGTATTGATGCCAGGTTCATGCTTTCGGTGCACGACGAAGTCCGCTATCTGGTAAAAGACGAGGATAGGTACAGAGCCGCGCTGGCTCTGCAAATCGCCAACATCTGGACACGTGCCCTATTTGCATTCAAGCTGCAGATGGATGACTTGCCGTTGGGCTGTGCTTTCTTTGCGCAAGTGGACATTGATAAAGTGTTGCGCAAGGAGGCGGATGATCCATGTGTCACACCTTCGCACCCGGAAGCGATCCCAGTCGGTGTAGCGCTGGACATTGAGCAGATTTTGGAGCAGACAAAAGGTTCGCTCTCTAAGGCTGGCGTCGCAAACTCTCGCGACAGCATCTCAAGCCAAGCTCCCGCAAGCGTCAGCGCATTCCCACCGTATGTGCCTTCTATGCAGGTGCACCGCTCTCTAGGCGAGCGCGGTATATATTTTTTGCAAGCACAGGCGTCCAAGGAGTTGGCCGAGATCAGGGCTTTGGAGGCGCGAGCAAAGATGACAGAACGTCCTGCAGATGCACCTGTCAAGCCGGTTCGAGCGCCAAGAGCACAAAGAGCTTCTGCTAGTCTGGCTTCTTCTTTCTCTGCCACAAAGTCCTGGAGTGCTACCCGGAGGCCATCGTCTTTCGATGAGGATGTGTGGATCCAGACATGCGCTGAGGACGCAGCGACGTCAAAACCTGCACGCCCCCGTCGGGCTTCCAGTGGCCATGCGTCGAGCATGAGCTCAAGGAGTGGGACACGACCGACCACCAATAGCAAGCAAAGTGTGATCTCAACGCATGCAGCGCCATCGAAGGCAGGCTTTTGCACCGTTTCTCGAATCCTCCAGGAGGCTGGAGGGGAAGCATCGACATCCATCGACGTATCCGATGTTTCCACACCACTGTCTCTGACTCGGTTCTTTCCCAAGCGTGTGGCGAAGAAACGAATTCCGTTCTTTCGCGAGGCAGCACATCGAAAGTTGGTACTCTGGCAACTGTATCGACCGCTCCTGCGAAATTGTCCTGTCTCGTGCCCCGCACTCAGGCAGGAGGTCGAGCGGATTATGCGAAAGAAAAAGGCTCTGACATCTGTGGTGAAAGTGGGCAACCTAATCCGAGAGGGAAGCGATCTTCTACGCGTGTTTGAGCTTGCTCAAGAGGGGGACGCGACGGCCATGTCGACGCTCGCAACACGAGAAGAAGCACTCGCACAACGAAACCACAAACGATCGTGGCAACAGTACTGGGAGACCAAGCTGCACGAGAAAAGGTATCCCAAGCGCATTGCGCATCACTCTGGCGCACTGCTTCCTCCGACCATTCACAATCGACCGCTTCCGCGGTACAAACCTGTGCAGCCCGAAGCGGTGAGCATGATGATCTACCGCCGACGCCTTGCGAGGTTGCGCCGTTCGGAGCGCCAGATGGAGGTCAACGAGATGATTGCGGCTCAACGTTTCGAAGGCCACTTGATTGCACAGGTCGTGGGTGGAAAGCGAGGCAGCAAACTGAGAGAAGAATGTGCCGGGTTCGAAGCGGGACTGCAGGAGCAAGTGCGATCGATCCAGGAGTCATTCGAAAGGGATCATGCGCGCAGCATGATGGTGTTTGACCGCAAGACGTTGGTGATGGCTCAGAGGGCTAGACGTGCCAAGAAACGGGTGCATCTGGCGCGCAAGTACAAAGCCGCGATGGAGAGGTGGAGGATGGCTGAGGCACAGGGCACGACGCAGCATGTATGAACACGGGTCTCATTTGACAGTATGTAATTGTAGACTCAGGAACCCATCAGATTGGAACAACGCGCGTATGCGCTGGCGAGAATCAAAGTATACAAGCGCTACGAGACAGAAGGGGTCTGATTTTCGGGTGACAGATGGTGTGTATCCGGGCAAGCGACATCGAACCGATCTGGGGTGCTGGTGGACTCATGCCAGAAGGTCGTGAGCCAGCTAGCTGATATTGGACGTTGGTAGCGACGCCACGTTGACACCTGGTGGCGGAGGGTGTGGGAGATGGAAGCGAGAAGATGCGAGTTCTGCAAGAGAAGACGTCGGGAGAACGATGGTTGGCTGAGAACCCCTTGGCAAGCGCGTCTATTTTTAGGCCTCCGTCTCTAGTGTCCAATGTACCTGCATCTTGCATCCATTGCATCCGCCGTCTCGCCATGGTCGTTGTCGTATCGATGCACTCTTTGGTTAGAGCTTGTGAAGCCGCTTCGGCACAGAGGCGGGTGAGCGCCGCTGCAGAGCGGCAGGCATCGGATACGGATTCGAACCACTCTGGCGACCATGCAAGTGCGGGTCGAGTGAGAAAGCTGACATGATTTACTAAAGTTTAAAACGAAGGAAGAGCTGGGACTAATTTGGACCAATACATTTCTGCAGCTAGTAGATCTTCCTACGTTATCCTTCCTCGTCATTGGAACGTCGCGCCAAGCAGCCCAGAACTGGATGCCAGTCCATCGGCCGTCAGGCAGAAACAGGAGAGTTTGCAAAGGGAGTGACGACCCGACCAGAGGTGGATCAAACCAAGTTACGAACTTGGGTGACGAGCTTACATACATTTCCAAGCGCTTCCTTTTGAGAATATGAAATCTAGCGAATAGGACAATAGAGAGCTGCTAAGAACCGGTGATGCCGCTGACTGTACTGTACTGTACTGCACCGTGCTGTCTCTCTGTCTCTAGGTGTGGGATATCATTGGGATGATGAGCAATCACCGCCAAGCTGTCTGCGGGGCATCTGCATTCATGATTCGCAAAAGAAACTCAGCCAGACTGGCGCTCAGACGAAACGCAAGGTCGACGCCCAAGGCGCATTTGCTGTGTTATTTTAAATCACCCGCTGGAGTGTATTGCTGGCTTATCAAGTGTTCCCTTTGTGGTTTTGGCTTCTCGCTGGGTTGCAGCTAGCATGCAGCGGTCTCGTGCCTCGGAAGTGGCGCTTGGGCTGTCAACCTCTGTCACCTCGCTGCGTCGTCGGCAACTCCGCTCGATTAGCATTCAGCTCCACCTCGCAAACTTTGGCTCCGGCTGAGCTCTGGCGTAGGCTGTGGGAAACAAGAACCTGCTCAGCACAACCGAGCTGGAGGGCTCCAGTGCCCATTTCTCCTTGTCGCAGTTTCGAGTTCGCAGTCCTCGCTCGTGCTTGCTGCGTCTCGCTGCCAAACATCCGGGCTGGGCTCTCTGGTTTGCTCCCGGGAATGGCCATGCCTGATGAACGCATTCGACAACCTTCGTTACGCACCGCAACGCACCGCACCGCAACGCAACGCATCACATCGCACTCTCACTCTCACCCTGACCCTCGCCCTCGCCTTTGCCCTGCTTGATCTAGACCCTCTTCAGGTTACGCTGCTTTTTGCCCCTCCCTGACCCGCTGCGATCCGCCTGTCTCTCGACCGCCTTCCTTCATAAGCTAGCTAGCTGACCTCACGGCTTTCCCACCTTCCACTTCCATCCGCACACATACCTACTTTTCCTCTCGAACAGCATCACCCTCCCCCCTCCCTCTCGTCGTTTGCTGATACCATCTTTACTCCATCAGTATACCCCCTTTTGGAACCTTCAACCGCATACCCACTGATACCAATTCTTCAACATGACTGATCTCGCTCGCAAAGGTTCGGTACTCGTCGCCGAGATCAAGGCAGCTCACCCTCCTCAGCACGCCAACGGTGATGCTGCTCACACCAATGGGGCCATCCCCCAGTCCAACGGCGAGGTCGCCTACGTCAATGGTCAGGCCCACGACCAGGCTGTCCACCCCAAGGGCTCCGTTCTCGGAACTGCTACCGATGGTGGTGTCGCACCCGCAATCGACTCCACCCTTACCAGCCCTGTCAACCACTCGGGCTTTTCCAACGGCCATGTTCATGAAGCTTCGGCCCTGAGCGCTGGAACTGGCGCTGTTGCCGTGCAGCACGAGGCTGACCCTTCCGTCGCCACCGGAGTCACCGCCCCTGCTAGTGCCGACGCCGCTGCCGAGGGTGCTGCTGTTCCTGGTCCCATCCAGCCCATCCAACCAAGCCAGAACGCTCGTGATCCCTCGCACATCAACACGGCTGTTCCTGCCGCTGCCGCCGCCGCTGGCTCCACCATTGGCTCGGCTGTCGGCTCAGCCGGCGAGCCCACTTCGGCTGTCAGCGCTGGTGCACCAGGCACTGCCCCCGGTAGTGAGATTGGCGCTCAGCACCCCCAACAGCTCAAAGCTGTGGCTCCCGCTGCTGCTGCCGGTGCTGGTGCCGTCGCCACTGGCGCTGTGCCCATTGTGGCTCACCCCGCTCCTACCAGCGTAGCTGCCACCGAGCCTCCCAAGTCGGCGCTCAGCCCTAAGGAAGTCAAGAAGATGGACAAGCTTATGAAGACCGAGGCCAAGAACGAGCACAAGTCGATCAAGCGCGCCATCAAGGACGCTGAATCCTCCGAGAAGCTCTTCCGCAAGTCGCGCGACGCCGAGACCCAGGCGATCAAGCGTCACCAGAAGGCACAGACCGCCGAGCACAAGGCAGCCAAGGCGCTCAGCAAGGCCAAGGCCGAACACGAGAAGTACGCTGCCGATCTTGCCAAGGCGGTCGAGGACCTCGACATCAAGAAGAGGCACACCGAGACCACTCGGGAGGGTTACGAAAAGGCCAAGAAGCACATTGACGAGCTCAGGAACCAGAAGACCGTCAACGACCAGGCACGATCCCGCCAGGCCGCTGTGCTTCACGGCGGTCGTGCATAAAGCGTCGCTTGCAAACGCGCGCCTGTCTTGAACCGTACAGCAGCATTTCCAAGCTTGAATAGTGTGTCGCTGAGCTTGTTTACCGCTTCGTTGCGCTTTCCGGTCTGAAAACGTCCCGCTCTTCAAAGGGCAACGTGCACATGCCTCCTTCCTCTAATCCAACAAGATACCCAAGGCCTGCGCATCGTCGTCTGCAGAACCTGTTGTCTACTTTGATGCGATCGGCTCGAGCAATATCATGTGTGTCGAGTCTATGCGTTGTCTCGAGACACGCGTTTTGAGGCATGCGTTGAGTGTGAGTGAGCTCGACAGGTGTTTCGTGCGAGAGAAGACGGGGGATGCGGATGAAATATTGGATTACAAATCGGAAGCTTCGGAACAAGGGCGTGAGGCGAGGACTCACACTGCACGGCGAGCCAGCCAGCCAAATCAACGCCGATCTTGCCCGCTGTGCGCTCGACCCCGCGCGCGAAATCCAAGCTGGCTCTGGCTCTGGCGCCGCGCGAGCAAGGTCACACCAGATCGCGGCGTACTACGGCTTGACGTTGGTTGCAATTGAGTGAGTGGGTTGTTTTGTTGCCAACACCATCTCTTCATCGTTTCGGGTTTGTTCGTTCATCATGTTGGCTACTCGACCTTTGCTCGCGCTCAACCTGGCTAGGTCCTCGACTTGCAGGGTTGGTCTCAGGGCTGCCGTGCCCTCGATCGCCTTGCGTTCCACCGCGGTTGCCAACTTTGCCCGGTTTGCCTCGACGACGGGCGCCGCCGCTCACACCACCAAACTCACCCAACAGCAGAACTTGGAGTTGCTCAACGAGCAGAGGGCTCAGAGGCCTTCCAGCCCACACTTTACCATTTACCAGCCTCAGATCACTTGGTATCTCTCCATCATCAACAGGATCACCGGAACCGGTCTCAGTGTTTGTAAGTTGTCGCCTTGATCCCATCACCCTGGTCGGAATGGGATGCGGTTGGTTTCAAGTCGCTGCCGAATAGTTACTTTGCGCATGCTGGAGATGTCGTCGGTGCCCGAATCTTTTGATCATCCAGGCCTTGCCGTATCCCAAACACTGTCGCTTCTTGCACCAACCACACTCTACCTCATCAATCCACAACAATAAGCTTACTGACCAAACCACCCACTCTTTCCCCGCTACATCGCAATTCCGTGTCAACAGTGATGTATGCCTACTTTGCAGCCTATGCAGGCTACCCACTCTTCGGCTCAGCTGAGGCTCTCTCCAGCGCTTCGCTCACCGACTTTGTTGCTACTCTGCCCGTTTGGTTCAAGACCGCCGTCAAGGTGCCTCTCGCCCTCGCTTTCTCGTTCCACTCGTTCAACGGCTTGCGCCATCTCGCTTGGGACTGGGGTTACGCTCTCACCCTCAAGGGCGTCTACTCTTCCGCTTACCTTGTCCTCGGTGCTACTGCCGTTAGCACCCTTGCTCTTCTCTTTGTCTAAATTTTCAAGTGAATGGTGCTTTTGATTCGTAACATCGTCTCGAAAACGTCCTTTTTTAGCGTCTGTGTTGCCATGGTCTTTCCGTCTAAAATATGACGCTTTAACCCTGGGGAGATGGCTTCTTTGGGTAAGCATCACTTGCTTATGCACACACTCAACTCCGAGCTTGACTATCTTCACCTGGTTCTGCGCAGCCTCGACGGGGTTCATCGTATAACAAACACGCATTCGCATTGATTGTGTTTGGCTTGCATGCTGACAAGTAACTATACACCTCTCTGTGAATCTATCTCTTCAGCGTCTAACCTCATCATCACTCTCGCTATCACTTCCATCCTCACTCCCATCCTCACTTCCATCCTCACTTCCATCCTCACTCCTACTCTCACTCCCACTCTCACTCCCACTCCCCTCCTCGTCATCCTTGCCTAAATCTATCTCCACCCGCTCCATCACAAATCCAACCTGCTCCAACTGCGTCTGAATCTCCTCCACCTTACTAGCCGGCGCCACCACCGCTGCAACGCTACGTTCTGGTTCAAATAAGGGCAAAATATACTCGGCCAGGCTCTTCTTTACCTGATCCAGCGTCACCTTCTGCACGGCCGAGAGGAGAATCTTCCCGCGATGCTTCGGCGAACCTTTAAGCACCTGGTCGAAGAAGCTTTCCTGTGCAGCACCAGACACGCTACCTTCCGCTTCCGCAATGTTGAAGTGCAACGATGACTTTGCCGACTCGAGCGTCGTTTCGTCAATCTCGAGCACCAGATCCGAAGCGTTTCTGTTCGATCCGGTGGTAGAAGGCTCGGCACAAAGCGCCTGGATCACCTTGCGAGCCTCGAGGAAGGCCTTCGCCGAATCGGGCGAGCGATACAGACTGAAATGGATGAGCTCGCTCTCTGGGTTCGAAACGATACTGGCGCCGTACGCAAGACCGGCACCACGGATGTATCGCCACAGGTACGACTCCATCGCGTTGAGGATCGTAATCGTCGTGATCAGCGCAGGCGCATCCGGGTGCGTGTATGAGCTGATGCCCTTGGTCGTAAAGTACGAATACGACGATTCCACCGTGGGCAAAGCCGTGATCAACCCCTTCTTGGACGGATTCCTCCCCAGCTCGGTAAGCATGTCTTTACTCCACGGTACTGGAAGCGTCTCCTTGACCGGACCTTGCATCCACGACGGCCTGGTAAAGTGATCCGCCCACGACGTCTTTGGCTTCTCCAACGCAAGAATGTCACCCGCCACCGAGACTCGCAGATTCTCGGGACGCAAAAGTGTAGATCGGATGCGCTCGAAGTTGTCCACCACCTTTTGCGGGTCGGTGTTGAGCGTCTCCTGCAGCTCTGGCATCGTCTTGACCAGGTTCAAGATGCTGTTGGCCAAATTCGTCGACTTGTCCCCGTCGTGGGTCAACGAGCGGCTCAACGCCGAAGCAATAGCTCGGCCGTTCCTCTTCTGCTCGGGCAGACTTTGGATGATCTTGCTGATCGAAACCTTGAGACGGTCCACTGCAAACTGGCTACCCCAGAACAGGTCGCGAAGCCAAGCAATGCCCTTTTCGTAATTGGCTCGCTCGAGCTTGAGTTCCGCACAGACCAGTTCGCCAAATCCACCGCAGCCCAGCGACACGTCATATTCGAGCGTGTCCTCGTCAAGACCCTTGACCACCTCTTCGTAGGTCAAAGTGGCTTGGGAGCCATCCTGCTTGACGATGGGAAGCGAAAAGATCACAGAGAGGTAGAGCTGCATCTGTGCCCGAAGTTCTTTCTGCAGATCAGTCGTGGCAAACACGAGCGAAATCGAGACAAACGCAGAACTGACGTGGTCGAACTGGACAAAGTAGGGCAGCGAGGCTGGATCCGCATCAACGTGCGCTTGGATGCGCTTGTCGAGATCATCGGCCGTGTTCTGAACCTTGATACCGCACGCCGTGGTCTCGCCCTTTGCCAGCTGCCCAGCAGGAGTCGGCGAAACTTGAGCCGTGCCAACAGGAATCCACTTGATGCTATCGGTGCTTGGGATCTGGAACTGCTTCAACATCTCATCCGGAATGGGACGGTCGTTTTCCTTCTTGGCCTCCTCGAGCTTTTCCTCGAGCTTCTTCAGCCCGTCTTCACCCAGCTTCTTCCTCCTCTCCTCTTCGAGCGCCTTGGTGTCGGCCTTGAGCTTGTCCGACAGAGCCGAAGAGGGGCGACCGATGACGACGAGTCGTGGGTTGTCGATAAAGAACTTTTGCAGCAGCTCGGTCCATTGCTCATTCTTCCAAGTGAGCAGTTCGTCATAGCGTTTCATGTCTTCAAGCGCCGTGTGCAGGTCCTCTCCGGATCGGTTGCCGTACAGGAAATCAGTGATGAGAACATCGGCAAACGAATCCGCGGGCTTGGTTTCGAGCTGGGAGAGAACCTTGAGCTTGTCACGCTTGATGACCATCTGCATCCTGTCCATGTCGATGCCCTCGTTGACAATACCGGCCAAAAGATCGATGAGCTGCTGATCGAGCTTGTCGAGCTGTTCCGATGGGACCGACGAAAAGTATGCGGAAAGCAGGCTCGCTCCAGCCTTGTCGGAGGCACCAATGTAGGCATCGGTGCAGAGTGGGTCGTCGCGTTCGACGAATGCCTTTTGGATAGCCGAGACGGGCGAATCGGTCAGATAAGTGCTGAGGATGTTGACAGCCTCGCAAATGATCCAGTCCTGGAACTTGGGACCGACCCAAGAGACTTGAATCTCTCCAACACTTTCGTCTTTCTCGGGAAAGTCGATGAATGCACGTCGTCGTTTTGGGTCGGGTTGCGAGCCCTCGGCGGGTGGGTCAGCTGGATCGAGTCCTGGTTGCTCGGTCTTGGAGCCATCGATAGTGGGGGGTACAGCAGACTCGGTCTCTACAAACGGTCGCTTCCAGCCCCTGGGACCGTCGGGCTGTGCATTGCGCTTGGTGACCAGACGCTCTTCTACAGGGGCGAGCGAATCGAGCAAATCGGCACGTGCAAGTGGGCCACACACGACAAGGGCGGCGTTGTGAGGGGCGTAGTACTGCTGGTGGTAGTCGCGGATCTTGTGGATGTTCAAGACGCGAAGAGCCGACATGAGACCGCCGGTCTCGGAACGATAGGCCGAGGAAGCAGGGTAGAGCATGCGCTGCGTTTTGAGCTCCATGAGATCGGCAGGAGAGTTCTCACGGCCTTGCATCTCGCTAAAGACAACGCCTGCGTCTTGGCCCTTTCCGTTGACATGGTACACCTCTGTTGTGAAACCTTCGCTGGTGAGTGTGGGGAAAAAGACGTGATCGAGGTAAACAGGGAGCATACGCAGGAAGCCGTCTGAGCCTGCAGTGGTGAGAGTGTATGCAGTGTGATCGTTGGCGGTCCAGGCGTTTGTACCGCTGGCAAAGGCTCTGTTAGCAAGGGTATCCAAGACGCCCTTGAAAGGGTAGAGGTCGGAGCCGAGGAAGATGAGATGCTCGAGGGTGTGGGGCACACCAGAATCCTCAAAGATCTCGGAAGCGAGAGTCATGTAGCAGTTGAGGAGGGGCGAGTCGAAGTTGGCCCAGAGCACAGTCAGACCAGTTTTGCGCGACTTCCACTTTTCGACCGACATGCCGGGGGCATAGTCGAGGTGATGGCGAGTAACAAGGTCAAAGTTGCCATATTTGGAAGGCAGGCCATTCAAGGGCGAAGATGTGGTAGCGCTGTCCGCTGGCATGATGGCGGATTTGCTAAGAGCGGTTGCGAAGGGGCGTTGAGTTGGGGAGCGGGAAAGGTAGGCGGCAAGGGCACCAACGGCCAAGGTTGAAGCGAAAGGTGCAATTGGCAAACGATTAGCGGCGGGTGTAGAGGCAAAAGGGGTAGGAGAAAGCTTGGAAGTACTGCAGGATAGAAAGGATCGTGAAGCAAGGGGTCGCAAGGCAGCCGTGATGTTCTTGGAGCAAAAAGGCACTGACAAGCCAGGGAACAGGGAGCGACTTGCTAGAGGCATCAACCGGTGGTGGAGGCGTAGCAACGGATCACCTATGCTGCCGACGACCAAAGAGAACAGATATCTATGTAGCCCAATACAGCCTTCTGACAAGGCTAGCGATGAAGAATAGTAAAGAACGAAGAACGACAGCCGAAGTGATGGTGAGATAGTCTGGGCTTGTGAAGAGGAGGACCCTTGCGGTGCTGCGTGTCGGTCGCCACGAAGAAGTGCAGAGAACATGCGATCGGGCGAAATCTGTATGCGTTCGGCTAGATCAGCAGATTGGCGCCGGCTATTTGACGGGAATCCGGATGTCGGGCGAGGAAGAAGTAGCAAATTTGAGTCCAAACCCCGGAGATTACAGAAGGTTTTCTGTGGGCTGAGCTCACCACAAGAGCGCGGATTCCGCCACAGCCCGTTGGGACGACGTGATCCCTGCCTGCTCCGAGCCAAGCTACACCCAACAGCGCAGACCATCCCTCCACAATACCAACGCCATCACCTCCAATGCTGCTTTGATCCTCCCTCCATCGACACCGCAAGTGGAAACGACCAGCGCTTCGCCAACATAGAAACAATGTCAGACGCTGCGCCACAGAAGAGCAACAAGTTTGTCACCGAGCTCAATCCGCAAGGCATCAAGCCGTAAGTGTCCAGACACGCCATCACCGTCTTTCGTTCCGTGGTGAATGTGTTTGTGCTGACGCCTTCATCGATGCTCTCTTTTTCTTCCTCCTCGACCTCATAGATGCTGCGCTTGCCCGGAAACCAAGGCAGCAAGGGACGAATGCTTCTTCAAGTTTGGGCACAGCGTAGAGGAGCATGGAGAATCGGCACGAAAGTGTGAGGAGCTCGTCAAGAAGCACCGCGAGTGCATGGCTTCACTCGGATACAAGATCTGATCAAAATCTGAGCGCTTCATCCCGCTATCGCGAGCCATTCGCCTACTCGCGGCTCGGACGTCGTTCATCGGTCTTGACCTGTATACCTGGTTTGTTGTCTTGTCCACCCTTCGACTCTTTCTCCTTGCTCTCTGCATGGCACTATGAGGCGCTTCATTCAATTTTCCTCCATTCCGCCTTTCACTCACAACGCACCGTAACTCAATGTACCAGTAACTCTACTCACACCACTCTGTATCGAATATGAAAAGCATACCCGCCTCGACCGTGCGTAAGCACACATAAGTGCCATCAGCCGTGCTGTGAAGATCGTGTGTTTGTGTTCGTATTCAAGACGACCAAGACGACCCGGGTCCGATGCTCGAGGCTATTCTGCACAAAAAGTCTTATGAGGCTGATTATCAATCACGAATCACTCAAACTGCTGAGGTGGGGCGCGGCGCCAACTGCCGCAATCTTATCGCGTCTTGTTTAAAAATCAAGACCCGATCTTGAAGATGCAACTTCTTGAGTCATATACCCCACAACACCTTGCTGGCCAGCCCTTGTTTCCTCTTCACCCTTGAACCTCCTCCAAGTTCTAGCACGTTCGCACACACCAACTCAGGCCTTACTTTGTCACGCCTGCTCAAGCCGCCCACATCGTCCAAGATGTCGGTCAATGAACTAATCCCCATCGCCTCCACATCGCTTCACTTTCCCGAGCCGAATCCTACCGCAAGCCTCTTGCTCTCGCACCGGCCTCCAGCCGGAAAAGTTGTCCTGGTCGTTGGAACAGGAAAGCTAGCAGCATCTAGATGCTTTGCGTGCCTCGAAGCCGGCATCAAGCCCGTCATCATCAGTATTTCATCCAGTGACTCGGACAACAACACCTCAAAGCTCAACAAAGCCTGCGCCGAGATTCAGCACCGGATCGCTTCAGGACAGGTGTCGCATCATTCTACCGACAGTATCTCCTTTTCAACCAAGTCGTCCGTCAGAAACGCTTGGGAGAGTATTCTTGATACCTTTGACGCCGAGTCGAACGACATCTTTGCCGTCTGCATCACCGACACCCTTCATTCCGGTGACCAGCTTTCAGCCTCGGCAACACAAGCAACGTCAAAGAATGCGGATGATGATCTGATCGACAGTGTTGCACCGTTGACATCCTACGCTCGCGCTGACATCATCGCTCATCTTTGTCGAAAGCGCCGCATTCCAATCAATGTAGCCGACAAGCCAGACCTCTGCGACTTCTCCTTCCCCGCCAACTACCGATTTCCTTGTACCAATCCTGTTTCGTCTCTCGCTTCACGTTCCTCGATTGGCTCCTCTTCTGCCCCCTTTCCTCCCCTGTCGTCTTCACTACAAATCGCAGTGACCACCAATGGAAGGGGCTGTAGACTCGCCGGAAGGATCCGCCGCGAAATTGTATCAGCTCTCCCACACAACGTCGGAGATGCTGTTGAAAAGGTTGGACTGATGCGCGACCTCGCCAAGCGACAATCCCATTCTAGCCATGAATCTGTCGCAGCCTCGTCCTCGTCATCTGCTTCGCCCTTGAAGCGCCTCAAGCGCCCTGCTACTCGCACGAGTAAAGACGGCACCGCAGAAGTGGAAGAAGAGGACCTCTCATTTGACACTACACCGCTGAACAGCCCTGTGCCGCAGCTCGTGCCTACGAATCCACTCGAAAGCGTCGGGACCAACGTCCGACTCAAACAACTCCAGGCCGAGGTGCAAGCGAAACACGATCAAGAGATGCACGAGGCTGAGGAGAGGACCAAGCGGAGAATGCGATGGGTTGCTCAGATCAGCGAATATTGGCCGATCGAGTATCTCGGCAATCTGGCCGAACAGCAGATGAAAGAAGTGCTTCGAGCGCATGGCGAGGACCAGTCTCAACCTCACGTAACAGCGGAGGCAGATGCAGAGTCGACAAAACCAGACAAGACTGAGGAGCATTCTTTGTTGAGAGGCCGCACGACTGCTATCCGCAGCAACGGAGACGCTGATACGGACTCTTCCAAAGGCGCACCGTCTGTTGCGCTTGCAGCCCAGCGCGCCCGCTCGCAGCATTCGCTCGATATCCGCCCACCACCCACCGCGTCAACTGGCCGAGGTCACATCTACCTTCTTGGCTCAGGTCCTGGACATCCCGGTCTCCTCACCACCTTTGCCTACAAGCTACTCACCTCTCCCTCCACCGACCTCATCCTCTCTGACAAACTCGTCCCCGCTTCCATCCTCAAGCTTGTTCCTGCAAGAACACCGCTCGAGATTGCCAAAAAGTTCCCGGGCAATGCAGAAGGCGCTCAGTCCGAGCTCATTGCCAAAGCCCTGCGTGCTGCGCTCGAGCAAGGCAAGACAGTGGTCAGGCTTAAGCAGGGCGATCCGTTTGTATATGGTCGAGGGGGTGAGGAGGTGCTGGCGTTCAGAAAGGCGGGCATTGAATGCACGGTGGTGCCAGGTATCAGCAGTAGTATCGCCGCCCCTGCGATGCTGGGGATTCCTGTGACGCAGAGGGGCGCAGCAGACTCGCTCGTGCTGTGTACCGGAGTTGGAAAGGGCGGTAAGAAGGTCAAACTTCCAGGCTATGATAGAGGTAGGACGCTGATTGTGCTTATGGGTGTTGCGCGACTTCGAGCTGTCGTAGCCACCCTCACAGCAGGCGCATTGCAATCCGGAGCAGACGGAGCGGTGGATCAAGAAAGCATCGGAGATCGTGAAGGACAAGTGTTCCCGCCGTATACACCGATCGCGATCATTGAGCGCGCCAGTTCGTCCGACCAACGCATGGTTGCCAGCACCCTCGACGGCATTGTGGAAGCGCTTGAAAACAGCGGTGAGCAAAGACCGCCAGGAATGATGGTCATCGGTTGGTCGGTGCTCTCCCTCGAAGGCAAGGGCGACACTTCGATCCAAGACGATGCGCTCTCTATTGAATCGCCGGAGGAGCTGGAAGCCAAGGACAAGGAAAGGGTTCAGTCCTGGCTCAAGGGTCGTAGATGGATTGTACACGAGGGGCTTGATCAATCCTACAGGTCGGCTTTGCATGCTTTCCATTCCACGCCGTTGCAGCTTCCCGAAATTGGTGTTGGCGTTCCGCTTGCGCATCATTCAGAGGTTGAACCGATTGCCGGGACCAAGGAGATGGCAGAGGAAGCTACCGGAAGAAAGGAAGCCGATCGGTTCTGTCAACGAGACGGAAGCGGCTGGGCACCTCCTCGCTATCCCACAGGCGTACCAGAGGGCGGTTGGATGTCTGGCGAAGCCCCGAACCGCCCAGCTACCGACGTACTAGCGTATGAACAGGACAAGACGTATGCCGAGATTCAAGCTCGACTTGGCCAGCACCAGCACTAGCACTCGTGATCTTTTCAAATCTCATCCCTTTGCATAATGCTCTTTCTCTCTTCTAGTTAATTCTTGTGTGTGTACTGTACATCTTGTGTATGGTCTCCGAGAGTGTGGGAGCATGTTGTGACTGAGTTGCGTGGCATTTGTTACGCATAGCGACGCAACGTTTCGACTAGTACTTATTCTTCTTTGCACCCTCCTCGTCACTGCCCTTCGTGCCTGCTTGGTTTGGTCCACCCATCATTGTTGCTCTGCTCTTTGTTTTCTGCGATTCTTGCTCTTTTCTCGTCGTCGCTACAATGGCTGACCGCGATCCTTTACCTCCGCTACCTCGCATTCACATCAACCAGATGGAAATCTACATTCGAGAGCAGCGACCCTCGATCCATGCTGCCGTTGCCGGTCTCGAAAAGAAGAAATTCCCCACCGGTGCGCATCAACACCGCCTTAGCCCCATGCTCTGCATCCCTTGGCATACCGTAAATGCAGACGTCGACAACATTTGGAAACAGCTCCTCGCCAACTTCGGGCGGGACCCCATCCTAGATCGTCCACCCAATCAGAATTGGATGCCACACGTCACTTCCGAGGCCTCTGCGCGTCATTGGATTGATAATTGCACCATTCGCCACTCGATCAACATTCTTGCTCTTCGCGATCGCATCCAAGCCGGCAACATTGAAGGCTTCAATCCCAATCTCGTCCAAGCTTTCCAAAACGTTGGCCGCATCTGGGATCAGAACGAAAGGAAGACCGACTTTCGTCCCGCTCTCGCCGATGACCTTGACATTCCTGCCATTGCTGCCGACATCCGTACCAATGCCAACTTTCACCGCGTCTATGGCTCATCCAACGGCTAAAACGACGCCGATACCAGCTTCCACAGCAGCAGCAGCGGCAGCAGCAGCAATGGTTCTGTCGATTTCTTGGAACAGCTAAGAAAAAGCCTCGTAAACCCAATCTCTGACATCGAAATCAGGTGGGACACGCACAACCAAGATCACCTGGATCAAGGCGGCCTTCCCTTTTCGGTCGTCGAGAACAAGAGCCCCTTGAGGCTCACCCCAGATAAACTTGCCGACGTCATTCATTGCTTTGATCTTTACTGCGAATCTGCTAGCCTTAAAACTCGTTGGCAGCACGACAGGGCGATCCGCGTACGCGCCGCATATCACAATCGAGTCAATGCCATGACAAGCGAAGCTCGTGAAGTGTTGGATTGCCTCATCCAGATCTACCACAACATGTTCTTCCGCAGGCTCTCGTTTGGGCTTCTTTCTTCGGTCACCACCTCGCTCCAGGTCCACTTTGACTGGCATCACCACGAGCACCCAGGTCAAGTCGTCCGAGTCGCTACGCACGACAGCGAATCAACGTACATCCAGCCTAGACCTTTGCAAGCCCTTGCCACCAGTTGTTCCCTTGTCCAAATCATCGTCTTTCTCTCCATCATGCAGCCCATCTGCGGCCTCATCCACGAGAATACCGTTCGGTCCGTCGTGGAAGACATGATTCAGCAGCAAGATAGCTATGCGCCTAGCACCCACGACAGTGATCCTAGCACCGATGCAGACGACAATCCAGATGACGGCTCGAGCAGCGAGGAGGGGCACAGTGACGAACCTGACATGAACCAGGGAAAACGTAGTGGTGATGTGATCACCGCCGTATTCACGATGTCCGCGAAACAACGGAGCGCCGTGGAGGCCTAAGGTTCGCTCTTTCGGAATCTGGAAATCGCATCGGCACTTGGCCATCAGCAGAGACTCGCACAGCGTCGATTGCCTGCTCATAGGTACTATCAGCTGAGCCCAAGAGATTGCCGCTGAACCCAGTCTTTACACAGCTGTTGGACATCGTGCAACGCCCAGACAGTCGTTGCGGCCTCTCCAGACTTAGGATAGACCCACGGTTGGGTTGGAGCACGCAGAGAAGGGCGAGTGTGCTGGATTTACAACATACCAGCCAACATCTCCACCGAATGGGCGACAAATTCGGTATAGACGGCGCAGTCAGCTCGGTAGCATGTGCCATCGCCGCTATCGCAGTGGCATTGGATGGGGGGTTAGCAAAAGACAATCCAAGCCGAGTGATACATGCGGCATGCATGCATGCATGCAGCCCATCCACACACTTGAGCGGCGCTCTTGGAGGTGACCTTGCCATCAAGCTCAGATTCGAGCCAGCGTTGTTTCTGGTGAAGCGCAGAGTGTGCGTCCTGTACCCATGTCCAAGCCAGCTTTGGCAACGCAGTCTTGGCTGGTGAGGCCCACGCACTTTTCAGCTGCTACGATGGCCACACAGATGCGTCACGTGTGCGTCACATTGAGGATACAGCCAAGTGAGTTAACGTATTTCCCGTAGTACCGACGCGCCTGTAGTACCGACGCATTTTTTTTTTGAAATTTAACTGTGATGGTAGTACTTGTCCTAATCATGAGCACAGCATTTTTTGATAGTGATGAACCATGAAACTTAGATTGATATGATTGCAATGAGATATGTTACACTCAAATGAATTCGGAACTAGAGATGTGTGTGTGATGAGCTTGCTAAAGGAACCTCAGAGTAGAAGATTCTTGGAAGTTCACCATCATCTTCAATGGTGCTGAGAGGGTTGTCATCATCAAGTTTGTCCATCCATTGATGCACTGAAGCTGGAAGGGTGTCAATGAATGGTGTTGAAATGCTCTCATTGCCATCATTAGGTGCTTTGTCACCATCATTTCCTCTGATTGTTGATGGTAGTGCCCTCCACTTCTCCTCCTGTCGCTGTTTTCAAGCCTGGTGTGCAATGATCACTGGTTTCTTCACCACCAACTCCTTCTCAGCATGCTCCCTGCTGATCATCCTCTCCTTGGAAAGCACCATCTGATCACCAACCTTAGCTCTTGTCACCACCTTTTTCACCATCATCCTATTCCTCTCCTCCTGCTTCCATAGTAACATGTTTTCTGCTTTCAATGATGAAATACAAGCCTGTTGTTCACTGAACATCTGCAACAGGGTCTGCTTGGGTGAACATGCATCCTGAGAATCCAGTTGTGTTGCTTGAAAGCTGTCGAGCAGAGCACTTATGCTGGTAACTGTGTCAGGTACAGCCATTCCTTGCAGTGGCTGTACCTGCATTGAAGGCTGTTGAGCTGCCAAATGGCTGGCTAATTGTGCCAGTACCTTCTCCGGGTCCAGTGTGAGAGTGATTCCAGAGTTGGAAAAGGCCTTCTGTGTATTGGAAGGAGTGAATCAGTAATGTGTTACCATCGCTGGTTCAGGGATCCTGGGGAAGAAACCACTGATCAGCTAAGGCAGAGGCAAGTAGCTATCTCGACAGTGCCTTCCCTATATTGGAGGGGCTTGTAGAGCTAAGTCTGAGGATATTTCAGCTTAGATACACTCCATAGATAGAGTATATCAGAGGGTCGCAGTAGTGATTGAGGAGCAACTAACAACATAGGCAACTTGGCTCATGCAGGAGGAAGAGAGATGGAGAAGAGGAGGAAGCAGACCTTTCTATGTGAGGATGTGGGAACTAGTTTGAATGACTTTCTGCAACTGTATCTACAAGTGAGTTGATGTATATATATGTGTTTTCCTGTGATGGCAACACCTTCATGAAGTTGGCTATGTCTTTGCTGTATCAAGGGCATGATGCCTGTGTCGAGTCTTGGAGAGTATGGAGCATTGTTTGGGATCTTGAGTAGAGACAGTGAAATGTTGTGGGAGCTTATCTTTGAGTGTGTGAGGTTGTGTATATATGCTATCTTTCCCTATCATGGAGGAGTGTGTTCCTATCTTTGCCAACATATATGGTCCTCGCTCTTCCAACACAAATTGTGTCTCAGAGATATGGGTCCGGGGTCCCCGCAGTTGTGGACCAATAGCCAAAGTCGGGTAAGTACAGTCCTATAGCCAGATGTGGGGGGTCTGAAATTGGACTTTTCTTGACACATTGTGGCCTAACAGTGTCAAAATAATTTTTTGAGGAATATTGACGCGTCTTGGATGCCTGTGTTGGAGCTCCACAATCTAACAGATCGTTCCTGTTGGAATATACAGTCACTCGCGTTTTCGACTTCGGAACGATCTGTTAGATTGTGGAGGTCCAACACAGGCAACCAGGACGCGTCAATATTCCTCAAAAATTATTTCGACACTGTTAGGCCACGACACATCAAGAAAAGTCCAATTTCAGACCCCCACATCCGGCTACAGGACTGCACTTACCCGATTTTGGCTATTGGTCCATGACTGCAGGGACCCTGGACCCATTGTTGGAAGGAGTGAACCAGTGATGTGTTACCATTGCCAGTTCAGGGATCCTGGGGAAACCACTGATCAGCTAAGGCAGGGGCGAGTAGCTATCTCGACAGTGCCTTCCCTATATTGGAGGGGCTTGTAGAGCTAAGTCTGAGGATATTTCAGCTTAGATACACTCTGTAGATAGAGGATATCAGAGGGTTGCAGTAGTGATTGAGGAGCAACAATTGTAGGCAACTTGGCTCATGCAGGAGGAAGAGAGATGGAGAAGAGGAGGAAGCAGACCTTTCTATGCAAGGATGTGGGAACTAGTTTGAATGACTTTCTGCAACTGTATCTACAAATGAGTTGATATATATATGTGTGTTTTCCTATGATGGCAATGCCTTCTCAAAGTTGGCTATGTCTTCGCTGTATCAAGGGCATGATGCCTGTGTCAAGTCTTAGAGGGTATGGAGCATCGTTTGGGATCTTGAGTAGAGACAGTGAAGTGTTGCAGGGGCTTATCTTTGGGTGTGTGTGTAGGGTTGTGTACATACACTATCTTTCCCTATCACAGAGGAGTGTGTTCCTATCTTTGTTAATATATACAGTCCACACTTGTCCAACACAAATTGTGTTTCAGAGATATGGGTCCAGGGTCCCCGCAGTTGTGGACCAATAGCCGAATTCAGGTGAGTGTAGTCCTATAGCCAGATGTGGGGGTCCAAAATTGGACTTTTCTTGATGTGTTGTGGCCTAACAGTGTCAGAATAATTTTGAGGAATATTGACATGTCCTAGTTGCCTGTGTTGGACCTCCACGATCTAACAGATTGTTCCGAAGTCGAAAACGTGAGTGACTGTATATTCCAACACCAATAGCCGAAATCGGGTAAATGAAGCCTATAGCCGGATGTGGGGGTCCGAAATTGGACTTTTCTTGACGCGTCGTGGCCTAACAGTGTCGAAATAATTTTGAGGAATTTTGACGCGTCTTGGATGCCTGTGTTGGGGCTCCACGATCTAACAGATTGTTCCGAGGTCGAAAACGCGAGTGACTGTATATTCCAACAGAAACAACTGTGCTCACGATCATGCAAGTCACTCACATCAGACACGTGCTTCTCAGAAAAATTTAAAATTGCGTCGGTACTACAGGCGCGTCGGTACTACGGGAAATACGTTACGTTGATGTCTGCATTGCGTTGCTGAACGGAAGCTCATTTGGCGGAAATGGCGTTGCGTATCCAACCATCAGCATCGTCTGTCGTTCCTGGTTGGTCAAACACAGCCCACAGACTTCAAAAAAGAACAATATGTCTCGCTTCAACACGCATTCCTTCCTTTGCACAATCATCATGCCTCACCTGGTTCGTCTTCCCCCCTTCAAACCACACCATGGTGTTCAGCATGTATCATAGTGACGAAGAAGTTGAGGTCGATGGTGGGGGTGAGGTTGGCCACCCTCGACTGACCACCACTTCACCCGGATTTACAGTGCCACTTCCAATGCATCTCGTTGACGCAGCATTTCAGGACCGAGACCACTGCACCCACAGTCTCAACTCCTTCAGCTGCAATCATGGATTCCGCTTCTCCATCCAAAGCTGGTATGCAAACACTTGGTATCTCTTCTGCCGAACTGGTCGTTATCTGCTAAACTCCCAAACTCAGCAACATGCTTCCATCCAGGCACTGCTCAGCTCCAAATGCCAATACCGTCTCAAAATCATCCAACATTCAAACAGCAGTCAAATCACCATCCATCCTATCAATCAAACCCACAATCATGCTTCCTTTCCGCGTGAGGTTCTCCAATGCCCAAAGCCCAACGAGTTTGTCTTCCCTTTCACGCATCAAGTGCAGGCTACTCCTAAAATCTTGTCGGAAAATCTATCTGTACCTCTGCGTCTCTCTCCCAACCAATGTTGGTGGACCCCAAACGTGACCGTTGAAACCAATCAGTTATATGCCCGGAAAAATTCATGATTGCATCGTGGAGACCTTGCAAGTAGGCAGTTCCGTTCCAGACTGAAGAATCGAACAAGCTCCTGGCCTGGACTCTCGAGCAACAGGACTGGGTGAACTTCTTGATGCAATTTGGCTGCAACTACGAGAACATTTCGAGAATGGTACCTCGACACTGCTTCTACGGTTCTCCTCTCAAACTAATGCGCAACTGCGAGGAATCAATGCAATCAGGCTCTGCTCTCTGCGTTCCCGGCTTCACTCACGCTTGTAGTGCTATCCAGTTCTGAGCAAATTAGCTGTTCAATGTTGACATTCGCAAATGAGATTTGTCAGTATATGGGTTCAATGCAAACACACAGAGCAGCCATGTTTGATCATATTGCCATATCGTTTGGACAATATCCATGCTTTTGAAGTACTATAGATCCCAGATTGATGCTGCGACAAAGCTGAACGGTACCACACCACCCGTGAGGTAGCGCGAGTGGAATGCTGGTGAAACCGCGCTTGAGCTCGATGCGGCGCTTGCGCCGGACAATTTCGTCGGACGATTACCACCAAGATCTTCGAAGTCGACGGGGCTTGGGCGGGCCTGTATGCACGATGTGGTGTGTCGAGTGAGGCAGTGGGCAACCCGGCTCGACTGCGGGCGTTGAACGGTGCGCAGAAGCACGTGGAGCAACCTTGTGCGCGGCTGCATTGCGCATGTTGAGCAGCGCTACCACAGCGGAAACTTTGGAAGCCTGCGAAGAGGTGACGGAAAATTTGCTCTCCTCCGCCCATCCTTTCCAACTCTTCGCATCTGGATCGGCTTGCTCCTGGTGAGTGGCACCGCTACTCTCGGGTGGAAGTTCAGCCAAAGTGGATCGGAGCGAATCGCTTGCACCACAATCTAGATGCGCTGTTTTGTGCAGTTCCACAATGCAATCATGATCTCGTTCCAACAAGCGCCGCTTGCGCTCTCCACCTCTGCTGGAGCGCGTAGGCTCAAGTTGCAAAGCGCTCGCCGGAGCATGGTTGTGGCGCGACACGAGTACATTGCACCTCCATACCGTCAAAGTGCCCGCAACTGCGGTGCGATCCGGAACCAGTTTGACTTGAAACGGACACGATCCAAGCCGAGAATCTGCCGCCAAAGTGGCAGAATCATTATTGAGTGTAGCAGCACCAGCACAGCGCATATAGGTGGCAAACTTGTTCGAGCTTCTGGTGACCACTTGAAAGCCTTGCGACCGTGCGGTTTGCACCACATGCTCTTTGGCCGAGTCCCGATCCATCCATGACATCCTCGACGTCCAGTCATCCCAATCGCAGTCAAAGCCTTGCCGGAAGCCTGGTGCTTGCGCTGCCGATGACGATGACGATGGATTGCAAGGTGCTGCGACGGATGCAGGTGTTAGGCTGTTTGGCATGCAAGGCGTTCCACTCTCGACCGAAAAAAGAAAGGGAGAAGGTGTTGATGGACGAGGTAGCTGCCGCATTGTTTGACGCATGCTGCCGAGTGTGAGGCCAGATGCGACGGTGGTTCGAGTAGAGTTGGTTGGCATGGCACGATTGGGCACCCTTGCAGCGTGGCTTGCTCGTGGTGAGGTTAGCGTAAGGTGGTTCTGGATGCGACTGCGGGTCGAGTGTGCGCTCTGTTGCGCTTGCACCATGGCGTCCAGCGTGCATTGGGCGGAGAGTACAGACCTAGGGTCTGCTTGTGTAGCAGCAGCTGCTGCATCTTGGCGTGGATTGGCGACTGCTGAGCATGGATTCGTTGGCCGAGCTGGTGGTGGTGGTGATGGTACAGAGGATGACGAGGGTAAAACAGCGGGGGCAACAGGGCTGGAAACGCGTTGTAAGTCGCGAGGTATTGTGACTGGATGGTTGTGAAGCGCTAAAAGCTTTTCCGCATGCCAAATGTATCGATAAGGCATGGTGGCGCAAGCCGAGGCGGTAGGTGTTTCAGCATTGGACGAGCAAGTCTCGACAGAGGGTCGGATGTAAATGCGTATAAGGAACGGGCAAGCCGAATGGCATGTCAAGGATTCGTCTTGATGCTGCTGTTGCTGTTGCTGCGGCTGCCGATCCTCACGTTGTTGATGATGATTATGATGATGGTTAGCCGAGGTAGGATAGGCACCTTTGCAAGTGACCCAAACGCCTTGGCAATGTAGAGATCGACTGCGGGAAAGTATGGCTGGGTCTACATTGTAACATGGTTCGAGAAGCACGCCGGTAGTAGCACGAATTTTTTCGACAAGCTCTTCAACAAGGCGGGTGGGCAGCGTAGGGCCGTCAAGGTGGGACATGTATGCGCAGCCAGTCACGTCTGTGGGCTAGCCAAATTGTCTTGACGTCAAAGCGAATTCGACTCACAAGGGTGAGGGCCAGCACGGATGACATGCAACCAGATATTCAGAGATGATTGCAGCTGACGATGGTGGTCAAGAGATGAGTAGCCTCTTGAGCCTTTGAGCATTGCTCGCACCAAAATGAGTCATACTGTATCGCCTTGCATCACCTCTACTCTCCTCAATAAAAATAAGAGTTATTGTACCGCACATACATTACAGTACAGTACAGTACAATCTACTGAACTTGTAATTGAATGATTAAAACTATGTCGACCTTACGTACATGTAAAGTTTGACCGCATGTACTCGCACTCGTGCGGTTGAGGATGTGCACGCTACAAATCGTATGTGGTACAAATGCCTTGAGGCTTGAGGGTTGAAGCTTAAGTCCTGTTGAGCAATTTGTGCACCAGCACAAAAGTGACGTATGGCCTATTCTTGAGAGTAGATGCCTAAATGCTGAAGAGCTGAGCATTGTTTGTGGACCCAAGGCCATGCATTGTGCTACGAGACGCTTGAGCTTTGAGCAACAAGTGTCAAAGCCTGATTGCAGGTGAGAATCGTGGGCCGACACACATCAGATTGAAGCCGGCAGCGTCGGGCAACCCTTGGGCGCGACAGTATCAAGGGAGCAAAGGGCATCGCTTTGACGCGCATCGTCGTCTGCTTGGATTTGCAACCGTAGTAAACCTCACCGTATTCAAAAACAAGCCGGAATGCTGAGCGTGCCTATTACCAAGCCGGAACCGCCAGCTGTGGTTCCCGCCTCGGTTTGCCAAATGCCTTTACTGGGTGATCGAGTGACGCGAATCGATCTTGGGTATCGTCGCCAAGTGTCACATGCATACAGTCAGTATGCGCACGAAATGCGAGGAAAAGCTGTATTATCACGGAAAGGGGGAACTGAGCGCTCGACCTATATACCGCACGAGAGTGGGTGTATGCGGTCGAGCGAGCGGTACATGAATTTGGAGGAAGTTTCGCTGGTATTTGGAAGAAGAGATCTCATGCCAGAGCTCTCTCGTACGACAGTCGCATGGAGGCGTGACATGGTGGGTGGCAGCTCGCGATGCGCTAAAAGCTCAGTAAAGTCGAAATTTTCGAAAATCATGAATATTTTATGGTGGAAATTTTGGCGACCATTAGAGCGAACAATCCACCTGGCTTAGCCTGGTAACGTCGAGCATTGTCAAGACCGACGATGGCGGAAGACATGGTCACAGACGCAGTCAAGACCACGTTCGGACTATGAACGAATCGACGTGCCAATCAAGCTTGGATTGCTTGTTTGGGGCGTGTGTTGGGTATACACGAGTCTAAATGGCAGCGACAACTGCCAAGGGCATGCATATAGTCATTTGGGCCGACGACAAAGTCTCGAACACTGAGAGATCCTTCCGGATGCTAATTGAGACCGCTCCTATTACTCTAATGTCTCTCGATGTCTGTATCGATGGTGAAACTCAGCGCAAGAGGTCTCAGAACGGCTGCGAGCGGACCAAGACAGTCTGTTACATGCATACACTTAGCATACACTTAGCATACACGTAATTTATGAGGAAAGACTTGGATTGCGCAAAATGGGAAAACTCAGCGCTCGACCTATATACCGCACGAATGTGGCTATATGCGGTCGAAGGGCTGTACAAACTTGGACCTTTCGCTGGCACTCCTGCTCGCTGGCATTCGAGGGAATCTTCCGTGCGAGAGAGAAAGAGAGTGGGATGGCGAAGGAACAACCGCAGTCGGCATCGCAGCCAAGAGCTTGCAAGGAGCATCGCGCTTTCTGGACAAATTCAAATCAAGTGCGCATCTAACATCTTTGCAATTGGCGATTCATGATTAATACAGTTTGAGAGACAACGAAAGAGCGACGCGTCGCCATGACATTGATCACTATGCGCTTGGCTCTCAAAGCCTTGAGCTTTGCTCGACTCTCTGTTCACCGGCCGACACACTGGAAGCAAGTGTGTGACAAACGCCGCGAATGTTGGGCGTTGAGCGCTGCATGTGTGTTGCGATGCGTGCCAAGGTTGTTTGGGCTGATTCATGTCTCGGTTGGCGGCACGATGAGGGGATCGAGGTTGCAACATGGCAGCTGCCCAATCGCATTTCACTTTGCCACAATCGATATGCACAATTCCCAACTTGCGAGCAGCTTTTCCATCAACCAGAAATGCGAGATCGAAAAGTCGAACACAAGCAAACCGCTGACCCGTTGGCGGACAGGATTGGATCCAAAACCTGTTTGCCGCGTATGTACTGTACTGTATGTGTGTCGCCCACACTCGATCATCATTAACCTAAACGATTCATTGACTCTTGCATGACAAAATACGCATCCACACCTACCTTTCCATCACGAATGTCTTGTGCGATGCCAGAATGGTTGGCAATCGGCTGAACGGTGATTGTGGCAAGCTGTGTCGGATCAGCTGCTTGTATATATGTGGGCTTGATTCGAGCAACGACAGAGTACAGTAAGCCCATCGGTGATCAATAGGCGTCATGCATTCCGGCTGAGTCGACATGCGCTGCAAACCCGGGTTGGATCCCGAGACGGCCGCCCAGATAAGTTGGATGCACTTTCGAGCCTAATGCGCGCACGACACAAAGCCTATCTCGTTTCAGCTCCGATCGACAACGACACTAGAGCCGCCAAATGAGATGGCTCGGCCGCGTTGCTGCGCCAAGACTTGGTAGCGTCCCAAAGCTTGGAGCCTCTCTCGGTGTATCCCCAACTCAAGACCCGACGCATTGCTTTCGATCATGTCGACCATTGTGCTCCTGTGTCGTGCGCAAAAGGAGCAGATCAGATCGGTAACAAGATGATACAAAGAGTGGGCCTTGTCGGTTCACCCTTTCCCTATCTCGCTTTGTATCCAACCATTTGGCGATCCAGCTCGAAGCTCAATGACCAACTTTTTCATCCCCAAGAAAATCGCCATGACCATTTTCCAGAGGATCAAGGTGGTAAGTGCAATGTCGATTGGTAGCAGCGTCTGTGTGCAAACCTGTGCTGACATTCAGAATCAACGATACGCCCAGATGTTTGGCTGCGCCAACAAGCAAGTGTTGCAAGCGTTTCAAGGCTCGGCACTGTCGTACTGTCATAATTGCCATGGCAGATCGAGCAGCACTCAGCCACACTGTCACATGTGCAACTCGAGCGACCTTCGCTGTTACCCTCCTCGCGATAGCTAGAAAGGCGCCCGTTTCCTCTCTCTTCAAACGTCTCTCCGTCGCTAGTCTCTCCCCCAAAACGAAATCCATCCCACCGTCGCTTTCTTTCCAACGGTCATCGAGGTCATCCTCTGCAAATCATCTCGACATTGGGCCGAGATGAAACGTATTTAGGAGCAACAAGAGCGAGACATGCACCCAGAACACGGACAGGATCGAGGCGACGTGGAATGGCAAGCATATGAAAGGTGCTTGCCGCAGTGTAGCCCCACAGGGGTCTTAGAAATGGGATGCGACAAAGCATGTGGGTTTGCAGACTTTACCGAAGGAGAAGCAGCGGGATGGCTAGCGTCGACAACACTGAGGGGGGACGTGTGTGCCGATCCTCACGACTCGCGACCCAAGCTTCGCCACGTTTTTAGCACTCTTCAGCTTGAAGTGCCGCCCCATTGGGGACGTATAGCACCAGACTGGCTCACCCGCAGCTCACGGCTCTTGGCTCATGACGCATGCCTCTTGCCCCCTTTGCATTGCTGAACCATTTGAAAGGCCATTCGCTGTTCCACTAGCTACTTGATCACAGCCCCAAGCACAACACACTATCATGCAGAATGTCGAGTTGAGTTGAGTTTTGACGTTGCGTGTTGCGCTGGTAGTGACGAGCTTGGCTCTGGTTTGTGACTGCACACTGGACAATTCTTTGCGCCTCTTTCTTGCTGTTGCTTTGCTTGCTAGCATTTGAAATGCTATACTGCCATTTACAGTTACAGTGGCAGTCACAACTTGAGCGTTAGCCGTCTTGGAGGATTGCACCAGCGCCTGAGTGGCGATGAATGGTCCAGTGCGGCCACAGATGCCCCCGATCGACCAAAGCAACAATTTTCCAGTGTCAGTGAGCGTAATCCAGGGCGCGACTTACAGTTCCAGGCGGCTGGTAATTACTCCAGATGCCTGCGATGCCCAAGTTGCGATCTTCGACAAAGTCTGTGAATCCTATGTGTACACAGCGAGGATCCCTGTTATGATATCAGTTATCCCACGATGGGTATGCAACACTTGGATGCGCGCTGCGCAGAGGCTTGTCTGATGGGGTGAAGGAAGGGTCCTTGCGGATCTTCTCGAAGGCCTTGGTCCACATGTCCTCGAGGTCCTCGAAGCCAATCTCCTGCTCGAGAATGGTGGAGAACTGCTTCTTGAATCACTCATCGTCCTCCTCCTCGAGCGACTCCATGTATCCGGCAACGTGGCCCCCGTACATGTACGAGCGTAGAAGCTCGGCGTCGAGCTCCTTAGACTCGCTCAAGGGTGCTTCCAAAGGTGGTATCTTCATTTTGCACTCGGAAAAGCGATTCCACCGGTTCCGACCCCGAGTCCAAAGAGTTTAAGGCAGCGCATTTTCCTTGCGCTGTACCATTCATGCATCCATCCATTGCTCGAGACCGGCTGACTTGGACACGTCGGGCCCATCAATGATGGGCCACAACACTCAGAGCTGCCCCAGCGATGGTGAGCGGCTCTGATCAACTGCTATCTGCCTCGCTCCCACGCGACGCTCGACCAGCCGCGCCCCTTACGGCCACGGCTTGGAGCTCGCAAACGACTCCTTCAGAGCTACATTTAATCTTGTGGTGACCGTGTGACAGCTCTTGTGCCTGACTGGACGTTGATGCCTACGAGTGATCGTGAGTTTTGTGAGTTGCTGTGCTGAGGTCGTCGCAAGCAAAGGTCGAGGTCTCCTTGCTCCACTAGCCTTGTTCTGCGTCAGTATGTCAACGGCCAGGCGGGATCGCCATCAGCAACTAGGAGAGCCGAAGCCCTCCCGTGACACTCCTAGCCAAAGAGACCACTCGCCCTAAGCCAACAAACAGGCACGAGCCTTCCTAGCCGCCTGAAAGGGTGCGCAGCTCGCTGAGCGGACGCCAGAGTTGCTCTTCAACCGGGCAAGGCGGTTGGCTCATTGCTGGATGCCAGCATCCAGCAGCCAGGAGCACAATTCGAGCGGATGGTCGCTGGCTGCCGAATGTCAGGGCTGTGTGCCAGATATCGAGTGTATTTGACTGCCGAGTGTTGAACCTGTCAAAGTACGCATGTGCGTGTTGGAATATACAGTCACTCGTGTTGGAAGATGTGAACTGGCAATGGGGCTACCACTACCGGTTCTTGGTCCAGAGGTGAAGGGAAACCACTGTTCAGCTAAGACAAGATGAATAGCTACTTTGTCTGTGCCTTCTCTATATCAGAGGGGCTTGTAGAGCTAAGTCTGAGGATATTTCAGCTTAGATACACTCCATATGTAGAGGATATCAGTGGGTTGCAATGGGGATTGAGGAGCAATTACCAATCATAGGCAACCTGGCTCTTGTAATAGGAGAAAGGTAAAGAGGATGAGAAGAGCAGACCTTGCTATGTGAGGCTGTAGGAACTAATTCAATTGACTTTCCAATGCCTGTATCTACATGTGAAGCAATGTATAATTGTGTTTTCCTACAATGACAAGACCTTTGTCAAGGTTGGCAATGTCATTGCTATATCAAAGGTATGAAGCCTGTGTAGAATCTTGGGAAGTAAGGAGCATTGTATGGAATCATGAGCAAGACACTTAACTGTTAGCAACTTATCATGTTGTATGTGTTATCTTCCCTTCCCTTATCATGGAGCAGTATCACCCAATCCCTATCTGAATGGCCCTTGCTCATTCAACACTAAATGTGTCTTAGAGATATCAGGCTGATGTTCCCATGGTTCAAGGAGTGATAGTCAGAATCAGATAAATGTAACCAATAACCAAGAAAAGTTGTCCAGGTATTCAGTTGGTTGCTTGATGTGTTGTGCTTCCCCAATTGTTGAAATTGGTAATCCTAACAGGAGGAATTTAATTTGAGAAATGATGCGTGCCAGGTTACTAATGTTGGATTTCGATCTCGGACATTCACATTGACTCGGACTCAGTTCGTCTCTTGCGCTTCACACCGGCCTTGCTGGAATCCCGACATGGCTCAAGAGGGAACATGGCGCACAGAAGACGGCCCAGCTTGTGAGGCTCAACCGGCAGGCACAAGCGGTGGTCTGCCAGCGTAACCAGCTTGTTGAGCTCGGCACGAGCCTTGCCAGCGGTTTGGAGCAGCTTTACCGTCCAGCCGTCGTTGCTGGGAGCTTGTCGTGCTTGAGGCACAGACGTCGAGGCCGTGTCTGTGCTAGATTGTGTATTGGCAGCCGCGCGACCCGAGCGTAAGCACATGAACTTGCGCATATGGCCGTCCGACCCATCAGAATCACGTTGACGACCTCGGGCATCTCGGTCACGACGGTCGTCTCTGCTGTTGTCTGTGGAGTTGCTACCCGAACCTTCATCGCCGTAGCTGCCATTGTCCTGGCTGTCGTTGCCCTGGCTGCCATTGTCCTGGATGTCGTCGCTCTGGCTGTCATCGTCATCGGGCGGATTGAGCGGGGGCTGGTAGCTGGATTGCTGATTCCAGAGCTGATCGATGAGATCATCGGTGGCTTTTGCTGTGCGGAGACCTTGCTCGAGTTGAAGGATGGTGAGGGCGACGAGGATGTGGTAGAGGTTCCAGTGAAGGGGAAGCTGACCAGGAGCGCTGGGCTTTGGCTGGCCTTCGGCTTCGGCGAGGGTGGCTACAAACACGCATTGGCCAGCTTCGGTGGCATTGGACAAGTCAATCTTGAGCATGAGAGTGGCATCGACCGAGGTGAGCATGCCAAACGTCTGCCTGCGACGCAGCATGGCATAGTAGAGCTGGACGAGGCAGCCGAGCACGCCAACTACCTTGGGAGGCAGAGGGATCGGACCGTTGTTGTACAGGGCAGCGCGCAAAGCGATGCCTTGACCATCGGTCAACACCTTTGTGAGAACAACAGAGTGGCAGCAACGATGAGCTTGATTGGCAAAATATGTGTCCGCTGCGGTGTGGTGTGGTGTGGTGGCGCAAGAATGGAGGTGCAGGATCAAGGCGCCGACGATGTACGTAACAAGAATGCGCTTCGAGGTGGTGTGGTGTCGCCAAGCGATTCAGTTGGAACACGGCTGTTTATATTTATGCATTGATTTGGGCTAACCCTACCCATGAAGTCCATGTACAGCTCGACCGCATCTACCCACACTCGTGCGGCATACACTTGTGCGGTATCCCCTCGTGTGGTATCCCTTCGTGCGGTATCCCCTTGTGCGCATCCAGATTGTATGCATGTGGTACATGATCGGAGTGAGCGTTGAGCATGCTTGCAGTCCAACTCACACTTCAAACACGCTTTTTGGACGCCGCTCCCGGGGGCGCACAGTCTCAAGCCTGTAGTTGATCGACGCAAAGCGACATCGAAATGCATTGCAAACTGTGTAAACCAGGAAGCCACTAGCAGTATCAACTCTCTTGTTTCGTAGAGACCGAAGCTACTTTGGCGTGTTTTCGCGGATCACCATCCTCCCGCGTCCAGGACCCTGTCTGACCTTGGTCTTTGGCACCAAAACTTTTTCAGTCCTCTTCCGGCTCCAACTCACCCTACTCTCCTCATCCATCCCACCCGGCGACACATCGGTGGAGCTACCCTTTTTGAAACCCAGCGCGGCTGCAAGCTTGGCGCCACTTCCCTTTTTCGTGGTTGCCGATGGGGTTGTTGAGGAAGTGGCGGAAGAAGTTGCGGTCGAAGTACATGACGGGAGTCTTGGCCTGGTGGGATTGTATTGAAATGCTGACTGATTGTCGGATGTTCTGGATTCGGCTATGCTTGCACGACTGGCGTCGTTGTTGCAGTTCATGATTTGCATCATGTGTTCGAGCGCTTCGATTTTTCGGTTGAGATCGTCGATCTTTTTCTCGTCGACCATGGTCTGACTTGCCGAGAGCGAGGGTGTTGACGAGTGGGAAATCTCGCTCTGGGATCGATCCAAAAAGGGATGTGGGCTCGGTCTATCGTAGCAGGTTTGGTAGCTCTGCATGAGAGGAAATTCAACACAGCGGTGAACGTCGTGGTGTGCGTTGAACAACATCGATGCCGATGCCGAATGGGCTGGGTCGAGCAGCGCAGCACGAAGAGATGTCGGATCTGGTGTGGGCGGAAGTCCCCGCATTGGCGCTGGTGCTGGTGCAGGTGAGACCCTTCCAGTTTTGTAGCTAGGCATTCGATTCTGATGCATCTGACTTGGGCGTCTACCCAGATGCTGCGATTCGGCCAAAGCCAGCTGATCCAGATCACGCTGATGGCTTTGGAGCCGCAGGGCGAGTTGCAACTGCTCAACCTGCATTCGCAGAGCATCCACTTCGAATCGGTCCTCCACCCTCTCCCGATCTGCTTCGAAAGACTTGACATAATCTGCCAGACGACCATTGTGCCCCCTCTGCTCGACCCTGGGACTTGCAACGTCGACGCAGCTCGCATCTTCCCAGGCTGGTTCCAACGTGTAGCCGAATTGAGGTGAATCTAGCGTTCCGAGCTCAGGGTGACGAGCTTTTGGAAGCGGCCGAAGTGAACCATTTGTATGCCGAGGAATGGGCATGGGAAAGTTGGTTAGATAATTGTCCGAGATAGAGGTCAAAGTTGAATGGTTCGTTTCGTGGTCAGGTGATGAAAGATCGTGTACAAGCCTCGCCTGGAGCATGCCGTGATGCTGTGGAAACCGTCTTTGATGTCTCGCATCCAGAACGTGACCACTTATGACGGGCACGTTGAGGTAAGAGTCAGAGACATACCGATGAAGTGGTGTTTGTGTCGTAGTTTGCTCGACTGCTAGGTGCTGGGCAGAAGCAGTGGTGGCTGATGAATCGTACGTGAGCACACTTTCAACGTCGGACCTGGGCTTTGACCAAGAAGCAGCCAACATGTTATAGAGTGGGGCCAGCGTGGATCTGAGCGTATTACTTAATGTCGGTTGTCACAACAGTGTGAAAAAGATGAAGCTTTGCGCCTCTGGTGAGGACGATGCGGCGTAAGATGTGGGCTATGAGTTGTGCTGCAGCAGAAGTGGAGAAGCTATATGAAGTGGAGAAGGGGGAACTGTCGAGGTTCGGGTGTAGATGGCAGATCTCGAGCCAAACCGTGAAATCGAGCTGGGAGCAAGTCTGGGTAGCAGATGCGATGCGTAGGGTTTAACCATAGCATGTGATATGCTCTCAGCGGGGTTGTTGGACATGGTTCGACGTTGCTAGCTACCACACTCGGAGATCATGGGAGCCGCCAACAAGCCCACATTTGGAGCAAGATGCCGAACTGATTCAGCGCAGCGGGGGCTGACATCTAGAAAGGACGCAAGCTGTGCAGATGAGAAAGCACTGCATGATTTGGAGATAGAGTGGCATCTTCTGGCATGCATCGACAACCACCAGCCGTGTAGAGCTTGGTGGAGTGGTGGACGACCACTATGCCAGTGCGGAAAGAAGGAGAAGCGATCCGGAATGAAGGCTTTCACGATTGGCTGCGTGCTTGTTTCTGCGCGATACACGAGTTTCCCACGACAGCGAATGAAGCCGAAGACTGACCAAGACGTGTCCCACACTGCCAGAGTCGCCGATTCAATCGATGGGTGGATTGGCTGTCCAACTAAGCACACACATGCATACAGTATATGCAGCTTGTCAAAGTCATGTGCTTTCTTCGTCGTCTGACCTCATGTCGCGGACGAGAAGCAGCTGAAGGTGCTTGTTTTATCACGCCAACCATCGAGCTAAAGACTGTTCTCAAGACCTAATTGTGGCGCAAGCGATCGATATTCGTGATTCTTTCACAATCTTGGACAGCGCCAATGCGTGCGAACCCACAGGCCCGGATCGAACAATGCAGACATGCATACGCTTCGACGGGCATACTTGGAAGAAGCGTTCCAGCAATGTACTGTGCTGTATTGTACTGTACAGTGTACCTGGACAGAGCAAAGACCAAAGCAAGGCAAGGCAAGGCAAGGCAAGGCAAGGCAAGGCAAGGGTCGTCGTCTTATCTCTGCGTGGCTGCACAGTTTGGCGTCTCCGATTGACACAAAGATAAGCTTTCGAGGTCCGACTGTCACGGTTAATCTCCAACTGGTTGTGTTACACCGAGGCTCAACGCACAAGAAAGCACAAACAGTGAAGCACCGATGTTAGACCGTGTGTTTGTGTTTTGCTTGGACCACGACGCAAGCACGCCACTAGCAGTGTGGCTTGCGCAATTCGAGAGCATCACGCCTTGTGCTACGCCTGATTTCGCCTTGCTGCTGCTGACAAGCGAGCAGCCTCGGCAGCCTGCCACGCAGCCTGCCACGCAGCCAGCCCAGCAGCCATCGTCGCCATTCCTGGCTCGGCTTTAGAATGCTCTCGGCGTGGCGTGCGACTCTCTCGCTTGCCTCGCTGCCATGTCAGGTTGCGCCATCCTCAACCCCGGTGTTGGCAACACACCTACAACGGGCTCCATACTCTATAGCCGTACCTTTGATGTCGAGCTTCGCCGTTGCTGATGACGAGATCAATCTCTTTCCTCTCGCTTCCCCACTTTTTCAGTTTCTTTTCCCTGCAAGCTGCCGCTCGTACATTCTTCCCTCGCGCAATCCTGTCCAACTATGCCTCATCAGAGCCGGTTCGCCGTGTGTGCAGCTGAGCAAAGACCCCTCGTCTCGCCTTTACCATGTCCATGACGCAGAGATGCCCGCAACATCAGCTCGCCCTCCCTCGACCCCACATTCTGTGGCTCGCGCTTGGAAGCCTGGAGCCCGAGAATGGCACTTGCGTAGCCGGCTTATCAACGTGCATATGAAGCAATCGCCCTCCACGCTGTTTCCGTGTGCTTAGCCGGGAGGCGAAGCTCGGTCTTCGTCCATCCGTCCTTGTGGAAGGCCGGCCGCGTTGTTCAGTTTCCCAGATGGCGTGTCCCAGATGGCGTGTCCGGTCACGCAAGATGCGCAGCCAAGGCAATCGAATATGACCGTTACCATGTCTTGTGCTACCTTGGCCTGTGCTCTTCCATCCAGGGCAGTACCTCGAGTACCAAGACAATCCAAGAGACCCAGTATAGTCACCCAGCGATGAATCGCCTTCTGCTCGAGCACTTCTACTTAAGAAGCTCGCTGATGACATCCCTCCTTGAGCCATCAAACCATCTCATCCCAAAACAATTTGTTGCGCTGTATTTCGTTGGCCCTCACCTTCCCTTCGCCAGAGAACATTCTTCCAACAACTCTGCCTTTGAATATTCAGCATGGCACCTATCGCAGTTGAACGTCGGGCCGAATCTCCATCGCTGCCTTCGGGATCTAAGGCTGCCAAGTCGCAGGCCGTGGCCAAGGCTTCTACCAACCGTGCGTACCAGTACAGCTCCGAGCACTACGATCTGGGTGCACTTGCCACTGAGGACGACTATCCATACAACCAGTTCAAGCCGTCTTTTCCCAATGTCCACTGGGAGCCTTACACACCCATAGAGCCTCCCGCTGACCGTGCCCTTTTCGCCGATCCCGAAAAGAAGGCGCTCCTCAGCGCAGCGACTGCTGTCAAAGATCTGACTCGCACCATCGGTACCGAGCTCGAGGGAATCAAGCTGGGCGAGTTGACCGACAAGCAGAAGGACGAGCTCGCATTGCTTGTTGCAGAGCGCGGTGTCGTCTTCCTACGTGGTCAGGATGACTGGACCATCGACCAGCAGCTTGCGTTGGGAAGGTATTGGGGTCCTCTCCACAAGCATGCTACCACCGGTGTGCCTGCTCGAGGTGACCTTGACGAGGTACACGTCGTCTATTCTCACCCCACCACTAACCCCGATGAGAAGGTCTACCGCGGACCTGTCCAGCACTCTCGCTCCGACTTGTGGCATTCCGACGTAACATATGAGATCAACCCTCCTTCCTACACCTCGTTCAAGCTTCTCGTGAGCCCCGAGGCTGGAGGTGATACACTCTGGGCATCAGGTTATGCCGCCTACGACCGACTCTCATACCCTCTTCGCCAATACCTGGAACAGCTTACTGCGATCCACTCGGCTGTTGACCAGGCAGACGGTGCTCGCCGATACGGCAACACTGTGCGTCGTGAACCCGTCGAGACAGAGCACCCGCTCGTCCGCGTTCACCCTGTCACCAAGCACAAGGCACTCTTCTTCAACCCCGGTTTCTGCAAGTACATTCCGGGTATCCCCAAGGCCGAGTCGGACTACCTCATTGCTTTCCTCACCAACCACATTTCCACCGCAAGCGACTTCAGCGTCAGGTTCAAATGGAACACCGGCGACGTCGCTATTTGGGACAACAGGACCAACATCCATTCTGCCATCTACGAAGATGTCGGTGTCAGCAGGAGACACGCAATTAGGGTTGCCGTCCGGGGCGAGATCCCAAGAGACAGCGAGGATGGTACCAGCAGGGAGGAGGAGTACTACAAGTCGCGTGGCTTCAAGGTCGAGAAGGTCGTCCAGAAGGGCCAGAGGCGTCAGGCAGGCTACAAGGACTAACAGAAATGCCAGAATCAAGATTAGCGGCCTCATTTGTTCTGAATCGGGCTCTGTGGCCTTATACCCGTTCACTCTCGCAGTACTGTCCTCTCTCCAACAGCAATAAAGTGAACTAGTCGATGATGATGAATCTCTGTGCGAAACTGATTGGGCTGATTGGGCTGATTGGGGTTGCGGGCAATCATCCTCGTGCATCAATCGACGTTCACACTGTTACACGTGTATCGGGTCAACAGGCTTGTTCCCTCTTTCCGAACCAAGCCGAGTTCCGCCGGCTGGTTGCGCCATGAAGAAGAACTACGGTAGATCAGCTTACACTGTGAAACACATCGCTGTTGCCGGCGTCAAACTCGTAGCTACTGGAATCGTGGCCGAACATAGTTCATTCTCGAACCCAGCGCGCAGGCTTATCATCCGAGCCACAACTGAAGGTCGAAATGTCCATGTGCAGACCACGTGCGTTTGTGTCGTCATCGAAGCTGCTCGATAGTAATGCGTGTGAGCTGACTGTCAATTTGGCTGACAGTTTCTCGCCAAATGATCTGTGCGCTTCCCGAATTCCTTGGGCAGCTCTGGATCTGACTGCAGAGTGACGTTGGCCGGACCCTCACAATGAAATCTTGCGCTATGCCTCTTCAAGGACCGGCACACCAGCAGACCCTGAGAAGGCTGGACGCCACACTTGCTGAGCATTGAGCCGTGGATGGATGCATAAATAGCTGCATACGTCCGCCGATAATCCTTTCTGTTCCGTTATACCCACAACAAATCAGTTCTACTGGGAAGACAACAACTATGTCGAGCAGTTCTAACGCCGAAGTCAAGATCGGAGCCTACCTCCTCGAGAGGCTCGTCCAACTCGGAAGCCAAAGCGTCCAAGGCGTTCCCGGCGACTATAACATGGGGTTTCTCGACCTGATCGAGGACCACCCCAAGCTCAAGTGGGTTGGAAACGCTAATGAGCTCAACGCAGCTTATGCTGCTGACGGCTACGCGAGGATCAAGCATACCATCGCCGCCGTTGTCACCACGTTTGGTGTCGGCGAGCTGAGTGCCCTCAATGGCATTGCCGGGAGCTTCTCCGAGAGGCTGCCTGTGATTCACATTGTGGGTGTGCCGAGCACTGCTGCGCAGGGTGCTCATTCGCTTCTGCACCACACATTGGGCGATGGCAGGTTCTCGGCGTTTGAAAACATGAGCAAAGAGATCTCGGCGGACAGCGCTATTCTGAAAAGCAAGCAGGGTGCGGGTGAGGCGATCGACCGTATCCTTGTATCCGCGATGAAGACTGCTAGACCAGTCTATCTCGCCCTGCCCACAGATCTGGTCCATACTACCATCCCCGGCGCTGCACTTAGCAAGCCTCTCGACTACAGCGTTCACGACAATGATGCTGATGCCGAACGCTACGTGCTCAAGGTCGCCCAGAAGCATATTGAAGATGCCAAGTCCGCAGTCATCCTTGTCGATGCCTGCGCCGCACGCCACGGTTGCATTGCGGAAACACACGAGCTGATCAGCAAGTCTGGCCTCCCCGTCTTTGCCACCCCCATGGGTAAAGCCATTGTGGATGAGGACCACGAATCGTACGGTGGAATCTACGTCGGCAACCTGACGAGTGAGCCGATTAAAAAGGTTGTCGAGGGAGCCGACATTCTTATCACCATCGGCAGTCTCAAATCGGATTTCAACTCGGGCAACTTCTCTTGGCGCACGCCCAAGGAGAGCACCATCGAACTGCACTCGGACTACACCACCATCGGCTACTCGCACTATCCCGGCATCGGCATGAAGAAGCTGCTCCCCAAGCTCAGCAAGCTGCTAGAAAAGGATGGACCCAAGAGACTGGAGGAGACCAAGAAGGTGGTGCCCAAGTTTGAAAACCATCTGCCCAACGACAACTCGTCGACCATCACACAGGAGTATCTGTGGCCGAGAATGGGACAGTTCTTCAAAGAGCAGGACCAGGTGATTGTGGAAACGGGCACTTCGAGCTTTGGCATGCTGGAAGCCAAGCTACCTTGCAAGACGCGCTGGGTATCGCAGGTGCTCTGGGGTTCGATCGGTTGGTCGGTGGGTGCCGCACTTGGTGTCAGTCTCGCAGCGAGGGAGGACAAGTTGGGACGTACGCATCTCTTTGTCGGCGACGGCTCGCTGCAACTCACGGTGCAGGAAATCGGCACCATGATCAAGCACGGTCTGCATCCTTACCTGTTTGTGCTCAACAACGACGGCTACGAGATCGAACGACAAATCCACGGTCCTCAGAGAAGCTACAACGACATTGCACCGTACGACCACAGCCTTTTGCTTGACTTTTTGGGCAGCGACAAGGTGAAACTCACCGCCGAGAGTCACAAGAACGATCCCAAGCCCAGCAAAAAGGGCTACTACAGGGTGTCGTCAAAGCAAGAGCTCGATAACTTGCTCAAGGACGACGAATTCAACGTACCAGACAGGATCAGGCTTATCGAGGTGGTGATGGAGCGTGGAGACGCTCCCGTCGCATTGAAGCGGCAAGCCGAGGCGACTGGAGCGGCAAACAAGTACGAGTAGTCGAGCCATTCGATTGCGTTGTAGCAATTCCAGTTGAAGGGTTTTTGTTTGATGATGGTCGTGCGGATGTGAGCGTGAGCTCCAGTCTGCCCAGTCTGCCCAGTCTGCCCAGTCTCGTTGGGAATTAGCCACGCCTCATACGCCTCATACGCCTCATACGCCTCATTTGGCTGGGAAATTCGTCACCAAATTCCTAGTATGGCGCATGCCTTATTCTTGAACTGGACAAGCGAACTCAAAGTCTTGCCAGCCTACACATGAACGCACACGGCCGCACCCAGACAAGACAAGACAAGACAATCGAGATTGGTATGAATTCAAACCAGCCGAGTCAAGCAGGCAAACATGCAACCCGAAGCTTACTTGGTCTTGACCTGGAGCTTAGCGTCCTTCTCCTGTTCCTCGCCAAACACGTTGATGTCCCACTGAGGAGCGTAGGTGTAAGGAATGTTGAACCTGACCTTTCCAAGCTCGTTGTACAAGCTGGTGACCGTTTGGTAGTCCTCATCCTTGAGCTCGATCTGGTCAAAGTTGGACTTGATCCTGGACTCGGTGACCGACTTGGGGATGACCGAGTAGCCTCGCTTGACTCCCCATGCGATGAGAACCTGAGCAGGGTCGGCGTTGTACTTCTTGGCGACCTCGGACACCTGTGGATAGTCGACGATCTTGGTCTTGCCGGTAAGGTTGTTGCCGAGAGGCGAGTAGGCGGTGAGGTGGATGTTCTTCTGCTTGGCGTAAGCGACGAGCTCGTCCTGGGGAAGGAGCGGGTGTGCCTCGATCTGGTTGACGGCGGGAACGACACCAGTGGCATTGATGATGGTGTCAAGGTGTTCGATGGTGAAGTTGGAAACACCGATCGACTTGACCTTGCCAGCCTTCTGCAGCTCGATCAATGCCTTCCAAGTGTCAACGATGGACACCTCCTGGTCGACCACAGCCTGCTTGCCATCAGCCGACTTGGGGAAAAGGTCGTTGCCAGCCTTGAAAGCGACGGGCCAGTGAATGAGGTAAAGGTCGAGGTACTCGAGTCCGAGCTCCTCAAGAGTGTCCTCGTAGGCAGCCTGGACGTTTTCGGGACGGTGAGCGTTGTTCCAGAGCTTGCTGGTGATGAAGAGCTCCTCACGCTTGACGACGGAGGGGATGGTCTTCTTGAGGGCCGCACCCACCTCGTGCTGGTTCTGGTAGATCTTTGCGAGATCGAGATGGCGATAACCGTTCTTGATGGCGATCTCGACGGCGTTGGCGACCTCGCCGGGCTGCGAGAGCCAAGTGCCGAGACCGATCTGGGGGATCTTGTGGCCGTCGTTAAGGGTAAGAGTCTTGTTGAGCGACATATTGACAGGAGTTTCTGCAGAGTGTGTGTGTGCGGGAAAGGAGGAAGAGAGGTGGAGAAAACTGGTGCGATTATATACGTTGATTGGTCTAGCCAACTGTAGCCGACCATCGCAAACTAAGCCTCACTCGCCTCACTCACACTCGCCCCACTCACACTCGCCTCACTCGACTTGTTCGCAATTCGATGGAGGCACGGCCAAAATTAGCCCGACGCACGGTTTTGCACGTCACCGGCACCAAACAATCACAGTCGCAGCGAGTGGATCCACCGAGGATCCAGCGTGCGTGGGCTGTGTGCCAGTGTCGCACCGACGGACGAGTGTGCGTGTGTTCGTGTGTGTTCGTGTGTGTTCGTGTGTGTTCGTCTGTGCAGCATTGCCACTTGCCACCACCACAACAACACCTGGTGAAACGACGCTTGAAGAACGATGGCACGGACCAGGTGCAATTTTAAAATGGCTTGGATGATCAATTCTTTCTTCTTCTGAGCTGCTTTCTGGGGGCGTGAGTGCGTTTGACCGTAGCGGTCCTCGGCTCAGCCCAAGATGCCACCGAATGCGAATGAGGTCATTTGGCAATCCAACCACGAAATTCTCAACGCTTCCATCGCCGCCTTCCGCACTGCCAAAAGCCGCCTCTGCGCCGTCAAAGGCGTGCTTGCCAATGCGCTTCGGCCTCCAAAGCCGCCCCACCACCCCACGTCCATGGAGAGTTGCGTGCCAATCATGTTGGGCGGTTAGGGTGGAATGTCCCGTTGCACAAACAGTCCCACACTGTGAGTGTGGTGTCCAAAAATATGCTTTGCATTGCCGATCTTCAGTAGAAACGATGGCTTACTTCTTCCTCGTCTTGCCCTTTCGGCTTGGCTTGGGCTTCATTTCCACGTCCCCTCCCTGCGCTTCCCCACCCTCCTGATCCAGCTTGTCCCTTGCCTGAACAAAGAACATCAGATCCCCCACCTGCTCCTGCAGGTCCGCTACCTGTGCCTTCAACCCTGTCTCGCTCTCCTTTGTCTTTTCCAACTTCTCCATCAACCCTTTACTGATCGAACGCTCCGAATGCAGATCACGCTCTAGCGTCCTTGCTAGCTCCACCGCCTTTTCGGCTTTCTTGTCGCTCTTTTCCTTCTCCCTTTTCAGTGTCTCGTTGTCGCGTTGCAAACAAGCGGTGCGCGCCGACAGCTCATCGATCTGCTTCGACTTGAGCGTCAACGACGCCAGCTCGCCACTGAGCGAAGTGAGCTGAGCTTGGAACTGGTCTAGCTTCTCTTCGTAAAAGTGTCGCTGTGATTCCAGCTGCGATGTGAGCAGGTACGAGTACTCCAGCCCGATCGCTTCCAGCTTTTCGTCTCCCGATCGGCTTGAGCCTGACCGCCTTGCGTCCGCGCCCTCTTGCTGCTCTTGGCGTGTCTCTTCGTCCGCATCGTGGCCGAAGTCTCTGCCAAAGTCGGCCGGTGGACCCGAATGTTTGGTTCCGCTCGTCGACATGGCAGAAGCATAGCTCGCTGAAGCCGGCTGCGTTCTAGTGCGCTCCGGCGCCGCCGTTGCAGAAGACGCAGATGGCAGCTCCACCAGCTTGCCGTCAGCCTTGTTCTGGATGAGACGGTGCACGTAGCCATCGCCTGCATAGTCCCACACTCGTTGCGTCTCGAGCTCCAGGCTGTACAGATGTCCTGTTTCGCTAAAATGTCGATGTGCATGACCCTGTTTGTACCTACCACAGCCTACAGATGCGCACACCAGACAGACCCACAGATCCTGCTGCGTCTCGCACACTGAGCAACAACTCGGCTCGTCGACGTCGCTCTCCGCATCCGACTCTTCTTCGGTGTTGCCGCTGCGAGAAGGAGTTGATGGATCCATCGACAGCCGCGGTGTCCTCCGTCGATGGGGCGCAGACGGCTGTCCGGTCTGCGAGTACCGGCACACGGGACAGCGAGATTCTCCCCATTTCGACAAACACGAGCAATGGAACGTATGCTGACACGAGATCGTCATCAGACCCGTCACCGAGCCGTCCATTCGCTCCAAGCATACTGGGCACGTCGGTAGCTCGTGTGCGGCTTTGTTAGCCGTATTTGTTGGCGGCTTCAGTGGCCAAGGATCCGAGTTCGTCAAAGTGGGATAACTAAAGGGCAGGGAGGTGTGTTTAGACACGGTGAGCGAGGTGATGTATACGACCTGACAGATCTCTTGCGGATCCATGGCATTGAAAGGCTGGCCGTTGAACATCTTGTGAAAGTCTTCCGCGTCCTTTGCATCACGGAAGCGTATCAAGACCATACACCGGTTAGGATGCATATCTCGGACCATACGAAGATGCGTGATTGCCTCCACGGCTGGTTCGATGTACGACAAGAAGTGCGATGCGGTGAGATGAGACGGTACAGCAAGAACAGCAACCACTGCACCGACGTCCTCTTCCGGAAGCTGATTCTCCAGGTTGGATGAGGTAGAGCTTGTGGCATGGCTGGAGCTTGTTCCACGTGATGTTGGATGAGCTGTCGGGGCGGAGGAAGCTGCAGCCTCCTGCTTGTCGCGGAAAAGATGCACAATACCAAACGCCACCTCTGTTGCACCGATCGTCATGCCTTCGAACTTCTCGGTGCATGAAGCCAGACGCTTGCCCATATCGCTTGATCCCGAGGCATCGCCCTCGAACGAATCCGTCTTGTCGAATCTTGCCACGGGCAACGACACCTGGGGCTGCTTTGCATGAAAGACATGCTTCCTCCGATGTGGCTTCCTTGAGCCAGAAGCAGTTGGCATCGAGCTTGAGCTAGCGTTTTGAGACCCCTCCGACATGCCTATACGTTGAGCACCCTCAGCCCAATCGATGCGAATGGGCCCAAACCGAATGTCGATGGGCGAGCCAAACGACTTTGTCGATCTGTCACGATGTAGGAAGCTTCGTTGCAAGCGAATCGCCAGACCGTGATCGCCTTGGAAAGCGTTGTCGGGCAAGCGGCCGAAAACGTGATCGAGAGCGATTCTGTTGTCGCTCTGAAAAGGCGCCTGGCCAAGCGCCGGGTCTGGGTGGAAGAGCGAAAAGTGGATCGAGTAAGTCTCTTCTTGGTCGAGGAAGAACGCAGGTTTTGATGAAGCTCCTTTGCGGGCTTTTGCTGGCATCCTGCCGACGGCTTCGAACCGCTACTTGGAGCGTGTGCCGTGGTCACCCCTCAGCCAGCGCCTGCCCAAAAGCAACGCAGCAACAGGAGGAGGGCGAGGCGAGGCGCTTGATGATAATGAAGCAGCTGACGCTGACGCTAGCAGCCTGTCGTGCAGTTCAGCGACTGATCTGCAGCGTTGACTATGTGCAATCGACGAAATCCGAATCGGAGCAAGACGATGTGGTTGATGATGTCGTGAGAGTGAGATGGTGCCGAGGCTGAGTGAGAAAGGCCGGTGGTGGTGCTGTGCTGTGCTGTGCTGTGCTGTGCTGTGCTGCGCTCCCTCCACCTGCAGTGCATTCAACGCCCGTCAAAACGCACGTGCTCTGGACCCTGTGCTGCTCGTTCATGTCACGTGACAAGCGAGAGCCATGACGCGTCGCGGTTATTCCATTTGTTTCGATGCTTGGTGCGAGCGTGTTGTTTGCCGCAGCTCCACATCCAGACTCTAGGCGGCATTTCAGGCGACAATGAGACCGATGACCGATGACCGATGACCGATGACCGATGACCGATGACTGTCCTCCATCATATACACCCAAGCGGCCACGCCAAGTAGACCAAGAGCAGCTCGATTGTGAGACAACCACGTCTGGACGAGCATGGCTCGAAGAAGCGAAAACTGAGTTCATGGTGGATCGTCCGTGCGCTTGGCTCAACCCACCACCCGGACGTTAGACTGCCTCGTTTTGGTTCTCTGCTCCGCAATTTGTGCACAGGAATGGTGCACAGGAGTGACTCTCATGGTGATGGTGATACCCTTTTGGGCAGCATGCTCAAGCACATAGGCACAAGCAGGTCCACGCGGATTGAACCAAAACCGAGAGCATGTCTCTCTGAGCCTTAATCTTGATCCACCAAACACTCTTCTGCAGGTTCACCAGCTGCCTCCAAACTTTTCTCGTCCGAGCTAGCTCTCCGAGAAAGCTCAAGCTGCAACGTAGATCCTCTCCCCAACCAAGCCCACCTGCTTCACTTCATGCACCTCCATATTGCTCACCGAACCTCGCCTCATCCCCCCACCTGTACCCGCAACAACGTTTCGCCCCATGAATACTCTTCGCCTCGCTCGCCTTGACGACACCGTTCGGCCTTTGCCATTGGTCATTTGCTCCAAATATCCCGCTGCAATTTGAACCCTGACTGCTGGAACCTTTGTGCGCTTGTACGCCCCGAAAAGGCAAGCGTCTATACGCTCTCACAACCCTGTTCCTTTCACACTGGTTCCATTTCACACCTTCTACCACGCTGCCGCTTCTCCTTCCCTACCTCACTGTTTGGAGAACGAGCAACAATGTCTCCATCCATCATACCTCAATCTAGGACGCCTGCACGATCACATAACTTCAGCACGGCGCGAGACCAGTTCAGCCCCGGCGCTTCACGACCCAACACCATGACGCGCACCATCGACCTCGAGGTCATCGTTAAGGCTTGGATCGATACGCTCAACTCACCTCTCTCCACTTCATACGAAAGAATCAGCATCCTTAATGATATAGAAAAGACGCTCGTCAGGATAACAGACCCGAGCAGAACGATAGGTTTGGTGGGTCTGGATCAGGCGGCGACGTTCTGGGCGCTCCAGGCTACGGTTGGATACAGTCTGGCCGAGGTGCTCTTGGCTCACGTCTTTAGGCTACATATCGACCTGGTGCGGGAGAATGAAGTTGGGCATGCATTGGAATCTTCGTTAAGGCCCACAGGAAGCAGCATCACCCTCGAATCACTACAGGCTTCATCCAGCCCCAAAAGGCAAGGTCGACTTCCGGGCACGCCATCAAACCACCTAGCTACAAAGCCAAGCCTTTCCGAGGCCCAGCAGCAGCGTATTCACTTGACTGTCTCTGAAATCTGCATCGCGATCACCATCCTCCAGGGACTCACGCTCTGCAGTAAAGCAAGCAAGCGTATCACCCAACGCAAATCTTCACTCGAACTTCTCCTCCAGATCGTACTTGCTGATTACTGCACACAGCTACTTCCACCCATCTTATGTCCTGCACCCACCGCATCCACGTCGACAACCCCGTCCTTCCCTCTCTCGCACTCCCCGTCCACTCCCAGCCCATCCTCGCCCTCCAAGACGCCGTCCAAGTCGAACGATGTGCCCCTCTCTCTTCCGTCTGGCTTCGCGCTCGACTTGCTCATGTGCATCCTTGTAGACAGCGATCTCGCTCGAGAACGTTTCTCCGACATGGGCGGCATTCAACAAATTGTGCAACTTTCCCACAAGTGTGCAGACACGGTCACAACCCCTGCTAGTACGCCTACTTCAGCCACCGGTCCAACTTTTGCCGAAACAGCAGCTCGGTCAAGTGACATTATCGCACTCAAACAGACGGATCTGCTGTGTTTGGAGTTCCGCTACTTTTGGTCCCAAGTATTGCAGGGCGAACAGAACAGGAGGTCGAGTTTGGACGTCCATTCGGCCGCCACGAGCTTTTACACTGTCGATGAGGGTTCGACGGCTACGCCAAGAGCGAGTCCGAAGAAGCGCGCTTCCAAGGCAGATTTGAAACAGGAGAAGATGGGAGATACGCCAAAAGCGGCACGCAGGAGAGTGGCTGCACCGACTACAGCGAGAGCGACAAGTGAGGAGGCGCCTTCGAGACCAAGTTTCTCGAGGGCGGAGACTGGGGCAGCAGGCACACGCTCGCCACGAAAGTTGAGGTATAGTGCATCGGTGGCAGAGCTGCATCAGAAGCCCAGTCTCCCTACAAAGTCGAGCGTATCACCGGTTCCATTGCTGCCAACAGCAGCTTCGCCCGACTCGTGCCAACAACCAGGAGCCCTCACTTCCCGACGACATCGTCAACCGCAGCGTCCGTCCACATCCGCTTCGCAATCATCCCCACCACTAGCAGCAGTGTCCTCTCGGGAAAGAAAGGAGGGCGAACGCGCACGCCAATCTACCGTCTCAGAAACCGCACGCACCACGACAGAACACCCGAATGAGCGGGTGAGCAAGTTCAACCCATCGCGTCCAGGCATGTCCTCACGCGATCGACCGCGCATCCCGTCCCCTCTCAAGCCGCGTACTCCTGCACAAGAAGCAAGTGAAGTGGAAGAAGCATTGCGCGAAAAGGAACTCGAAGCGCGCCAGCAAGCGATACCATACCACAGATTACGATCTTCAATGACGAACACGCCGTTTGAGCAGCGCGACGCTCGAAGTAGGGAGGTGGTTCCGCTCAACAACGCCGATGTCGAGAATCGTAATCCGTTCTCGACTGCAATGGTGGATGTCTTGCGGGGGAAGGAGAGGTTGAGACATGGGGACAATGCGGCATCTGTGTCCGAGGTCGTTCGTACGCCCACATCTGCATCTCACTCTGCCATGTCGAGTGCACCGTCGGCCGTGTTTGGCAGCAGCGAGTCGCGGTCTCATTTGGGCTCTGCGAGGATTCCTCCATCACCAGCAGTTAGGAGAGCCCAACTTGCTAGAGCGCGCAGTCTGTCTCCCACCAAACTATCGCTCGGCGCTGTAACCACTGCCCCGAGTAGCAGCGAAAGGATCGCATTGTGACCAATCCACTCTTGGCTCATAGCATGTCAAAGCTGATTCATTCCTATACTACCATATCCATGTTGTCGATAGTTGTGTGCATGCGTTGCTGGTTGGGGGGTTCCTGAGCAGGAGCAGCAGTTTGTGAAGTTTCGAAGTGATGTGTCTCCAGTAAGCGACGTAACATTTCGTACTTTTGGAAAAATGGTGATCGACCTGCTGGCCCTGCGCAAACCCTCGAAAAAAAGAGAAGAAAGCAGCCTCCGTCATTCATCCTACCGTCTCTTCTCTCCACCACCATCACACACAAACCGTAAGTAACCTACATTCTTCACAAACACCATTCTCAATCAATTCTACACGCCAACTCTTCTATCGATTGGGAACAAGGCGGGATTTAAAATGATGATCACCAATTTGACTACAGGAATCTCGTTAGTCCTAAGGTCCATCGGGCCGATTTGCGGACAATCAAATTACCATTCAAGTTTCAGCCTTGTCTGATTTTACCGTTCCCCCCCAGCTTTGTCGCGATGGTTGTGAGGGATCCGAGGAGCCGTGTAGAGATTCGATCCGATCCAGCTCAGTACAACAGATTCTGACTTCTCTCCTTTCGCTTCTCCGCTCCTCGTTCGGTGTTGATGGATTCAGAGATCAAAGGTTTGCCAATGTGCGATTCGACTCAATGCAATATAGGATACGAAAGACCACATTCGATTCGTCTGATGGCTGCCGCAAACAAATTTGAGGCTGTGTGCCAAACCGACTCTGTCTGGCATGGTTTGATCTTTGAGTGATTGATTTTCGAGATACAAGTACAATGGGGAGCTATGGATTGAGGCGCTGCTCTGAGATTGTGTGTGAGATGCTATTGTGTTGTTTGTGACACGCCCTTTTCTAGTAGTGCCAATGCGGTCTAGGGGAAGGCGGGGGTTGGGAGGGGGGGTAAGGATGCGGGTAGGAGGGGTTGTGATGGGGTTGGTGCAGCATGTGGTCTGATGGAGGGGGTGTGCGCGCGTAGTGCGGATGAGCGTCGATATTATTTCTGGTGTAGGATGCCATGGGGGGTGCCGCTGGAGGGTAAGTCTGAGGATAGGGGTGACTACCATAGCCTCGTATGCCAGCACCATTTGAGTAGGGGTCATCGTACTGCACTCGATCGTACTCGTACTCGCCACCATAGCTTGGCCGCATCGCGTATCCGTACGACTGCACAACCTGACGCTGTTGATCCCGGTAATGATACTCCTCCATTGCCAGCATCGACGGTTGCATCTTTGGACTCGCGACCCTTCTCTGCTCCATCTCTTCCTGGAACGGATGATTGATACCATTCTGGTACCCGCTGCCGTGTTGAACCTGCTGCATCTCGGCGTCTTCTTCTGGCGCGCCGTCTTGCTGCACGCGACCCTTCTTCCACAACCTTGCACCGGGAGGCGGCGGTCTCTTTTTGCGTTTCCTGTCTCTTTGCTTGCGCGCTTGGGTCTTGACCGAGTTCGCAGGGCTGGCGGCTCGACTTGGCAGTGCCGAGCCGATTCCGCCATGAATGCCAGCAACTGGGGTCTGCAAACCGGATGCGGTAGCGCTCAAGGTAGGGTTCTCCGCAGCAAGTTCTTTGGCCAGTCGGAGCTGTCTAGCCCAAAGACTTTCATCGGCATCGACGTCGGAATCCATGTCAGCATCGCGCACTGAAGCGACTTCGGAGCCAACGCCATCCAGATCAGAGATCGCCATGTCGGCATCAACGACACTGTGCACGATCGGCGAGCTGTAGACAGAGCTGAACGACGGGAGCGAGGAGATGCCGGAAGAGGAGGAGGATGCGTAAGAAGAATCCGAATCGTACTGCTCTTCTGAGCCAGACTCGTATGACGGATCCGCTGCATCCACATCTATTGTTGCGTCCATTGCTCCTGCTGGCTCCACTACTCCATTGCTGCTCTGCGCGCGAGTCTCGGAGATCTCCTGGTCAGCTTGCTGCATAACAGCGTCGTCTTGGTCTACTGGCTCAACTTGTTTGGAGCGCCTCTTTTGCTCTCGCAACGCATGATGCATCTTGCGAATGTCGGCACGAACAAGTGGATCGTCGATCGACGTATGCTTTGCAGCAGAAAGGAACTTGCCGAAACGTCTGTATAGATCTGCAGTTTGAGCATCGCCAAGGTGGTCGACGTCTGGCATCCAGAAATCTTTGGTGAGCTTGGCCAAGGCTCTTGTCTTTCGCCTGTGGACTGCGAGCAGATCCAGCTCCATCTCTGCCTGCCAGCGCGTGTGGTTTGCCTCCATGGCTGCTGCACGGTACAACTCGCCCGCTCTGTCGTTCGCGTAGTTGGACCAAGCAAACTTGCGATCGCACGTCCAAATGCGGTCAATCTGGGCCTTGCGCATCTCGAGCTGCAATCGGAGTCTGGACAGCTCGCCTGCTCTCCACTCATCGACGACCTCGTCAAAACTAGCAAGATATCGGACGGTTTCGTACAGATCCTCGTTGGCTTGGATCTCTTCGAGATACTCTTCTTCCTCTCGAGTATATAGTGCCCGAGTGTCTAGCGTGTCAAGGGGGTTGAGACGTTTGGGATCAAACTTGGAGCTTTCCTCGCGTCGTTGTTGTTCTGTCGGTTGGTGTGGGGGAGGTGTGGAGGCTTGGGACGTCGACGGAGCAGACAGTATTTCAAGGTCAAAGGCGGCAAGTTGGGCGATCTGCGTCAGACGGTCGAGCTCGGTGGTGTCAGGTTTGGGCACGGCGGCTGCACAGGCAGACAAGAACTGCGAGGCCATCTCGTCGTCTTGGGTCCATTCTTGCATGAAGGATGGCAGAGACTCTACTGGCCTCGGGGGCGTCAGTATGGTCTCTGGTGACGGAGAGCGGCGTTTTGATGGAGTGGGCCCGCTCATGAGCGCAGAGATGGACATGATGTTGACGCGAGCGGGACGGTACACGGGCGACATGGGCTCATTTTCTACAGAGTCGAGCTTTGTTGAGCAAGGATATGGCTCGGGCGAGTGACGGGGTGGGGAAGCGCGTTGTGTGTAAGCGGAATAAGGCGGAGGATCGTGATGGTAAGCAGGTCGTAGACTGTGCATGAGTGCCACCTCGGGCGAAGACTCCGGCGAGAAAGCAGGTTTCGACGGCTGCGATTCGAGATGCGAGAGTTGAGGAGACTGTGGTGGTTCAGTTTTGACGACAATGGGTTGAGCGTAGTAAGATGTGCTTGCAACGGGCAGAGGAGGCTGATGGTACTTGTGCACATCAACGGCGGGCGTGGTGGCGCGGCTTGGGTCGGGTGGAGCGCCGTTCTCGGCGGGAGCTGTGGAGGCGAGCATACCATCGGCTTCGTCAGGTGGTGGTGTCGCAAAGTGTGCGCGGAGCTCTTGGAGCGATTTGTGAGGCACCATGTCCAGATGGGCCTGCAGCTGGTAGGAAATGATGCAGAGCTGACGGTAAAGCCTGCAAGGGATAGAGTGGCAAGATGTGCGAGTGTCAATCAGTGTTGGGAGGGATGCGGTGTCACCCGACCGCAGATGTTAGAGGAGAGTGGCTTGGCGAGGGTTGCATCGAAACTTACTCTAATTTTGCTTCATCGTCGGGACCATCAGGATCAGTGTCCCTGTTCTTGCTCTTTGCTGCAGTGCGCCTGACTCTTGTGGGGGCGCGATCAACGGAAGGGCGGGTTGCTCTTCCACCAGAGCGAGTGCGTCGATCTGTGTCCTTTGCATTCATGACTAGGTTCTCGAGATAGGGAGAAAAGCCAAAGAGAGCGAGGTTGGGCATGGACGGGCTGTTGGAAGCACTAGCGGTAACCGCCTTGGCGACTCGTGCGGAACGCCTGCGATCATTGTGTTCGATACTGGGCAAGGTGGACACGGATAGCATTGGAGTGGCAGGATTGCGTTCGCGCCTTTGACGCTTTGCGCGGCCGGTGGGGGTGTGTGTTGGGGTGGTTGCGCGAGAGGATGCGGCGGTGACATCGAAGGAATCATGCTTGGCACCGAGCAGGAGGGAAGGCGGGACGGGAGTGGTAACAGCGCTGCGAGAACGAATGGAGCCTGGATGTGGGCTTTGAATGGCGGGGGCCTTTTTGGTTTTGCGGTGCAAGGCAGACAAGAGGTCGGCAGCAGCGATGGGCACGTGGGCAGCACTGGGGAGCTCTTGCGGGATGGTAGAGAGAGCCTCGGATGCGAGCTGCAATGTGGTGACAGTTGAGGGCAATTGTGGAGTATCTGTGCGCGGAGAGGTGTGCGGCGAAGGCAAGGCGAAAGGTAAAGCCAAAGGGACGGCGGTGGAGAGGGAGAGGGATGTGGGGTGGGCGTTGGGGCGCCATGGCGGATGCGAAGTTGGGGAGGCGGGCAAGCGACATGGATGTTCACCGTTGGCGGATGTGATGGATTTTGTGATGAGCGAGGACGGATGATGGTCACGCGACTCGGGCGCCACGTCGGACATTCTAGAGGAAAAGTGCACGCTCACAGCATCAGAATACGATGATGAGGATAGAGCGGGAAATGTCGGGGCGTGCGATTTGGAGGTGGGTGCTAGGGACGAGGGTGAAGGCGGAGGCACCTCATCTGTGAGGATGTGTGCAGTGTGCAGCCAGGATGACGAAGGAGGGGAATGCGTGGATTGTGGTTGAGATGATGGAGTAGCAGGTGTAGGATCGCGCATCCGAGAATGTGAATTGGGTTGAGCGGGTGACGAGCGGGTGACGGGCGGGTGACGGGCAGCTGACGGGCAGCTGACGGGCAGCTGACGGGCAGCTGACGGGCAGCTGACAGGCGGATTCGCTACTTCGGATCGAGATCGGAGCCACAAGCTTGTGTCTCGACAGGCACCGACCCAATATTTAATTGTTTTCTTTTTAATAAATGACTGTTGCGTCGAATGCAGCCTCGACACTGTCCCTGTCCCTGTCCCTGTTCCTGTCCCTGTGCAGTGCAGTGCTGTGCTGTGCTGTGCTGTGCTGTGCTGTTCTGTGCACTGGGGAGGTTGGGGGTACTGTACTGTACTACCGTACTGTACTACCGTACTACTGTACTACCGTACTACCGTACTACCGTGTCTGTACTGCACTGCACAGAATGCGGCTCTCTGTATTTTAGGCTGAAATGAATCCGCGTCTCGACACAAGCGAATTTCGAAACCAGCCAGCCAGCCAGCCAGCCAGCCAGCCAACAAGCAACACTGCGATCGATGCAGCAAGCGCTGATCCACACACTACGCTACGGCAGATACGCCACGACAGGGGGTGATCGCAGAAAGAGGCGCGGGTGTGGTAGACGATGCGGGCCAGCGGATTGGCTCGAAACGCTCAAAATTATGCACCACAGAAGAGCCAATCCAGAATGGACGGCAGAGCGGAGCGCAGCTAAATGGAGTGAGCCAATGCTTGTGCTTGATAGATGGATGAAGGCTGGATCGTGTGCGCTCGGAGGATGGAAGCGGCTGTGGATGCGAGGGGGAGACGAGCGATCAAGGGGGTATTGGTGGTTCCAGAAGAGAGGCAGACGGAAAGGGTGGTGGCTAAGGTCAAGAAGCGAAGATCCACGCTATGAGCATGCAGCCGACATGGACGTGGGCTGCGCGTCTGAACCCATTTCCACAACTCTGCAAAATGAGACACAATTGATCTCCCCACAGCCAAAACCAGAAGCCTCTGCAAAGAACCGAATGAAATTGGCACCAACCATGCCTCTCATCTTGTTCGTCGTCAACAATGCCATGGTTTCTTTTTTTTTTGCCGCATTGCAGCAATCAATCTCGGGCAGTAAGCGCCACACTCACTCACACACAACCCGGGAATGCTTGGCGGAGCACAGCACAGCATAGCACAGCACAGCGGCATGATTTTTTTTACGTTGTACAGTACAGTACAGTACTGTGCTGTACAGCATAGCGGGGACGCAGAATGCTTTGCTTTTCGACTTCCATGTGGCTGAATGGCTGAGTGGCTGAGTGGCTGAGTGGCTGAGTGGCTGAGCTCGAGGCCAAGCAAGCAGCCAGTCGGTCATCATCGCACAGCAACCAACGCCTCGAGCTTCTCTCGACTTTCGAATTCCACTTGCCGTCCATTTTCCTGTAATCGGCTGCATCGGCTGCATCGGTTGCATCGGCTGCGCAGTCCAGTTGCATCCCAGATCTCACGTGGTAGTTCGCCACATCGAATCGGGCCCATGGTTTCTCGTGCCCAAATCGGCGAGATCGGTTGACACGAGCCGCGTCCTCGGCGACTTTGAGCACCGAGAGTAGAAGCGCCACATGCGCAGCTCGGCTAAACGCCGGCATGGTGGGGAAACCCAAAACCCGACGTGGTCCATGCCCGTCTGCTAGCGCAATCGGCTTGCGCAACATGACTTCGTTAGCTGCCTCGTGCCTCAGCCATGCTCACTTGACTCGTCCAAACATGCAACCCATGGCTCTGAGGTGCCCTCGCCGGTAATCTATCTGTTGAAAGTGATTGGCAATCAATGCGGCCGATCTTCCGGTCTCGGTGATTTTACCCCACGTTCGATTCAGCCCCCCGCTCCGTGTCTGGCTCATTGTGCATCTCCACTGGCTAGCTGTCTATATAACCACCCAGTTCTCACTCCTAGTAGTGGAGCCGGCGCCCCTTTTGACCTTCTCAACGTGCTGTCAGTATTTCGACACCAAACCAATGTCCTTTGCCAAGTTCGCAAAATCGCTTCCTCCCTCGCTCAGCCTCGCCGGCCGCACCGCGCTCATCACTGGCTCGTCCTCAGGCATCGGAAGACAGACGGTGCGTTCTGGTCTGAATGTTGACTCATCCCCAATTGGCGACCCCAACTAATCGCCACTCGTCTTTGTCCTTTTCGCTTCGACTCAACAGGCCCTCCACCTTGCTCGAGCTGGTGCCAGCGTCTTCTGCACAGACTTAGTGAGTGTTTCCTCAAACACCCCCTCATCCACCGCACCCGCACACTGGCGCAACCAATACTGACTAGATTCATTTGCCTGTGCAACAGCAACCCACCCCTCTCGGTGCCAACAAGCTCCCCTCGGAGGCTTCTCGTCACGTTCCAACTCACGAGTGTGAGTCTTTCTTCGTCCATCAGAACAGCACGCCGATGCACACTTCGCCTGACCCGCTTTCGCTTCTATCTCATGTTTCTCGTTTCGCCGCTCACACAGTGATCAAGACTCTCGGTGGTCAGGCCGAGTTCCAGCAGCTCGACGTCACCTCGGAATCCGAATTCAAAACCGCCATCGACAAGTGTGTCAAGTTTGGTGGACGGCTGGACATGTGAGTACATCCCTGGCCGCACACACTTGGTCATCCGTTCGCACCACTGACACTTGCAACCCATTTCTGCTTCCTTCTCATCCGACTCGCGACAGTCTTGTCAATAATGCAGGGTAAGGCCTGAACGCTGATCTATAAGCATCTACCAGCTAGCAACACGTCACTGAACTCCTTCCTGGCCTCAATGAACTACTCACTATGGTAAACCCCACAACAGCATCACCGCCTTCTCGTAAGTCATGCACTGCCACCTAAATCCTTGCCCACCACTTCGCTCCAAATCTCTGACTTCTTCTCGCCAAATCATCTTTCCCTTTCTCCAACACCGTCGTGAAACCGCAGCGGTGGCATCCAGAACGAGTCGGTCGAGACTCTCGAAAACGTTTTGCAGATCAACGTCAAGGGTCTTTGGCTTGGCACCAAGCTTGCGGTAAGCATCCACTCTCGCTCTCGATTGACAGGATTTGATTCTGACATGCCCTCACATGCCCCCATACTTTTTGTCTTTCCTGAACGTAGATCCAGCAGATGATGACCCAAGACCCGATCGCCTTCCCCGCAGACCTGGAGGACGATCTTGACAGCTTCAATCACGTACCTACCACCGTGCCCCTCCGCCCGGCGTATTCCGAGCAATCCGGTTCCCCCATTCCCACCGTTGGTCGTCGACAGGGTGACAGCGGTGCGCGTGGCTCGCGCGGCTCCATCATCCAAATCGCATCTATCCACGGCTTGATCGGTGGTCCCTCCGAGCCTGCCTACTGTGCGTCCAAAGGTGCCGTGGTCAACCTCACCCGTCAAGTCGCATGCGACTACGCCCCACACAGGATCAACGTCAACGCCATCGCGCCAGGATACTTGGCAGGTACAGCAATGGTGGCCAACATCAGCCCGGAGTTGGCAGCAATGAGACCAACCTACTGGCCCCACCAGGGGAGTGCTAGAGACGTGGCCAACGGCGTCATGTAAGTCACTTCGTGCTAGTAGCACAAGTACACTTGCACAAGGAGAGCGCTGACGATAAAGCATCGCTTACGCCTGTTCACGATAACTATCACAGGTTTTTTGCTCGAGACGCACCCTGGTGCACCGGCAGCATCCTTCCCATCGACGGCGGTACCACGGCCCGTTGAGATTTTTCAACAACCTCCTTCCGCTCCAACAAATATCACACGACACCAGACACTATATGATCAACAATACAAATACAATCGCACCTCACTTACTCTACAACGTTCGATTTAGCATCTTACTTTCCAGTTCCCCAATTGGCCAAGCCAGCCAAGCCGACACCAACCGGCATGTCTCCCGTCCCCTGCTGCGGCTGTCCTCCTTGCTGCACTCCCTGCTGACCGGGCTGACCGGGCTGCTGTTGCGGGAAAGCCATATTGAAACCACCCATCCCATTATTCATCATGCCCATCATCTGCTGCATCTGTCCCAACCCTCCCAACGACAAATTGGCCGCATTCCCCGCCGCACCAAAGTTGAGATTCATTCCTGCTCCTCCAAACTGACCTAGACCCATACCCTGCATTGCCGCCATCGCTGCTGCCGTCGCCTGAGGGTTGCTCGTCGGTGGAAATGCCCCAACGCCGTTGTTCATCATTGGCATGAAGCCCGGATTGGGCGCACTGCCAAAGGGGAGTTGGTTCTGCATGTTGGGGAACAGTCCTGCCATGGCCGCCTGCTGCAATTGCTGTTGCGTGAGTTGCTGCTGTTGCATCTGTTGCTGCTGTTGTTGCATTTGTTGCTGCTGCGGTTGAGACGGGATGGAACGGTGCGCAGGAGTGGGCGTGGACTGCACGGATGGAGTAGCGCTACCGAGAATGGGTGTGCCTTGAATTGCTGCATTCGCGGCAGAGTTGTCATTTGCAATCCCATTAGCCGCTCCCGCATTCGCGTTCTTCTTATCATTCTTGGCAGGCGTCTTCTTCTTGCCCGTGCTCGCTGGTGTATGTGGCGCTGGTGCAGCCGCAGCAGCTGTGACTGGCTTCTTCGCAGTCGTCTTCTTGGGCGATCCCTTTTTGTCCTTGTCTGGACTTCCCGGTGCATCTGTACCGTTAGCAGCTGCTTTCGCGTTCTTGGCTGGACTTTTTGTCGCACTTGCCTCCGCACTCGCGGCGGCGGCGGCGGCGGCGGCAGCAGCAGCGGCCTCCTCTTTCTGCTTCTTCTTGCTCTTCCCTTTTGTCTTGCCATTCGCTGATGCAGTCGCAGCTGCCTCTTTCTCTTTGCGCTCCTTCTCCTCCTTCTCCGCTTTCTCTTTCGCTTCCTTCTCCTTGCGCTCTATTTCTTCACGCTCTTTCTTCGTCAGCTTCTTCTTCGGCTTCTTGGTGGCCACTGCCGCCGCAGCCGCTTCCTCCTGGGCCTTTTTAGCCGCTTCAGCAGCGGCCGCAGCTTCGGCTTCCTCTTTTTCGCGTTGAGCTTTCTTCTTCTTCTTTGACGGTGGCTTCTTTGCTGTTGAGTTGTTTCCAGCATCACCAGTGTCGTTTTTCTCGCTTGCCTTTGCGGCATCTTTTCCACCCTTAGCATTTGCGGAAGCAGCACCGTTTGCCGCACATCCTGCACCAGCGACTGGAACACCAGGGATTCCCCCGCCAAGCGCTGCATTTCTGCCCATCCTCCACCTCTCGATGAAGCCCATTCGCCCAAACGTCGGCACGAACGCCGTCGCGGCTGCAGCCGACGGCGCACCTGTCTCTCCCACCGCCGGGCCCGGTCTTGGCACACCATTCGAAGTAGCGCCTGGTGGTTGCAACATACTCTTGTGTCCGTGCTGCATGAGGCGCATGATCTTCTCGCGACGCTGACGATTCGCCTCTTCCTTCTCCATTTCAATCGAGTTGGCGCCACGTTTCTTCGCCGACCGATACGGCGAGTCCTGCGAAGGATGGTACGCCGAAGGCAATGCGGTGGAGCTCAGCATCAGGTTTGCAATCCGCGTCGCTTGCGGATCGGGTGTGAGGCAGAGCGGCGGAGCGGTCAGGGCAAGAATCTTGGCTTCCACTTCGAGCGCTTCTTGGTCGCTCCACATGCCGCCAGCCATGTCGTCAAGCATCTTGATGTCCGCCCACAGCGTCTCGGATGTGGGATGGAGGACGATACGGTAGATCTCGACGCCACCTACTCCACTGGTTCGAGGATCGGAAGAGCCTGTACCGCCAACCATCTTCCTTGCGCCGTACCTACCGCCCTCTTGCAGGTAGAAGAGGCTCGACGCGAGCCCGCTTTCTGCATCTATCGCGGAAGAGGGATCGCAAGCATCTCGAACGCCAGCCGCACCGATGTTTTGCAGATCTCGTGGACCGAGCGGTGAATCGGTCGCGGCTGCATGACTGCGGTGGTCGTGAACATCCACAAGCAGACATCCTTCAAAGAATTGTACGCCCGATTCGGTGAGGACGTCGATCAGGTCAGCGGGGACTTTCTGATCGCGGATGTAACCAAGGAAGGCCTTGACGGGCGAGTCGAAGAGAAACATTCCATTTTGACGTTCGAAGCGGAAATGGTTGTTGTGCAAATGAAGGATGAGAGACGGTTTGTCTTTGCGATGACGCCGAAGAATCTGGCGCGTGGTACGCGATGTATTGTACACCGACGCCGTTGTCGCCATGGTGCAAGAATCCTGATGGCCGATGGCACCGACGGCAGTGATTGCGCACCTTTCTTCGCGATTAACGAGACGATCTCATTCAAAGATACGATGGACGGCGGCTGTTTGTGCACTGTCTCCTGACGGTAGTGAAATCTACACCATGAAGATACCAGCAACTCGAGACAACGATTTGGTTTTGGAGCCCGGAAACATTCAAAATCCAGTCGCGCTGTAAGATGCTAGTTGGTGGAGCACTTGTGTAGCTGAAATGTCCCCAGGAGAGCGTAGAAGTGCGGGAGTGGATTCCAATGTGGGGGATGCGCCATGGACGAAGGATGATGGTGGAGAGGTTGACGTCCTGCAGGAACGCCTCTACTCGTAGCCGTGGTCACTCGTAACCGTGGTCATTCGGACGAGAACCCACAGCCGCGGTCAGCATGCATGCCGTTGGATTATGTAATGTCCTGTCATACCCCGCATCGGCTTCCTCCACCTCGACCCACTGACTCGCTCCGGCTTGCTCCCAGCTCGTGGCACCATACACCTTGCACCTTACACCTTTATCAAGTGGCCGCATGCAAGACTGTACATGTTCATTAGGCACCAATCTACAATATGATCACATTGGCGAGCTCTTCAAGAGGCTCCGTACCTGCGCTGGCCGTACGATCGATGGCGGTGGGCTCCTCCTCGAGGCTGGCCGAATCTGCATCCGAATCCATCTCCGCAGCACAGCATGCTTCGTCGAGTAGATCGATTTCGAGCAGATCGATATCGAGCGCTTCCAAAGAGCCACAAGAGCTACAATTGACGCTAGCCCTCGTCAAGCCATCGGTGTGCTCGTACCAACCCGACGTGTCTGCCATCCTTAAAGAGATCAAGCAGTCCGGTCTCAACGTGAGCCTCTTCTTGCCCTCCTCTACTACCTCCATCTCCCCTTTCTGACGGACTGGCTCCTCTATTCTGGTCCTACCTCATTTCTCTATATAGGTTGCTCGCAGCCGCCGACTGTTTTGGACGTCAACCGATGCGCACGCGTTCTACGCCGAGCACCGTGGCCGCTTCTACTACGACCGTCTAATACTCGGCATGATCAGCGGCCCCTCCCTGGCGCTCGCCCTCTACGGCCCTAACGCTATCAAACGGTGGAGAGGAATGCTGGGCGCCACAAAAGCCTACAAGTCCAAATGGGAACACCCCCAATGCCTCCGCGCAAGATACGGTCTAGGAGATACACGAAATGGGTTTCACGGTTCAGACTCAACCGAATCGGCATCCAGAGAGTTGGGCTTGGTGTTCGAAGGCTGGGACACAACTTGGTGGCTGCAGAGAGCGCAGCGCAAGATGAATCCGCTCGGCTTTTGAGTGTTGGTCGAGTCTTGTGCCGTTAGCCGGACTGGACTGGATTGCGATTTTGTCGCAGAGAGATGTCAATCGTCATAGGTCCATATTACAGAGATGTGTGAAGAAACGAGCGTGAAATACAACACCAAACAGCAACCTCGTTGCGCACGAACGCATCACGAAGGGCTACAAGAATGTGAGCGACAAATCATGCGGAGCGATACGCCTTTGGATCCTTCATGATCCTCAAAGACGACAGCCTGCCCACACGCAGCTCGTCTTCCTCATAACCTTCTTCGCCCTCTGCTGGCTCATCCTCTTCTCCCCCGAGGTCATCGTCCTCGCTGCTCGTGCGCAAGACTCTACCCGCCGCCAGACGGCCAAAGAGACCGCCTGGGCCATCATCACCTTTGGTCGGTGTAGTGCTGTCGCGGCTACGCTTCGCACGTAGCGCCGCGACCTTGTCTTCCGTACCCGTGCTGATTGCCAGTCCCTCTTCGTTGGCAAGGTGCAGCAAGCAGATGAAGCAGAAGGATGTCGAGATCTCTTCCATCTTTTCCTGCGTGTACGCCTTTTGCAAACCAGAGAGGACCGACTCGAACGTCTTGACATTGCCGGCTGCCTCGGCCGTGGCCGATGCCATCGACTCGTCACCCTCCTCGTCGGCGGCAGCAGCAGCCTTTGCAGCAACGGCAGCTGGGTCGTCTCTGGATGGCAAGATGCCGAGCTCTTTCCAGATGTTTTCTTTGAGCTTCTTGACGTCGACGCGCTTGGCCTTCTTGGCATAATTGACGTACTCGGGCTTGACGCGGTTGAGCGCCTGCAGTGTCTGCGTGAGCTCCTCATCTTCCATGTCGCCGCTAGCCATAGCGTTGGCCGGAGAGTCATCCAGGCCGCCGAGATCGCCTCCATTTGCGTCGTAGCCGTCGTCAGCATCATGGAAGAACTGCGTATCGAAGGGCATGCCTCCATCGGTGCCGGCCATGTCGTCTTCGTCGCCCGCAGCGTCGGACCACAGCTGTTCGTCGGCGCCAAAGCCGCTACCACCACCCTGCTGTCCTTTGCGGTGCAACATGTTGATTGCAACGCGCGGCTTCAAGAAGAGTCGCAAAAGCTTCTTGGAGCTGAAGTGACGATCCTCTGGCAGCAGGTAGGTATCCGATGACGAGGCTGCGAGACTCGCTATTTTCTTGCTGGCGCTGAGCGACAAGGTGATGGCACCAGCCTGCTTGGCCGGCTCAAAGATCTCCTTGACGTTGACAGCACCTTCTTCGGAAAGGAAGTCGATGACGAAAGGCTCCTTGCTCTTCTTGCTCTCCCTGCGAGCGTTTGTGGCAGCTTGTGTAGCAGCACCGTTCGCTGATCCGATTCCCGAAGGCCCGGTAGCAGCCACTCGGGAGAGCTTCCAGTGCTCTGGACCGGCCCAGTTGCGCATGAGGCGGCGATCAAAGTAGTCGAACAGATCGCTGCCGTTTTCGCCGTCCGTGCCGTCCAAAGGCAGCCCTGTATCGGGGTTGAACGCCATCGCCATGACGAGCTCGGAGGAAGGGCCGGCGGAAGGGTCAAAGGGCCCGTAGCCTTGAACAACCCCTGTCGTGCCGTCGAGCACAACCGGGCCACCATGGTGGAGGGCAGGAGCAGTGTCGAGCGCATCGAAAAAGTCATTGCCGTCGTCGTCATTGTCGTCCATTGGCATTCCCATGTCGGCTCCGAAGAAGTCAACGTCTGCACCGGCTCCACCCATAAGAGGGTTCACGTCGTCCTGGAAGCCACCGCCGCCGATGAAGTCTTCTGATTGAGCGCGCGTGATGCTGACGCCTTGTGAGTCAAAGTAGGTGTCCGCGTGTGTTGCGGTATGGAAAGTCTGTTGGTTGAACTCATCAAGACCGACACCGAAGGGAGTGTCATCGTCCTTGGAGAAACGGAAGTTGCAGAGGGTAGGACAGAGGACACGACGCGAGAGCAGTGAGCCCACGTCCTCAGATGCTCCGTCAGAGTTTCCAAACTCGTCAGAGCCAAGCCACTTGGACGCAAGCTTGGACAAGTCGACCATCTCGGTCTCAGCGTCCGCGGCAGCATCAGGTGCGGGACTGTCAGCATGTTCGGTGACCTCACCATCCTCGCCCACTTCGATCATCTTGGCCATATCTTCGTCGCTTCCGACGCCCGCAACATCGCTTGCATCGAAGACGACAGCCATGGACGAGTCGACACCGAGATGGTTCATGAGGAGGCCACTGGCGCCACCTTCGTCAAAGTCGGCCGACGTCTTTTTGAACAGGGGATCCACGGTGAATTCGAGCTCGAACTTCTTGACCTGAATGTGACCGAAGGTTTTGGCAAGGGTGGCCTCCTTGTTTCTCTTTCTCTTTCGTGTCGAGGTACCGGTACCATCCTCGTCGTCGTCGTCGGCATCGTCATCGTCGCCTTCGTCGTTGCCACGTTTTTCCTTGCGCGAAGCCTGGTCGATGTCATCTTGCAGACCGGAGAGAAGCTTTCCGGTCTCGACAACGACTGAATCGACTCGGGAGGTCCATACTTTGACACAACCATCGAGCGTGCACGAGGCTTTCTGGAAGTTGATGCTACCATCGCCGCTCTCGTTGCGGAGGAGTGACATATCATGGAAGTAGTCGATGAGGGCGAACGACCAGGTGTTGGTGGAGTTGATCTTGTTGTCGGTGGCCATCTTCATCCACTCCTCGAAGCTAGACGTGTCTACACGCAGAGAGGCAGCAGCTGGAGCAGCAGCATTCGGGTCGTTAGACGTAGCTCCGGTGGATGCTGGGTGGGCAGACTGACCACGAGGACGCATGATGGAAGAAGCATCGACGACGGCGTGGGATCTGGCTAGTGCTGCGACACGCGAGTTCTGGAAAGCGGCAGATGTGTTGCCGGCAGCCATGAGAATGGAAGCGTTGGGGTTGGACCTCGCGAGGATGGAGCGGTTAGCGTTGTTGGATGTAGAGGGCTGGCGGCTAGATGGCGCCGAAGGAGGTCTCGACACGGATTTGGAGTGTGCGCCGGACGGTTTGCGAGCATTGCTGTGTCGATTGTTTTCCTCCTCTTCTTCATTGTAGTCATCGTTTTCATCGTCGTCATCTTCTTCTTCATCCTCTTCTTCAGGAATATCGTCATCATTGTCGAAGCGGCCTCGGTGCTTTGCGGAGGCGGAGCGCGATTTGGATGAGGATGAGCTGGAATGTGCGGATGATGAGCTTTTTCTGGAGGCGGACGACCGGCTGGAAAGCGAGGCCTTGGTGCCGGAGAAAGAAGCAGAGATGGAGCGATTCGCAGCGCGCGATTCCTCGAGCGGCGCTCGCGAGGAGGATGAAGAAGTTCGAGGAGGCATGGTGATGCAGTCTGGGGAAGGAGCAATTGGGGTGGATGCGTCGATGTAAGAATGCCTCTGATATGCTAGTCGCAGAGACGGCGCTGGCGGCAGGCTGAGCGCCACTGAGAGGAGCGCCGTGTACGGACGCCGGATTCGCGGTGCCGGGGACAGAAGCAAAAGGCAGCGTAGGTGGAGGATGCAGATGGTGTGAGAGAGAGACTGAATGGCTCAACTGCGAGCGAGGCCATGCAAAAGCGCGTGGTGCATCGACGGCTTGTGCAAAATTGGAGTGTTGGTTCAGCTGCTGAGACGACAGCACGCCACGGCACAGTATGGAGGCGCGTGTTTGTGGGCATTGCTGTTCAGTCTAGCAGCGAGAGGGTGGTGCACTTTTTTTTTTCCGGCAGCCCTACACCAGTCAAATTTCCAGTGAGTGTGAGTGTTTGTTTCGCGTCGTGGGTCATCACGTGATTTCGAACACAGACTGCAGGATGTAACAGTCACGGACTTGGTTTTTGCGCCATACACCGAACAGAGGTGGCTCAAAGAATGGTACGGCAGGCCAGGCTGGGAGGTGGGGGCAATACGTTTGTTGGGCAAACGGCTAAAAGTACAGGAAACAAAATGCTAGACGAGATAAGCGGCACGGTGTGACCGCCTGGAGAGCGACATGCCAGAGCTGAGAGTTGAGCTGAGCTGAGCTGAGCTGAGCTGAGCTCGAGCGACGGCAGATCGATACAAAGCCTGCAGACCGTTTGGCCCATCGACCAGGGATATCCGACGACCCGACGGCTCGCAGGCACAGGCGTGTTGGTTGCAGGATGGGTCGGAAGGGGGCAGACGAAGCTCTTACTTCTTGTTCTGGTTCTTTTTCTTGTCGTCCGCATCGCCGTCTGCGGCCTTCTTCATGATGGTGAGGGGGCCACCTTTGGAAGCGCGGCTGACCATCTCTTGCTCGATCCTAGCAGTGATGGACGCGGTCTGCTTCTGCTTGGTCTTGGCCGCCTGCACAGCCGCCTTTTTCTTGGGAGCAATCACACGAGCTGTAGAGGCGCAATCAAAGCAAGAGCATGGTCAGCAGCCGTTCGTGCGTGAGGGCCATGGGATGGATGCGCATGGACGATCGGAGGGCTGGGTGCGACGAGAGGAGACACTTACGACCACGCTTGGGACCTGACTTGGCCTTGGCACCAGACTTGGGCGAGGCCGCAGCCTTCTTGGGCTTTGCTGGCTTGAATCCTTGCGCCATCTCTACTCGTCACGATTCGCGCGAAATCGTCGGATGCGGCGATGGTGGTCAGACGCCCAACGTGGCAGCCGTATCCGAATCACAACGTAGGCGTCGCAACGCCCGAAAAATTTCACCCATCCAGACTGTACAGCTGAACCCTGTCCAAGGCAAATTCCCACGAGAAACTGAGGCGCCAAAAACAAATGCGACCCGCTTCGCACCCGCTTTGCACCCGCTTTGCACCCTGCAGCTCCACATCCAGCCAGCCTCCGAGACCCGGCGAGCGTGCTCGCAACTGTGACGGGTTGCAGCAGTACAGCACAACAGACAGTACAGTACGTGTTCCACGCCTCAGTGCGGTGCCTCGAGACCAGCAAATCCTCCTGCTCAGCACGACGCCACAGCATCGATAGAATCACATTGTCGAGCGCAAGTTCCGTACCGAAGCATTGCCAACGCAGGTGGTGATCACGCAATGGGGGAGGGCAAGAACAAGCACAAGCACAAGGACAAGCACAAGCACAAGGATCAGGATCAGGACAAGATCAAGAACAAGAACAAGGATGGCGACACTCAGGTAGAGGCGGATCCGCCCAATTTCTACTGCCGTCGCAATCCCACCATACCTCGTCGCGACCAGCCGAGACCATACGCCTTTCTGCAGCGCATCCTCAGCGAACACCGCATACGAACCGACGATGTCGAGCAGTACGCTACCGGTAACGGTAACGACGACGGCGCAAACTTGCTTGCTGGTGTGGCCACGGTCAACCTGGGTGAAGCGTCTGATTCCATCGCAGTGCAAGCTGGCTCGGGCGCCATCGCTCCAGTGCAGGATGGTCTCAACCTCCGCGAGACGGCAAACACGTTGGCTGAGGCGACAGTGTCATCCGACACCGATGCGAACGTCGTCGATGTCATATCTGATCCAATGTCCAGCTCGATCACTTCCAACGCTCAGGTGGCATCTCCCGACAAGGCCGAGGTCGAAGAAGAGCTGCCGTGGTTCTCACAGCTTTCCGCCTATCCGCAATTGCGCTCCGCTGGCATCCCGCTCCTACCCGATGAGAGCTCTTCCAGCAAGATGGGCTCTCTCAGTGCAGCCTCTACCAAGAAGTGGCACAATCCTGCTTCGCTCACATCGCCATCCCTCGGCGGCTTAAATGGCTCCTCCCGACCCAGCTCCTCTTCTTCATCCTCGGCAGCACTCTTCAACACCTATTCCGCCCCCTTGTCTCGCGTCACTTCCCCCAAGACATCCTCTTTCTCAACCATGGAGTCCTTTCAGCGCACCGACTCGCCTACATCGCTCTCGGAAGCTGTATCACGAGCACACCCAGTCAATCGTAGCTTGACAATCCCCCTGACTTCCACTCTTTCTTCCGCTACCTCGATATCATCCAACATCCCTGCTCGCCACTCACCACCAGACCCGAACCACAGCGTCGCCCCTGTCGCTGGGGCGATGAAGCCAATACCCATGTCAGCCAGTACCACTGCGAGCATCGGCACGCTTCCTTCTGCTCCACGTATAAACCCTTCCCCGCTAGCAGGCTTGCCTCTTTCCGGTACATCCACAAATGCACCCGCAAACAACATGCCCGAGTTCCAAGAAGATCTGTTGCCACCGGACAACTTTGCCATGGTCAATTCGCACGTCTATCGCTCCAGTTTCCCCAAGAAGAAACACTTTCCCTTCCTCCGCACCCTCGGTCTGCGGTCTGTTCTCACCCTCATCCTCGAAGAATATCCCGAGACCAACTCGTCCTTCCTCGACCAGAACGGTATCACCTTTTTCCAGTTCGGCATTCCGGGCAACAAGGAACCTTTCGTCTCCATCCCTACAGACAAGATCACTGCTGCACTCACCACAATTTTGGACAGGAGGAACCATCCGATTTTGATTCATTGCAACAAGGGCAAGCACAGGACCGGATGTTTGATCGGTTGTTTGAGAAAGCTCCAGCAGTGGAGTCTCACCACCATCTTTGACGAGTACAGACGCTTCAGTTGGCCAAAGAGCAGAAGTATGGATCAGGAGTTTATCGAGCTCTACGACGAACGAGCCGTCTGGAGGGATATCCATGTTCGCTGGTTGCCAAAGTGGTAAGTCAACCCCATCCCCCCACACAAAACGCGACCACAGAGAGATTGCTGACCCTTGGACCGTGTATTCTCGATCCGCTTCATAACAATAGGTCTGTGCTGCCGCTCGCTTCGCTCAACCTGCACAACAGATCCCGCAAGATCGAAGACCTAGAGGACGAGATCGATGGTGCAAACGATATCTCGGACGGTCTGGATTCGTACCAGGACTCGCTCACCATTTGGAGAGGCATGTAACCTTGCTCATTCTTTCCCATCCATCTCAAATGTTCCGTGGTCAATATACCCATGCACAACCGCTTTTCACCACTCGTGTGGAACACTTTGTAGACAGACGCTTTCAAAAAGAGAGAATGAGAGAAAGAGATACCGATGATGATGATGACGGGTTTTCGAGTCCGAACAACGTTCACTCGCTCTTTTGTCGTTTTCTTCGATCCACATCGTCCCGGCTAGTTTGCGGCGGTGCAGCTTCCTTCTTCTTCTTGGCCCCTTTCCCAGCGGGCGGTGGAGGTCGTTGGTCGAATGGCACCATCTCGCCCTTTTCCCATTCGGCTTTCAACCAAGACTTGCACTTTTCTTCTGCATCCGCACCCAACTCTGGCTGATCGTACTGCCATGCCAGCACAAATGTTTGAATCTGCGAGATGAGTCTTGGATGGCATCCGAGACAAGCTGTCACCGCGATACCGTCCAACACTGGTTTCTCATCCGCCCGCTCGATCAGGTTCCACTGCTTGATCAGACGCCAGAACCTCCCGTACTCCGCTGCCAGATTGACCACCTCGTCCTGGATACTTGCAAGCGTGGCTGCATCGTGGTCAAACGCATCGTCTGACGGCTGACGCTGCCAAAGATCGACCGTTTCGCAAATGAAAGACACCAGCAACGCTGGCTCAGGTCGAAGCTGCAGCAAACCATTCGAGACATGCTGGTTCCTCAGCAGCAACCCGAGTCGAGACTTGACGCTGAGTCCTGGGGCAAGGTGAAGCATCTTGTCGAGTGCATCTGAATCCACCCCCGCTTGCGTCTGCTCTGAGCACAGCACTTTTCGTCCCAGCGGCAAAAGCTCCAAGCATCGATGCAGCGAAGCGACCGGCTCCTTGAGCGTCTTGGTTCCCAGTTTGAGTCCGTTCGCAATGACGCTTTCACCGGCCCAAGCAAACTTGTTCTTCTCCTCGTAGAGCAAGTGCCGCAAGGGCAACAATGCGATCGAGATCCACAGTCGTCTTCGTTCTTCCGACGACAAGGCTTCGCTGGTCCAGCTGTCCAACAGATCCGATGGGAGCGCCTCAAATACTGCTCTGGGCAACGGAGAGGACGGGATTGAAGAGAAAGCGCGAGAAAGATTCGATTTCGGCGAGTCGTTGCGACCGTCTACGATGCTCAGGCTGTCGATGGGGACAGACTGGTTGACGGGAGACACCTCCTCCGTAGCCTTGCCCTTGAGGATTGCATCGAGCAAGCGAGCCGCATTGAGTGCTACCGAGTCCCCCGCGGGCTGACCAGCATCGCGTGAAGGGATAACACCGGAAGCAGAATAAAGCCTGCCTGCAGAAGGTGGTGGGTGGAACACGAGTGGGAAAAGTTCCAAGCGGTGCAGCAGAAAGAGCGCAAGCAACGGGTATGGACCTTTGATCATCTTGTCGACCTCAATGCCAAACCGCTCTCTGGAAACCTTGCTGACCAGAGCATCGCGGATCTGATCCCTTCCGCTCTCGACACTGTTTCCATCCTTGGCTGAGATCCTCGGATCGTCGCTGTTAGCAAGTCGCGTGAGGCTTGAGTCTGTGTCATCCGCTCCAGCGCCAGAAACGCGGACACCAGTGAGGCAGCGAATGATGGTAGCATCCAGTTCGTAAGCGAAACGGCTCGCGAATCGCACGCATCTGAGGACTCTCAGTGGGTCATCCAAGAACGTCGTAAGTGGCGGCAACGGTGTTCGGATCAAACCGCTGGAAAGATCCTGCAATCCCAACCCGGTATGATCTTCCACCTGTCTCGTGTGGACATTGTACAGCAGCGAGTTGATTGTGATATCACGACGCTCTGCATCCTCCTTTGGGGTACCGAAAGTCATGGCCGGGATCCTCGATCCAGGATCGTATGTTTCCTTTCTCAGATTTACAAAGTCGAGCGAGAGACCGAGAACACGTGCCGTCGCAGTCTCGAGGTTCTTGCTCTGCTCTGGGTTGGCGGCGATCTTGCCGATTCGACCCATCTCGGAGCCCTCGTTGCTGAAAAAGGGAGATCGTGCCAGAGGCGAAGACGCGAAAGAGGGAGACGAGAGGTAATGCTTGAGGTATAGCGCAAAGGCATTGCCTGTCAATGTGGAGAGGGAGATGTCGAGGTCGTCCGAGTCGCGGGAGAGAAGCTTGTCGCGAACCCAGCCGCCTGCAATACGCGCTTCGCAACGTTCAGATGCATCGCCACTTCGTTGCGTCGAGTCGATGCCTTCAATCTCTGGCCGCTCTCGATGGATGTAAGTGCACGTCTGGTCGAGCAGTTGACAGATGGCCTCCTCCTGCTCGGTCAACTGGATCTGCGCATCCCGCCTCATGGATAAATGTGACCGCAGCTGTGATGCAAGGGTCAACGGGACGTAAAAGTTATTCGCTCGAGATCCGATCCGAGATTTCGAAGATGTGCGCGAAGTCCAGGTTGGTAGCAATCGATGTAGAGACCAGGTGCGGAAGCAAGTCAGAGACATGTCAATCAAGCCGAGCTCGTGGCCATCACCCAATTGTACCTAGAATCTGCGATTGTCCAGACCTAACTTCGCTCTGTGAACAGCTTTGGGATTCGGTTGAGATCTTTGGCTCGATGCAATCGTGTTTCCAGCCAATGCGTTGCTGAGTGGGTTAGTGAGTGGGTTAGTGATGGGAAGCTGTCAAGATATGGTGTTGGGAAAGAGCAGTGGCCTCCCACACATGAGAACTGCGCTTTTGGGTTAGAAACTCCACTCGTGCGGTAGAAATGTGTTGGAAAGGGTCACGTGGCGCGCTCGTTCCATCTGCAGCACAGGTTGGGCGGAGCACACATCGACGTCGATTTCAAGATGCCTCATGGCTTCTATCACCATCGATCGTGCCCCTCCTCATACATACTCCCTCGTAGACAGACGGGAAAATCTGGACGTTCAACACCATTCAAAATGCCGCCCAAAGCTGCTGTAGAAGACTTTGACGATGACTTCGAGGTAAGCTCCCAGCAGCTATTTCCAGAAACTGCTCTTGCGGTGTATAAAGAAGCAAACATTTGACAGACTTGCTAAACATTTCTGCTTTCGAATCGCGGAACAGTTCGATCTTCCGACCGTCTCTTCTCCCGCTGTTGCGCAGGCGCAGACCGGAGCTTCGCGAGCTGACCAGATGGCTGCCTTTCAAAAAATGATGGAGCAGATGGGCCAGGCTCCCGGTTCGGGCGACTTTGGCTCTTCGCGGGCCCCCGCGGGTCTCAACGTTGCTGGCGCAAGTGGTTCAAAGGAAAAAGATGACGGCGAACACAAGAAATGGGTTAGCATCTACCCGATCTACTTTGACGCCAAGCGACACTACCGCAAGGGTTGTCGAAGAGTGTCGTATGAGAAGTCAAGCCCATTCCCAACGCAACTGTGGATTTCGAAAGCAGTGGGCCGACTCCAACTCAAATACGTCCAGGAACCTTACAAGACACACCCTCAAGACTGGGAGAACCCAGGACGAGTCAAGGTTCGCCTTTTCAACGATGATGGCAGTGCAGTTGACAGCCGCTTCCCGAGCAAGAAGCAGCTGTTCGACGCGATTGCAGAGACGATCCAGCCCAACTGTGGTGGCAAGCCACCTGCGATCGAACCTCGCAAGAAGCGTGTGCGTCCCTCGACACTGAAAAAGCAGTTTCTTGCCGAGAACGCCAAAGCTGCCGCTGCTGGCTCGTCCACTGCCGCCCAAGGCAGTGCAGGTTTGTCGAAGAAGAACAAGAAGAAGGCTACTGCTGCCAAAACCAGCAATGCTGCTGGTCCTTCGAAGCCGACGCTGACCAAGGAGCAACGCAAGCAGGTATTGCAAGCCAAGCGCGACCCCAACCCCAACCCGATCCGGGAACGACTGGCGAAACTCCAATACCCGCCCACACTAGAAGCACGTCTGCCAGCACACTCTCCGGCGATTGAGGGCGGCTTGCTCAACATGAATCTGGCCGAGGCTATGGGCGGTATGCCACCTGGCATGCCCGGCGCAGACGCGCTTGGCGGACTCGGAGGCATGCTCGGTGGCATGGGTCTCGGCGGAGATGACGATGAAGAAGACGACGACGAGGCGCAGGAAGAAGCGGCGAGCAAGAAGAAGGACCCCATGAACCCGCTTAACCTTGGGCGCAGACAGAGGAAGAAGGTGGTGCGAATCGGACGCTGAACGTCTCCCGATCTGCGTTGTATCGAGATTTGGCATGTGGCTGTCTTTCGCGCGTATTACGACCGCAACCCACATTTTGTGTTTTCCAATACCACGCGACTGGCCGCAGTCGTAGCTTCCATCTTGTCTGAGCCACTCGCAATGACAAAAAATATCGAGAAGGAGAGATGGTTGGAAACGTCATACACAATGACAAGCCAGTATTGCCACACGATGCCTGTTGAGGCTATGGTATGAACCCGTGGCACTGAACGAGCCAAAACATGGTACTGGTCAGCTTATGCGACTGCTTTTGCAGCCAAACTTTGTTAGAAGAGGACATGGACCCTTGCTCGCATCATGAAGGAGTCGAAAATGAACAACCCATTCCCTCTCATCCTCAAGTCTGTTGCAAGAAAAGGCTTTTGGTGCATATGATTTCACGATAAGGTAGCGTTAACATCTGCGGCCATAGAACCTTGAAAGCACCGCATCCCGTCCGATCTGCGAAGTTAAGCATGGTATCGCCTAGTTAGTACTGCGGTGGGGGACCACGCGGGAATCCTAGGTGCTGCAGTTCCTTTTTTCTTATATCTCTCAATCGTATTCCTCTCATATAATGGTTTTTAAAAGTAGCAAACATCTGCGGCCACAGAACCTTGAAAGCACCGCATCCCGTCCGATCTGCGAAGTTAAGCATGGTATCGCCTAGTTAGTACTGCGGTGGGGGACCACGCGGGAATCCTAGGTGCTGCAGTTCTTTTTTTGCTCACTCGCCAGATGAGTCTTTTGTAGATCGAGGCGGAAACAATTCCAAGCTAGAGGGCAACAGAGATTGGAATAAGCGGCAGGTGACGTTGACGCATGTATTGCATACAGTAGTGCGACTCGACTCGAACAGGTGCTGATCACCTGACGAAGTACGATCTGGCTCACGCTGCAGTGTTGGATCATCAGTCAGGTGAGCGAATTCGATTCGGACGCGAGCAAGTCAAGACTTGGCGTTGGCTTGGCAGGATTGGTGGAGAACGCGAAGGCATCTGGAATTCTGCTCACTCTGCGTCTCTGCTGATGGATGTCTCTTCCAATTCCGGGGTAAGCGAGGGACACGGAATGCGGATGCGGATGCGGAAGTGACGCTTTGAACCAGCCAAATGAAATTGGGTTGATTGCTGCTGAGTCGCGGGATAGAGGCAATGATCCCGTGACCCGGCCATGCTGATTTGTCAGACGACCGTTGGAGCGGGCCGTGTCTCGTGGTGAGGCTGGTGTAGAGAGGCAAGGGAATGGAATTCTCGTCATGATGTTGCGAGTTGCGTCTCTTGGCGCATGAGGCTGGAAGGAAGGAGATGTTGTGCGGGCCGTGCTTAAGCTGCAGACAACGGGCAGGAGTTGGTTTGGTGGTTGCCGCCGCCGTCCGACGTGCCATTTCGATGCGTTTGGCTTGAACCTCAACGCCATGCAGTGCACTGAATTAATTGTTGTCTAAGCGCCCGTTTTGGCTGCCAAGAATCCAGCATAGCTCGGCCCGATCCTCACCATACAGTACAGTACTGTACTACTATCTCGTTAGCTCGCTTCGGAAGCAGACCTAGAAAGGTACATGATCGGCAAAAGCTTTTGGACCAATTGCCCAGCAAGAAGCGGAAGTCCATGCCAGGTTTGACAGTCTCGATGTTCCCGGCGATGCTTGTAATTCCATGCAATGGCCGTTCCTCGTAGAATTGGACGTACGAACTGGACGACACCGACGAGGCGAGAGGGACGAGAGGGACGAGAGTGGAGGTTCAAGATGGCAAGTGTGGACAGCAAGTGTGGACAGCAAGTGTGGGGAAAACGGCTGCCCAAGCGTGCATGAGCAGAGCGGTTGATCGGGCGTGCCTGGCGTGGATCTAGCTTGCAACTGCCCTTTTGGCATCCTCACTCGTCGACATGTGGGTTCTGACCAAACAAGGCATTGCCCGTGTGACTGCTGTCAACGAAACTAGCAAATGCCCCACGCTTGTGACAACGGTCGCAAGGTGGAGCGGTGGCTTTCAGGTGCGGAAAGCACAGCCAAGCCTGTTTGTTTTGCCACTCCGCCCAACGTGCGGATGGGTGTACAGTAGAGTAAACAGTAGGTCGGAAGATTGCGGCTTGCATGTCGACGGCGTTGCACGCTGGTTGAGGTCTAAACATTAGTCGGGTACCTTTGCAGTGGTGCCAAGTCTCAAGGCAAAACATGGCATGATTTTTCGACCCACTTCATGCTACAGCAGATTCTACACAATCATCATTCTGCAGCGGACCCCACCCCACCCACGATTGAGGCTGCAGTTGTGCAGGTGGAAGAATTTGCGCATGTGTCGGATCGGATGCACTCGGTCGTATTGCATTCGGTCGTAATCGCACCAAAGGAGCGAAGCGAATTGCTGGCGAGGTTGAACAGAGCGGTAGCGGAGCCATCGACGGGACCAAGCAGAAACATGGGCGGTGGGCTCGCTAGTGTAACGTAGCTAGGCTAGCTATCCAACCCGATATCCGCGTTGAGCGCTGCTGACTGCCGTCTGGCATGGCACTTGATCTGAACCTGCTCGCTAAAGGAACAGCAGCGGACACTGAAATGCGGAAGTGGCATTCCAGACTCTGACTGGGTGTGTTGGACCAAGCCGGGCTGGAGTAGGCGTTGCACTGCAGCCGCCGTCCGAACTCCGCGGTCTTGCTCTTGGCCCCTGAAAAACGAATCACGAATCGCTTCCAACACACTGACTAGGCTGCATTGTGCAGCGCGAGTGAGCAAGCGAGTAGGCAGGTTGCAAGACCGCGGCCAAGCTCAGCCAAGAACTAGGCCAAGCGAGCGTGAGCAACATCCATGAGCTTGATCACCGCATCCTCTGAACAAGGTAGGCACAGTGTAGACGCAAGGCACACAATCAGCCGAGTGGGCGGAGGAATGTGAATGCGGTGCCTGCCTGCTGTGTTCTTCCTGCTGCCTCAAGGCATTGATGACGCCAAATGAGAGTGGGTTCCGGCGATATGAACGGTGCCACACAGGTGGGCCATTGTGGGACATGGCACCTGTAGTAAGCCTTGTCTTGGCCTAACCAGGACGAGGAATGCAGAACATGAAGTCAATGCCGAAATCAAAGAAATCAAAGAAAAAAAAGAAAAAAAAGAAAAAAAAAAAAAAAAAAAAAGAAAAAAAAAAAAAAAGAAGAAAAAGAAAACGAAAAAGGTTGACGAGTTGACGAGGATGATGACGCTTCATGATAGCAGCATCGACCGGTGGGCTTGGTCCCGCTTGGCCTGGCCTCGACAAGGCTGCGACGCTTTGGAACGCTACGCTAAGCGCGCTTCACGGCTAGAGACGACCGACGCTCTGGCTCGAATCAGCCGGCGTTGCTCGCCAGGTGGGCGCGTCTTTGGTTTGATCCTCGCTGCCTCGCTGCCTCGCTGCCTCGCCACGGAAAATTTGAAAATTCACACAAATTAAAGTGGCACCGTCACCCACATGCTGCTTTCAACTCTGCCGGCTGGGCTGCACGTCTGCCGTCCGTCACTCGGCACACTGCAACTGCGAACCGTTGCACAACGCTTTCCCGACACTTTCCCGTCTGTCAGAGTTGTGAGCTGACCGACCGGGTGTCAATGTCAGCCAGACGACAGTGCAGCACAGTACTCACACCGCACACTACTGCACTGCACAGCACAGTATGCGAGTTTGAGAGTTTGAGAGTTTGACATGCACTGCAACTCGGCGCTTTTACTCAAAATTCCCGCCTCGGCTCTTGCTCCCTTTGTCTGTAGCATCCTACGCACCTCTTTGTCACCACCGTTGGTTCCCATGCTCCACTCCCTTCCCTTTCTTCACACCAGCTCCGTCGTCCACCTCTCTCACTGCTCCACTCTCAGCACCTCCTCGACTGCTCGGTCCATCTTGGTTTATTGCACCATCCACCATCATCGTCGTATCGTTGTTTGCTATCCTCTGGATCTCCCACTTCGAGTTCCCACATCTGTCTCCAACACCAACTTCTCTTGACCGAAACGCTAGCCTACACCGGTACGACTTGCCACCAGCAACCAATCCGCCCAACACCTTGCCGACAACATCTTTGGCCGCGTCAACCTCAGCTTCTTTGCCTACCGGACGGCTAACCAACAAGCCACGTCTACCCATGCTCTGACCACCCGATCTCGACCTGCACATCATCACTCCACCACGATATGAGCCAGTGTGCGCCCGCACAATCTGACGCCGGGCCCTCGTCTGGCTCTCTGCGTTATGACCCGAGCGTGAGACGCAGCAAAACTATCAGCCACCCTTCCTCCACTTACACCCGTCCTCACACCGTGGCTTCCACCACCTCTCCAACCCAACAGCTTGCGCTCCCTATCCAGCTAAACACTTCTGTCAGAAGAAGCCCAAGTGCGCTCAACGATCTTCGCGACCCTACAGTCAGCCCTTCCAAACGCGGAGAGACGCTCCGTGCCTACTCTCGTCAGCGTCGCGTATTCTCGGGCGATGACAGTGGTGCGCCCACCAGCCCAGAGCGACTCACTCGCGCTCTGCCCCAACCACGCCCGGCTTTTCCATCCGTGCGACGTCCTCACCCTTCGCGCAACTATCTGGGTGCCGCTAACCTCTCTGAATCAATCAGCCCTTCCCTTCTGTCCTCGAACGGCGCCGATGATGCCGAAACCATCAGCTTGGCTCATGTGCTCGCCGGCGACGAAACCGCGTCTTCAATGTCGAGCACACCCAGCCTCACCAGCCCCACATCTACCTTGTCTCGCTCCACCTCGCTCCGCTCCGCAGCTTCCGATCGCAGCATTTTGATTGGCGGCACACGCTACCTCTCACTCAACGCCTCTGCAGATCTGCCCATCACCATGGAGTGCTTGTCGCCTGAAAACGGTGCCTCGAATTGGACTCGTAGGGCGAGGCGGTGGTCCAACTCCATGTCGCGCAGGATGAACATCACTGCACTCAACCACACCATCCATTCGACAACATCGCCCTACCTCAAGGCGGGCCTCCAGGAGCTTCGGTCCATCTTTGACGTCGAAACGCTTGGCGCCGCAATCGATGACCACGATGATGGCGACCTTGAGGGCGCGTCACCTGCCGACCGAAGCACATTTCATGCTCACGAACAAGATCGTCTGAGCCTCTTTGCAGCCTCTGCCGCCGCCGCCGCCGCCGCGTCGCGCGACCAGGCTGTGTTTGAATCGCCTGAAACCATCTCGCCAATCTTGTCACGCCAAAGCTGCTCCGAGGATCGACAGCTTCCGGCGCAGAAGTCTTGCAGCCGTCCCAGCATCAGCTTCAAGAGTCAGATCTACGAGGCGCCAGTAGCTCATCGCCGTGTGCAATCGTGGAGGAAGCATCGCAGTCTCTCCATCTCGGATCTTCCCAACCGATCCCTGCTCGTACCTGCTGCCAACGACACGCCTTCGAACACGAACAAACCGTCGACGTCTTGCGCCTTCTCTTCCACGCGCGATACCGCAGCGCGAGCCCAATCGGTATCCACGCCGCTGGTGGCAGTCGGCCTGGCAGCGCTCAGCGTCACTATCGTTGCGGTGTGCGCGTTTGAAACTTCGATTCACCCCGACGCCGCGTCGATTGCGCTGACTTCCTTCATGCTCGCCCAGTCGGTGTTTGCGCTGCTTGGCATCGCTGGACTTGCGCTGCAGAAGCGCTGGGTGATGGACCTTGTATCGCGCTTGATTCGCGCACACGTGCTCTGCCAGGTGCTCATTGCTCTTGCTGCCCTCCGCAGCCTGAGTCGCACGGCGTTCTACCGCGGCCGTGTGGACCGACCAAGCTTCAACGCAACCGCTGCGGCTGGAGTGGTTGCGTCGCCACACGTACTCGCGACTTCGACACACGTCGCTGATCCTCACATGTCGATGGTCGGCTCGTTCCGCGATCAGGTGACGTACGTGTGCGTGTTTGTCGTGCAAGCCGCGCTGCCACTGGCTTTTGTGTTTTGGGCCCAGTACACGCTGGCGTCTGCCCTCAGCCGCACCGCACGCCATCTTCCGGCGTTTGGCAGCATTGGCACGAGCCACCAAGAGCAGCGACCGCAGTGTATTCCCATTGTCAAGGTGGCCGACGCCGACGCCGACGCCGACGCCGATGCTGCCGATGGGCCTCGCCAGGAGCACATGCGATTCAACAGCGTGGACCCAACCATGAACCCGGCGTCGTCACAGAATCAAATGGGCGGCGCAACTCAACGCAGCGAGGGCTGGCTTGGGTTTGTCATCACGCGTCTGGATGCCACCAAAACCGTCTCTGCCCCGCCCAAGTTCGAGCTGGATGCAGCAGAGCTCGCGAATCGGCTTGAGGCACTAGCCCGCGCCGAAACGCCATCACAGCAATACACCTAGAGGAGCCTCAGCTGGGTCCTGGTGATTCAGTCATGCTCCCGTCACCAAATTTTTCTTTCTTTCTTTCTTTCTTGCAGATATTCTCCATGTGTTTGTTTGCTCGATTTGCAGAACGCACATGCAACCAACCGTCTTTTCACACTGTATTATTATCAATCGCATCCCATTCAAAGCCAACGAGGTACGTCTCGCTTGTGTGCTGTGAAGCGAGTGTGAGTCGAGGACCGCATTAGCACTGCGGGAAGATGTCGTCGCGTCTCTGATCCCAGAGTGGCATTTCCTGGCGCGTGTTTTCGAGCGATTCCAAGTCCTGTCGGCGAGGTGGGAAGGGGCCACAGCAGAGAGTGTGAGACTGTGCAACAGAGGAGGGGCTGATGGGCGACAAGGGCAATACTTACGATGTCGGCGAGGCAAAAACTGGGTTTGTACGGCTGGATATCGCTATTTGGTTGAGCCGGATTGAGAAGCGACGAGGGGAGGGAGAGGGGTTAAGCAAGTGCTGAGTTTGGTTTCTCTGATGGAAGCGCGGTGAAAGAGTGGATACGTACGGACATTGGGCGATGACCGAGCCCCATGGGTCGACGATCATGGCGTGGCCCCACGATACACGCTTGGTGCCATCGTGTGCGCCGACTTGCGCGGCAGCTAGCACGTAGCTCTGTGTCTCGATCGCCCTCGCCCTGAGCAAGGGTTCCCAATGGGCTGCACCGGTTCTGACGGTGAACGCGGAAGGATAGGTGATGACCTGGGCGCCCTGTCTTCTCAACGACAGCGAGGGCTCGGGAAACCTAAGATCGTAGCACGTCAACAGACCCAGCTTGCCGATCGGAGTGTGCGCGGGTGGGAGCAGCGTGCTGCCTTTCAACGTCGAATCGCTCTCCAAGATGTTCAAGCCACCCTTGATATCGACATCGAACAAATGGAGCTTCCTGTACCTGTCCAGAATCTCGCCGTGGTGATCGATCAGCAGCTGTGTATTGTAGCACCGCAGACGACCGTGGTTGTGCGCCTTGTCCTTGTCATCCTGCTGCTTGGATGGCGGCTCGTGCACTCCGACCGAGACCCATACGCTTGCCTCGTTGGCTGCGGACTGGATGCCACGCACAAAGTCGAGGTTCTCGCGAGAACGCGTGAGATCGGCAACGATGGGCGTGGGAGCAATAAAGTCGGTGGCTTCGGGGAGAAAGATGGCCTTGGCTCCGGCACGCGAGGCTGCGCGAATGACGCCGATGGCTTGGGCGAGATTGTCGGCGATGACGCCCGTGCTCTTCATCTGAGCCACAGCTGCGAGCACCATGTCGGCAGCGCTTCGGCTTCGCCACACGCGGTCTTGGTTCAGGTGTCGGACGCTCCGAACGCGGCGTGGGCGTGGGAAGTTGGCAGTGAAGTTGGCAGTGAAGTTGGCAGTGAAGCTGGCAGTGAAGCTGGCGGATGTTGCGAAAATCACGAATGGGGATGGATGGTGGGCTGCGACCATGGTACGCCTCTGCGCCTCTGCGCCTCTGCGCCTCCAATCACGAATCACGAATCACAATGTGGAGGTTGATTGCCGACGGTGCAGCCGAGCCGCCGACCCGAAATGTTGTTGGTGCACTCCGGATCACGCTGATGGAATGCGCCAAAATCGTGAATCGCCGATCAGGAGTCAAGTGAAACTCGCCCAGTCATGATTTTTAGCCATGCGACCACCTGCACAGCACAGCCCTGAAGCGGCTGTCGGATGAAATCCAGCTGTGATCATCGTGTTTGCGTTGGCACTGATTTGCTGCCCGGAATGAAGCTCGAGATGAGCCATCGTGCACGGCCCGGTGTCGCAGAGCACCGAGCGTAAAGCGCAGAGCGTAAAGCGCAGAGCGTAAAGCACAAAGAGGCCGGCGGTCAGCGGTCAGCGGTCAGCGATCAGCACGCGCATCACCAACAGGACTCACAATGTGCTGCAGTGATGTGTTGCGAACCAATTTGGGTCTCATTTTCGTGGATCCCACACACGCTTGCGCCTCACTTGTGACTGTGACTCTCTCACCGACTCTCTCAATTCGCCGTATGCTTGCACCCTCGATGCTCTTGCACCCTCACCATCACCATCACTCTATCCTCCCCTCTTCAACACCATCTCACGTCCCAACGCCACCGACACCGAATGAAATGTCGCTTCTACCACACCTGCCTCCTGCAGACCATCCTTGAGCCCTCCTGACGCTCAAGCGCGGCAACCGCGTGTGCCAGCGCATCCGCCGTAACAGAGTCCAGCCATCTCGGGCCCATACTCACCACGCCCAAGCTCGTCCTGTACCATGGCAGATCAGCAAGCAGATCAACAGCCCGATGAGTTTGGCGCTCTTCCCGGCGCCGTCTCTGATCTGCGATCCAGGTTTGAGCAGCTTTCCAAGTCCGAGGGCAGTCGTCCGCACTGCAAGCAAACCTCCTCTTCTACAAATATTCGCCACAAACACCTGAATGCCACCCATACGTTTGGTCAAGCCGAGAAGAAGCTCGTCATTGGTCGTGGTCCTGCAAGCGCCTCGGCGCTCCCGCAAAAGACCAAGAAGTCGAGCTCCACCGCTTCCACCTCTTCAAGTGTCGCCGATGATGCGCCTGTTTCGTCATCATCTTCTCCTTTTACAAACCCTACCAAGCCCACCAACGCCACATCTACCACTCTCGCCACAGCCCATCTCGGCACATCGCCCTCGTCAACATTGGCAAGTTCCAGTGCGCCTGCTACAGACACCTTGAAAGCCACCACCAAGGACAAGAATGCAGTTCATCCGCGACAGGCTTCGGCAAATTCAAAGCCTTCGGTTGTCACTGCTTCTAAATTTGGTGAACAAGCCCCGTCTTTGCTCGCGCACAAGTCCTATACCATCACCGCCTCCACCCCTCCCACCTCCACATCCGCTTCCGCGTCTGCCTCAGCTTCCGCCTCCGACACTGAAGGCCCTTCCAAAGCCAAAATCCCCCCTCCCAAACCACCCAAGCCGCCTTCTTCATCTCATGGCATACAGTTATTGGACGATGCTGACCTAGACCGTCTTTCAAGCCTAGGCTCGTCGCTGCGTGTCGCGTCGCTGGCCAGCATGTTTGGACACTCCCATCACAAGCCACACACTGCCACCACGCCCACCAGCATGGGCACGACCACGCCCACCAGTTCCAATCTGGCACCTAACCACATCGCTACTGGTGGCGCCCATTTCCTCAAGTACTCTCGCTCGAACGAGCAGCTCTCTCCAACCGCTGACACACAACCACAATCTAACCCATTCAAGGACGCTCCCCCAATCGTTCCTCCGCGTCCTTTGAAGACCGATAGCTCCTCAGAGAGCTTGTCTAGGTTGCCAGGCTCCATGGCTTCTGTATTCATGGATGCCGATGCTGCGTCTGCACCCGCTCTTCCATCCAGACCGACCGATACAACCTTCATCGACTTTCCGCCTCCAGAAGCCTCACTGCGATTATCGCCGCCGCCATTACCCTCCAGGGAGCCTGACTCTGCGCTCTCTGGAACGTTGCAGAGACGCCGGCTCAGCGCATCCAAAAGCACTGGATCTTTGCCGCTGCTGAGCAGCGTGCTAGCAGAAGCCGAAACAGTGACTCCACCGCTGCCTGCACGCAAATCCGGAGTCGGCGATGCCAGTGCAGCCCACGAAACACCATCCATTATGCCACCACCTCAGCGTAGCGCCCCGGCAGCCTCTACCACCACTCACCATAGAGCCAATACGATCACAGCGAGATCAAAGCCAATCCCGGTCTCCTCTCTGGCACCTAGACATACCATCCATGCCCGAAGTCTATCGCCCGGCGACTTTGATCAGTCTTCGCCAGTCTTGCCTCCGCCGGTTCGGAATGCCAACATCACATCGACCGCGCCCATTGGGCGCAGCCTCGGCTCTTCTACTTTTCGCCCAAATCGCCCTGGAACCGACAGCTCTGATGACGAAGACGACGTAGAGGCCATGTCGCCCTTCTCTCCCTCGTCCTCCAACAAGACTCCCGTCGGTCTGCGTAGAGCCATGGCAGCAGCCGACATGGCATCGAATGGGCTGCCAGATACCTCGCACGCCAATCGACGCGCGCCCAAGTTCAGCCCCGACTGCTGCACCTCTGCAAAGCAAGCCTTCCAGTGCTTTGCCGTCTGCGGCCACACCGTCGTCACAGGCAGTGGAGACAAGGTCAAAGTTTACCGCGTAGGCGAATCAGCAACTGGCGTTGGGGAAAAGCTCTGTACCGTCGGAGAGCACCTGTCCAAGGAAGTCAAGCTCACTGCGCTCGAATTCAGGCCGCCGAACCACAACGTCTCGCCCGTGCCGGTAATCGGAAAGCGATCGCACGGCGAGACTGCTGACGAGGGTCGCTATCTATGGTGCGGGACCAAAGATGGTCACCTTTGGGAGTTGGACATCGCTGAGGCGCAAGTGGTACACTCAAGGCAAAATGTCCACACAGACCCTATCCAACTGCTCAAGCGAGTCGGCAACAAGATGCTCAGTTTAGACGAAGGAGGAAAGATCTCGATTTGGCTGCCGTCCGATGATCCGGACCCGGCCATCGCAGGGCTGCGCTTGTCCAACCAGCCCATCACGCAGCGTATCGCCATGGACAAGGGCTCGCACGCTTGTGTCGTTGGCCAGCAGCTGTGGGTCGCCGCGGGTCCCTCTGCGCAGAGAAATGCAAAGGATTACGCCGGCAGCAAAGGTCCGCGGATCCGCATCTACAACCCCTTTGCCGACGACAAACCCTTTAACGCGCTTTCCAAGGCCATCACGATCCCTCCCGACATGGCCGAAGGCGTAGGCGTCGTCACGGGCAGCACCGTCATTCCTTCTCGCCCGAATCGCGTCTACTTTGGCCACGACTCTGGTCATGTCTCCATTTGGTCGCGCCAGACGTATGAATGCGTCGGCGTCTGCAGACTCGGCCCGCACGGCCTCACCGCCGTCGCGGGGGTGGTCAAGTACCTCTGGGTTGCGACACGCGCAGGCACCATCTCGGTGTTTGATACCGAAACAACGCCTTGGCGAGCGCTCAAGATTTGGACCGCGCACAAAGAACCCATCACGGCGATCAAGGTGGACGAGCACGGGATCGAGAAAGTGGGTCGGCTGCAGGTTGCATCAGGCGGCCTTGACGCTGCGGTGCATCTGTGGGATGGAACGCTGAGTTTCGACTGGATCGAGGCGGAGAAGGGCAAACGCGAGGCCGAGTTCTGCACGTACCGCAGCATCAAGACGCTCAACGTGACGTTCAACATGGATGCCGCCTCTCCGAGCGATCTCGAGACGAGCGCCGAAAACATGGAGGTGTTCAGCTCGATGCTGAGGAATGCGTGTCAGGTGGGATCGGACAGTCTAGCCGCAGATCGGCCGCCGGATGTGATTGTGTTTGGATTCCAAGAGTTGATTGATCTGGAAAGCAAAAAGTTGACAGCCAAGAGTCTGCTGCTGGGCGGAGGCAAGAAAAAGGCAAATGATCTGGGGGATAGGGTGTCGAGACAGTACCGGGCGTGGTACGACAAGCTCATCCAAACCGTGCGCTACGCCATGCCACCCACGTGCGGTTACCTGCTGGTGCAGTCGGAATCGCTGGTGGGACTGTTTACGTGCGTGTTCGTCAAGCAGACCGAGTTCAAGAACGTGCGCGAACTCGCGATCAGCACGGTGAAGACCGGCATGGGCGGAAGGTATGGCAACAAGGGAGCAGTGATTGCACGGCTGGTGATGCAGGACACCAGTATCACGTTTGTCAACTCGCACCTCGCGGCGGGACAGAAGCATGTGAAGCAGCGAAATGCAGATGTAGCCGACATTCTCGAATACCCGTCGGTGTTTCAAGACGCACACGCTGATCCGGCGGCCTACGTCGGGGGTGGGGACGGCAGCATGGTGCTCGATCACGAGCTGTGTTTCTTCTCGGGAGACCTCAACTATCGCATCGACCATTCGCGCGAAACGGTGCTCGCTGCGATCGCGGCGCGCAAGATCCCACCGTTGCTCGAGCAAGACCAGCTGCGAAAGGAACTCAAACACAACCCCGCTTTCCGGTTGAAGGACTTCAGCGAGGCGCCCATCTCGTTCCTGCCGACGTACAAATACGACCGAGGAACGCACGAATGGGACTCGTCAGAGAAGAACCGAATCCCAGCATGGTGCGATCGGATCCTGTTCAAATCGCACAACCCGGACCGAATCCGCTGTCTCGAGTACCGACGCTGGGAAGCCACGATCAGCGACCACCGACCGGTAACTGCCATCTTTGAGGCAAAGATCAAAGCCGCAGATCACAAACAGAGGCAAAGGGTCCAAGACGACGTGCAAAAAAGTTGGTCTCAGCTCGAACAGCGCTTGTTGGCCACAGCAATTGGGTTCTACTCTGATCCACAGTGAGGTCGCCCAAGCTCAGTGTAGACGGTATAGATGCACAACAGTGCGCATTATTCGTGTGTGTATGTTTTGTCTTAACTACATTTGCAATCGACGCTTTCTACAGCGACTCTGGTCGGATCTAGCGTGCGCGTGCGTGCGAGATTCAACTAGGAAGGGAAAAGAAGCTAGAGGTTGGAATTGCGCTGTTCGGCCTCGGGGGTTTCAGCAAGCAGCACGCCGACTTGAAAGTCGCGTAGATGGGGCAGACCTCTACGCACTGCGCCGCGCACGGTCATGCCGCCACCTTGCTCTTTGGAACGTGGCGAGACGTAGAGCCGGTTGAGCGGTTTAGAGACGGAGCGCTGTGCGGCGGAAGCGGTGCCGTGGGGAGGGCTGTTTGCAGCTTGCTCGCCGGTGCCGGGGAGCAAGAGTCGGTTTCGTGCGCGTTCCGTCTGCGCGGGCGACGCTTGCCAGTCGCCAGGCAAGACGAGTGGGAACACGAAACTGTCCTCAGCGTCACCGTGTTGGCTGTCGCGGCTGCGGTTTTCTACAATCTGTTTGCGGATATCCAGCATGGTGCCCAGTTTGGGGAAGGGGCACGGCTCGACGGCGGTGACGGCGGGATACTGCGAGTCAGGGTCGGTGCCCAGCGCCCTGATCTTGGACAGCGGCGGGTTGGTGTCAGACACCCAGGATGTGAGCGGGGCGTTGCTGGAGGCGGCGACGTGCTTTGGGTCCCACGAGTAGTTGCGGCGTTGGAGTGCGCGGCTTTCTTCTTCGACGGGGGTAACGCGGAACTCGGCATCAGGCGACGTGCGGTCGGTGGGCTGTGCTGGGTCGAAGATGAGAGGAAGGATAGGGACACTACCATCCGAGGTGGTGGCGCGGAGGGCTGTTTCGAGATCCGCAAGAATCTGCGAGGTGCGGGAGGGGGAGGAGACGAGATGGTGATGTGAGCAAACAAGTGGGGTGTGCGTCAACGTTTGCGGATGCGCGGAAACTCACGTAGAACTGAGGCGGAAAGAGCGAGATCTGGTCAGTGATGGCGGCATACATGATTTCTCGCGGAGTCTGGAGGCGGAGAGAGAGAGTTTCGGAGCCATCGGCGGAGATGTTGAGCGATTTGTCCGAGCCAAAGACGTCGAGAGTGTCGAGGACGGTGATGAAGAAGTGGGCGTCGAAGCGTTTGGCTGGACGAACGACACTGCGGGGCGTGATCCAGTTGGAATAGTGTGCCATGGGTGCGAGCTCTGGGAGCGCCGCCTCTCCAAAACCGAGGCGGGCGGACAGACCAAGCTTGGTGGACACGTTGCGAAGGAAGGGGACAAAGTCGACAGCATTGTGGTGGACATCATTGCGAGCGTGGGCCCATTCCTCGGCGGACATGCTGGCGTCGTGATGACCCACGGCGCGGCTGGTGGGAAGAGCGCATGGGCTGGGCGTTGGCGACGGCAGGAGAAGCAGACCGGTCTCCTCGAACGTCTCACGAAGAGCACACAGCTTGAGGGAGAGCATGTACGTTTCCATGTGGCTGTCCGTCGGTGCCGGAGACGAGGAGGGGGAGGATCCGAACGCGTGCTCGACCTGGGCTTCATCCACAAGGTCAAGCGCACCACCTGGGAACACCACCGCGGACCTGAAGCTCGAGCCGTGCCTCGCCGACCTCTGGACCATCAAGGTATCGTACTGGGGCTGCGCATCTGCGTCGGTGGATGATCTGGGGCACAGCACGACGAGCGTGGCTGACGGGAGTGGCGTCATGGGCTCGCCGTTGGCGCCAGTCTTGTGATCAGATGTGCGCTGTGCCCCGCGCGGCCTGGATGGCTTCCAAGCCGAAGCCGACTGCTGGGATGCCATCCCGATGCGGCGCGAGTGAGTGTAGCAAAAGCTGCGTGGGCCCACAACCAGCCGACGGGGCGTGGGAACGTGACTGGTGACAAAGCGAGCCAAGCCAAGACCAGGTGCAAGCAGCGTCGGTGCTTCCGCGAGTGAAGAGGTGCTGGAGGTGCGGAGCAAGGTGGAGGCGCTCGGAAGGCGCATGATACACGTCGGAATGCAGAGGAGGTGGTGAGAACGGCACTGCCGATGGCATCCACGGTGGAATTGCGCAGCGCAAACCGCCGCGTCTCCACCCAACCCACGCTTGCAGTTTGGCGTCGGCAATTCCGGACCCCTGGCGAGCCGGCTGTGCTGTCGCCGCACACCGCACACCGCACACCGCACACCGCGTCGGCTTGTGCAGAAAAGCCAGCTTGGCTCTCGACGGCTGCTTCGGCGTGGCCGGTGGCGGTGGCTCTGGCGGTGGCTCTGGCTCTGGCTCTGTCTCTGACTCTGGCTCTGGCTCCATCGCTTGACACCATCCAGAGCACCGCACCGCACCGCATCGCAATCACCAATCACCAATCACTGCTCGAGCAGCAACGGTAGAAATGGGACAATCCACTCCGAGCAGCGTCGTCGCTTCGACGAGAGTTGCTGCTTCATGGTCACCCCTTCCCAACCAATCGCCTCGTCTTGCTTTCCAGCCATGTCTGATTGGGCACTGTCGCTCGGCTACACAGCAGCTGACCGCTTTCCGGACAGTGACCAAGAAGCCGAAGATGATGATCCGCTAGTGAAGCAGGTGAGAAGACGACACAAATATCACCGTCCCCCCCCCCCCGTCTTGATTCGCGCAGGTAGAGCTGACAACTGTCACGAACAGCCGCCAGCACAGTTAGAGGTGGATGAGCGGCTCGTTAAATTTACTGAAACTCCATTGTAAGCAGCCACAAGCAAGCCGGACACGTTCGTCGCTAAACGTGGGTAGCCACTGACCAAGGCGAGCACAAGTGATTCAATAGCACCATCGCCGCTCGTAATGCCCAATTCCGCAAGGCTCGGCTGCCTGCCTTCCCCACTGCAGACATCGACGCCCTATCTGGCACCGACTCTAGGCAGCGAGGAGAGATCTTCGACACGCATTCGGCAGTTTATCACCCCTTTCAGTCGCGACGACCGTCTTCTCCAGCTGGTAAAGTTTCAGCCCCAATCTCCTCTTCCACCAATTCCCAGCGGCAGAATGAGACACTTGAAATGCCCGTCAGGGTAACCCCCACTTTGGCAAAGCGAAACGAGTCAAACCCTTCCTCAGTACAGCACAGAGCTCGTAACGATCCTATCGAGGTCATCATCGTCTCATCCGACAGCGAAGAGGAAGAAAACGCGAGCATCATAAGCAGACCTGGGACGGCTCATACAGCTCATCAGCCAACCGCTTCTGAAAAGTCGACGCAGCCGCACAAGAGCAGCAGCGCCCAAGCTCTACAGCAGCTCTTTGAAGAAAACAGCGATTTTTACCAAAGCCTCGACCGAGAGATGGCGCAGCACGCCACGTCACAAGCCTCTTGTTCAGTGCAAATGGAAAGCTTGGTTCCGGATGGGAGCACTTCCCACGACACCTCATCCTACGCACCAACCCAATCGTTTGCCGACTATCCAGCGCGCTATCAGCCACCTCATGCTCCGGCTTCGACTTTCTACCACCCAAGCTATGCTTCAGCCCCTTTTGCGTCCACTCGCACATACCTACATGCCCCGAATGCTGTTTTGTGCCCTGCTACACCGGTATATACGCCAGTAGAATACGATCCATACGGGCGCATTTGGCAATCACCGCATCACAACACCCCGCCACAGCTGGCACCAATGATGGGATATCCTCCCGCTTATCCCCCAGCCCCGGCTCACTCCAGCGGTCGCAGTGGATGGCAGCCAAGATATGAGCGACCCTGGAACTCCCCATCGCCTCATTCTCCCCCTCCACACGCACTCAATGCCCACTCGTACGGGCAAGCACAGGCAGGTCCCTCAACCTATGCACAACAAATGACTCCCAGACAGGCTCAAGCCGCCAGACAGAAAGCAGATAGTACGTACTGTACTGTTCAGCCCGTGTCCTGTTCCCTTTGTTTGCTCGGTGGTTGACCAGTCCTACTTTATCGCTTCCGCTCTTCCTCTGCTAGTGGTACTCGAAGCTCTCAAGGAGTCGAGCAAACGAGCGCGCACCAAGTCGTCGAGTAAGCACACCAACGTTTTGTCTGTATGCACCCGAAACTCGAGCTGACTAAATCTTGCCCGACACACAAGCAGACCACGAAAACGCTTGGTGTTATACGCCCAAGACGGAAGACGAATGGTCGACTCTGAAAGCGTCTCGCGTTGGACCGGACGGCACATTGTCGCTGACAGCGGCAATGCGTCGGCCGCTGCCCATTACGCGACTGGTGCAAAGCAGCCGAGGAGGCAGTCGGCTAGCTTTGCCGCTGTACCGCACCCCAGGAAGCTCGGCAGAAGCGCGGCGACGCGCAGAGTATATGCTGCAAGCAAGCTCGTCGAAGCTGGCCGCCTCCGAGAGCGGCACCACTAGTGCTTCGTCGAAGCTCACTACAGCAGCACCAAAGGCGTCAAAGTTGTTTCGACCGTCGCCGCTTGAAGAGGTTGGACAGAGCAATGCGTGGGCGAGTCACACAGGCGACGCAGCAGAACGGGGCCAAGGTACAAGGAACGAATGGAAAGGTTCTGTGTTTCATGCAGGTCGATAATGAACATTAATGCGAAGAAAATGCGACGAGAACGAAAAGGACCGGACGAAAAGCAAAGAGTGTCTTGGCGGAGCAACAACTGATGGCTGTGCACTGCTTATGCAAACACGGCAAGAGCGACGGCAGCGACAGCGAGACCAGTGCCGACCATCGAGGCGGCGTTGTTGCTGGCACCGCTCTTCTGGCTGGAAGACGAGGAGCTCGGGTTGGACGAGCTGGCGCTGGGGCTAGACGACGACGCAGTCTTGCTGCTGCTGGAGCCAGGCGCGGCCGAGGAGGAGCTGGCAGGAGATCCGGACGAGCCCGACGAGCCCGACGAGCCCGAAGAGCCCGAAGAGCCCGAAGAGCCCGAAGAGCCCGACGAGCCCGAAGAGCCCGAAGAGCCCGTGGTGGAGGTGGAGCCGCTAGCAGCGGCAGAACCGTTAGAGTTGAGGCACGAGGTGTCGGTGCCGGCGCGGACGGTGACGGTACCACTGTAGTTGGTCTGACCCGACTCGTCGGTGATAGCGACGGTGACGTCGGTTCCAGCGGGAAGGTTGGGGATCCACTTGATGCTGTCGGTGCCAGCGTCCTGAGGCGCAAAGCTGACCAGGGGAGCGGCCGAGGTCTCCTTGCCGGGAAGGATGGTCACGTAGGCTGTGGAGGTGGAAGAGAACAAGGAGGAGAATTGGGTTGGTCAGGAATGCAAATGGGATTGTGCAAGACCAGAGGCACGGATGAGAGACTTACCCTTGCCCTGAGCATTCTGCCAAGTGAGCAGAACGGGCTGGCACTGGACGAGCGCGGTGGGGGTGCTAATGGTAGCAGCCGAGACGGCAGAGGCGGCGGCGAGGACAGTGGCGATGAGAACGGAGGACTTGAACATGGTGAAGAGAAGTGGATGTGGTAAAGAAGTTGGTGGTGGAGAAGGAAGCAGGATGAAGAAAACGGTTCGGGTTGCAACATAAACGAGTGATAGAGGTGAGCTCGAGTGACAAGCGGGCCTCACAAGCATATGCAGGCCGCGCGACCCACAAGAGGAGTGGCGCGCTGGCTTCTGCGACTTGGTTCTGGACAAGGATTTTAGCAGTAGTGAGAGTGTTTTCACAGCTTCATCACGGCCATGGATGCACAGGTGGGCTGGTTTTGTGATTAGACTGTGGTAGTGCACATTGTGGCCAGGGCGGCTTGTGTGGTTGTAGCAATCTGCACGGGAGCTCGAACCCCTTTCTGGAGCTGCAGCATTGGGGGAGGCTGGAATGGATTTTGAGAAACTTTGGGCAGACGCCAACACTACAAGATCGCCGAAGATGACGACGAGAAGCAAGCATGTGCATCATGTGCATCAACCACACACGAAGCCCGGGGGGTTGTCGAGCGAACCGCATGCGCTAGCTGGCAAGGCTGCAGTTTGATTTTGATGTTTGGCTGTGGCTGTGGGCAGGCTAAGCTGCGGGTATGAGCAGGGTTCACACTACTGGGGAACCTACTGGGGGTTGGAAGCGTTTGAGGCGAGCAAGGAGGGGGCTGGGTGTGTGAGTGTGTGAGTGTGTGAATGTGCAATATGCGACATTTCCAAGGTGCATGTGACGATCGCAGAGGCAGCGAATTTTAGTGACATCTGACAGCGTGCAAGCAGCGGAGTGGCTTTGTCGGCTGCGCGCGGGCACGGTTGGCATGTCGGTGTTGTTCTCGCCAAAAAAGAAGATTTGCAAATCCTTCTCGACATACGATTCTGGGCCACACGAGGCGCAGCTAAAGCACCCTACTCTGTGTGTGTGTGTGTGTGTGTGTGTGCGCGCCTAGCTCGGCAAGCGCCCCTGTCATGGTAGTGGTGCATTAGGCTTCTGTGTGGCCTGCGCCAAGCGCCGACAAGCAGCAGTCGAACAGAGAAGGCGAAGAGATACAAGAGACTGGGCTGCACGACGTTGGACTCGGTTGCTGTTGATTGGTTTCACGGCCGGGCCAAGCGTCGTGATGGCATGAGTGGGATGGATGGATGCAGGGACGGGGAGATCGACACCGAGACCAACACCAAGAGGGGGCGCGCTAGCCATGCGCCAGCAACCAGGTTGGTCGGAGTGCATCACCACAGTGCATTACCACAGTGCATTACCACACGGGAGAAACAAAAGAAACCCCCAATTTCGCCGAGTGCGGCATGTGGAGCAGTGTGAGTGTGGGTTTGCGACTGGATTCCGACTACGCCAGCACACGAAATTCGCCGTGGAGTGGAGACTGGATGCGGGTTGGAAGCAGATCGGGTGACCGAATCACCCGATTGTGTTTGCACGTATTTGGATCGAGTGGGAAGAACGTTTTGATGTTAGACCACGCTTTTTTCTAAAAACGAGGGAATTCTTTTCAGTTTGATTGATGATCTCATAATCCAACAAAAGTGTCACACATGCCACGATCTGCATGGCCGTACTCAAAGCGACAAGGCTTGGGGAAGGTTCACTTGATCAAGATTAACCTCGGTTATGCAGTTGTGGTGGATGATGGTTTGGAACTGTCAGCGTGCGTGTGCAGGCTGAATCATTTAATCCAACCGAAAACGTTAATCAAACCAGCCCGCGGAACTTGGCTTCCGGACGCCAGACTACCAAGTCGTGAGTAGCGGCACGGGAGCCCACATCAAAGCCCGCGGTGAGTTTGATACGCACACACAATCCTGACTCATGACACATTGGGTGGCTTTGGCAAAAGCAGCCGCTGCCTGATCGACTTCATTGCGGGTTGGGCGTGTTGATCTCATTTGGCGGGACTGTGGGAGTTGCGATTCGAACGAAGCAGCTGTCTGCGGAGCGCAAAAACCCAAAAAAGTCGCCGCGGGACGAACAAAGAATCGCCCAATTGGCAATGCTCCACGCCACACACTTTGGCACAAAACACGCGTCTACCAGCTGGAGTAGTGTAGCAGTGGTGTAGCCGCGTATCAGCCTATGAAGCTCTGCTCATCATGACCGCAGCCATGCGCACTTTGACGAAGCGCTTCCACGGCGGGGATGACGACGCATGACAAAATGGCCGCCATGCTGTGCGGACCAAGTGAGATTATGGAGCGAGATGATTTAATTCGGAAAACGCACTAAAATGCGGTTGTTCTTTCGGCCACGCAGATGCCACCACACCACCACGCTGCTCACACGCCCCCGGAGACTAAAGTCCGTGGCAAATCCCCAAAATCCAAAATCCAAAATCCAAAATCCAAAATCCAAAATCCAAATGCCAAATCAATCAAGAATGGCAAAAAAAGGAAAAAGAAACGGACGTGGCTGGTGACTGGTGACTGGTGACTGGTGACTGACGTTTATCTTTCCGTCTTTGGGGGCCATAGCTTGTACTACAGCGCACTCTGGGTTTTCTCCTCTCAAACAACGCTCTGCTCAGCATGTTGGCCCATCGATGTCCAACCAACTCGTTGAGCCTGCGAATGAATAAGAGTGCACACTGTACGGCTGAGTGTGTACCAGCTTTTGCCAACCCGATACGCTACGCTACGCCTCGCACCAGACTCACCTTGAATGGTCGCCTGCATCCCGTTCGGATCTTTTGTTCCATCCTTCCCTCTGCAACCTCCATCATCTGTATTCACTCTTGCCCTGCTCCCCGCAGCCAGCCCACACTCTCGGAACTTATCTTCCAGACGCCCCTCCTTGCCGCTGCACGCCTCTCACCCGCCTTGAAATTGTCGCCGCGGACATTGGTCCCAACAGCACTCCACGTTTGCACCCCCCTCTCCCCCCCCCCCCCCCGCTCCACGTTCCTCGATCATCTTCAATCGGTCTCGACCCTTTGATCTCCCCATTGCCGCGTTGAAACACACACGCAAGCCAACAAACTTCTAGCATACCATACACCCTCCACGCCCGAGTCAATCCGAGATCACGGGTTCTTTTCTCTACCCCGAGTCTTGTCATTGCCCATCTGCTCCGTACCTTTGTTCCTCGAGCTGCCCAACCGCTATATCTTTTCCCCCGCACCTCAAACTTGCTTGCTCCCTCCTTTCGTCATGTCATTCGACAACAACAGCCTCACCAAAACCAACTCCAGAGCATCCAGCACTCGTTCCTCCCTCCTCAGTCGCGCTTCTGGATTCATGATGGGCTCACGCCGTTCTCACCCGGCTCCCCAGAGCCAGCCTCCTGCTGCTGCTGCTGCTGCCTCCTCCTCCACCAGTCCCCAACGCTCGTCGTCAAGCGCCAACCCAAACACCGAGCCACACATCGGCGCAGACAACAAGCTCGCCACCAAGCCACAAGCCTCCGAGCCTACGGCTCCACGAAAGTTTGACCACATCTTTACTGCTCCCGACCCAAGCGTCAAGCTCTCGCCACCTGCTTCTCTTTCCCACCTCCAGCAGGCAAAGTACGACCAGATGCTCCAGCACTTCAAGTCGATCCAAGAGTACCCTACAAGCCTCAAGAGCAACTCCCCCACCAAGCCGCTAGACGACTGGGAAAAGTTGCGCAACCTCTCGCGCGAATCTCTGCTTCGCTACCTCCGTGCAACAAAGTGGGATGTCCCATCCGCCAAGAAGCGTCTTACCGATACCATTGCTTGGAGGCGAGAATACGGCGTTGACACCCTCAACCCCCACGATCTCCAACTCGAAGCCAAGACCGGAAAGGAGACCATTCTCGGCTACGACAACCGTGGACGTCCGCTCCACTACATGCATCCCTCCCGCAACACCACCGAGGAGACGCCCAGGCAGATGCAGTACGCCGTGTGGATGTTGGAACGCGCCATCGACCTCATGCCACCCGGCGTCGAGATGCTCGCTCTCCTCATCAACTTTGGAGGCAAGAAGCGCAACCCCACCTCCATCGCCAACGCCAAACTCATGCTCTACATCCTTCAGAACCACTACGTCGAGCGACTCGGTATCGCGCTTTGCATCAACGTTCCCTGGATCTTCAAGGCTTTCTGGAACGCCATCTACCCCTTCATTGACCCTGTCACCAAGGCCAAGTGCAAGTTTGACGAAGCCGTCAAGGATGAGGTGCCCAACGCACAGCTCGCCTCCGACTTTGGCGGTCTGCTCGATTTCCCCTATGAGCACGACAAGTATTGGCCTCAGCTTCTCGAGCTCACCAACAAGCGTCGACAAGAGCAGCTCCAACGCTTCCGCACACAATGCAACGCTCAAATCGGCGCCTCTGAGTGGGTCATCCGCGGCGGAGACCAACTCGGCCGCTCGATAACACCTCACAAGCAGGATTCAGGCTTCCACCAAGTCGACGCTCTCAACTCTGCCCATATCGAAAAGCGCGACGACTCGAGCAACACGCATTCGATGCCCACACACGTGGAGAAGCCAGTACCCTCGTATCAGCCCATAGACGCCGCCGACGACGATTCGCAGCTTGACCGATTCTACACGACGCAGAGCCAGCTTCCGCCCCAGCTTCAACCCCAGCTTGAAAGCAGGGAAGCATCTGACTGGGAAAACAAAACCATCGTCAACCATGAGCACGCCGACTCGGCTTCGGCTAACCACTCCAGGAAGCACAGCGACACTGGCTTGTTCGCCGCTGTGGTCGGTGGCGTCTCTGCAGGTCTCGTAGGCGGGAAAGCAGCCAGTGATGCCGCAGAGCAGGTACACCACTCTACTGACGAGTCGCACGACAAGCACAAGCATCAGCACCTCGAACACATCAAGGCCGTTTTCCACCGCAAGTCGGAATCCGAGAACCTCCCTGCACACACCATCTCCGCAAGCTAGTCGCCTCTCTCCCTCGCCAGCCACATGTTTTTGACACCCAAGCTCCGGAACTGTATCAATCGCTCTTCGCATCCACCGTCTTCACACGCACAAGGATACCACTTGACAAACAAACACACACACACACACACACACACACATATCACCTTTTTCTCCATCTCTCTATTTCCGTCTCGCCTGCTCTGTTGTTTCGCCTTTTTTTTTTTTTTTTTTTTTTTTTCTTCCCCGCTTCCTCGCAATCTTTTTCCGTTTGCATCGATTTGTCTGCATTGCAACAAGTGTGTTGGGAAGAGTGGGAAAATCTGACTTGTATGCATTCCTGGACAGCGAGACAAGCAGTATAAAACATGAAAAATGTAATTCCGACGACGATTCCAACGATCCTTTCGTGCGCCTACAAGGGGTGCACAAATGGATACCTCTAGAGATGGCCTGGGTTAGGGCCGTGGAGCCAAGTGTTAAACATGGAGAGAGCAGCTTGGGGTTTGTCGTGCGGGACAAAGTGGCCTGCTTCGTCGACGATGGCGTAGGTGAGATTGGCATAGGATTTGAAATCGCCCGCCTTTTCGTGGGTGTTGTGCGCGAGGAACCAAGGTTGGAGCGGCTGTTGGTTGTATTCTTTCTTGCCGTCCCATTCGAGCGCTTCGGACCAGGCACGGTTGCCCACGTAGTTGCAGATGAAATCTCTCTTGCCCGAGTACGTCAACACCCTCACGCCATTCTCCAACAGATTCGCGACTGCCCAGCTGGAATCCTTGGACCCATCGCCGGTTTTGGCAAAGTTGGCGTAAACGTCGTCCGAACATCCGACGAACACGCCATCGTGTTTGTCACCGGGACCTTTGCCGTCAACACCGAGCCCAATTTTGGTGTGCTTGTCGTTGAGGAATGCGGCCACCCAGTCTTCTTCGACGTACTTGGCATCGTGTTGCCAGTCGTAAGGCGAACGCTTGAGCTTGTCGTAGGGGGTGGAGAGTGCACCTTCGCAGTATTCGGTAGCGGCCTGGCACGCGAGGGTGTCGTAAATGCGACCGTGTTTGTCCTTGCGGTTGCACTTTTCCACCAGAGTAAGACAGGTTGGGATGCTCTCCTTCATCCTGCTGCACGTGTCTTTGGGCAGCAATGGCTTCGGAGCGCCAGAGACAGACGTGCAAGTGTACTCTACATACGCAGGGAACTGGTGCTGCGGACTGGTGATACCGTTGCCGATCAACACACTAGCGAGCGGAAGAGGTTTGATGCCCATGTCGGGATGCTCTGCAATCTTGTTGTTGTCCTCGATGATCTGGTTGGCGAGCAGAGGGATGTATCTACCCGCGTAACTCTCTCCAGCAATATGGAACGAGGGGAACGTCTCACCATCGCCTTTGAAGATCTCCTTGCCCATATGCATGGCGAGCAGATGGAGGAAAGCGGAAGCGTCCTTGGCGGCAGACTCGGTGGAAAACACGCGCTTGGGTGGCTTGTCCGTGCGACTCTTGTCGGCCCAGTCGACGTAGGAGTAGCCCACTCCGACAGGTTGGTCGAGGAAGATCATGGTGGCATTGTTGTTCCACGCCCACGGGTTCTTTTCTGCACCAGGCTTTCCATGCCTCGTGGCGGGGTCGACTGCATTGCACGGTCCAAGCTCCATCAACAGCCCGGTGAACGACGAGCAACCAGGCCCGCCGTTCAACCACAGCACGACGGGATCCGTTTTGGGATCATTGCGCGATTCAAACGCCCAAAAGTAAAAATGCTCGACCGCACCCTTGCTCTTGCCATCCTTCTCGTGCTTGCCGGCGGTGAACGCAGAGTGGTGGAAGGAAGCGACGAGATGGGAGGAAGCATCGTGGTTTGAGAGCAGGTCGACATCGACGTCGAGATATCCCGAGTACGACTTGACGGACGGATCGCAGATCGAGGAAGGAGGCGAGACGACGCGGAGGCTGTGAGCCGGCAGGTTGGGGTGCGAAAACACGATGGCCGGTTGAGCAGCAGGGGCTGGTCGGAGCGAAAAGGGGATCTGGGCGGCATCTACAGCCGCGGCTGCGATGGAGGCGATGACGCGGACGGTGGTGTACACACGCATGTTGCAGAGCCGTGCAGCTGAGATGGAGAGCAGGAAGAAAGGCGTTGTGGTACAGGAGCACGTTGGTTGGCCAACCAGGAATGTGAGTGTCGCCGCTTCTGCCGCTAGCGACGAAGTGAACCGTGCGCATGTGCTTACAGCATGCTGATTCATCATGGTTCGAACGAGTCATTCGAAAACCAAGGTTTGGGCATGTTAGAGCGAAAAGAAAAGCTTCGATGCTAACCCTAAGTTGATTGAAAGTGCGAGGCTTGTCTCGCTCTCGCTTGCTTCCACACCACCACCTTCTCCGTGCTTGGTATTCCTCCACCCCGGCTTCCTGCATTCGTTGCTACAATGCAGCAGCTCACCACCCCTTTGCTTCCGCTCTTGGACACGGCGGGCGTCAACGACAGTGCTCTTCTTGGCGCTGTCGCTCGTATTGCCCCCGTGCTTGTGCCACAGCACCTTGTGTCGTCGCTCCCGCCCAACGTCGCCTACCTCGTGCTTGCAGAGCCGTCACTCTCGTACCATGCCGCCGCAGACCTTCTCGACGCCGGCGCAGAGGCCATCGTCACCGCAGACACGCAGCTCATTCACCAGTTTGATGCGGCTGTCTCGTCGACCCGTTTCATCTACCTCTCCGCTTCGGGAGCTGCCCCCGTCCCCGAAGTGCTCAAGTCGGTGGCAGGTGCCGTCATCACCCTTCCTTCCGCTGCTGCCATCGCATCATGCTCACAGCTCATCCAGACCACCGCTCAGGCTCTCCAGACCACCACTTCCGGCAAGTCGCTCTTTGTGCTTGCCGCTTCGGGCACTCCCTCGGTTCACCACGTAAAGGCGGTCGCAAAGCTCACTGCCAGCCTCATCGCTCCTTCTTCTGTCCTCGCCGTTGCTGACGAGGCTCAGCAGCACCAGGGCAAGCTCGACATTGTAGATGCCTTCCTCGCTCCTCTCACTTCCGACCGCACCGACGCGCTCTTCGCCACCACCGTCGTTTCGTCTGCCTGCTCCACCTCGCTTGGGCTTGTCTACTCTTCGCCGCTCTCCATCCGCAAATCCATCGTCACTGGTTCCGCCCACTACCAGTCGCGCAACCGCGGTCTTTGGCACAAGGGCGAGTCGAGTGGTGCCACCCAGCAGGTCGTCAGCATCCGTCAGGACTGCGACTCGGACGCCATCCAGTTTGCCGTCCGTCAATCCCGCGGCACTGCAGCTTCTGGGTTCTGCCACCTTGAGAACCGCGAAGGCTGCTTCTCCTCTGCCACCGGCCTCGCCAAGCTCGAAGCCACGCTCAAGGACCGTATGCAGTCTGCCCCCGCCGGCAGCTACACTGCGCGTCTCTTCAACGACGCCTCCCTGCTTGGCGCCAAGCTCCGTGAGGAGGCTGCTGAACTGGCTGATGCCAAGAACGACGACAAGAAGCATGTCGCTTTCGAGGCCGCTGATCTCATCTACTTTGCACTCACCAAGTGCGTCTCTGCCGGTATCGGTCTCGAGGAGATCGAGGCTTCGCTCGATGCCAAGTCCAAGAAGGTTTCCCGCCGCAAGGGCGACGCCAAGCCTGCATTTGCTGCACAGCAAAAGGCTGCCGAGACCAAGGCCGCTCCTGCTCCTGCTCCCGTCGAGCTCAAGGACGCAAGTGCCCCCATCAAGATCCAGTCGTACCGCTACGAAGACCTCACCGAGGTGCAGCGCAAGGAACTGCTCAAGCGACCCGCGCTCCGCACCGAGCAGGTCATGGAAATCTGCCGTCCCATCCTTCGCTCCGTAAAGGAGCGTGGCGATGCGGCGTTGCTCGAACTCACCCAAAAGTTTGACAAGGCCAAGCTCACCAACCCCGTCAAGCTGCCGCCGTTTGTCGACGACGACGTGATGAGCAAGATCAAGCCCGAGGTCAAGACTGCCATCGACATTGCGTACAACAACATTTGGAAGTTCCACAAGGCGCAAAAGACCACATTCGGCAACAAGAAGGCCGAATCCACGGGTGCCGACGGTACCGTCGATGACATCGAGGGCGTCGAGGATGGAGTGTTGGAGGTGGAGACCATGCCGGGTGTGGTTTGCAGGAGGTTTGCTAGGCCGATCGAGAGTGTTGGGTTGTATGTGCCTGGTGGTTCGGCGGTGTTGCCGTCGACGGCGTTGATGCTGGGTGTGCCTGCTCAGGTGGCGAGGTGTCCGACGGTGGTGATTGCTACGCCTCCACGACCGGATGGAAGCATTTCGGCCGAGGTGTTGTACTGCGCGTCCAAGGTGAATGCGTCCGCAATTCTGTGTGCCGGTGGAGCGCAGGCGGTGGCGGGTCTCGCGTATGGAACCGAATCGTGCCCCAAGGTCGACAAGATCGTGGGTCCGGGCAATCAGTTTGTCACCGCAGCAAAGATGCTGGTGCAGAACGAGACGGATGCGATCGTGTCGATCGACATGCCTGCTGGACCTTCCGAGGTGCTCGTGATCGCGGACGAATCCGCCGACCCGGCGTTTGTGGCGAGTGATCTGCTGAGTCAAGCCGAACACGGACCCGATTCGCAAGTGGTGCTCGTCGGTATCGCACTCACCGATTCACAGCTGCAAGCCATCGAAGACCAAGTCGACCGCCAAGCACGTCTCCTGCCACGCGTCGACGTGGTGCGTCAAGCAATCGACAAATCCGTCAGCGTCATCGTCCCCGACCGCACCACCGCCATGGCCTGGTCCAACGCATACGCACCCGAACACCTCATCCTCCAAACCACCTCGCCCGAACAACTGGTGAACCTCGTCAAAAACGCGGGCTCCGTGTTCGTCGGCTCCTGGTCGCCCGAAAGCTGCGGCGACTACATGAGTGGAACCAACCATTCGCTCCCCACCGCGGCTTACGCCAAGAGTTACTCGGGCGTGAATGTGGGTACGTTTGAAAAGTGTATCACTTCGCAGAGCTTGACCAAGCAGGGGTTGGCTGGTTTCGGTCAAAACGTCATCGATCTCGCCATGTGTGAGGGTCTACAGGCTCATGCCATGGCGGTAAAGATTCGTCTCGAAAGAATGGCGTCCTCCTAAAACTTGTCTGAAAACCCTGTACATACCCTCCCCGCTCGAGCAAATCTGTTTTGACCCCCTATCCTATCTCTCTCACCTCAACTCAGTCGTTGCAAGCCCAAACCACAACCGCACACTTGAGCTTGAGACCAAAAAAGGGGTATTCAACCGCAAACCAAAAAGAAAAAATAGAGAGTGTGAAGCCAAAGCCACGACTGGAGCGGATGAAAAAGAAAGTGGATGCGCCAAAACACCATGAAACGATCATGACTGAGAAAGACCGGATTTCTCATCATACTCGCCCCTCGCCTGCTGATGCGAGTGCACGTGAGCGAACCCGGAAGCCGAAGTAGACGACATCTGATACTCCTCCACCAACCCCTGCTGCTTCTGCTGCTGCTTCTGCTGCTGCTGCTGCTTTTGGGACGCTAACTCGTGCTGTAGTGGACTATTCAACGTGGAAGCACTAAACACCTGCTGAGCAAGCGGAGAAAGCGGAGAAAGCGGAGAAAGCGGAGAAAGCTGGGCTTGCTGTCTGCTACTCGTCGCCTGGTGTGGCACAGCAAGTTGGTCCTTTTCGGTGTACCTCTCGGCACTGTATGCGGAACCATTCGGAGAGTGTGATCTCAACTCGGACGGGATGGGTGTGAGTCTGCCCGTATCTGTGCCAGGCTGGGCGGTTTCGGACAAGGGTTGATCCTGCAACGTATGCGTCATACTCGAGACCTGCGACACCCTATCGTTCTCGGTTGGACCACCAACACCCAACGGAGCTGCGGAGGTGCCCGGAGCGGGATTGGCAGCATCGCCACCACGAGGGCCGCGGAAATACGACTTGCGTCGCTGCTTGAGATGGTCAAAAGGCAAAAAGTGCTGCTCCATCTGACGCATCTCGGGCGGCAACGCATCGAAATCCGCATTGCCATTCCTCTTCTTTGCCTTGAGCGGATTGTCCTCGAGCAAGAGCTCCTCGAGTTCGTGAGTGGCGTCAAAGTTGGCCTTTTTGGAATCGGGCTCGAACGGAGGAGTGGCGCTCTTTGCCTCCATGGCGGGCCAGTCGATGCGGGCGAACCAGGGATGTGCCTTGAACTCGTCGATGCCGCTGCGACAGCCGAGACGCTTGCGTGGATCGCGCTCGAGGAGACTCTTGATGCAGCTGACGGTGTCGCGACTGACAATGTTTTGGACGTTCTCGGGGAAAGTGCAGCGGTCGTTGAGGATGGAATGGGTGAGTGCCGAATTGGTCTTTCCACGGAAGGGACGACGTCCAAACAGAAGCTCGTATGCAACGACGCCAAGAGACCACCAGTCGACGGAAGAGAGGTAGCCACGCTTGGTCAACACTTCGGGCGCCATGTACGCCATGGAGCCTGCAATGCTGGTGAGAGGACGTCGCGGGGAAAAGTGGACGGCAATGTTAAAGTCGGTAAGATGCGCATGCCCCTTTTCGTCGAGAAGCACATTGTCGGGCTTGAGATCTCGATGGACGATGTGAAGCCTATGAAGATAGTCGAGACCGAGAGCAAGCTCTGCAACATAGAATCGAACGACATGCTCGCTCATGTTACCGGTGCGATCGAGATGGAAGCGCAAGTCGCCGCCAAGCATAAGATCGAGCACCATAAACATATTTTCGTCGTCCTGAAAGGCGTAGCGCAGATTGCACACAAAGGGGGAGTCGATCTCCTCGAGAAGCCTGCGTTCCTGGATGATGTTGGACACGGCGCGCATCTTGATGCACTTTGGCTTGTTGATGTATTTGAGCGCATACAGATGCTTGGTCTGCTTGTGCTGGACGACACGCACCTTTCCAAACGCACCTTTGCCGACGGCACGGAGGAGGTAGAAGTGATACAGATCGACGGGGCCGTCAAAGTCGATGACTTCGGGCTTGCAGCAGAACGCACCCATGATGGGGGGAGTTGAAGAGGCGGCGGCACGGATCAAGCGTGTGTGGGAGTTGTGCGCATGGAATGAGCAGCAAGGGGGGTTGGTGGATGTGCAAGTATGCGAGAGTGAATGTAGACGGACAAAGAGCGTGATAGAGATGGAGATGGGTCTGGGTCTGGGTCTGGGTGGTGCGACGCTGACATGCAAAGGCCGGGTATCTGGTGGGAGAGGGTTGATGAGAATGGATGCAGGGAGCGACGGAAGAAGGAAGCAGCGAGCGTTGGTTCCATGCGAGTGCTAGCGGGAAGAGCCAGGGGGGGTGAGGGGGGTGAGGGGGGTGAGGGGGTGATGGTATGAATGTGGAGACGGGGGACGACGAGACAGAGATGACCGACGGGGGATGGTAGATGCAGCTGGAGTGTGGGAGTTTGAACGACGACTCGGTGGCGATGGGAGTGCGAGCAACCGTAACGATGCGGAAGAGGGCGGTAGCATGGGACGGCGGTTGGAGTCGATGCCCCTATCCAGGAGAGGTGGAGAGGTGGTGAGGTGGAGAGGTGGAGAGGTGGAGAGGTGGTGGGTTGGTGGAGCCAAGGCAGCGTCGATGGCAAGCAAGCGATGGAAGAAGAACGAGGGGAGAATGTACAAGCAAGGCAGACGGCAGAAAGAGAGAAAGCAGAGAGAAAGCAGAGAGAAAGCAGGCCCAAGCCAAGTGCAAGGACGGTGCAGTAGCAGCGGGTGTATTGCTGATTGGTGGAGTAGTGTAGTGTGTAGTGTGTGTAGTGTAGTGTAGTGTAGTGGTGTAGTGTACAGTGTACAGTGTACAGTGTATAGTGTATAGTTGTATAGTGGAATGTTGCACGGTTGCGCTTGGTTTTATTAAGTTTTTAATTCGCTTTCTTGTTTTGGCAAGCTGCCACTGTGCTGTGCTGTGCTGTGCTATGCTATGCTATACTATGCTGTACTATGCAATATGCCATGCTATGCTATATGCTATTCGCCGCCTCGATATTGATTCCAGAAGGTGAGCAACACCAATGCTCGAAACCCCCACCAACCCAACAGGGGCTGGCTGGCTGTCCACCTGCATTTCACTCTCTGCGCGCTCTCACCACGCCCCACTCCACCTGCACGCTTGCAGCACAACCTTGAATGATGGCATATGTTGGCGTATGTTGGCGTGCGTGTGTGTGCGTATGTGTGCATTGACATGGGTTTCAACACCATCGCCTTGCACAACGTGCTTCATACGCTCCAGGTGGGCCTCCAGGGCGCAAGAACCGCAACCGGAGTTCGCACCACAATAATCCGCCTCTTCTCCCACTCCATGCGCACTTCATGAACCCCACTGTATCTTGGTAATTGTGAATGAAGCCGCTGTCGGCTCATCATTCGAGATGGTGCGAGTCGTCGTCGTCGTCCATCTGTGCACCACGTATGGGTTGGCTTCCACTCGCACGAGAGGTTTTGACTCGCCGCATGGCACGTGACGCGCGACGCCGACGGAAGAAAACGCCCAAAAAACTTGGTTTGGCGCTTGCTCGCCATCTCTCACCACTCGTCCTCCTTCCACCATCCAATCACATCCCTCGAGTCCTTGCTCACCCTCTTGGCATTCGCCATCTGCCCACATGATCACCCCTCCATCCTCCCGCGCTTTGCTTGCCCGCACAGCCCTTCGAGCCTCTGCCACCGCTTCCAGCACCACCATCGCCGCAGCCAAGCCCGCACGCGTCGCCTCCGTCTTTCTCGTTGCCAGCTGCGCTTCTCACCCCACCAGAAGCTTTGTCGTCTCCTCGCTCGTTCGAGATGACGCCGTCGCACCCGTAGCACCCGTACCACCCGTAGCACCCGTACCACCCGTAGCACCCGTACCACCCGTCGCACCCATTGCACCTGTAGCACCCGTCTCTGCTGCTGCCACCCCTGCTCCCCCCACCCCTGCTCCCCCCACCCCCACCACCACCACCCTCCCTACCGTCCCTACCTCGGGCAGAAAGAAGCATGGAAAGCCCACTTCCGACGCCGACAAGGCCAAGCTCCTTCTCAAGTGGGGCTGGTTCGAACCCGGCGCACCAGAGCTCGAACAGCTCGCTTCCGCTCTCCAGCAGCGCTCTGCTCTCCCCGACTGGTTCCGAAGCACATACGACCTCGCCAAGAGCTTCCGTTCTGCACGCGCACGCCTCTGGACACCCACAGAAGCTGACATCCGCACACTCGTCGGTTCGGATGCCACCCTCAACCAGCCTCAGCAGTGGATTGATGAGCAGATCGAGTCGTACCGAGACAAGCTCCAGGCCGCCGACTCGCAAGTGGATGCGGCGGTCAAAGCGCAGCCGAATTACCTTTCGCAGCTCCAGCTGTGGCGTATGATGGACTTTGAGCAGCAGACTGATTTTGCTCTGCGATGCGTGTGGCAGAGCATGTCGCAAGACCAACGTGCAGCTGCTTTGCTCCGTGTCAGGTACCACACCATCCGAAAGCTTGGTTGGAGACACGGCTACTCTTCCGGCTACCCGCGTCCCCAGGGCGAGAGCTCGCATCTTCCCCCCAACCTCGGTGCAAAGCCAGATGAAAGCTGGGCTGCTGTGATCCAACTTGAAAACGCCGAAGAGAAGGCCGCATGGGCTGCTTGGCAGCAGCTGTCCCCCGAGCAGCGTGTTGCCGAGGAAAAGGGCGCTTGGAAGCTGCGTGATCGATCGCTGGTGTACATTGACGATTCGGACGACTCGCTCATCCTCAGCTCCGCCTCCCCGCGCTGGTACGCCGTCCCCGAGCGTGCGGGCCAACTGAGCTTCCTGCCCAACACCGTGATCAAGCTCGTCAAGAACCACACGCCCGAAGGCCACGACTACGACGCCTTCAAAGCCACGTTCCGCGTGCCGCTCTCCATGCACAAGCACGCGCTCCGCTCGTATCTTTTATCCATCTACGGACTCAAGACTACCTGGGCGCGATCCTCCATCTACCGCTCGCGCGTCACTCGCGACAACCGAACGGGCAAAAAGATTTCGGGGCGCGGACGAACGTACAAAAAGGTGGAGGTGGGTCTGTTGGAGCCCTTCCTCTTCCCCGAAGTCTCGCCCGAGTTCGAGAAGCAGTATCTGCTCACCTCGGAACTCGACTACGAACAGTCGCGTGTGTACCTCAAAATGACCAGGACCACGCGATGGAGAGCAAAGAAGAGCGCCGAACAGTACGAACAGGAAATCGCCAACCGAAACGCCGCCACGTACCACCAACTCGACGCGCTCTGCAGCGAGGGCATCAAGCGTGACCAAAAGCGAGAAGGCGAGACGTTCGCGCGCTTCATGGTCAAGACAAAAGGTTTGCCGTCGGCAAAGCATGGCAAGATCCTCGAGCTGCTCTCGCAGGAGAGGAGCGAGAAGGAGCACAGGATCAATGCGTTGATTGAGCAGTTCAAACGCGATGCAAGCGCAGCCGCCAACAACCACGTTTCGAGCGCCTAGATTCGAGCGCCTAGATTCGTCCACGTTGCGCCCCTCCCCCCCCTGTATTTGCACGTCTCAATCAAATTGTGTTGACTCGCACACAAACACACCGCGGGTTGTTGATGGTTTGTTGATGGTTTGGTGAGGTTTGGGCATGCATCAACGGTTGATTGTTCGGGACGGAATGGTGTGGCTAAACGATGTAGTGTTTGTGCTTGAGCTGTTTGATTACATGTTTGACAATGTCGTCTGTGCTTGTTTGGGCGTCTACGTTTACCACCACCACGCCGGGTTCGGTGTTGGGATCGGGTTTCTGCAACGTATCCAACTGCGAGTAAAGCATGTGGAGCTTCATGAAATGACGCTTTCGATTCCGCATCCTCTCCTCCAGCAGCTGTGTGGACAGGTTGAGAAACACATGAACCACGTTCAAATCGTGCACGTCTTCCAACGCGGCTTCGGGACTAAGCGCTGCGGGATCGGACAGATTGGTGATGGTGCCGCGCAAAAGTCGACGGTAAACCAGTTTGAGACTGGAACAAGCCATCACCGCCACATTGGCGCTTTGGGCGTTGACTGGGTTGTGGGTGGGTTCGACGCTGGAAGTTTGGACGAGATGGTGTGTGCGGGTGATGTGTTGATGGCAAGATTGGAAAACGGGTGCGAACTGGTTCACGCCATCATGCGCTTCCACCGCAACGTGTTGGTGCGACGTGGCCAACTTGAAGCCAGTGTTGCGGATGTGCTTCAACCAAGGCTCGCGATCATCATCATTGAGAGCGATTCCACTCGACATTTTATCCACGTTGTTCTTGGGATGCAAATCATCCGCATCCATAAACGGACATGCCAACGCCTCTCCCAATGCGTGTCCTACCGTGGATTTGCCCGACCCGGAGGTTCCCATCACAATAATAAGCATCGGGGTCTTGAGTGGCATTCTTGCGTGTATCTTTTGGAGAGAGAGAGAGAGAGAGAGGGGTGTGTGTGTGTGTGTGTGTGTGTGTGCGAATGGTGGTTGTGGTGAGGTGGATAGATGCGATTGTTTGTGAGTGTGGGGGGTGGTGTGTTGGGGGAGGGTGGTTGGGCGTGGAGGAGAGTGGGACGGGTTACTGCGGGGTTGGAATTTGGCGGCGATGCGAGCTGATTCATGAGTGGTACTCTGTCTCACACAGCACACATGCGCAACCACACGGCACACAATCGACGCACATGATTTCAGCAATCAACATCATCATCGCTCACCATACCACTCTGTCTCGCATCAACACGCTGTTGGTGGATCTGATACTGCGCCACGCCACACGTGGTGAGACTAGGAGCGAGCACACTGGCAAGCGCGTTTGCCTGCGCATAGAGAGCGCGCCACACGTTGGCGTGGCAAGCGTGGTGTTCTGCGGATGCAGACGGGGAGTGTGTGGTTTGTTGTTCGAGTGCGACTGCGTGTGTGATGGGCAAGTTGTCGGATACGGGCGAGCGGGAAGGCGTGGGTGTGTGATGGGAGCGTGTTGATGTGGGAGTGGTTCCACCGGAGCGCAGCCGGGAGCGTGCGGGGTTGGTAGCCGAAAGTGTGGCGGTGGAGGAGGCGAGTGGTGGACTGGGGGCAGCATGGGGAGTAGAGGGGGTTTTGGGGAGGATTGCGGGAGGAGGATGGGAAGCAGCATTGAGAGTGAGCAGCATGAACGGTTTTGGATGATGGGAGAAGGCAGAGACATGGTGGTGCGAGTGGTGCAACGCAGCGAGCTCTGCGCTGGAAGCGCTGAGATTGGGGGCGTCCGGAACGACAGGCATGACGAGAATGCTGCCCAGATCGCACTCAAGCAAGAGAGGCACCCACTCGGTAGAGGAGGCGTGTTTAGCGGACGCACGAGTGATGCGGGTGACGCCATGCTTGGCAAGCGAGACCGACGCACCGGGCAACACCACATTTGAGGCTGCGCCAAACGGCGTGTTGGGTTGGCGCTGCGTAGCTTGTCGCCAGCAAGTGACTGCAATGGCAGACAGACACGCTGCGCGCTCATCGAGCGTGAATGGAGTGCGACACGCACTCGCATGCTGCGGCGGCGGAGCAGTGCGCGCAGCCGCAGCGGTGCTGGCCAAGATGGACGCCACCGCCGAGCTACTCGGGGGCGACTCGACCAGCCTGGTTGCGACCGCATAGATCTCGGACGAGTCGAGCAGAGTCAAGAGCGCAGTGTGGGGACGGACGCATGGAGCGTCGCGCGCGGTGTGGTCGTTGATGAGGTGCGACAGCAGCGCTGTGATGGCGGCGGGCTGGAGCATGGCGAACACGTGGATGTGCGGGCGAAGGCTTGGAGGATGATGGGAGAGAGATGATAACCACGAGAGAGAGAGAGAGGGAGAGAGGGAGAGGGAGAGTGGCAAATCGAAAGAGCAGCCGTGTGAGATCGACGCTTGGTGACATTGTGAGACTGCGCAGTTGTTGGGTGAATAATTATGCGCGTCACCGTATTTTCCGGTGCTCGGCGCAGCAGAGCCGAATTGGGTTTTTGTGTTTGTTTTTTGTGTTTTTGGGTTTATTATTTGTTTTAGCCGCGGCAGAGAGCGAGTGAGTGTGTGTCGAGTGTGTGTCGAGTGTGTATCTTACTGTGCTGTATCTTACTGTGCTGTACAATACTGTGCTGTACAATACTGCACTGTGTCGCCCAACCACATCCACCCATCCACCCATCCACCCATCCACATCCATATCCACATCCACATTCCCATCCACATTCCCATTCCCATTCACCATTGTTGCGCTTCTGTCTTGCTCCTCATCATCGCCTGCGCCGCTTCTCTGTCGCTGCGCTCATCGTCATGAAGCGCTGAGTCTGGCGCGCCTCGTCCCCACTTCGCTTCCTCACCCACGCTACCCAACACCACCACCATGAATTCGATCAGCTACCTCGACTCCGTCCTCAGCCGTTCGCTTGCTCCCGCCTCGGATCGTGCCCCCTCCCGCCCTTCGTCCTCCGCCAAGCGCTCACGCTCCCACTCCTCGCTCCCGAGCAGTCGCAGAGCCTCCACCACCTCTTCCTCTACCACGCTCGACTCCTCATCCCTGCGCAGGTGGTCTCACCAGCAACACCACCCCGCTCGCGCCGTCTACAGCAACTCGCTTCGTCGCACGGGCAGCACTCCCGCCGCCATCTATCCCTCACACCCACTCCATACCCACCATACCGATTCCGACTCATGCCACGCCCGAGCCGCCAGATGGAGCCGTCTCTGGGGGCTCACAGGCTGGCTTGACCATGCCATCCACCCACGCTCTCCTTCTCCTTCTCCTTCTCCTTCTCCTTCTCCTTCTTCTCCTTCTCCTTCTCGCTCTCGCAAGAACAGTGATTCCGAGCTTTCGTATCGACGCACCAAACGTGTGCCCAGCTTCGACGATCTCCTCCTGTCTTCCACCGCACCTCGCCCACATCACGCTTACTCTCGCCACCACCATCCCGCTTCCACCAACACCCACGATTCGCACTCCGAACCCAGGCGCAGATCCAAGCGCCACTCCACATTCGCCCAATCTGCTTCTCTCGCTCTCACCTCTGCCACTCACCACCACTCCCTCCATCCGTGGCCCACCCACCCCCAATCCCTCCACACACATGACGATCCAGAGCTCATGACACAAAACGAGCCAGACCATGTCCTCGAGTTCGACCGCGCTCACTTTCCTCCCGAGCACATCCACACGCCCAGAGACTCCTCCATCGCCACTAACAAAACTGCCCCACACTCTGCGTCTGTGTTCCACCAAGCCTCACACACACACCATGCGTCTCTGTTGCAGCATCAAGTCCACAAAACCAGCCTCCATTCACACACTCTGCTCGAGCCACCAAAACCACACCCGGATGCCATCCACACAGTCGCCCATCAAGCCCCTCTGTCCGCAGTTGTTGAGTCCAATCCCGCCTCCGCGACACCAACCAACCAGTCTGCAGCAGTGTCCACCACCCCTTCACACCCAGACGCCACGCCCTCTGCCTCGAGAACAGCTTCGCTCCGACGCAGACCAGATGCCACCTCGCTCGCCCACTCGCTCGCCTCGTCCTCCAACTCGTCTCTGGCCACAACCCACTCCGAACACGCTCTCCATCCCAGTCTCACTCCCTCCAAGCCCACCAAGCGCCGTTCCATTCGTTCAACCCCAACCTCTTCTGCCAAACCATCACAACCAGACGACGCGCGTAGCTCGCTTGCTTCTCGCAATGCAGATGCTACCCACAGTGCCCACAGCGTGTCCGCTCCACCAACCAGCGCTGTAGCGTCCAAAACCAGAGCGTCGTCCACCAAGCGCGCCATCCACAGAACCGTAATTGCACTCCGCGATCTTTTGCTCGCCGTGCTTCTGTGTCCGGTCAACTGCGTGCGCTACCTGCGCAGACGCCGCAGCAACCGCGCTCAAGCAGCCGTCCAAGCAGTCTACGAGCGAGCTCAAGTGCCCATCCTCGAGAAGAATGCCACACTCTATCACACAGCTTCTCCGCGCCAGAACCGCCCGCCTTTGCTCCGGTTTGCGTCCAAAACCGAGCGAAAGCGTGATTCCGACAAGCTCGCCACTACCCCCGCTCGTCCTCGCACGCCCAAACCCGACGACAAGCATGCGACAGTCGCAAGCCGCTTGTTCGAGCACGAGCACGAGCACCAGCACCAGCACCAGCCCGTCACCGAAGACCAGGCTGCTGAACTCGGCACCGTGTGGAACGCCGTCGCATCACCTCAGAGGACGCCGTCCAGGTTGTTGCCCAATCCACAGATCGTCGATCCCATGTTGGCGCACAACCGTCGAGCCGAGCCCATCGATGTCCAGATGGCCGAAAACGAAGCAATCATGCAGGCTGAGCGTCAGTCTCGCATCGCTAAAGGTCGTGCTGCGAGGAGAGCGGCTGCAAATGGGGCCGACGCTCACGCCTCCGCCCCACCCCCGGCACTGTTGCCGCCCAACGTGCCGCGCGCACCCACAAGTTCCATCATCCACCACTCGCCCAAGATCCTCGTGCTGGATCTCGACGAAACGCTCATCCACTCCACCTCACGATCTCCTTCCCACCACACCCCCGGCGGTCGAACCACAACCTCGGGCTTCCTCGGCCTCGAAACCGCAGGGGCATTCCTCGGTCTCCGTGCCAACGACAACCCGCGCCGCATCCGTCCACACATGGTCGAAGTAGTCCTCGACGGTCGCTCCGTGCTCTACCACGTCTACAAACGTCCCTGGACCGACTACTTCCTACGCAAAGTCGCCTCCTGGTACACCGTCGTCATCTTCACCGCCTCGGTCCAAGAATACGCAGACCCGGTGATCGACTGGCTCGACCAAGGTCGTGGCCTCATCTCCGCGCGTCTCTTCCGCGAAAGTTGCAGCTTCAAAACCGGCTCGTACGTCAAAAACCTCGCCGTGGTTGATCAGGATTTGAGCAAGGTTTGTTTGGTCGACAACAGTCCCGCGAGCTATAGGTTAAATAGAGCAAATGGTATCCCCATAGAGGGTTGGACAAATGATCCAAATGATGAGGCCTTGTTGGATTTGCTTCCCGTGTTGGATAGTTTGCGCTTTGCCACCGATGTTAGACATGTTTTGGGCATCCGAGGTTGGTAGTCACCGTGGGTTCGAATCATCAAGTTGCGAGTCACAAACTTGGGTTGTGTGCGTCGTTTAGGTGGCCTCCCCAACCCCACATTCACAAACTACACTATTCACCATCATGCCAGTCTTGACCGTTGAAAACATGCGCATTCCCCGTTTGGAAACCCGAGTATCACACACACATGCGTACACCCAAATCTCACCGTTTAGAAGCGAGCATACGGTAGCCATTGTTCAAACTCTTGCCCACCTTGAATACACCGTTCAAACAGAAAGCGTCCAAGGTAGCAGCAAGCCCAAGCGGAAAGGGGGGATTACTTTTTGAAACCGAATACGTTCTTCAGGCGTTTCTTCTCCTTGGATCGCACACTCACGTCGGAAGCTTGGCTGGGCGACGGACTGGATCTTCCGGTTGGGTCGACGGAAAGGTGGGTAGGGATGTGTGATTTTGGTTGCGCGTGCGGTTGCATTTGCGCTTGCATTTGCGCTTGGAGCTGCGGTTGGGGTTGGGGTTGGGGTTGCGGTTGCGGTTGCGGTTGCGGTTGGGGTGGAGGATGCGTTTGAAAGCGTCGATCGTATGTCGATTGGTCGACGGGCGAGACCGGATGGGAAGCATATCCGGAGTGAGCTTTGGGGTCGCCATTGTGCGGATACGTCGCGCCGTTTTGGAGCGAGGTGGAGCGGATGGCGCTGTGATCGTTGAGTGGTTTGACCAACTTACTCGCGCCCGCGGCAAGTGTCGCATTGTTGTGGTGGTGCGATGCGTGGTGATGGTGTGAATGCGCAAGTGGTGGATCGCTGTGGGAATGGTGACCGTTTGGTTGGAGAGCATCGCGGCAAGTAGCTTTGCCGAAATGCTTCATCACTTGGACAAACGATTCGGGCGTAAACGTGTGTGAACTACCAATGTACACATCCTTGCCCAACCTCTCGCTCATCTGATATGCACTCCGCATCTCGCTGTACGTCATCCCGCCCGCAACGAACACCAACACACGCTGTCGATTCTCCTGCCTCTCCATCCCGACACTGCTTCCGCCTCGTCCCTTTTGATGCCACGTTGGCTTGGCACTCCGCAAACTGCTCGGCTGTGTCCGAGCCGCACCAGTGCTGGCGGTGGTGGTGTTGGCACTCCCACCAAGACCGACGCGCGCCAATGCGGACGTCTGGACGGGCAAGGATAGCGTTGCGGCAGCGGTCTCGGGCGGTGCATCGCGCACATACGGATACGTGGCCTGCTCCAACTTGCCGTGAAAATGGTCCTCCACCATGAGCTTGACCAAAGGCTGGTATCGACTCAACTCAAACTCGTTCTCCGCCGGCTGCTGCTTCCTCTTGCCCTTCTTGAAAAACACATCCCACCCGGAACTCGAAGCATCCCTCACCACCTGCGTACCCAAATGCACCAAATTATCCACCGCCTCCATCTCATACCTCGCCAACCTCGCATGCTGAAACAACCGCTTCCGATCCTCATCCGGCACCCCATCACAATACATAATGTACAACGCAATAATGCGCACCTTATCCACATTGGAAACGCTGCGATCATCGAGCAGAGGCACCATCTCCTCCACAAGCGTCTTGGGCTTGTGTCCCTCGGGCGTAAGCCGCGTGGCGCAGTTCTGTTCCACCATGGCCTGTGCGGGCAGTTTGGATTTTTCGAACCGGTTCATGCAGTGGTGAGCCATGGTGAGGTGGAGCGACAGCTTCTCCTTCATGTGTTGCATGTGCGGCAGCGAAGCGAGCATGTCGCGCATGTCGTTGAGCGACGAGTTGGGGTGGGCGAATGCGCCTTGCTCTTCAGCATGCTGCTTAAAGTCCTTGGTAAGCTTGTCGATCGCGTCGGCAATGTGAAGGTGACGGATAGCGGTCCAAACATTGTCGTCATCGGACAGTACAGCCTCCTTCTCTTGGCGCTCACCATCCGAGGTATAAAAAGTGTAGTGATAACGCGAACCATGCTCGATAGCAAGAAGATCATTACACATGGCCTGATACGAAAACTCGTGCAAAAACGGTGCCACTGTATCCATCGACCGATCCGTAACAAACAACACGCCTCGTGGACGACCCATGTCTACCTTGGGCTGGTTATCGCGCACATACTGGTCGATAGCAGCCTGCACCCTAAACGCAAGCATCTTGGTAAAATGTTGGCCCACAGCAGGAGCGTCGGACCGCGCGGCCGGAAGGAGCGCGTCGTTGGACGGTTGGAGTGGGCCCAGTGGTGGATGGGATGGGTTGTAGTATCGGATGAGGGGGAATTCGTTGAGGGTGACGCAGACGTTTAGGATGGCGTGGGTGGAAAACTGGAGTTCGTCTTCGATGCACCTCATGGCTTCCATGGCATCGGGACCGTACAGACCGCCCACGGGCTGGAAGAGGTTGAGGAAACTCTGTGGCGATTTGAGCGAAAACGTCTGTGCCTCGACGGGCCAAAAGTTGGAATACAGCTCGACCAACTGTCTAAGCTTTGGCTCTGCGGGCGAAGAGGTGAGCTTGTGCACGAGCGCGTCAGAGAGACTGTCTACGAAGAAGATGTGCGCTGCAGCGTAGGTGGGCTGGCGTGGCGACTCGGGTGCAATATCGCGAATGATGCGATCGACGTTCTGGCTGGTGGGCGTGAGAAGGTAGCACGCTTCGAGCGTAGACTGGGGAGCACGGGACAGCTCGATGTTGTCGACCTGAGCCACGTTTTCTTGCAGAATGTCGTACATCTTGAGCACCGAGTTGAGGAGCTCCTTGGTGAACGAGTCGACCACGAGCACCTTCCATCGTGATGGAGGCTGTACGGAGCGAATGGTATTGAGGTAGCGGTCACGCAAGGTGGTGACGAGCGATTTGGGCGGCATGATGGCGGATACGAAGCCAAGGCGCCCGCAAGACGGGGGGGCTCACTCGAAACGACGAGCGAGCAAGCCACGAGAAGGTGGGTGGGGCTGCTCGGGAAATGCAGGCGGCGCAAGCGCGTGTGAAGCTGTGTGTGTGTGTGTGTGTGTGTGTGTGTGTGTGTGTGTGTGTGTGTGTGTGTGTGTGTGTGTGTGTGTGTGTGTGTGTGTGTGTGTGTGTGTGTGTGTGTGTGTGTGCGACGGTGGATGCGGTGGATGTGGTGGATGTGGTGGATGTGGTGGTGAGGCAAGGAGTTGGGTGGCGAAAGTGTGAATAGCGCCGAGTGGTGTGACAAGCGTTGGGTGTGACAGTGTCGAGTGTGAATGCAGTCGTGGAAGCGTGGCTGCGTGCGACTTGGCGTGGGGTTTGGGTTTTGAAGCTAGAGCCAACGCCAGAGCCAACGCTAAACCCAACGCCGAGCGAGCGTGTTGGATGCACGCGTGCAGCCAACCCACTTGTGCTTCCCATTCTGTGGTTCTGTGGTTCTGCTCCCCTGCCACCTCCACTCCGTCACCACGTGACCAGACTCGCCACCGTGTTAGATCCCGCGCGCTGCACATGGATTGCTGTTTTAACTGCTCCCGCCACCCGATCGATCACACATGGCACCGCCGCACGTGACTGGGCTGCGTCGCCGTCGGAGCGCGATACTCGATTGGCTCGCTGCCTGTCTCTCTGCCCTCGAGCCACACCGCCCTCCTCCTGCTCCACCATCTCTCCCTCCATCACGCTCCCTCCGCAGCCCAGCCCACTCTGACATCCTGCCCACCAGGGCGCTTCCCCACCATGTCGTTCTTCGGCTTCGACACCTCGCTGCCCGCCGACAAGCGTGGCGCACCTCACACCAACTACCCTCAATCCGCGTTTGACCCCACTTTCGACAGTGACGAGTCGCTCGATGCCAAGATCAAGGCTCTTGCTGCAGGCGCACAGGAGGACGTAGAGATCTACACTTGGGGACAGGACGGCTATGATGGTCTCGGCGACAAGCTCGACGAGTCCGGTGATGACTTTAACGACGACACTTTCGGTGACTTTGGAGCTGATGTCGGCAACGATTTCGACTTTGGTCATTCTGCTCCCGCGTCTGCGTCTGCGCCTCGCCAGTCCAGCTACAGTCTGTACTCTCAGCAGCCCCCCAAGTCCAAGTTCGACCCATCCAACAAGTTTGCCGCTAGTCTCGATGATTTCCTCGTCGACCCCGTCCCCCGCTTTGGTGCTGCTCGTGGTGTTCTCCAACCTTCACAGCAGCCTCCATCCCAGCACCACCAGCACCACCAGCACCACCAGCACCACCAGCTACACCAGCCTCGAGCTCAGCCAAAGACTCTCCAAGAGGTGGAAGCACAGATGCTCGCCATGCGTCCCAAGCAGCCGCCATCCGCTGCCGCCCAGCCTTCCTCCGATAGGAAGCCCATGACCGTTGAAGAGGTCGAGGCTGAACTACGTGCTCGACGCGCGGTGGGTGCTCCACCCCCGCAGCAGCTGCCTCCCATCCAAGCTAATCCAGCCGCCCAGCCCCAGCCCATGGCTCCTCCTGCTATGGCTGCCCTCATCCAATCCCACCAGCGCACCGACTCTCGCGACGCCCAGCACCTTCCCCCAATCGCTCCCATTCCTCCTCCTCTTGGCCCCAACGCCGACCCTGCCGCCCTCCAGGCCGCACAGCAGCAAGCCCAAGCCGCCCACTTTGCCCGTATGCGCGCTCTCCTCGACGCCATGCCACCCCTCGTCCAGCAGTCCATCCTCTCCCTCCCACCTCCCATGCAGTTCGACTCGCTCGAGAGCGTCGCTCAAAACTTCCCCAATCTTCTCGACCCCGCCCAGCGCGAGCGCGCTCCATCTGCCGAGCACGACGCCGTCCGCTTCATGATGGAAACCGCCCAGGCCCAGATCGCCGAGTTTGAGCGCGTCGAGGCAAAGCGCAAGCGCAGGATTGACAAGATCAACAGTATGGCCAAGTACAACGGCCTCATGTCCGGCTCCGACAAGGACTTTATCACACGTATCCAGATCTCCCAGCTCATCACTGCTGACCCCTATGCCGACGATTTCTACGCCCACATTTACTTTGCACTCCGCGGCGGTCCCAGGAGGCCCGGCATGCCGCCTCTTCCTCCCCCCACTGCCGCCGCCAACCCCAACCACAAGCAGGGCGGCAAGGCCAAGCACAAGCTCAACAAGCAGCAGAATGCCATGCTGCGCATGCAGCTGCAGGTGGAGCGCATCGTGCAATCCCGCAAGGAAAGAATGGAAAAGTCGGCTTCGGGTGCAGCCCTCGAGGGTGCGCTTGGCAGGGTGAGTCTCAGCTCCACAAAGAACCCGAGGCAGATGCTCCAGATTTCTGCCGATGCCGCCAAGGCCAACAAGGAGCGCCCCACCCGCGACGCTACCCCGGACGCGGGCCACGCCAGGGATGCAGTGCGACAAGCGCTCGAGGGTGCTTCGCTTGGCGGAAACACTGGTCTCCGTCGTGATCCTCTGACCAAGCACGAGGTGTTGCGCATTCTGGAAAAGCTCTACGACCTTGTGCTCCAGCTCGAGCAGCTTCGTCGCAACGCACCTCCGCCTCCACCCGACAACATCAGCCCGCAAGATGACACAGCGAGTGCAGCCAAGCGTGCATTCGACGCACACCAGGCCGAGCAAGCCGCAGTGACCAACACGCTGTGGACCGAGCTGCGCGTGCTCGAGCCGCTCGAGATTTCTGATCCGCATCCGTTCGTCTCGCTTCTTTCGTGTGCCAAGGGCAAACGCCTCCTGCCTCGTGCACTTCGACATCTCTCGTCCGAACAGACGCTCACCGCACTCACCATGGTGGTCGCGTCGTTCGAGTCGCTCGACGTCGTCCGCAACGGCCCACTGCTCGACGATCTCAGCGACGACCTGAGTAAGATCGAGGCGAGAAGGGATGCCGAGAGACAGTCCGAGACGTTTGCCACCACCATTGTGCCAAGCATGATGCAGATGGCCAGTACCGCCCCCATGCGCATCGTGTCGGGTATGCTGGCGCTCTTTGTCGAACGCAACGACCCCGTCAGGGTGACCCAGACGCGTCCCGGCGTAGCCTTTCTCACCATCTTCCTCTCTCGCGCCGAGACATTGAGACAGCAGGGCGATGTGCCCGCCGACGAACTGGAGCAGTTCAATCAGATCTTTGCACTCCTCTTCTCCCGACTCACCGCACACGCCAAATTGGCCACTCTGTTCCCCTCAACACGCACCAAACTCTCGCTCCCCTTTGGCGTGAGCTACTACATGGGAAGCGGTCTCGGACAGCAACTTTCCGCCCAAACCGTCGGTGGCAAATACCGAAACGTCGATCTCGAAGACGAACCCACCTGGAACCTCATGGCCGCCCTCGCCATCGGAGCGTCCATGGAACAGCAGCAGATTCTGGTGCAGGAGCTGCGCGACAAGATTCTCGAAAATGTCATCTCCGCAAAGGAGTGGCAGAGACGAAACCCAGCCGCCGTACAGGACGAGTTCAACCCGGATATCAGGATCAGAAACGTCAACCTTCTCCTGCATGCGCTTAATCTTGACGCTGCCCAGATCAGCGTTTGATCCCCCCCCCTCCCCCCTTTCTTGCAGCTACTCCTAGCTTTTCTTGTCTTGGTCGTACCATGAAATTTTTTTTTTACTTGTTTCAACGCTGTCAATCGTTGTGCGCGAACAAAAGGTGTGTTGTGCTGAGGTACCATGCGTTTGTGCAAAGTGGAATGGTTTGGATTAGTTAGAGCATGTTGTACAGGGGGGGACACTCTTTCGCGGTCCAAGTGACATTTTCGTGGAGGTAATCCGACCATGTGAGCGAGTCGTCGTTGAGCAAAGGCCCCACCACGTCTAGCTGAATCTGCGCTCGTTTCGCATTTGTGCTGTGTACAACGCCGATGAACGGCAAAACCGCTGGGGAGGTCGTAACCGGATCCAGTGCTAGGTTGTCAAACATCACCGCCATTCCGGGTTCAACCGCGTTGGATGGAACTTGTTCCGCAGAGCGCGTGTGCGGTTCGACGAGGTGGGAGGGTGTATGGTGGGTGTAGATTTTCTGCCATGTATCTGTTGCGCTTGTAGAATGGTTCGATCCAGACAGGTGTTCAGTCTCAGCGTGAGGTTGGGACGCTTGGTCGGAGTTGACGGATCCATTAGGTTGGCTGCGATGCTGGGATGCTTCAGCGTCGTATTCTTGCTCTACTTTGATCCTCTTCCGAGGCCCCGCTTCAGCAGAATCTCTTTGGTCTGGAGACCCATAATCAAGATCAACCACATCTCCAGCATAAGGCTCTGTATCATCTTGATCACCAATCGGTTTCTTCCCTCCCTTACCCCAGCCCTTGCTCCCGCGACGTCCATCGCGATTCGAAACCTCTCGATCACCCTCTTCCACCTCGTACGACGCCTGAGCTTCAAGCTTGGCCAACTGTTCGTCGTAGTACGTCGAACAGTCGATATGACGAACTGTCACGCCTGCAGGAATCTCCCCCCCATACGGCGCACCACCTGGCTCCACACTGTCCAACGTCGGACCCGGTCGCTGTACACGAGTTTCTTCTGTTTCACTCGTAATCTCACCATCCCTCTTTCTCTTGCCATGTTTACCACCAGAGCTCGATGCAGCTTCGACGATCAACGGCACTGTCAACCCTAAACTCCCACCTCCCGGACGCAAACCAGTACCCAAATCCAGCGACGATACCACCCCATCTGAAACCTTATCCAAAGTCGACCCAATCGCTTTGATCCTGTACATGGGTGTTCGATCATCCACCCAGCCTTTGCTTTCCGTCTGAACGTCCTCCCCATCGACGTGTTCACCCCGTTCTCGCCGCGCTGCTCTTTCGCGCGCGAGCTGGAAGCTTTCGAGGTTCTCGGCGTCTCGAACAAGTTGAAGTTTCTTCCTGCGCATTTGGTTGCGACGCTTGGTTCGGTTTGTGCCGTTTCCTGGCGGGACCAGAGGAGGAGATTCGGAAGTAGGGTTAGCTGCATTGGTTTGGAGTCTGTCCTTTCCCAACGGTCGGTCTGAATGTGTGTGTTCTTCCGATGGCATCGAGTCAGAAGAATCAATGTTGCTGGACGAATCTGACCCCGAGTCCGAATCATCACTGCTAGAAGAGCTCGAATCGGACTCGGAATCATCGCTACTGCTCGAGGAATCTGACAAAGATGCACTCGACGACGACGACGACGACGACGACGACGATGATGATGATGATGATGATGATGATGATGATGATGCGCGACTACGCTTCTCGACGTTTGATTTGGCTCGTGAAGCAAAACGTTTCGTATCCGCACCTCGCGATGTGTGTTGTATTGAAGTGCTCGCAGTTGCGGTTTTGAAGTTGGGAGATGGTAATGACATCTGTTTTCTCTTTGCTTCAAAGGCAGCCATGGCTGCTGCTGCACCACCTCCGGGATGCATCGCAAGGATGGGCATGGTGGGAAGTGCGGGAGAAGACAGAACATTCGCGACTGATTTCTTCGCCGCGGCTGACTTGACTGACTTTGCTTGCTTTGCGTGCTTTGCATGCTTTGCTAGTGGACTTGATTCGGAAACAGAGCAAGTTGGCATGCGCGGCAAATCGTCCGATGCTGTACGCAGCACGACCGACTCCTCAGCATCATCTTCTGCGAGATGATGAATACCAGCTCGTAACAAAGCAGCCACTCGAGTCGCTTCCAGAACAGCCTCGCGCTCTTCACCGTCTCGAGCACCACGCTCGAGAGAGCCCGAATCCTTCTCGTCCATATCGACGCTATCATCGACAGCACCTTGCACTTCTTCATCAACAGAATTGTACTGTGATACGAGTTGGCCCGAATCCAACTCCTCTGCTGGGGATTGTTGACTGTGAGTCGAAGCATGAGCATGCTGTTGATGCAGAAGAACTTGGAGCATATCTGCATCCCTCAGAATCTCTGGATCATCGAACGGCACCTCAAACCCATCGATCTGAAACAGCAAGTCTCGCGGACCAATCCCCCGCATCACCTCGACACAACCAACACCCCCCGAACGAGAAACAAGGTAAGAATAGACAAAGTGCTGCAGTGTTTGAAAGCAACCCACATCACTGCGATCGAAAGGAGCAAGAAAGTGAAGCTCCGGCAAAGGATGTCTGCTGACAACCCGGACGCGAATCTTGGCCCTGCTACAACCGGGTAGGCACTCGGGCGCTAGGGAGGAGCGAGCTGTCACCGGCGTGGGTGCTCGAAAGCTGCTGTCGGACATGGCGAGGAATGCAGGCGTGCCGATCGAGCAACGAGGGTGGATGCTGAGTCGAGGTGAGTGAGGCGGGCGAGTGTTGCAACTGCGCTGGGCCACGGAGACATGTGTGTGGAAGGGATGGTGATGGTGGTCAACATGGAAGCGCAACGTCGAAGAGCGGCTCGTGTTTGGTGGACGCTGGAACATGGTCCGTGCGAGCGAAATGGTTTTGTTTAATTAATTATTTTTTTTAATTCATCCGGCTTACGTCACTTTGTCCAACTCTTCGCACAAGCTTGCACTACCACCATCATCCCCATCCCCACGAACATAGCAGCCAAACCAATCAAACCAATCACCACAACTCGACACGCTGGCCTTGACACATGGCGTCCAACTCCAACGCATCCAACTCCAACGCTTCCCACTCCTCGTCTTCGGGCGCAGCCTCACAACCCCCACCACTCCCACCGCCCGAATGGATCGCTTCTATAGATGCTGTGTATAGTCTCTTCGAGGATCCCGAAGCGGCGCAAAAGTATCCCGATCTGTCGCACAAGGTCAAGCAGGCAGTGAAGCTCTGCGAGGAGGTCATCCACGATGTCGGCCAACACCATTGTGCACTCAGCTTCAACGGCGGCAAGGACTGCACCGTGCTCGTCCACATCCTCTCCGCCGTCCTGCGTAGACTCAACAAGCCCGATACCCAAACCGCACCGCTCCCTTTGATACCTTCGATCTACATCACATGTCCATCGCCCTTTCCAACCGTGGAAAACTTCATCCGATACTGCGTCTCGCCCGTTCACGGCTACAACCTCCAAGTCATCTCGGTGGCGGGTGGCATGAAACAAGCAATCCGCACATACCTTGACGGTGGAGGCCGTCAGCACGTGGGCATTGCCGAGGTGGGAGCAGCTGCGGCGCAACATGCACAACACCCGCCGAGACCGCGCGAGGTCAAGGCCATGTTTGTGGGGACGCGCAGAGATGATCCGCACGGTCCACAGCTTTCGGCGCGTTCGTGGACAGATAACGACTGGCCACGGGTGGAACGTATCCATCCTATTCTCGATTGGACCTATCAGGATGTGTGGCGGTTTTTGCGCTGTCCTCATCTTGCGTCGTCGGATGCGGCGTTGGGAATGTCGCGCGATGAGCTTGCGAGTCAGTTCGGCACCGCGGGTGGCGGCGATTATGGTGTTCCGTACTGTCTACTCTACGATCAGGGTTATACAAGTCTTGGATCTACATTCAACACGCTCCCCAATCCGGAACTTGGTATTTCGGAGCAAGATTCCCAGACAGACGGGGGTCAACAGCCACAGCACGTGGTGGTGGGTGATGGAACCGCCAAACCAACGTGGAAGCCCGCATACATGCTTACAGACGCCAGCCTGGAACGTGCCGGTCGCGTCGAAAACACATCCCCCCAACCTCTACCGAACAACGCATCACCACCGCCATAGACCCACCTTACACATCCCAACCGCACCCGAACCCAAGTTGGAATCAATACAGCTTGCATTCATTCGACCCGCGTTTTTCGTTTCTTCTTTGCTGCCATGTCGTGTGTTGGTGAAACCACCGATTGAGTTTGCATTGCGTTGGTGCATGCGGGTTACAGCGTATCCGTCTGACTCTGGAGCGCGTGTTTGGCAACGTCCCAGTAGCCTTGCATGTTGGAGCCCAACGCATCTCGTGCGGCTTGGTCTGTCGCAGCCGCTATGGCTCTGAACCCTCTCTGTTGCCAATACCTTTCGCGAATTGCACCTTCAAAAATGAGTTCGCAGCTGTTCTTCGACCATTCCACATCCTCCTCGCTCGTACTCAACATCCTAAACCCCCCACCGCCTACAGCAGTGTTGTTCGGATTGCCCCCTGCATCCTCCTCATCCTGTTCTTGTTGTTTTGGCTCTCCTGGATCGGTCCAATCGATCCTGACCATCATCAATCTCTTGTACGCCTTCAACGCCTTGCCACTCCCTTCCACAACCACAACCGCCATGCTCGGATGGAAGATACACACCCCCGTCAACCCATGATCCTGCGCATTCTTCCTCACCTTGAACTTGTGTCGAGGACTAACCAGATGTTTGATGCGATACACGTGGCAGTAGAGTCCCTTTTGCTCGTCCCATTCCTTGCGTCGTTCCACCTTTTCCCTGCGTTGTTCGTCCGTCAGTTTTCGCTCCGCATTCTGTCGTTGGTGCATTTCCTTCCGCGCGGCCATCTCGCGTCGAACCCTCGCTTCGATCTTGGTCGGATCGGATACCGCCTCGGACGTGAGCACTCGCATCAAGTTGGACAGTTTCACTTTGGGCGGTTCGGGCGGTAGAAGACCCATTTTGATTCGATCGCGTTTGTCGGATTGTTGAGCCGCACGACGTTGACGACGAAGTTTGGATTGTTCGGTTTTGGTCAACATCAACCGTTTGGGTTGAACCTGCAACTTATCCGACGGAGCAGGAATCGGAATCGGATGTTGAACATAATGATCAATCGGACTATTGTCTCCAACCAACAAAACCCCCTCCAACCCCCCACCTTTCTCCACCATTTCCATCATCTCTTCGACAGATAACGAATCAGGAACATCCTCGTACGATCGTCGAGAAAGCAAACCTACATCCCACCATTCCACATCGGGTGGACTCGGTCGAATCAACTTGTTCTCCTCTCCAGCTAGTTCGTCTGAAAGTCCCGCTTTTCGTGCAGATTCTTCGATCCGTCGTTTGAGCTCTTCCATCTGTCCTTCTCGTCTCGCCTCCTCCGCTTGTTGAATGTGTCGTCCCGGTTTGTGGAACTGAAACCCACGATGCATGGATCGATGTTTGGGTCGATTGCCCGCCTCCACAACCGCTTGGCGACTCGCCTGAACATACGGATTCGTTTCCACCAACCCATTCGTCCTCGCCTTGATCCAACTCGAACTGGTTGGTTTTGTCGAGCTTGCATCCGACGGTTTGTACGCATGGTGGTTGGAGAGGAGGAGCGGGTGGATTGCTGTGGGAGGTTTGGATGCACATTGTGTTGGCGGGGGGATTGTGGTGGGTTTGGATGGTTGTGTTGATGTAAGGGAGGGGGGGTTGGATTGGTTCTTGTTGAGCAGAGCAATTTGTGCTTGTACTTTGGCACGTGCTGCTTCGAGTTGGGCTTGAATGCTGGTATCCTTCCCACCCGACATAGCCGTATTCGTTGCTGAAGTGGCTCCAACAGCACTATTGCTACCACCAATGTTGGGTGTGGATGTTGGACCGTTGGATTGAGAAAGGGTGTTTTTGGATTGTAACGCACTCATCAACGCCTGAGCTCTCGCCTTCGCCGCCGCCACCTGAGCCTGAATACTCGCCACACCCCCCGATGCCGCAGACGCCGCAGACGCCGCAGACACCGCGGGGGGTGTATTGTTCGTGGAAGGCGGTATGCCGATACGATGGATGGTGGACCTCGCCGTGTCGGGACGACGTCTCTTGTTCGCATCATCGTGAGGCGGGGTTTCTTCGTAGTCGTTTCCGAACACGTTTCGGATCGGACGTTTGGGCGGCATGATTCACTTTTCCCAAACCTGGCAAGGTGGTGGTGGTGAGGAAGGGTTGACGAGCCGGCGCGGGTGGGAATGTCGAGTTTGAGCCAAGCACGAATCTCGGAAGTCGGCAAATTGATTCCGCACGTGACAACACTCCACCATGAAGGTGAAAGCTGTCCAGTACAGCACTGTCCAGTACAGCACGCCGCATGTCGGTGGTAGAGACAGGACCCAACACACATGAGAAGCATACGGCTGTTTCGAGGATGCGTTTGGTTTGGTTATAGGGATACAAAAAATCAGATCTGTCTGTGTCTGTCATTGTACAGAGAGACCAGTGCAAGCCAGACCTTACACTTTCTCCGAAGGCACGTCATGCTTCACCGCCAACCTCGACTTGCCCAACGGCGTCGCTGCACCACTGCTATGATCCAACGACACCTGACACCACCGATCCTGCAACCACGTCACCCTCCACGTCCCCTCCACCTCCACCCACACACTATACCGATCCTCCCATACCCCACCCACCGTATTCGTCTCCAACACCTTTGGCCTAGCATGCAGATCCACCGGTTCGCTCCTCTGGTAACTAAACGAAAACGGCGGTACACCCTTGAAGCTGAACACGATCTCGGCCTTGTTACCCTCGCGCAAATCCTCCACAAAGTGGGTTCCTTCCGAAATGCGCACCGTCGGAAGATCGTGGATGGTCTTCACCATATCCGGCGATTCGCTCGCGTCGATATCGCGTCGACACTGATTCTGCTGATGCGCGACACTCTTGATCGTCAACACACCCGCGCTCTCCGCCACGCGCGAAAACTCGGCCGTCGTCACCGCCGCGCGAGCCGGTTTGCGGTTGAATTCATACGTCACCGTCCAAGGTGGACTTCCCTGCAATGCATACTCCACCATCTCTCCAACACAATAATCGCGCCTCGTCGACACCGCCGCAATATCCGCCGTCTCGGCAACGTCGATCACCATCGTCGTGTCATCCTGACGCGCGCGTTTGCTGTCTTGCAGCGGCACAGATTCACAGTTGTTCGCGTCGGTGATTTGGACGACGCGGATGGTCCAAACGCCTTTGGTGTCAAATCCAAATTCGTGCTTGCGGAGATCGAGTTTGTATTCGTGCGACTTGATGCCGCTACGCGTGAAGCGATAGCCTGCGGTACCGGAGGACGAGGCGGAAGCGGAAAGCACCTCGAATGTGAGCGTAAACGGTGGCTGACCCTGCAGCTTGAGCATCGGCAGACTGCTCAATCGGTCGAGTCCGTCACCGACACACAACCAAGGCTTGGTATGCCTCGACGAACTCGCAAACGACGCACTCGGCAGAGCCAGAATCATCTGTTCGAGTCGTCTCGGCGTCTCGGTCGAAAAGCCTTGCAGATGCGATGGTGGGTATACCGCATCGCCTACGGTATTGAGCATGTAGGTGTGCCATCCGGGAAGAGATGTGGAGAGTTCGAGATTGGTGGTACCCAGTGCTGAGGTGAAGGCGGTTTTTCGACGCTTTCCGTACAAAGCCACTTGGTGTGCAGCAGAAGCAAGGGACGCCGCAACTTGGGGTTGGTTGGGCGCACTCCATGATGGTGCAACATGTTCGTACTCGACATCGATAGGGAACTGGCCCGACATGAGAATGTCAACCGAATCCGGCTGGCCACGACACACGGGAGCGCGGATCAAACTGCCGTTACGAGCAGCAACGCCGGCATCGGTAGCAAACTGGACGTGCGGCTGAGGTCGCACGCTAACGTGGTAATCTTGCTGTGCTTCGAGCACAACACCAGGACAATAATTGTCGCGTATCCGCTTGATGCGGTACAGACCTGGCTTCTCGGCGATGAGTTCAGCATCCACATTGTAGAGCGTTGCAACGAGATCGACTTGTTGGGCCGACTCATCTGCGCTCCACGAGTAGTCGACATGCCAAGGCGCCTGACCACTAAGACGCACCGGAAGACGCGCAGCTTTGCCAGACAACACGTGGATACGACGACGACCGCCATGCGGCTTAACGGGCAAGAACCCAACACTAGGCTGCACACGTCGAACCTCGACATTCAAATCGCGCGTAGCCAACGACTTTTCACACCCCCTCGCATCGCGAATCTTGACCAAACTCACGGTAACCAGCCCACCGGACGCCGCCACGTTGGTGGGGATCTCAATGCTCAGCTTATGCGGCGACTGTGAAATCGCGCGCACCACCTTACTCTCTACACTCTCGCCCGCGCGAACAGCATACGTAAGATCCCACGGACCCGCACCCGAAAACCGAACATCCGCCTCGGCGTGTTTGCCACTACAACTGTGCATCACCGCGCGATCATCATGCGCACGGATCGGCGCGGTAAACTCGGCACTCGAAAGCGGATGGAAGATCTGCGTAAACGACGGTCCATCCAACTGAATGTCTCGATAATTGGCGTCGTGCAGCTTCACAAATCGATACGTCACAGCGCCGTCGACGTCTGCGCGGAAGTCGAGTTCGTCGCGCGTCTGCTCAAAGATGGTTCGCATCTTTCGCTCCGGATGACGACCTTGTTTGGAGATTTCGTACTCGAGTTGGAACGGCGGGGTTCCTGTGAGCACGGACATGGCTTTGACGCCGACGGGACCCGCACAACGATCGTCGATGCTGCTGAAGTTGATCTGGGCGGTGGGAGGGGGGACATCGACCACTTGGCAAGTCCAGGGTGAGCCGACTTGGCCGGAGCAAAACCGTCCAGAAATGTCGTCGATGCGGTACGTGCCCGGTTTGTCGACGCTAAAAGGCACAAGAGAGCTGTTGGATGGTAGGCAGAGTTGCATGGTGGAGACAGATGCAGCATCGCGTGCCCAAAGACCCTTGTTGGCGGCGGTATTATCGGGATGGAAGGAAATGTTGAGCTTCCAGTCTCCACTTTGCTCCACATCCATATGCGACTTGATAAAGAGCTCAATCGCGTTGCTATTCCTCAACAACGGAAGAGGATGTCCAGGTCGACACTGCGCTGGATCAAACGCCACACTACGACGCGAATGAACCACCACCGACTGTCGATGCATAGAAGAAGACGGCTGCTCGGCGTTGATGTTGCTCGTGGGCTTTTCACCAAACGAAAGCGTGGATAATCCATCGGGCTGAACCTCGACGCGATTGGCACAAGCATCGGTAACACTCTCCAAAACATACGTATAGTTGCCCGCAACATCGAGATCGACACTACTGAGAGCCATATCCACCTCGACGGCTACTGCCCACGAAAAGTCGTCCACCGCATGCTCACTGCGTCTCGAAGCAGCACGAGTGCGCTCTGTGGCGAGAGCAAGCCGATGTATGGGCGAAAGAAGCGGATCGGTGTCTGGCAACAAGAGTGGCGAAGTGTGATGCGGTGGGGAAATGCGCGAAATCTTGCGCGTATACTCTTGACGCGATGGATGCTTGGTGCGGAGTTGCGAGTTGGTGGATGAGAGCGGATCGAAGATTCGACGATACTCGAGTTGGAGCGGAGCGACGCCAGTGACTTGGGCTGAGAAATCGACGCGATCTCCGGGACATTTGTGCTGTGTGTGCAACGGATTGGCTCGATTATGAGTAGACGCAGCTGCGATGAGTCTAGTAGAAGGACACTGAACAACAAGAGCCTCTTCAGTAGAGATACGAGCACGATTATGAGATTTATCGAGCACGCGCTCGAGTCTCACACGACCGGGCGTTGTAACCGTCAAATGCGACACAAGTTGATGAGCATTTCTACCGCGCAACCAACGCGGCGACATCTCGACATCATCCCCCCCCCCCCTCGCGCTGCCAACCTCATACGCCCTCATCTGAGCACGAACCCTAACCCTCTCCGCATACGACACGCCACGCAGCAACGACGAAGCATGATCCAAACCATGCTGCTCATCGAGCCAATCGTTTTGTTGGCGTGCATGCCTAGCACTACGCGAGTTGGCGACGGGCGAGAATGCACCGAGGTGTTCGGATTGTGGATGGGTGGTGGTGGGAGTGAAGGGGATGAGGTTGTGGAGAGTGAGGTTGTAGTGAGTGGAGTGGGCTGTGACGAAATCGGTGATGGAATACTCGAGTAAGTCGGGTTGGATGTTGGTGAAGAGCACGGGTATGGTGACGTGTGGGGATTGTGGACCGATGCAATAGCAAGCACTGGATGGCAAGAGTTTGGCGGTGGAATGGGGTAGGATGTGGATGGTGTGTTGGCCGAGGATGTGGGTGTTTGGCTGGATGAGGTCGTGGATACGGACATGGCGTTCGTTGATGGAGAGCTGACGACCGAGCACTGGGATGTTGATGCCAAGAGCAGAGGTTATGATTTGAAGAAAGCCGAGCAAGCCATTGAGGAGCAAGACGAGCGGATTGATGGATGGGCTGGCGAGGAGTGTGGCGTCTGTGATGGAGAGAGCGGCAAAGAGGAAGAAGTAGTGGACATAGGTAAGACCGATGGACTTTGGTGGCTTCAAGACGGCGTTTTGAGCCTGGTTTCTGGAGTGTGACAGCGGGGTTGAAGCGGCAAGACGCGGATCGAGGAGAGGGATTCCGAGACGGGAAAGCACAAAGAGGAGAGCAAAGTTGAGCAGTAGGGCAGTGGAAAGCGAGGGCACGGGTGTTGGGTGTTGCAACGCGATGGAGGGTGAAGCTGGTGAGGATGAGAGGAGCGAGCGAAGTATGGAGGCGTACTTGGAGGCCTGAACGAGCACGGCGATGGCGACAGCATAGAAGCGCTGTGAGGGAGCATCGACTGTGGAGAAGGAGATGAGGGGATGGACGCGGCTTGCGTCGTGTCGCGGCGGAGCATGTGGCTGGGTGGAAGCAGCGGACATGCGAGTGTCGGACATGCGAGTGTGGGACATGCGAGTGTCGGACATGGCGAGAGGCTTCAGAGCAAGCGTTGGAGGGGTTGCAGAAGGGATTGGGAAGAGGACGAGGTTGGGAGTTGCATGGAGGGGCAGTTTGGGGAGTGAATGTGGTGTAGACGGTGGGTTGGGATGGATGGTGGTAGGTGAGAAAGAGTGGCTGAAGCAACTCGTGACTGCCAAACCACACTTTGGTTGGCACATCCGACTTCCGAAGAATCGAAACAGGAACACCATCCAAATTAAACAAAATGGTTAAAACAAATTGGTTAAAACAAATTGGTTAAAATCACGAATCACGACTTCCAATTCGAATTCGAATTTCTGCTCTGCGATAAAGTCACATGAGGTTTGTGCTGTGCTGTGCTGTGCTGTGCTGTGATGTGTGATGCACCAGAGTGTGCTGTGTGCTGCGTGGTATGCATGTGCATGTGCATGTGCATGGACCCTGGCCCGTCGAGCACAAAAACCCTAAAGTGCACGCACATTCTCGCCCGTCCGACTGCAACACACACCGTAGCGTACACACACCGTAGCGTACACATACCGCAGCAAACACCAACGCAGTGTGACTAGCGCGCACAAGAGCCACAGCGTAGCGTTGCATTGTGTTGCATTGCATTGCGCAGCCGCTGCTCCGACAGCCACCTTCGGCTCCTGTTCATTCGAGTGCCACTGCGCGTCTCGCCCGCCAACTTGGTTGCGTTTAGCCATTCGTTGCTGCTGCTCTGGTGCTGCTGCTCTGGTGCTGCTGCTCTGGTGCTGTGCGCCACTGCTGTGCTCCACCTTAATCTGCCATCATGAACACGCTGGTGGGCGCACGCCCATGCCTCCTCACTCCATCACCACCACCACCACCATCGCCTCGCCTCGTCTTGCCTTGGCTCAACCGTGCTTGTCAGTCTCCCTCCCTCCCTCCTCCATCACCTGTTTGCCCAGCTCTCCATCCTGTCTCTCCACAACTCCCCTTCTTCCCAACACTCCTTCCGCACACCGCTGCCATGGACCACCTCGCTATTTTCGACGTCTTTGGCTCAACCTCGCTCGATCTCGCATCCGCGCCCCCCGCCGAGCTCGCCCACTCGTCCTCCTATCCAGCAGATAAAGGCAAGGCTCGAGCTCACGATACTTGCGATCAACACTTGCCATCCAGTCCTCCCACTCCATCCTTGAATGCGCCCAGCACCAGCCATCTTGCCGCCACTCCCAGCTCGTGTCCAACTCAGTATGACACCAAAGGAAAGGCAAAGGCCCCTTGCTCCCACCCTAGCTCGCTGTCCCACCAAGACCATCCAGAGCACGTGTCCACATCTGCACTCTCTCGCCCATGCCACCACACCGCTTCTCTCTCTCCCGCGCCATCCAGCTCCCAAGACGCTTCGCTCAAACGTTCCATCCGTGAGCTCGGTTCCTCTCCCACCTCCTCGCCTCACCAGTACTCGCCTCTTCTGCCCTGCCTCCCAGCGTGTACCTCAATGTCCCAACACCACCCCGATGCCAGCATCCTCACCTCCTCGTCAGAATCATCCCTCCACCCCACTTGTAGCTCCTCCCGCTCGGCTTCAAGCGCTGCAAACAAGAAGCGACGCTCCGATCGTGCCCATACTCACGACAACCACTCGTCCTCTCCACACAGCTCTCGACATCTCTCCACCCAAGCTTCGAGTGCAGACGAGCTTCCCGCCGATCTGCATCCGCTTGCCGTGTCCACCTCACGTCTCGGTGCGTCTCCGCGTCCTGCCAACCGCGACACGCCTTCTACCGCCCACACCACCCCACGTCGTGCCTCGCTGCTCGTCAACAGCAGCACAAGCGCTACCCGCTCGCTCGATCACAACAACCACTCCTCTTTTTGCGTCTCGCCCGAGCCCATCCATCTCCACTCTCGCTACGACCACACACGCCACCACCTCTCCCAGCCTCACTCGCCTTTCCTCGACGATGCCACCTCCCATCGCTCCACCGCCACCGTCCGCCGTCGCAGGGGCTTTTACATCCGTGATGCCGATCTCCTCCGCAACGATTCTCTCAACCAAGCCCCCGTGCACTCCGATCGCCCCAACAGCGCCGCCTCCGATACCTCGTTGATGTCTGACTTTGCACGCGCCGTCGATCTACGCCTCAGCGCTCGCAGAGAATCCATGCAGACCACCACCACCACCACCACCACCACCACCACCTCCTCCTCCTCCTCCTCCTCCTTTGCCCTCGCCTTGCCTGCTCGCGCCACTGAGCAGTCGAGTGTGCAGTCGAGTGTGCAGTCGAGTGTGCCCCCTCAGCGTAGCGCTCCCCAACTGCCCTATGTACGTGCCGCCTCGCCTCTTGCCATTTCTTTTGCGTCTTCGGAGCACGACGCTTCCAGCCAGGGTGCTCAGCGCAGCGCTGGGTCGGCCTCCCTGCGCAGGCGGGCGCATGCACAAACTGACCGACTCCAGCATGCCCAGCACGCCCAGCACGCCCAGCTTCACCCACCTACCACCCCAACGCCGCCAAGGTCTCTGCTCGGCCCGGATTTCTGGCAATCGCCATCGGCGCTTCTCTCGGCCCGCTCTAGCACCGCCACATCCGCCAGCGGCCTCCTTTACCCCCACCGCCACGTGTCGGAGCACAGAGACTCCAGCGTGGCGCGCGACAGCCATGCAGACCACGCCCGTGCTGCCGCCTCGACGCCAATCGAGCGCCTCGACGCTTGGCGATCCTACCAAGCCCCGCAAGTCGAGTACCTGCGCCAGTCACAAACCAGGCAACACGCTGTTGCACACCACGCTGTTGCACACCACTTGGAAGAGGCTCGCCAGCCCTTGGCGCAACAACACGCCCGACTCGCCCGGCGTCAGCCCGAGCATGCACCCAACAACACAAGCTCGCCAGCAGACGCGGCTAGCTCACCCCATCCGCCGCCCCGCATCTCGCAAGATGCGCGCGACTCGCTGCCTTGGAGGCGAACACACTTTGGGCTTCGCACCGCGTCACACTACCCAGACCGACACACTGCTGCTGTTGCTGCTGCTGCTGCTGCTGCTGCTGCAGCGCATGCGCGGTTCGAGCCCTTGGCCGACGCAGCGAGCTCGGATTCACGACGCCCCGCGCCAACGTTGGTGTCGAGGCGGCCCGCGTCACCGTCGCTGCGTCACGAGAGGAACCAGAACGAGACGGCGCTCGAGTATCTCGGCCGGCTCATGAGCCACGACAGCATGCTCGACGAGTGGATGGGTGGCGACGTCCACGGTCCGCTGCTGCGCATGGCGATCGAATCCGAAGTGTTGGTGTCCAATCCCCACCTGCGTCATCTCGGCTACCCGCCCGCCTCTACATCCACCACGCTCGCCCACACGTCGCACCTCGCGTTTGACGCACGCAACTTTATCGCCGACGACGACTGGGCGGAGCTCAACTCGTACGAAGGCCTCATGCAGCTCAGCGACAGGTTGGGTGCCGCCGAGATCTGTGTTCCGCAGACTCTTATCGATACGCTGCCCACGTGCGAGTATCGCAAGTGGGACGGCGGTTCGTGTCGGCCGCGCGACGAGCTCACCGCCTCGCCGCCTCTGTGCAAGGGCAAGGGCAAGGGCAAGCAGAAAGTGGAGCCGTGCCGCAATGCGAGGGACACAATGTGCCCCATCTGTCGCGAAGACTATCTCGACTCGGACCTTGTCATGAGCATCAACAAGTGCAACCATGCGTTCCATGCGGACTGCATCAAGGTGAGTTCTCTCTCCACACTGCGCCTCCTCGCCCGTGGTGAAGCTCGAGCAACAATGGTTTGACACTGATTTTTGGCGCCGTTTCTTTTCTCGGTTGTTGGCATGACAGACGTGGTTCAAGACCGCCAAGAGCTGTCCGCTGTGCAGGGCGGATGCGTTTGACGACATCAGCCTGCCCGCACTGTCGTTCCAAACATCTCGGGCGTCTACATTCGACCACCCGATCTGGGAGCAATGAATCCCCGCCGCCAATCCCCGGCCTCACTCGGGGGGGGGGGGGGGTGGCAATGCACACGCATGTATGTGCGTGTTGTCAATCACGATGCACATCCAGAATTCGCATTTGGCATTTAGAGCCAGCCGTGTGGATCGAGTGGCTTGGCGAGTGAAAGTGAACCAAACCCGCGCGAGCGATTGGCATGTGTTTCTACAAAGCTTGGATGGTTTGTCGCAACGTGTCAAAGTCGGAGCGGTCGATGGAGAGTTCGGCCCATCTGGATTGCATCGTGGTGTTTGGGTCGAGAGGGGGGGATTCGAGTTCGGTGAGCAGCGCGCACAGCAGTGTTTTCGAGTGGTTGTCGAGTGCAGAACTGGCGGAGGAGGAGGGGGAGAGTTTGGAGATGAAGGAGAGGATGGCGGATGCGGACTTCTCGGCGAAATCCAGGTCGGTTCGCGGGTCGGTGTCTCCATCCGCACCAGAGGGTGGGGGTAGATCAGAGTGCGACACACCCTCGCTTCGTGGTGGAAGAAGGGATGAGATGAGGGTGGTGAGTATGCCGCTTTTGAGCAGCGCGCGGGCGACGTTGGGATGGCGGATTGAGGTTTGCATGGTTTGCGGTCCTCGTTCCAACGGCGCTGCTGGAACGCCTGCGGGTGCGGAAGAGGCTACTGGTGCGATGGGTGTGGCTGTACTGTTGCATGTTGGCTCGGCGTGGTTGGTGTTGTCAGGGATGGAATCGAACGAGTTCGGATCCTGGAAAAGCAGCGCATTGATGAGGAACGCCGTCTTCCTCCTGAGTCCCAAGTTGGGATCCACCAACGCCAAACGCAAACACTTCCACCCGTCCAACGTATCAAACTGATGCATCGCCTGCGGATTATGCTTCAACAACCCACTCAACGCATACATCGCCTTTGCCCTCACCGCCTCGTCGCCACTGTGCAGCAGATCCAACAACGCACTCACCGGCTGAAACTCCAACACCGCCACCTGCGCCTTGTCATTGTTGTGCACCGCCGTGCCCAAAATCCACGCCGCCGCGGTCTGAATCTCGGCCTCGGCTGCGGACAGCAACGAGATGATGGGGTGCCACATGTTCATGCTGGTGATGTTGTTCGCATTATCGATCTGTTCGATAAGCATTTCGAAATTGTCGAGTGCGGTGCATCGATCGTGGAGCGTGCGCGACGCATCGACGCCAACCGCAAGCTGTTCGCGCATCATCTGTGCCTCTGATTTGCCCATGATCGCTTCGTACACATTCGGATCCACCAGGTCCGGTCGACGTCCCGCCTGGATGTCGGCAGAGATGTGCTCGACCGACGCCCCCGGCGTCACCGCGGTGGAGTTGGCAAGCCCCCACCTGAGCAGCTCGTGTGCGTTCTTGTCGTTGGACATTGTTGCGTGCTTGCTGGTGAATCGGTTTGGGGATGGCGGTAGGAAGAGTGTTCAACGCGATCCAAGTTGGCGGTTTGTCGTCGAACCAAAAACAATCTTTTGGTGAGAAATGATTAATTAATTCGTTTTGTTTGTTCGCATGTGGCTAGTCTGCATCGGGTGTGCACACTCTCCAATCGGGCGATTCTTTCTCTTCCTCCTCCTCCTCCTCCTCCTCCTCCTCGTCGTTCTCCTCCTCCCCAACACTACCACCCAAAATGACGATCCGAACCATCACCCCCCTCACCACCCCCGCAAGAACCCACCTGGACGCTTTGGAAAAACGTTGGTCCGGCTCCCTCCACCTCTCGCTCCTCTCCTCCCCCCTCCGCAAATGCATCGTCACATCCAAAGTACTACCCACATCCATCATGGTCCAACTCAAATCCATCACCCTCCCCACCACACCCGCACCATCCTCCGAATCTGCATCTCCATCGGCGGTGAACACGCACAGGGTGGTGGTGCTGCCCGACCAGATCCTGCATGCCAAGTTTGCACCCAAGAAGAAGGGCAAGGGTGTGTGGTTCACGCTCGACCGTAGGATTTATGCGCAACTGCACACGAGGGGCAGTTGGAAGATGCTGCATCCAAAAGCAACGTTCCCACCAGCGTTGGCCGAGTTGGTGCATCGACAGTTGGGCGAACGAGTGTGTCAGGAATCACAACTCCTCCTCCAAAAGTTTGCACACAGATCACACATCCATCTCATCCAACCCCCCACCACCACTGCTACGCATAGCTTGGTTTCGTTTACCATCAACAATGTCCAAGTGCGAGACGCGGCTTGTTTGGGTGCGATTCCGTCGTTCAGTCCGAGGTTTGCACACCCACACCAGTCGGAACGCTTCTTTTCGTCGATGCAAACGTTGGCGGCGATGGGGGGGGGGGATGGTTTGGAGAGCGTGTTTCGGGTGAAACAGTCGGGTGTTACGGTGCCACTTGGAGTGGCTTTGTATCGTTTGCATCTCTGGTCCCAAGTACCGCCGCGCACGAATGGTGGTACTAATGCGTGAATCATATCTCCATGCTGTGTGTACCATCGAACCACTCAATGCTACTCATGCACAAACACAGAGCACAGTGCCAATGGCTTGCGATCCGCATCATAGGTACGACTTGGGGTGTTGTTTTTTTTTTTCTTGTTCTTCCTCTTCTGTTTCCTTCTTGCCACAGTCGAACTCTTACTCGATGTTGTGCTGCTCGATCACATCATCGATCTTCAAAACCGCGCGAACGAGCTGCGTAGCCAACAGAAGCTGCTGCCTCTTGGAAACGAGCGGATCAAACACACGGCACTTGTTCATGTCGTTATCGCCGACGCCCATGCAATCGATGCCGAGCTTCGGATTGCTCTCGGTCACCTGTCGCGACTTGACCTCTGCCAACGTCTGGATGGGCGAATAGCCCGAATTCTCGGCAAGCGCCAACGGGATAGCATCGAGCGCAGACGCAAACGCACGCATGGCATACTGCTCCAGAGAACCAATCTCGTCGGCGGCTTTGGAGATGGCGATGGACGCACAGATTTCGGCGGCACCTCCACCGTACACCACGCGGTTGTCCACCACGAGGTTGCGCACCACGCACATGGCATCGTGCAGCGCGCGTTTGGCCTCGTCGATGATCATCTTGTTCGAGCCGCGCACAAACACGGTGACGGCGCGCGTGTTGGCACATTGCTCGATGATGAGCATTCGGTCGCGAGTGGTGCCGAATCCCACCTCGCGCACGATGCCGGCGCGACCCAGCTTTTGGGGCGAAAGGTCTTGGAATCGCGGCACGATTCGTCCGTTGGTCGCAATCGCAATCAGTTCGAGTTCGGGACCGCCAACCCATCGAACCGCGGGTAGCTCGTGTTGGAGGAGCAGGTGGTTGGCTTCGTCGTCGAATCCCCATTGGCAGACGACCAGGTTGGCACCGCAGTCCTTGACGCGTTTGATCATCTCTTCGAACTTGGCGCGTTCGTAGTCTTGCAGTTTGCGGTATTCTTCCACCGAGGTGATGTCGAGCTTGTGCTTGGTCTTGGGACGAGGTGGCTCGAACGCACAGGTGAGAATAGCGATCTTTGCATGCTTGACCACACGAGGCATCTGAGGATGCGACATATCCTTGTCAATCACCACGCCCTGCACAAGCGTGGTATCCTCCAACGCACCGCCCACCTTTCCATCCACCTTGATGAGTTCGAAATCCACATCGCGACGCTCCAGATCCGCGACCGACAGCACGGAATCGACGGCGATCTTGGCAAACTTGTCCGACGCCTTGGAAACAATCTTGGAGCCCAAACACGTCTTGGCAACCTTGATAAGCTCGTCGATATTATCCTTGCTGAAATCCACGCTATCCGCCACGCATTCAAGCTGGTTGACCGCAAGATTGCACGCCCTCTCAAACCCATCCGCAATACGAATCGGATGAATCCCCCTATCCAACAACGCCTCGGACTGCTCCAACAACGCGCCCGCCAACACCACCACACCCGTCGTGCCATCGCCAATCTCATCATCCTGACTCTTACTCAACTCGACCAACAACTTGGCCACCTGATGCTCCAACTCCATATTGTTCATAATCGTCGCGCCATCGTTGGTAACCTGAATATCGCCATCCGGACTGATAAGGATCTTGTCCAAGCCACGTGGACCGAGCGAGGTCTTGAGGATGTTGGCGACGGTCTTGGCGGCGCCGATGTGGTTCTTGATGGCTTGGATGCCATTTGCACGTGTCTTTTTGGATTGTTCGCGCACCACGATAAACGGTCGACCGTATTCGTCGTGTGCATATGCGATCTGGGGTTCCGCCATGGTTCTCGTCTCGTGTTCGGTTTGGTCCAACAGATGGTAGTGGCAAGTAGACTGCGTCCGAGTGAATTGATCACAACTGCGCACACTCCAACACACACACACACACACACACACACACACACACACACACACACACACACACACACACACACACACACACACACACACACACACACACACACACACACACACACACACACACACACACACACACACACACACACACGCGCGCGCGACTGCAAAAAGCCTTCTTCCATCTTCCACGATCCCACCTTTTTCCACACCAATGTTAGACCGAAGACGTGTTCTTCCTCGCTCGAATGCTTCCGGCCGAGGTAAGCTTGATCAACACTACACTGTTCTGCTTGGAGTGCCGGGCGTATCGCAGTGCATGCGCTTTGATTCGGTTCGATTCGCAAGCAACCCCAACATGCATGGTGTTGTGCTGTGCTGTGCTGTGTGTTGTGTGTGTGTTGGACGAGTTTTTTTTTTGTTGGTTTGTTCTGTGCGTCGTCGTGTTTGGCTTCGCTCTCTCTCGCACCATCCCTTGTCACCACCACCATCAGCGTCCCCCTCCGTCCGCAAGCACTCCCACCCTCAAGATGGTCTCGAGCCCAATCTACGACGCCATCGTGGCGGCGGTCCCACAACACATCAAACGCCAAACCCCGGCGCACCTCCTCGCCTGGATCCCTGCCCAATCCCCCATCTCCACGCTCCCCTCGCTCGTCGCCGCCGTCATCACCTACCTCGCGCTCATCTTCGGCGGTCGCCAACTCATGAAATCCCGCGCGCCCTTCACCACCTCCATCAAACTGCCGTTTCTCATCCACAACCTCGCACTCACCCTCGGCTCCGGCCTGCTGCTCGCACTCATGCTCGAGGAAATCCTGCCCATCATCCACCGCCACGGCTTCTACCACGCCATCTGCGGCCACGACGCATGGACACCCAAACTCGAAACGTTCTACATCATCAACTACTACTTTAAATTCTGGGAACTCATCGACACCATCTTCCTCGTGCTCAAAAACAAACCGCTCGCGTTCCTGCACGTCTACCACCACTCGGCCACCGCCATCCTGTGCTTTTCACAGCTGCATGGTAGGACGTCAGTGTCGTGGGTGGTGATCTGTTTGAATCTGGGCGTGCATGTGTTGATGTACTTTTACTATGCGTTGACCTCGATGGGGGTGAGGTGTCCGTGGAAGAGGTGGGTGACGACGGCGCAGATTACGCAGTTTGTGGTGGATTTGGGTGTGGTTTATTTTGCGTCGTATAATTATTTCGCTTATACCTACTTTCCCAGTGTGCCTCATGTGGGCACTTGTGCGGGCAAGGAGCATGCTGCCGTTTCGGGCATCGTTTGTTTGACCAGTTATCTGTTCTTGTTTATTGCGTTCTATAGGAATACGTATAGCGTTCAGCCCAGGAGGAAGCCGAATGTCGTTAAAAAGTCGCTTTAATCGTTTCACTCCACTCGGTTGGCGTGCATCATCCTGTACCTCATCCTCATCCTCCCTCTTCATCCACATCCACACACTCGCTGGACAAATCCCCCCAACCCCCATCCTCTCTCCCATTTGTACATATCCCCCACCACTTGACACACACACACCCAACACGCGGTTTCAACACAAAACACAAAACACAAAACAAAAAACCCCAGATTGTGTTCTCCACCGCACACCAGCTAATCCTACAAAAAGTAATCCGGCACCCTCCTCGACACCAGCGGCTCGCCCGCCCTCGGAGCCGGATCGAACTGGAGGAAAGTATACTTGAGATTCTCGTCAATCTCCATGATCGCCGCCTGGTTGCCACACCGATAGCAGTAGTTGGGTGCCGAAAAGATGGTGACCACGTTGCGTTCCTGCGACCAATTGAAGCCGTCCATCACGAGCTGATGCGCGCGCGCCACGAGCGTGAGGCCGTTGTTGTGGTTGAACGCCTCCGAGATGTCTTGGCCGAACGTGTACCCGGCACCGCGTGGGGAGATGCCCCAGCCACAGCGGTCGTCGGGGTCGGACCACAGCAGGTCGCACATGGGGCCTTCGTGCGGCACTTCCTGGATGCGGTCGATCGAGCGGATGTGGTCGAGTGTGTCGATGGAGGGCGACAGACCACCGTGCAAGCAGAAGATCTAGACACAGCGCAAACCAAACCCCATCCAACCAACATGTCAGCTCGAATCGCAATTTGAATGAATGCCCAGATTGGGGTGGTGGTGAGCGCATGCAAACTTACCTGGTCATCAATGAGCGCAGTCAAAGGAAGATAGTCGAAAAGATCGGTAAAGTACTTCCAAACATTCGCATTCCCATACTTCCTCAAACACTCGTCATAAAACCCATACACCTGCGTAATCTGTCTCGACTCATGATTCCCGCGCAGAATCGTCACCCGATCGCGATATCGCACCTTGAGCGCCACCAACAAAGTGACCGTCTCGACCGAGTAATACCCACGATCCACATAATCGCCCATAAACAGATAGTTGGTATCAGGCGAATTACCGCCAATCCGGAACAACTCGGAAAGATCATGAAACTGACCATGGATATCACCACACACGGTGACAGGACAACGCACCGGCTGTACATTCGACTCTCCCAACAAAATCTCGCGCGCCTTATCACAAAGCCGCTTGATATCGTTTTCGGAAAGCTGCTTGCACTCGCTCAGATGCGCAATCCACGCATCCTGCTCGGTAATATCCACCATACTCGCAAAAAACCAAAACCAAAACAAACAAACAACAACAACAACAACAACAACACCCCCTATCTAGAATACGACTAGAACACCCCCAACAAACGGAACAAAAACGATCCCAATTTGGCCCAGTCCACTAACAAAACCGTTCGACGCTCGACACGCGTATAGTGTGCACAACCAACCCAAGTGGACGGTGCAGTCGAGTCGGTGTGCAAACGTGTCCCCGAATGGTGTTTCTATGCGGACGACGATGAGATAGGCGGCTTGCACTGGTGGGTAGGCTCGAGGATTGGGTTGGAGACAGTCGAGCACGAGAGAGGCGGTGTGGATTGGGGTTGGGGTTGGGGTTGGGTTTTTGGTAGGTTGACGGATGGGAAGGAGACACGACGAGATGATGGTGAGGGTGGATGGCGTGGATCGAGGGCCACCTGCGCTCCGGGCCAACGCATATGGGATGGCGTTTCATGGAGGCGACGCCAGCCAGTGAGTGAGTGAGTCAGCTGGTTGCTGAGCCATTGCGGCTGCTTTGGTGCTGCTTTGTTGCTGCTTTGTTGCTGTTCGAATTCAACTCGCGCATGGTTGAATTCAACCTGCACTTGCACTCTAATCGCCACTTGAAATTTTTAGCCAAAATCCAAACCCAAACTCGCAAATCGCAATTCGCAATTCGCAACCGCACCGATCACCCGTTCCACCACTCTAACATCGCATGTCTCCATTTCGCCGCTGATCGCAATTCTGATTCCCAAATCCCATCCCCCCATCATCCCCCCATCATCCCCCCATCCCCACTTCACACATCCCGCACCATGTCTTTGCTACGAAACGCCATCGTCGTCGCCTCTCGCTCCCCCCCCCTCCTTCGACCCATCTCTTCATCACCTCTTCGAGCCATTACCACCTCCGCAGTGGTGCATTCGAACGATCCACAGCTGGGCGACTACCCAGACCTCCCGTTTGTCAGTCTGCAGCACCGGAGATACTCGCCCAAGTGGTGGGATACGCAGGAGAAGCGAAACTTTGGCGAAACTGTAAGCCCCCGCTTTCCGCGCCTATTGTGTTGGTTTGCGGTTTGCTGATTCTTTGTCGTTGTTGTTGATGTAGCCACACGAACAAGATGATGTGCTTTCGGTCTGGGCACCCGATATCCATTCTGTAGCTGCCCCGTCCGCACTGCGTCAGTTCCTCGTCGCCATCACTCTCGTGGTGGTATTCAGTTCGACCGTCTACGCAGCCATGCCCGAAAAACCCGCACTTCCAAGGACGTATCCGCGAAACGGTCTCGCCACCGAACTCGGCGGCGAACAAGTCTCTGTAAGTCCCCCCCGCTTCCCACAACCGATTACATTCCGCCACCGTCTTCTACATGTGCTGATTCGTGCTTTTCTATACAGGCTCTGAAAGATGCCGTTTTCTCCCCCCCACACCACGAAGAAGAGGAGGTGTGAGATTCTTCCTCATCGATAGTTTCATATATATATATGTTGTGTCTCGGTGGGGGGAAGTGGTATAAGGTGGATGCAATTCAACCGGGTGGTATATTGTACAATCGTATGTGTGTATGTGTGTGAGAGAGAGAGAGTGTGTGTGTTTTTGAGCAAGGGGGGGGGGGTTAGGACGAAGCGACGAGTCGGGTGGCGACTTGTTGGTTTCTCTTCACATTCACACTCAACGCCTACGTTTGCCCCAAACACAAACCAAACCAAACCATGTCAACATTCAACATTCAACATTCAATCAATCTGCTTGGTTGGTTGGTTGGGGGGAGACTTACATGGTAGAGAACAATAAGGATCATAGTAAGACTGCCAAGCCAGTTGGCTAGTGCCGAAAGCGTCACGTCGCTGATCATTCTTTCCCGAGTCACCAAATGTAAATGTAAAAGTGGAAGAGTAAGAAGGTGGTGGTTGTGATGGTGGTGGTGGTGGTGGGAGGGAAAATCGAAACGAATTGGATTCAGCTGTTAAGATACATATATATATATAATTCCACGTTTCCACTATCTACGCTGTCAACGATCCATGGTTAAAACTACCAAAAACAGTCTTCGCCATAAAAATGGTACGCACCAACCCGCACAATCGTTCTAGCCGTCCAACATTCGTGCTCAAACATCGCAAGCTTTTCAACTCGCTCTCCCGCTACTCCACCAACACCCCAACTATACACACCTCAACTTCCCGAACCCATCATCATCATCATCATCGACTCCTCCGACGTGACGACTACCTCGAATCACTCTACCCCTCGCACCGAATCTGGTCGTACACCTGGCCCAAACCCCACCAACCCGCCCAAAATTCGATTCCAATCCAAACCACCATCACCACAACAACTGCACTAACCGTGCTAACCAGATTCACCTCTGCAGTCAAAAATCACTCCCTCCCCACCCAAACCAAAACCCCCAATCTCGATCTCTTCGAAGCACATCTCGAACTGGAACCGCAACCGCAACTTTTTACCAATTACAAGCGCCAATTAGGATGGCAACAACTTCTCGCATATATCTACTCGACGGTGGGCACGTCTAAATCGGCAACGTGGCGGAACCGCGTATTGGTGGAGGCGATTCGGCAAACGTATGTGCGGTGTGGCGAGTTGTTTCGGTGCGAAGCGGAGGATTAGCTAGGCTCCTCTTTTTGCTTCCTTCACAGTTGCACACACTCTCTCTCACGCATCCGAGTGCATGTTGGACACATGCCAACAATTTGCATACCTCAACAATCCGTTTCCAATGCCTGATGGAGCCCAAGTTTGACCGTGCCAATCACATTGCCCTCACCCACATCTTCTCCCACCTCCAGTCTCCATCCACCACACCGAGCACGCTCACCGTAGTGGTGGTGATGCATAACGACGATGGTGAGACGGCTAAAAACTTTGGCACCAAACTGGGCGACAACCCACTTCCAACATGGGTTTCAACCGACGAGGTGGAGCGCGAAACAATCAACACGCGCATGCGCAATTGTTGGATCGTCCTCCAATCACAACCGCACACCAACCGCCATGCCACGATCGGATTGCGTGCACGAATGAAATGGAATGAGGCGAGTTTGTGGCTAGTAGTACATGGCGTCGATTTTGCACGCTTGGATATCTACTGTGTGTGATGAGAAGGTGAAGAAGCAACCGCATTCTTGAGACGTTCGGGTACGGGGGTTGGGAAGCCATCCACCAACAACTCGGGAAGCACATGCGTATCGAAAAACTTGGACGCCTCCAATGCGCCTCTCTCGTGATAAATCGCACCCACCAATGCCTCCACCGCCACGCCCCTCACCTTAAACAACCCGGTCTCCCTGGGCCCCAACTGACCATCCAAAACCGCAGGCGTCCACCTCATGATGTTCTCCAACGCCAACGCCCTGCCCACACCATCGCCCAACCTATGCGTCGACAAAACCGCATCCACCCCCCCCTCCCTCCCCAACAACGCGCCCAAATACGCCGCCTCCGCCTCCGCCCCCGCCCTACCCACCGCCTGCAGATGCGAATACAAAAACAACGTGGTAAACCACTTCAACGACCTCCTCCCCACAAACGCCAATCTTCGATTATGACCCTCCCTCGCATTGAGATACGATTCATGCGTCATTGCCCTCAATCCCAACGCTGCATTCTCCCCCAAAAGCGCACCGGTGCGCGAGAAGCGTTGGAGATGCGAAAGCACATCGTCTCCGGTGAGGTGTGTGCCGAGTGCGGGAGATCGGCGGAAATTAGCCCGGAGTGATGCGAGTGATGCAGAAGGTGTTCCGCTCGCCGCAGAGGTGGGGGTGAAGATGGTTCGGGAGAAGTTTCGAAGCGGGGTGTGCAGTTTGTGAGTCGACATTGTTGCGCAGAGGTGGTGTGTGTGGTGGTTGGAGGGAGAAGATGGTGTTGTGTGTATTTTGTCTTTTTGTTTTTTTGTTTTTTTGTTTTTTTGTTTTTGAGACGGTTGGATGGGAGTTGTCGGGTCCGAGTTGGAGAGGAGGGTTTCCGTACGGGAGAAATGGGGATGGCGAGAAATGCCAAATTGGAAAAAATTCCAACCGACTCAGCCACCGACTCAGCCACCGCCGCTTCCACCGCCTGATCACCATCACCATCGCCTCTCCCAACTCACATCACATTCTCCACCGCATCCGCATCCACATCCACCACACTCGGTCGCAGCATCGTCCGTTCAGACTACGCAGAAATATGGCTCCTGTTGCCGCTCCTTCCACCAGCCAGCCTGCTGGCGCCAATCCCATGAACTGGGCCGACGAGTTTGACGAGCCCGTCGACGGCGACGCCCCGCGCATCGAAGAACACGACGAAGGAAACGGCGTCAAGGTCATCATCGAATACCGCACCAACGCAGACGGCAACAACGTAAAAGTACGTCGCAACCACCCCTCCCCCACTTTCCCCACCCTACACACCAACACCACTAACATCACTCTTTTCTTTTCCTTCGCTTCTTCTTCGTGCGGTGTAGGTCACTCGAAGGGTAAAGAGGACACTCGTCAAGACCAAGGTGAACCACCAAGTCGCGTCGCGCAAGACATGGACCAAGTTCGGCCAGGAAAACGGCAAAGCCGCAGGTCCGCATTCGGCCACCACCACCATCGGCGAAAATGTGCTTCTCAAAATGTCTGCGGGAAACAAGACAGCCGAACCCGAAGTGGATGACATGGACAAGATGCGACAGCAACTCGCCAACAAACGCATCGTGTGTCGACTTTGCAAAGGCGATCATTTCACCACAAAATGTCCATACAAAGACACTCTCGAAGCCATCCCCGGTGCAGGCGGAGCCGACACCCCCGAGGCAGCAGATGGGACGATGACTCCACTTGCTACCATGGATCCTTCCAACCCTGCAGTTGCCGCTAGCACGGGGGGGAAATATATCCCCCCCAGTATGCGCTCTGGCGCCAAAGGTCCCGGCGAAAAAATGGGCGGCATGGCCATCTCCCGAGACGACCTCCCCACCCTTCGTGTTACAAACCTCAGCGAAGACGCCGACGACGACGACCTGCGCGAACTGTTCAACTGCTTCGGTCGCGTCGTCCGCGTCTACGTCGGTCGCGACCGTGAAACCGGCATCTGCAAAGGTTATGCATTCGTCAGTTTCGAGAACAGGGAGGATGCCGATCGTGCCAGGCAGAAGGTGGATGGTAGGGGTTATGACAATTTGATTCTCAGTTGTCAGTGGTCTCTTCCTCGAGGCGAACGTCCTTGATTTCTTTTTCCACATTCCCTTTCTTCTTCTTTGTCGCTTCCGCCTTCTTTGGTTCGTGCTTGTTTTGTGGTCCAGAAAAAGAGCCTCAGTTTGAAGCGTCATGCTTGTGACACACCCTAACCTATTGTTGTTTTGTCTCGAGAGCAGACGACACCACACGCAGATTGAGCAGAGGATATCAGATTGAGTAGACGAAGAAACCAAACCAAACACCAACCAAAGCGTCTACAATCGAGTCGACCCAACCACACCCAACCTCACTTAGTTAGTAAACCTACCAAACCCAACCCAAACAATCCACCACCAAAACAAAACCGAGTCAGCCAAACCAATCCCAAAACAACGGTCTCCGCACTCGCAAGCGGGATGGATGGAACACTTACTTTCGGTTCTGGTTAGCACCAAACAGATCGAGCCGAATCTCGGGCAACATCCTGTCCTCGAGCAAACGCAGCCGTTCGTCGAGCGTATTGTTGATGGTAATCTTGCCACCATGACCGGAAAGCGCGACACCACCGGCGCAGTTCTTGTCGAGACCATCCTGGACCGTCACGCTGACCTGTTTGCCCGTCTTTTCGAGAAACGCCTTTTCAGCCTGTTTGGCAGCCTCCTGTGCAATTTGCACATCACTCGACTTGGTGGTCACAACAACTTTCGACTCCATCAATTGCAACAATCCCTACCCAACCCGCCAAACCAAACCAAACCAAACCGCGTTCAAATATCAGAACATGGTCTGCAATGAAAGCAAACTAAACCGACTGGATAGCAAACTTACTTGGAGGATCAATTCACCAAGAAGCGTCTCATACTTTGCTTGATCCTTGGCGATCGCATCGAGCTTGTCCCGCGCTGCATCGAACAACGACTGCAGAAGCTGTTCGCGAGTCTGAAGGATCTTCAAACGCGATTTGTTCGTCTGGTTCGACTGAGCACTAAACCCAACCCCCCCCCCCCCCCAAACCAACCAAAAAGAAAAAAGAAAAAAGAAAAGAAAAGAAAAGAAAAGAAAAGGTTCACGATATCAACCTCTACCCAATACCTTTTGGTAGACAGATTGCGAACTTACATCTTCTGCGCAACCTGAGCATGTTTAATCTTCTTCTCATACAACGCATCGACATCGATGGCCTCCTGCCGCACGATCTTGGCCTTTTCGATCGCAAACTCCTCGTCCGCCTTGATCTGGATCTCCCTCGCCTTCTCCACAGCCTCCTGCTTGATAAACGCCACCTTTCAATCGCGAAACCAACACGGAGGATAGAAAAAAAAAAAAAAAAAAAAAATACCCCAAACCAAAACAAAAACGTGTGAGCAAAATAGTTTCCCTTCTTCCGTGATAACAGCATTGTTGTTTGGGGGGGAGGCTTACCATCTTCTTCATTTCGGAGAGCACCTCCTCGTCGTTCATGGGACGGCTCGACATGTTGGATAGAATGTGGTTGTGGTAGATTGGTGGAAGCGAAGTGAGTGAGTGAGTGAGTGAGTGAGTGAGGATAGATGATGGGGGTGAGAGGGAAGGGCGTGGGGGGGTTTAGGGGTTAGAGTGGTGGTTATCGTCTATCAGACTGACGGTGCACGCGCCAAGTGGAATTCGAATTAATTATTTTGGAATTTCGCATTTTCGCATTTTCGCATTTTCGCATTTTCGATTTCGAAATGCGACACTTCGGAGCCGAAATGTGGAGCTCGTTCTGCACATTATGAATGTCGTGTTCTGCTGCCTTGTCCTCATCACACTCGCCTCATCTTGCATCCCTTCCACCACCATCGCTGCTAGATTCCTCTTCCATCCACACCATGTCAAACACAACTCCCTCACATCCACAACCACAACCACAACCACATCCCCAAACACAAAATCTACAATCTTCCCAACCTCGCCATCCACAACCCCATCCCCCCTCCTCCCCGCAACAACCCTCCTCTCCCATCTCCACCCCCAACCCGACCCCCCACCCCATCGACGACTCCTCCTCCCGTCGCAAAAGGGAACGCGAGGGAAGCATCGAGCCCACCCAACCCACCCCCTCCCGCATCCCCGAGGCCATCCCCGCCAAGAAGAACCGCGTCGAAGACTCGTTGGCGGAGGAAACCGACGATGCGGACGACGCACCCGCCGAAACCGAAAAGGTAGGCCAAATCCGCAAGAAGGTCGACGAACTCAGCACCACCGAATCACTCCCCCCCGCACCGACAGACACGGAATCGAAAGCTTCATCCGAATCCGCCAATCCAACCGAGCAAGTCGCCGAAACGAAACATGCGGTGGTGACGCGGAAACAACCCACGTTTTCTTCGTTCAGTTCGAATACTTCCCCGTTCAGTGCAGTGCCTTCCTCCTCGGGCTCTTCTGCTTCGACGACGACATCAACGGTGGCCGCGGGTGGGTTTTCGTCGTTTGCAACAAAAGGTTCGGGTATTAGACCCAGCAGTTTGGGTGCGAGTATCGGCCGAATCGCTTGCGAGAATGGCGCTGTTTCAAGTCTTGATGGTGAAGCTGGTGAGGCTGGTGAGGCTGGTGAGGCTGGTGAGGCTGGTGAAGCGGGTGAAGCGGGTGGGGTTTCGAAACCGATTCTAAAAGGTTCCACATTTGGATTCGGTGCATTCGCAGGTGCCAGTCCGCTCTCCAAACCAAATCCCTCTTCCACCTCTTCTTCATCAGATTCCAATCCAAACAACCCCCAATCCTCGGCAGAAAAAGCATCCTTCGAACAGAAACTTCTCTCCCAAAACGACACCGCTTCCACTTCCACCGCTTCCGATTCGGTCGAACCCAAGTTCAAACCAAACGAATCCGATCGTAAGTTTCCCCCCCCCCCCCCCCAACTATCTACTATCTACTATTTACTAACTATAGCATCTTCCACAATACGAACCGGACAGAAAAAACGGGCGAGGAAGACGAAGAAACCATACACAGCATCCGCGCCAAACTCTACACCATGTCGGCCGACCAATCGTGGAAAGAACGTGGCACCGGAACGCTGCGTGTCAACATCCCCAAACCAACCAGTGCCAAGCATGATGATGAGGGTGGCAAACGTGCTGCAAGACTCGTCATGCGTGCCGACGGGATCCTGCGCGTCATCCTCAACGTCTCGCTGTTCCGAGGGATGAAGTGCGAACTGCATGAGAAGTTTGTCCGCATCGTTGCGGTCGAACATTCCAAACCGGTGCATTATGCCATAAAGGTATGCTTCCCCCCCCCGTATTATAACCCCTTCAACCAACCAAATCAACCAAACCAGTGGTGGTAAAGAGTGGCGGAATGGTTGCTAATCCTTTGTTTGTTTTTTTGTTTTTTGGGTGGTGATGTGGCGGGTAGTTGAGCAATCCAAACAATGCAGCCGCATTGATGGATGTTTTGGTCGAGTTTGTTTTGGTCGACAGTGTCGACGCCAACGTTTGATTCACAACACTCACTTCAACTTGCCCAATCGTATACTTGCCCACCCCCCCCCCCCCCCCCTCCCACTCCCACCCCCACCCCCAATCCACGTCTGTGTTTTGCAACTCGCCCAGCATGAATTCGTATGTGTAGTTCTATCGACAAAGAAACCAAACCCAAACCATCCGTTGTTCTATCTCTCCATCTCCTCCAAAGCATCAAGCAACGCCGCCGCACTCCACGCCTGAGTCTTGCACGAATCGGCACAATCCCTGCCGCCCGCATTCGTCAACTCGGGCAACCCCCTCCACGCACTCTCGCGAATATGCCTCCTATGCTCCAACATCAACCGCGCCACCCTATGCTTCAAAACCTCGCTCTCCACGCCAACCTTTGTGCCAAACATCACCACCGCGCGCAGATAATACCCCCTCAACCACACCCACTCGGGACCATTGTGATAGTTCCACCCACACGACGTCGCCCTATCCTCGGTCTCGGTCTGATCATAATCGGGACGATAATTCCAATCCATCGGATCCAACGTCTTCATCCCCAACCGTCCCACCAATACCTCGCTCGCCAACTCCAACGCCCCACACGCATGCTGCGGCACGAACAACTCGGGCGCAACACACATCGCAATCGCAAAGTTGGATCGAAACTGATAATCCGCCCACTCCCTCCCCTTGGACGATCCATAGACATCCTTGTAAATCCCCCTTCGATTCACCAAGCTTGCATCCACATCATACCGCCCATCCTCGCTACCATGCTTGGGGATGTAATAACAGCGTTCGAACGATTCCTGCAACCGCTGCGCCCATTCTTGATACGTCACCAACGTTTTCTTCCCCGCAACCATCGCGTCCACGCCTTTTGCCTCCTTCCAAACACCTTTGGTTTCGAGTCGGACGATCCAACTCAAAGTGCTCTTAAGAAGCGCAGTGATTTCAATCGCCGCTCCCTCCCTCGGCGATCCAGGAATCCCCTTGTTTCCCGCCTTGACGGACGAGCCATTCTTATCCTGCCACGTACCACAGTTGTGCGGATTGCCGCCAAAGATGAAGCCGTTGCTCCAATCCACATGTACATCAATGTTGAATCCATCCGGATGCATGTCGCCGTCGATGGCCGGGCCGGCGTTGTGCTCGCGGAAGTGGATGCCAGATGCATGGCGTTGGAGGATCTCCTGAATCAATGCGGCCACGGTGGTTGTGTGTGCATACGCCTTTGGATCATCCCATGCGACCCATTGGTCATCCGGTGGAAACCGGCGCGCTACACGTTCGTCCAGGATCGTGTCGCCGTTGGGAACCATCTTGGTAAAGTCCTGCACGTTCTGCGCAAAGAACCATGCACCATCGCGACAGTTGTATCGCGGCGTTCGAGCCGAGTCGAGAAGGTTGGGAATCATACCGTGTTTCAACGTGGAACCGAATGCGAGGATGTGTTGGCGCGCAGCATCGTACATGCCGGTAACGAGATAAAGACCACGGAGAGAAATGAAAACATCTCGTCCCCAAAGTCGAGCCCAAGACGCAGCAAAGAACGGCAACCCTGCCGCCATGGACGCCACCTGTCGATCCGGCCACAACGAAGCCGATTTCACCACGCCATTCATCTGCACCGAACACAATGCAAGTGCCTGGATGAATTCGTCGCCGTTCTTGACAAAGCACGACATGCGCGATACGGCTTTTCGAACCGCCGCATCGTACATACTCTTGATCACCAATCCAAAGTATCTGGGTCGCATAAAGTTGGGCGCGGTATGTTTGATGAGCTCCAACCGTTCGGAAAGCCAATGTGCCGGACGAACCAATCGAGGCAAAACGTCCAACTGTCTAACCAAACGTTGAGACACATAATCGAATGCCCAAGTCGCCTCGCGCAAATGTGCACAAAAAGCATGTCCAACATCGTTGTTGTCAACAATCGGTCGCAGCATACCCATCCAACCTTCAAGTCCACAATAGACAAGAGGCGCACTTCCAGGGATGTTATAAACCCCATGATTCCCCCCGGTTACATCCTTCTCTTCTCCATCCGATCGGTACAGAAGTGCGTTGAGATCCACCAACTCCAGATCTCGAACCGCATCATCCGCTCCAGTCTGACAGTGCGAGTCGAAATCCTCATGGATCGCGTCCATCTCGGTGGAAAACAGCATCACACTGCCGGGAGGGAAGAACTCCGGAACTACGATCTCGGAGAACAGCACTCGACCCGCCTCCACGTGTGTGCGAATCTCGGGGTGCGCAAGCTCGATCAAGCTGGAGGGCAAACCGTGCAGATACACTTTGTGGTTTGGGATTTGGGTGGTGGTTACCTCGAGCGAGTTTCCGAGGATGTAGGTGAGTTTGGTTCTGTCGAATTTGAATGGCGCTATGTGTGCACGGTGGTTGGAGCGTTTGTGGAAGGCGGTATGGGCGAGACAGACGAAGCCTTTATGCGTTTTGGGATGCATACGATGTATAAGAATATACTCGTTTTCTTGATGAACATGAGCGTGTGAATACCCATTCCTCACCATCTCCACATGAAGATGATTCACCACACGTTTGATGTGTCCAATCCCACCTCGGTCCAAATCGCCAACCGGTGCATACATCCTATGCTCGCTCACCAAATCCAGAGTGTTTGGATAAAGATCATCAAACCCCTTGGTACTCCCAATAGCACACCAGCAAAACGCCACAAGCGCACCCATCGTAATCGCATCCTCCGTAGTCCTCTTCATCGTCGGTGTCTGATTATCATGCGTCACATCCATAAAAAGCGCATGAGGTTTCGAGCCGCCAACCCTCTCCACCTCACACTCCACCTCTTCAACCCTCCCCGCCTCCGCGTCCGCATCCGCATCCGCATCCGCATCCGCATCCAAACGAACCGTGTCGATACTAGTTTGACAACACGCATCCATCGAACCGATGGGTTTGTTCACGCCAAATCGATATAGCAAGCGACTCTGCTCGTTGGCGTCGTGAGCGTTTTGGAGCTCGCGGATGAGAGAGTTGATGCCGAGACGACTGACGAAATGGAGGTCCAAGTGTGCACTTCCGGTGAAGAGTTCGGCACAAACGTACAGATTCGGATTGGTCTGTCGAGCAACATCCAAGAAATATTCGCCCACGTGGATCGGGGTGGAGTGGCAGTTGTCGATACGGAAAGCATCAAAGATGGAAGCGAGCAACTTGGTATACTGTTGCATGTGTTGCCACAAAAAGGGCGAATCGGTGGGGCTAGAACCATATCGGAGTTTGACGCAATCACTCCATACGATGAGCTCCCTCCGAAGATAGACACGCGATTGGGACGAAGCGAAATCTTGGAGAGGATTCGCATTCCAGATCCAACCGTTGTTGGCAAGAACGAGTTCATCCGCATCGCGTCCAACCGCGGCGGGATGGTTTGGATCTAGACGTGTAAAGTACGGTTCAAAGAACGGCGTTTGGCACGAAATCTTGCCGAGTTGAGGTCCGTTTGGATCGAGACGCGTGAATCTCAGTCGCGCTTCCAGATTGTGAAGAATCGCGTTTACGTCGTCGTCGTAGATTTCGTATAGGCTTGCATTGATCGCGTCGATCACTTTGACGTAAAAGTGAATGCATTCTTCGAGATGAACGAAACAACACAACGACTCGACGATTTCCACCGCCTTTCGAACCTCGATAGTGGTGGAAAACCTTCCAGCCAACAACATCTCATTCTGCAAAGCAGAACTACGAATTTTGCGCACCACATGCGCTAAAACTTGCTCGCCCAACCCAACCCCACCCCCACCCCCACCCCGCGCATCCAAACCAAACGGAAACTTGATCGACGAAACAACCGAAACAAACTCGTGCTTAGCCGCATCCACATCCACAACATAATACTGCCACAGCTCAAGAGGTGGAATAACCTCCTGCCTAACAATCCGCATGAGTTTGGTTACATCCTCTTCGGTTTTCACCTCGTCCTTAACACCGTATCGTTCCAAATCGCGATTGAGTTTGATCAATGCGCGTTCGAGTTGGTCGGCGGCGCGAAGATGTGGCGAATTCACCGGATTGTAACCTGCGTCGGGATGGTGATTCAACCATTCGGTGTTGTGTGCGGTATGGTTCCAAACCACATCCGACATTGTAAGCAAGCCATGTTTGTGTTTGAGTTGTTCAAGTGTGTTCTTGAGTTGTTGCACGCGTTGCGCTTTCAAGTTGGGTGCTTGGAGCGATTGCGCGAAGAGATCGTGACAAAAGTCAAGTTGATCACCGATAGAATATGGACTGTTACTTTCACCTCTCACATTAAGTGGAGGGAAATGGATCATATTGTATCCTCCCTTTCTAGCCGAATCCATATAAACCTCCCAATTCTCCAGAGGTCCCGCCCATTTGGATACAAATGTTTGAACAACAATCGCATCAAGAGAAACCACCTCCATCTTCTCACCAACCCGTCCACCCCCCTGACATTCGGAAATCACCTTGAAATCTTGTCCAAGAATCGGCGTGCGAACTGCAACATGCAGAATCGGATCTACACTAAAATACCCCGTCCTCCCCTTCCTCCTCCTCCCCCTCCCCCCCCTCCTTCTTCTTTTCAAACAATTTCTCCCCTCCTCCCCCTCCCCCTCCTCCTCCTCCTCCTCCTCCTCCTCCTTCTTCTTCTTCCTCCTCCTCACCCCACAAAGAATACTCAACATAATACTCAAACACGCCCGAACACCTCACCAACAAATCCACTGTTCCAACCAACAAACCACACTGCCTAAACGCAATATGATCAAACCTCTGCCTCCCAAACCGCGCACCACCATTCGAATAATTCGTACAAAGCAAAACATCTCGCAACTCGCCAAACCCACCCTCGATTCCAAACCGAACCACATACGGCTTCACCGGTGCTTCCAACCGAACATACGTGTCATCCACCTTCGGATTTCCATCGTGTTGCAGAACAAGTTGATATATCTTGAGTGTTGGTTTGTTCCACATGGTTGGGCGCGTCCGGGGGGGGGGGGGGGGGGGGGAACGGCACACGGTTACGAATTAATTAGGGTTGCGGATGGATGGTGATGGTTGGAAACCAAAAACCAAAGTTTGCGGATTCTTTCCCTTCCTTCCGTTTCGTTGCTTTGCCACAGTCCAATCACACTTCTCCTTTTTTTTTTTTTTTTTCTTTTTTCGCCACGTCATGCATCTTTTGCGTCATCATGCATAGTAGTAGTTGTTGTCTCACCTTTGCGAGTCTAGAACACCCAGATATTTCCCCCCCCCCCCCCCCCAAAAAAAAAAATAAATAAATAAAAATAATAATAATTTAATTTAATTTAATTTAATTATTTATTTTTTTTCACGTGACCATCCCGTCATCCTTTTTTCTTCCGTCTTCATTGTTAAATCCCCCCCCCCCCCCCAAACCCCCCCAAACTATCTCTCTCTCTCTCTCTTCAACTCGCCATTTTTTGTTTTTTTGTTTTTGTTTTTTTTTTTGTTTCTTTCGTCACTTTAAGTGAAATCGACATGTTTGTTTTTCGACCCAAAAAAAAACAAAAAAAATCGCAAGTTTCATCACACACACCCCGCCGCAAGTGTGTGGAGAAAATGTATATATGTGTGTGTGTGTGTGTGTTGTGTGTTTGTACACAATTTCGTGACAAAGTTGTTTTCAACGCGTCAAGTATAACAAACTGGTAACCCCCCGGGGGGGGGAGTCTCTTTTGTTGATGTAATGTGCGTGTGTGTGTGGTGTGTGTGTGTGTGTGGGTAAAACCCAAGCACAACAACCAAGTTTGTATTTGAGTCGACGTAAACGTAACTATTGGGCGCCCCGGAAACCGTACATATAGGACATGCGGGGGGGGGGGGGGGGGGGGGGGGTGATTCCGGCTCACTACAAACCTGAGTGTGGCGTGAGCTGGTCACAGTAACCTTTTTTTTTTTGCCTTGTTCCTTGGTCTGTGAAGCGCGCGCCCGCCCTGAAATCGAGTTTAAGACGGGGCGGCGCGCTTATCCTCAGTTTGAATCAAATCGAGTTTAGTGCAAACCTTATCCTCGATTTCGCATTTTCCGCAGGCTTTTTTGCTATCCCCTTTGTATACATGCTTTGACTTGGTATGTATGCTGTTTGCAGTTCTAACCAAAGTAGAACCCATATGTCAAAACATGCATAACACACAGTGGTGAGTTTATCCCCTTTGTAATTGTGCTTCACTTGGTATGTATGCAGTTTGCAGTTCTAACCCAAAGTAGAATGTGTGTCAACATGCATACACAGTGGTGTCACGCAGACGAGCCAGCCAGCGTGGTGAGTTATCCCCTTTGTATACATGCTTGACTTGGTATGTATGCAGTTTGCAGTTCTAACCAAAGTAGAATGTGTGTCAACATGCATATACACAGTGGTGAGTTATCCCCTTTGTAATTGTGCTTGACTTGGTATGTATGCAGTTTGCAGTTCTAACCCAAAGTAGAATGTGTGTCAACAAGCATACACAGTGGTGAGTTATCCCGTTGTAATTGTGCTTGACATGGTATGTATGCAGTTTGCAGTTCTAACCAAGTAGAACATATGTCAACATGCATATACACAGTGGTGACACGCAGACGAGCCAGGGTGGTGAGTTATCCCTTTGTATACATGCTTGACTTGGTATGTATGCAGTTTGCAGTTCTAACCAAAGTAGAATGTGTGTCAACAAGCATACACAGTGGTGAGTTTATCCCTTTGTATACATGCTTGACTTGGTATGTATGCAGTTTGCAGTTCTAACCAAAGTAGAATGTGTGTCAACATGCATATACACAGTGGTGAGTTATCCCCTTTGTAATTGTGCTTGACTTGGTATGTATGCAGTTTGCAGTTCTAACCCAAAGTAGAATGTGTGTCAACATGCATACACAGTGGGTGTCACGCAGACGAGCCAGCCAGCGTGGTGAGTTTATCCCCTTTGTATACATGCTTGACTTGGTATGTATGCAGTTTGCAGTTCTAACCCAAAGTAGAATGTGTGTCAACAAGCATACACAGTGGTGAGTTATCCCGTTGTAATTGTGCTTGACATGGTATGTATGCAGTTTGCAGTTCTAACCAAAGTAGAATGTGTGTCAACATGCATACACAGTGGTGACACACAGACGAGCCAGGGTGGTGAGTTATCCCTTTGTATACATGCTTGACTTGGTGTGTATGCAGTTTGCAGTTCTAACCCAAAGTAGAATGTGTGTCAACATGCATACACAGTGGTGAGTTATCCCCTTTGTATACATGCTTGACTTGGTGTGTATGCAGTTTGCAGTTCTAACCAAATAGAACGTATGTCAACAAGCATACACAGTGGTGACACACAGACGAGCCAGGGTGGTGAGTTATCTCTTTGTATACATGCTTGACTTGGTATGTATGCAGTTTGCAGTTCTAACCCAAAGTAGAATGTGTGTCAACAAGCATACACAGTGGTGAGTTATCCCCTTTGTATACATGCTTGACTTGGTATGTATGCAGTTTGCAGTTCTAACCCAAAGTAGAATGTGTGTCAACAAGCATACACAGTGGTGAGTTATCCCCTTTGTATACATGCTTGACTTGGTATGTATGCAGTTTGCAGTTCTAACCAAGTAGAACATATGTCAACATGCATATACACAGTGGTGACACGCAGAGGAGCCAGCGTGGTGAGTTACCCGTTGAAATTGTGCTTGACATGGTATGTATGCAGTTTGCAGTTCTAACCAAAGTAGAATGTGTGTCAACAAGCATACACAGTGGTGTCACGCAGACGAGCCAGCCAGGGTGGTGAGTTATCCCTTTGTATACATGCTTGACTTGGTGTGTATGCAGTTTGCAGTTCTAACCCAGTAGAATGTGTGTCAACATGCATACACAGTGGTGAGTTATCCCTTTGTAATTGTGCTTGACATGGTATGTATGCAGTTTGCAGTTCTAACCAAAGTAGAATGTGTGTCAACATGCATACACAGTGGTGAGTTATCCCTTTGTATACATGCTTGACTTGGTATGTATGCAGTTTGCAGTTCCTAACCCAAAGTAGAATGTGTGTCAACAAGCATACACAGTGGTGTCACGCAGACGAGCCAGCCAGCGTGGTGAGTTTATCCCCTTTGTATACATGCTTGACTTGGTATGTATGCATTTTGCAGTTCTAACCCAAAGTAGAATGTGTGTCAACAAGCATACACAGTGGTGAGTTATCCCTTTGTATACATGCTTGACTTGGTATGTATGCAGTTTGCAGTTCTAACCAAATAGAACGTATGTCAACAAGCATACACAGTGGTGACACGCAGACGAGCCAGCCAGGGTGGTGAGTTATCCCTTTGTATACATGCTTGACTTGGTATGTATGCAGTTTGCAGTTCTAACCAAATAGAACGTATGTCAACATGCATACACAGTGGGTGTCACGCAGACGAGCCAGCCAGCGTGGTGAGTTTATCCCCTTTGTATACATGCTTGACTTGGTATGTATGCAGTTTGCAGTTCTAGCCATATAGAACATATGTCAACATGCATATACACAGTGGTGTCACGCAGATGAGCCAGTGTGGTGAATTATCCCTTTGTAATTGTGCTTGACATGGTATGTATGCAGTTTGCAGTTCTAACCAAAGTAGAATGTGTGTCAACATGCATACACAGTGGTGAGTTTATCCCTTTGTATACATGCTTGACTTGGTATGTATGCAGTTTGCAGTTCTAACCAAAGTAGAATGTGTGTCAACAAGCATACACAGTGGTGAGTTTATCCCGTTGTAATTGTGCTTGACATGGTATGTTTGCAGTTTGCAGTTCTAACCAAAGTAGAATGTGTGTCAACAAGCATACACAGTGGTGAGTTTATCCCGTTGTAATTGTGCTTGACATGGTATGTTTGCAGTTTGCAGTTCTAACCAAAGTAGAATGTGTGTCAACAAGCATACACAGTGGTGAGTTTATCCCTTTGTATACATGCTTGACTTGGTATGTATGCAGTTTGCAGTTCTAACCAAAGTAGAATGTGTGTCAACAAGCATACACAGTGGTGAGTTTATCCCTTTGTATACATGCTTGACTTGGTATGTATGCAGTTTGCAGTTCTAACCAAAGTAGAATGTGTGTCAACAAGCATACACAGTGGTGAGTTTATCCCTTTGTATACATGCTTGACTTGGTATGTATGCAGTTTGCAGTTCTAACCAAAGTAGAATGTGTGTCAACAAGCATACACAGTGGTGAGTTTATCCCTTTGTATACATGCTTGACTTGGTATGTATGCAGTTTGCAGTTCTAACCAAAGTAGAATGTGTGTCAACAAGCATACACAGTGGTGAGTTTATCCCTTTGTATACATGCTTGACTTGGTATGTATGCAGTTTGCAGTTCTAACCAAAGTAGAATGTGTGTCAACAAGCATACACAGTGGTGAGTTATCCCTTTGTATACATGCTTGACTTGGTATGTATGCAGTTTGCAGTTCTAACCCAAAGTAGAACACATTTCAACATGCATAAACACAGTGGTGACATGCAGATGAGCCAGGGTGGTGAGTTATCCCGTTGTATACATGCTTGACATGGTATGTATGCAGTTTGCAGTTCTAACCAAAGTAGAATGTGTGTCAACATGCATATACACAGTGGTGAGTTATCCCCTTTGTAATTGTGCTTGACATGGTATGTATGCAGTTTGCAGTTCTAACCAAATAGAACGTATGTCAACAAGCATACACAGTGGTGACACGCAGACGAGCCAGGGTGGTGAGTTATCCCTTTGTATACATGCTTGACTTGGTATGTATGCAGTTTGCAGTTCTAACCAAAGTAGAACACATTTCAACATGCATATACACAGTGGTGAGTTATACCTTTGTAATTGTGCTTGACATGGTATGTATGCTGTTTGCAGTTCTAACCCAAAGTAGAACACATTTCAACATGCATATACACAGTGGTGTCACGCAGATGAGCCAGCGTGGTGAGTTATCCCGTTGTAATTGTGCTTCACTTGGTATGTATGCAGTTTGCAGTTCTAACCAAAGTAGAATGTGTGTCAACAAGCATACACAGTGGTGAGTTTATCCCTTTGTATACATGCTTGACTTGGTATGTATGCAGTTTGCAGTTCTAACCAAAGTAGAATGTGTGTCAACATGCATATACACAGTGGTGAGTTATCCCTTTGTATACATGCTTGACTTGGTATGTATGCAGTTTGCAGTTCTAGCCATATAGAACATATGTCAACATGCATATACACAGTGGTGTCACACAGATGAGCCAGCGTGGTGAGTTATCCCTTTGTATACATGCTTGACTTGGTATGTATGCAGTTTGCAGTTCTAACCAAAGTAGAATGTGTGTCAACAAGCATACACAGTGGTGAGTTATCCCGTTGTAATTGTGCTTGACTTGGTATGTATGCAGTTTGCAGTTCTAACCAAGTAGAACACATTTCAACATGCATATACACAGTGGTGACACGCAGATGAGCCAGGGTGGTGAGTTATCCCTTTGTATACATGCTTGACTTGGTATGTATGCAGTTTGCAGTTCTAACCAAAGTAGAATGTGTGTCAACAAGCATACACAGTGGTGAGTTATCCCTTTGTAATTGTGCTTGACTTGGTGTGTATGCAGTTTGCAGTTCTAACCAAATAGAACACATTTCAACATGCATATACACAGTGGTGACACGCAGATGAGCCAGGGTGGTGAGTTATCCCTTTGTATACATGCTTGACATGGTATGTATGCAGTTTGCAGTTCTAACCAAAGTAGAACACATTTCAACATGCATATACACAGTGGTGACACGCAGACGAGCCAGGGTGGTGAGTTATCCCTTTGTATACATGCTTGACTTGGTATGTATGCAGTTTGCAGTTCTAACCAAAGTAGAATGTGTGTCAACAAGCATACACAGTGGTGAGTTATCCCTTTGTATAGATGCTTGACTTGGTATGTATGCAGTTTGCAGTTCTAGCCATATAGAACATATGTCAACATGCATATACACAGTGGTGTCACGCAGATGAGCCAGCGTGGTGAGTTATCCCTTTGTAATTGTGCTTGACTTGGTGTGTATGCAGTTTGCAGTTCTAACCCAGTAGAATGTGTGTCAACAAGCATACACAGTGGTGAGTTATCCCTTTGTATACATGCTTGACTTGGTATGTATGCAGTTTGCAGTTCTAACCAAGTAGAATGTGTGTCAAGATGCTGTTAGACCCATGGCTGGTCTCACACATGACCGCGCCAAGGGGGTACTCTTGATCACCATCAGCATCCCAATGGTGCTGGATACACCCTTATATGCACCCCCAATTCCTTACTAGGTTCCCTTGGGACCTCATCACATGTCTTACTTAGTTCACTCACTAGCAGCCAAGTTGATACTATTGACCCTTCCACAGTATCCTACCATTGACAAGTGTGCCCACTGCCTCTCCATTCCTGCCAACACTCACTGACCATAGCCACTTGCAGTTTCCAGATCCTACAGTCCTAACATTACATGCAACCTACCCCTGTGGGTCAATGCTGTCAGCATGCCCCCTCAAACCCATTGCCTCCTGACCAACAAGGCTGGGACCAATGAAGACCCCCTCCTGACCACAGTCCCCCCACAGGACTCTGTGCCTGGTGAAGCAACCCTTGGTGAAGTGGTCCAACTGCTCTGTCAGGAGGCTCAGGCCTGCCAGGAGATGATGGATCTCCTATGACTCCTCCTCCAGGAGAGGGTCCAACCCATGGCCCCTTCACCTGTGATGCCAGAGCCCACTCCCTTCACTTGGGAGAGTACCCCCACCAAGCCTCCCAAGGATGGGGAGCTGTGTATCATCACCTCAGAATGGGATGGCTCCTGCAATGAATTGGAGAACTTCCTTGACCAGTGTGAGCTTAACTTCACCACAAACCTGTCCAAGTTCCCTACTGAGGCCTGCAAGGTGCTCTTTGCTGTAGGTAACATGACAGGGATCCCACACATGCAAATCTGTAACCTCTGGCAGTTGCAAGAGCCCATCCCATGGATGAGCAACTGGGATGCCTTTTGTGAAGACCTTAGAGGGGTCTATGGGGACCCAGACCTGGGTTACACTGCACACATCCAGCTACTCTGTCTGAAGCAGTGGGGTCTGGTGGCTGACCATGCCACTGAGTTCCTGTTGCTGGCCTCCAAGGCCCACACCACAGACAAGGACCAGATGGTTGTGCTCTTTGAGTGTAGTCTGAGCAACTGGCTCTGCAAATGGTTGGTGGGCCAACACACAAGCAGCATCAAGGAGTTCATCAACAAGGCCATTTGGGTTGAACAGTGGATGAAGCTCATCTGGGAGACCAGTATGGGTCTACCTATGAGGCCACTGTCAGGGTCGAGGCCGATATCGAGTGTGTGGTGAGTTCCGGCTATACAGATCCAAATATGCATGTGCGAAATCGAGTTTAAGGCCTCCTTAAACTTGATATCGGTTAGCCCTGTTGGCACCCCGTCCAGAGGTCGCATGGCACATTCACTCAAGGTAACATGATGGCACTTCCAAGGGTGCACTAATTGGCAATTGGAGCATGTTGAGCAAGTGTAAGACCCTCGCTACTGCTATGTAAGGCACTGGTGTAGGTTCCAGGGCTGCGGTTGAGGTTCTGCCTGTGATGTAAGTGTTGCAGGGTCAGTGATGGTGCTGACCTGATGTTTCTGAGGCTCCTTCAACTCCTGGAGCTTGCACATGGTACAAAGTAATCACAACTACCTGTATTGCGATCGTGACAATGCTTGAAAGACTTGATACTAAAGATAAAGATGGTAAAGACTAGAGTGGATGAGGATCCACTCATCTGACAATGAAAGACCTTGACCTATATAGGCCTACCTCTGGGGTAGGCCATGCTCCTCGAGCTCCTGGCTCGAGGCACTTGCCCCCAGGGCAGGCTCTGCTACTTGGTGAGCCCTCCTCCTCGCCTCCTGCATACCCCTATCCTTGGTACTCGAGCTCCGGGCCTGCTCAGGCCTCCTGGACCTGCAGACAGCGAGGCCCCAGCTCTCCTCATGAAAACCCCTTATTTCCTATATGTCCTACCCTCTGCATGGAGCCTCCTACACCAGCCCTATTGAGCTAATGCCCCTCCTTCATCTGTGCCCCTCGTCCTGATGCAATCCACTGGAGGTCCATGTGCCTGCACACAGTAGAGTTCGAAATCGAGGTTAAGACCCTGTTTATCCTCGATTTCACGTGCTCAGGCACAAGACCTGTGTGCGCCCTGTAACAGCCACCTCTGATGGCCCACCACCCCATCCTCTCCTCCCAACCACTTGCCAAGACAGAGGAATGCAAAGTGGAGCACCATCCAGATCACCCCCCTGTCCCTTCATGTGATCCCACTCAGGATGCCACTGAGCACCTCTGCCAGCACCAACAAGCCAACAAGCAGTGCTATGGGTGCAGGGGAGATCACCTTGTGTGGGACTGCCCAAAAGCCCCACAGACCTCCACACTGTGAGCCAATGCACTCCTGGTGGAAGAGGCAACTGGCACTCTCTTGGTCAACCCTCTGGAGGAGCCCTTTGTTAGCAAGGACTTGGATGGGTCTTCCTTGGAGGGAGGCTTGGTGTTGAGAAACTAGCTGTCAATGGGCCCTGGTCCACACCAATTGCAAACACTACCCAGTTGTGTGCCCTAGTGGCCACTTTCTGGGCCCATCACCAGACCAAACCACTGCAGGTAGAGCAAGGTGGGGAGACTCTCTGTATCCATTGTCACCCTACCCTCCCCACCTACAAATGCATCATTCATGTGGGCCAGGCCAAAGGCTTGGCCCTCCTCAACACAGGCACTATGGCCTCCTTCATCACTCCTGAGATGGTGGCAGCTGCCATGGCCACCACTGCACCCCTCCATCTCCCTCTTACTGCATTCTTTGTCCACAGAAGTTCCTCTGCCATAACCCTCAAAACTGTGGCAGACATACTTATCCACAGACACCTCATCACCCACACCCACTGCCTCCTTGTCACTCCTATGTCCTCCCACAACATCCTCCTATAGATGGACTGGATAGAGCATGCAAGACCAGCCCCCAACTACACAAGCAGTACATGGGATATCTGCATCCCACATGATCTTCCAGAGCACCCTGCCACCCCAGATCTCCTTGGACTCACCATCTTGTCTTGCTGCACCCTCACCTCCTCCCCTGACAATGTCCTCACCCTTCCCCAACCAACCAATGAACCCCCTGCAGGAGTGCATCCAGTGGTGAAACTCCCAGCTGATTATGCCTCCTACTCTGATGTCTTTGATGTCCAACAAGTGGATCAGCTTCCCCTGCACTGAGTGCATGACTATGAGATTCATCTCAAGGAAGGGAAGACCATCCCTTATGGTCCACTCTACTCTCTTTCCCACTGCAAGCAGGAAGAACTTTGCATGTATATCACAAAGATGCAAGCCAATGGCTTCATCCACCCATCTACCAGCCAGGCAGCAGCCCCTCTCCTCTTTGTCCCCAAGAAAGACAGTAGCCTCCGACCCTGCTATTGAAAGAAGTGAACCAGCAATGGGACTACTGCTACTGGTTCAGGGATCCAGGGTAAAGGGAAACCACTGATCAGCTAAGGCAAGACAAGTAGCTACCTCAACTGTACCTTCCCTATATTGGAGGGGCTTGTAGAGCTAAGTCTGAGGATATTTCAGCTTAGATACACTCCATACATAGAGGATATCAGAGGGTTGCAATAGGGATCAAGGAGCAACTACCAACATAGGCAACTTGCTCACACAGAAGGAGAGAGAAGAAGAAGAAGAAGAAGAGCAGACCTTGCTATGCAAGGATGTGGGAACTAGTTCAAATGACTTTCTGCAACTGTATCTACATGTGAGTCAATGTATATATGTGTTTTCCTGTGATGGCAATGCCTTCTCAAGGTTGGCAATGTCATTGCTATATCAAAGGCATGGAGCCTTTGTAGGACCTTGAAGAGTGTGGAGCATCATTTGGGATCTTGAGTAGAGACAGTGAACATTGGGAACTTATCATGTATGTATGTTATTTTTCCAATCCTTATCATGGAGGAGTGTGATCCTATCTCTCCACCATATACAGTCCACACTCATCCAACACAAATTGTGTCTTAGAGATATTGGGCTGGGGTCCCCACAAATGTGGAGTGATAGCTGAAACTGGGTAAATGTTCCCTATAACTAAGTGTGGGGTCCAGAAATTGGACTTTTCTTGATGCATTGTGGTCTAACAGGGAGGAATTAATTTTTGAGGAATGTTGACATGTGCCTAGTTGCCTGTGTTGGGTTCCCACAATCTAACAGATTGTGCCAAAGTCGAAAATGCAAGTGACTGTATATTCCAACAAGACCAGGGTACTACCTGTCAGGGTTGAGGCCGATATCGAGTGAGCGGCGAGGTCTGGCTATACAGATCCAAAATATGCATGTGCGAAATCGAGTTTAAGGCCTCCTTAAACTCGATATCAGTCAACCCTGTTGGCACTCCATCCAGAGGTCACACAGCACGTTCATGTGAGGTAATACAATGGCACACCCAACTCCCAAGGGTGCACTAGTTGGCAATTGGAGTGTGTTGAGCAAGTGTAAGACCCTCGCTACTGCTATGTAAGGCACTGGTGTAGGTTCCAGGGCCATGGTTGAGGTTCTGCCTGTGATGTAGGTGTTGCAGGGTCAGTGATGGTGCTGACCTGATGTTACTGAGGCTCCTTCAACTCCTGGAGCTCGCACACTATACTAAGTAATTGCAACTACCTGTATTGTGATTGTGACAATGCTTGAAAGACTGATTCTGACAGATAGAGATGGTAAAGACTAGAGTGGATGGGGATCCACTCATCTGATGATGAGGAGCCCTTCCACATATATAGGCCTTACCTCCTGGGTGAGCCTTACTCCTTGAGATCCTGGCTTGAGGAGACACCTTGCTTCCAGGGCGAGCTCATCTACATAGCGAGTCTCCTCCTACACCTCCTGAGTACCCCTATCCTTGGTACTCCAGCTCTGGGCCCACTCATGCCTCCTGGGCTTGCAGGTAGTGAGGCCCAAGCTCTCCTTGTGAAAAGCCCCTTATTGCCTATATGTCCTACCCCTGCATGGAGCCTCCTACACCAGTCCTACTAAGTTACTGCCCCCTTCTTTGCCCGTGCCCTTCATCCTGGTGTGAATTGCTGGATGTCTACGTGCCTGCACATGGTAGAGCCCGAAATCGAGGTTAAGGGGCCCTTATCCTCGATTTCGCGTACTCAGGCACTAGGCCTGTGTGCACCCTGGAACACTACCTTTGTCTCTTCCATGTGGGGGGAACTCCTCCGCCTCCTCCAGGTACACAGCTCCTTCTCCTCTGCCTACCAATCACAGACCAATGGACAAATGGGGAGGACCAACCAGTCCCTCAAACTCTTCCTGTGCTTGTACATGGCATATGACCACTCTGATTAGGCCACCCTCCTCCCACTGGCTCAACTCGCCCTCAACGACTGGCCCTCTGCCACCACCCATACCACCCCAAGCCATGTAACCTTGCTGTTTGTGCCCAGGGTCCACCCACACCTTGCCCCACCAACCATTGCAACTCCCACTGCCTGCCTCCTAACCCAATGTCAAGAGGGTATCTGCCAGGCCAACAAGGTGATGGCAACCTCCTTCAACCGTCAGAGGACCAACATCTCCTTCTGCCCAGGGGATCTGGTGCTGCTCTGCACCAAACACCTCTGACCTGGCCACCCCAGTCATAAGCTGTCCAACCCGTTGGCTGGCCCCTTCCGGGTGCAGGCGGCCGTCAGGGAGCGGGCTGTCAGGGTTGGAGGCCTGATATCGAGTATACCAGCTTTGAGGATCGAGTGTCCAATTACGCATGTGCGAAATCGAGTTTAAGGGCCTCTTAACCTCGATATTGGCTAACCCTGTTGGCACCCCATCCAGAGGTTGCATGGCACATTCACTTAGTTAATACAAAGTATACACCCAACACCAAGGGTGTGCTAGTTGGCAATTGAGCATGTTTGTGTGAGTGTAAGGCACTTGTGCTGATATGTAGAGGCACTGGTGTAGGTTCCAGGACCATGGTTGAGGTTCCACCTGCAATGTAGGTGTTGCAGGGCCAGTGATGGTGCTGACCTGATGTTGTCAAGGCACCTAAGTCTACTGGAGCTCACACACTATACTGGTAAGTTGCAACTACCTGTATTGTGACTGCTAACAATGGCTGAAGACTGAAAAGACTGAAACTACTTGGTAAGATGATAAAGACTAGAGTGGATGAGGATCCACTTGTCTGATGATGAGAAAACCATGACATATATAGGCCTACCTCCAGGGTAGGCCATGCTCCTCGAGCTCCTGGCTCAAGGCACTTGCCTCCAGGGCAAGCTCTACTACTTAGCGAGCCCTCCTCCTTGCCTCCTCAGTACCCCTATCCTTGGTACTCAAGCTCTGGGCCTGCTCAGGCTTCCTGCACCTGCTGGTGGTGAGGCCCAAGCTCTCCTTGTGAAAACTCCTACCTCCTATATCTCCTAGCACCTTTGTGTAACCTCTTACACCCTCTCCAGAGAGTGTGTACCTCCTCATCACCTGTGCCCTTCCCATTGGCCTAGCCCACCTTGTGTCTATGTGCCTGCACATGGTAGAGTCTGACATTGAGGTTAAGGGCCCTCTATCCTCGATTTTGCTGAAATCGAGGTTAAGACCCCCTTTATTCTCAATTTTGCATACCCAAGCACTAGGCCTGTGTATGCCCTGTAACAGTAAGTTACCCTTATCTACATGTTTGACATAGTGTGTATGCAGTTTGCAGTTCTAGCCAAGTAGAATGTGTGTCAACATGCATACACACAGTGGTGACACACAAATGAGCCAGGGTAGTAAGTTACCCTTATTTACATGTTTGATATGGTGTGTATGCAGTTTGCAGTTCTAGCCAAATAGAATGTGTGTCAACATGCATACACAGTGGTGACACCCAAACCAGCCAGGGTGGTGTCAGGGTTGGAGGCCTGATATCGAGTATACTGGCTTTGAGGATTGGGTGTCCAAATACATGTGTGTGAAATCGAGGATAAATGGGGTCTTTATTGGAATTAGTGAACTGGTAATGGGGTTACCACTGCCGGTTCAGGGATCCTGGGGAAGAAACCACTGATCAGCTAAGGCAGAGGCGAGTAGCTATCTCAACAGTGCCTTCCCTATATCAGAGGGGCTTGTAGAGCTAAGTCTGAGGATATTTCTGCCTAGATACACTCCATATGTAGAGGATATCAGAGGTCGCAGTAGTGATTGAGAAGCAACTACCAACATAGGCAACTTGCTCATGCAGGAGGAGGAGAGAAGAAGAAGAAGAGAAGAGCAGACCTTGCTATGTGAGGATGTGTGGACTAGTTTGAATGACTTTTCAGCAACTGTATCTACAAGTGAATCATTGTATATGTGTTTTTCCTGTGGTGGCAAATGCCTTCTTGAAGTTGGCTATGTCATCACTATATCGAGGGCATGATACCTGTGTAGAGTCCTGAAGAGTATGGAGCATTGTTTGGGATCTTGGGTAGAGATGGTGAATTGTTATGGAAGCTTATCTTGAATGTATGTATGTTGTGTATATATGCTATCTTTCCCTATCACAGAGGAGTGTGTTCCTATCTTGGCCAATGTATATGGTCCACACTCATCCAACACAAATTGTGTCTCAGAGATATGGGTCTGGGGTCCCGCAATTGTGGAGCAATAGCCAAAACTGGGTAAATGTAGCCTATAGCTGGATGTAGGGGTCCAAAATTGGACTTTTCTTGATGCAACATAGTTTAACAGTGTCAAAATAATTTTGAGGAATACTGATGCATCCTAGTTGCCTGTGTTGGACCTCTATGATCTAACAGATTGTTCCGAAGTCGAAAATGCGAGTGACTGTATATTCCAACAGTCTTAACCTCAATTTGGACGAAATTGAGTTTCAGGGCTCCTTAACCTCGATGTTGGCTAACCCTGTTGGCACCCTGTCCAGAGGTTGCATGGCACATTCACTTAACTAATATGATGTACACACCTAATACCAAGGGTGCACTAAATGGTATTTGAGTGCACCTGTGAGTGTAAGACACTCATACTGACAGGTAAAGGCACTGGTGTAGGTTCCAAGGCCATGGTTGAGGTTCTGCCTGCAATGTAGGTGTCGCAGGGTCAGTGATGGTGCTGACCTGATGTTGTTGATGTTGGAATATACAGTCACTTGCATTTTCGACTTTGGCACAATCTGTTAGATTGTGGGAACCCAACACAGGCAACTAGGCACATGTCAACATTCCTCAAAAATTAATTCCTCCCTGTTAGACCACAATGCATCAAGAAAAGTCCAATTTCTGGACCCCACACTTAGTTATAGGGAACATTTACCCAGTTTCAGCTATCACTCCACATTTGTGGGGACCCCAGCCCAATATCTCTAAGACACAATTTGTGTTGGATGAGTGTGGACTGTATATGGTGGAGAGATAGGATCACACTCCTCCATGATAAGGATTGGAAAAATAACATACATACATGATAAGTTCCCAATGTTCACTGTCTCTACTCAAGATCCCAAATGATGCTCCACACTCTTCAAGGTCCTACAAAGGCTCCATGCCTTTGATATAGCAATGACATTGCCAACCTTGAGAAGGCATTGCCATCACAGGAAAACACATATATACATTGACTCACATGTAGATACAGTTGCAGAAAGTCATTTGAACTAGTTCCCACATCCTTGCATAGCAAGGTCTGCTCTTCTTCTTCTTCTTCTTCTCTCTCCTTCTGTGTGAGCAAGTTGCCTATGTTGGTAGTTGCTCCTTGATCCCTATTGCAACCCTCTGATATCCTCTATGTATGGAGTGTATCTAAGCTGAAATATCCTCAGACTTAGCTCTACAAGCCCCTCCAATATAGGGAAGGTACAGTTGAGGTAGCTACTTGTCTTGCCTTAGCTGATCAGTGGTTTCCCTTTACCCTGGATCCCTGAACTGGTAGTGGTAGCTGTCAGGGTTGGGGACCAATATCGAGTGTGATGACTGGTTCGGCTATGCAGATCTGCCTACGCGTGTGCGAAATTGAGGTTAAGAGGCCCTTATCCTCAATTTTGCTGAAATCGAGTTCAAGGCCTCCTTAAACTCGATATTGGTCAACCCTGTTGGCACCCCATCCAGAGGTCACTCAGCACGTTCATGGGAGCAATGCAATGGCACCTCCAACTCCCAAGGGTGCACTAGTTGTTAGTTGGAGCATGTTGAGTGAGCATAAGACCCTCACTGCTTGTTGTGTAAGGCACTGGTGTAGGGTCCAGGGCCACAGTTGAGGTTCCGCCTGTGATGTAGGTGTTGCAGGGTCAGTGATGGTGCTGACCTGATGTTCTTGGTGCTCCTTCAACTCCTGGAGCTCGCACACTGTACAGAGTAATCACAACTACTTGTATTGTGATTGCGACAATGCTTGAAAGACTGATACTAACAGATAAGGATGGTAAAGACTAGAGTGGATGAGGATCCACTCGTCTGATGATGAACAAGACCTGGACCTATATAGGCCTACCTCTGGGGTAGGCCATGCTCCTTGAGCTCCTGGCTCGAGGCACCTACCTCCAGGGTAGGCTCTACTACTTGTTGAGCCCTCCTCGTGCCCCTATCTTTGGCACACGAGCTCCGGGCCTGCTCAGGCCTCCTGGACCTGCAACCAGCGAGGCCCCAGCTCTCCTCGTGAAAGCCTCTTACTCCCTATATGTCCTATCCTCTACGCGAGGCCTCCTTCACCAGCTCCTACCAAGCTAATGCCCCTTCCTCGTGTGTGCCCCCCCCTTTTGTCAGGATGTGCTACACTGAGGTTTGCGCACCTGCATATGGTAGAGCTCGAAATCGAGTTTAAGGGGCCCTTATCCTCGATTTCGCGTGTTCAGGCACTGGGCCAGTGTGCACTCTGTGACAGTAGCCCCATTGCCGGTTCACTTCTTTCAACAGTTGAGGCTCCTACAACGACTGGAGTTCACACGCAATGCTAATGAGTCGCAACTACCTGTATTGCGACTGCTTATGACAACTGAATACTGAAACAACTGAAACTACTTGGTAAAGATGGTAAAGGCTAGAGTGGATGAGGATCCACTTGTCTGATGATGAGAAAGACTTTGACATATATAGGCCTACCTCCAGGGTAGGCCATGCTCCTCAAGCTCCTGGCTCAAGGCACTTGCCTCCAGGGCAAGCTCTACTACTTAGCGAGCCCTCCTCCTCACCTCCTCAGTACCCCTATCCTTGGTACTTGAGTTCCAGCCCCACTCATGCCTCCTGCTCCTGCCAACAGCGAGGCCCAAGCTCTCCACATGAAAGCTCCTAACTCCTATATCTCCTAATCCCCTTGTGTGGCCTCCTACACCATCTCCATTGAGCTTGTGCTACTCCAGCGCCTTTGCCCTTCCTCATGGCCCAGGTCTCCTTGATCCCACATGCCCATGTGTGGTAAAGTCTGACATTGAGGTTAAGGGCCCCCTATCCTTGATTTCTCTGAAATCGAGGTTAAGACCCCCTTTATCCTCAATTTCGTGCACTCAGGCACTAGGCCTGTGTACGCCCTGTAACAGGTGGTAAGTTACCCTTATCTACATGTTTGACATGGTGTGTATGCAGTTTGCAGTTCTAGCTGAATAGAATGTGTGTCAACATGCATACACACAGTGGTGGCACCCAAACCAGCATCTATTTTAGGAATGAAGAGGAGAGGGGTGGCCACTCGGCTGATAGACGGGTGAATGAAACCGTTGGCTTGCATCTTCACAATGTATGTGCAAAGTGTTACAGGGCATACACAGGCCTAGTGCCTGAGTACACGAAATCGAGGATAAGGGGGCCTTAACTTCGATTTCAGCAACATCGAGGATAGAGGGCCCTTAACTTCAATACCAGACTTTACCACATGCAGGTGCATAGACACAAGGGGAGCTGGATCACGAGGAAGGGCACAGGTGTGGATCAACACAAACTCAATGAAGTTGGTGTAGGAAGGCACATGAGGAGGTTAGGAGATGTAGGAATTAGGGGGCTATCACAAGGAGAGCTAGGGCCTTGCCATCTGCAGGCCCAGGAGGCATGAGTGGGGCCTGGAGGTTGCGTACTGAGGATAGGGGTACTCAGGAGGCAAGGAGGAGGCCTCACTAGGCAGACAAGCTTGCCCTGGAGGCAAGGTACCATGTGCCAGGGGCTTGAGGAGCATGGCTTGCCCAGGAGGCAAAGGCCTATATATGGCATGGCCTTTCTCATCACTAGACAAGTGGACCCTCATCCACTCTAGTCTTTAACATCTTTATCAGTTAGTCTCAGTCTTTCAGTCATCATATAAGTCACAATACAGGTAGTTGTGACTCACCAGTATTGTGTGTAAGCTCCAGGAGTAGTAGGAGCCTTAGTTATATTAGGTCAGCACCATCACTGACCCTGCAACACCTACATCACAGGCAGAACCTCAAGTGTGGCCCTGGAACCTACACCAGTGCCTTCATACATCATCACAAGTGTCTTACACTCATACAAACACTCTCAATTGCCAACTAGTGCACCCTTGGTATTGGGTGTGTATTCATATTACTTCAATTGAATGTGCCATGCGACCTCTGAGTGGGGTGCCAACAGGGTTAGCTGATATCGAGGTTAAGGAGCCTTTAAACTCAATTTCGCATACGCATATTTGGATACCCGGCCCTCATCATCAGTATACTCGATATCAGCCATCAACCCTGACACATGGCATGTTCAGTAGGAACTGATGATGAGCACACCCAATGCCAAGGGTATCCTAATTGGCACTTGAGTGTGTGAATATGTGTGTGATGAGCTTGTGAGTGATGTAGTAAGGCACTGGTGTAGGTTCCAGGGCTGCAGTTGAGGTTCTGCCTGCAATGTAGGTGGCGCAGGGTCAGTGATGGTGCTGACCTGATGTTGTTGATGTTGGAATATACAGTCACTTGCGTTTTCGACTTCGGCACAATCTGTTAGATTGTGGAAGTCCAACAAAGGCAACTATGATGTGTCAATATTCCTCAAAATTATTTTTCTCACTGTTAGACCAGGTTGCATCAAGAAAAGTCCAATCCTGGACCCCACTCTCAGTTACAGGCAATGTTTACCCAGTTTCAGCTATCACTCCACAATTGTGGGGACCCCAGACCAATATCTCTGAGACACAATTTGTGTCAGATGAGTGTGGACCATATATAGTGGAAAGATAGGATCACACTCCTCCATGATAAGGGTTGGAAAGATAACATACATACATACACACATGATAAGTTCCTAATGATTCACTGTCTTTACTCAAGATCCCAAACATTGCTCCATACACCTCAAGATCCTACACAGGCTCCATGCCTTTGATATAGCGACAACATTTCCAACTTCAAGAAGGCATTGCCATCATAGGAAAACACATATATACATTGACTCACATGTAGATACAGTTGTAGAAAGTCATTTGAACTAGTTCCTATATCCTTGCATAGCAAGGTCTGCTCTTCTTCTCCTTTTCTCCTCCTGTGAGAGCAAGTTGCCTATGTTGGTAGTTGCTCCTTGATCCCTATTGCAACCCTCTGATATCCTCTACATACAAAGTGTATCTAAGCTGAAATATCCTCAGACTTAGCTCTACAAGCCCCTCCGATATAGGGAAGGCACAGTTGAGGTAGCTACTTGTCTTGCTTTAGCTGATCAGTGGTTTCCCTTTACCCTGGATCCCTGAACTGGTAATGGTAGCCACATTGCCGGTTCACTTCTTTCAATAACTACCTCCACAGGATAATTTCCCCGTTCCGGATCTACACAGACCATCAGGCCCTCCAGTAATTCAGCACCAAGTGGCAGCTCAACCATTGACAAGCCTGTTGGCAAGCCAACCCAGAAGAGTACAACTTCCAGCTCCATTACTGCCCAGGACACAAGGTGGGTACACCCCAATGCACTCAGTGGCATGAGCTGTTGCCCAACCATCTGGGTCAACCTGAATGAGCTAACAAGAGCACATTGCTTCCCCCCAGCCTGTTTGCTTGTGGGGTGGGAACTGATGAGCTCTGCGCACCCCTGGACTGGCACACAATACTGGAGGAAACCACACCCCTACCTGCTGGTGTGGACAACAAGGACAGACTCCTGCACACCCCTGTCAGGGTTGGGGACCGATATCGAGTGTGACGATTAGTTTCGGCTATGCAGATCCAATTACGCATGTGCGAAATCGAGGTTAAGAGGCCCTTATCCTCAATTTCAGTGAAATTGAGTTTAAGGCCTCCTTAAACTAGATATTGGTCAACCCTGTTGGCACTCCATCCAGAGGTTGCACAGCATGTTCACTTGGGGTAATATGATGGCACCTCTAACTCCCAAGGGTGCACTAGTTGGCAATTGGAGCATGTTGAGCAAGTGTAAGACCCTTGCTGCTGCTGTGTAAGGCACTGGTGTAGGTTCCAGGGCCATGGTTGAGGTTCTGCCTGCAATGTAGGTGTCACAGGGTAAGTGATGGTGCTGACCTGATGTTGTCAAGGCACCTATGTCTACTGGAGCTCACACACTATACTGGTAAGTTGCAACTACCTGTATTGTGACTGCTAACAATGGTTGAAGACTGAAAAGACTGAAACTACTTGGTAAGATGATAAAGACTAGAGTGGATGAGGATCCACTTGTCTGATGATGAGAAAACCTTGACATATATAGGCCTACCTCTGGGGTAGGCCATGCTCCTCAAGCTCCTGGCTTGAGGCACCTACCTCCAGGGTAGTCTCTGCTACTTGGTGAGCCCTCCTTGTGCCCCTATCTTTGGCACTTGGGCTCCAGGCCTGCTCAGGCCTCCTGGGCCTGCAACCAGCAAGGCCCCAGCTCTCCTCATGAAAACCCCTTAATCCCTACATGTCCTATCCCCTACATGGGCCTCCTACACCAGCTCTTTACCAAGCTAATGCCCCTTCCTCACCTGTGCCCTTCTGTCAGGATGTGCTTCACTGAAAGTTTGCACACCTGCATGCAGTAGAGCTTGAAATCGAGTTTAAGGGGCCCTTATCCTCGATTTCCCGTACTCAGGCACTACGCCTGTGTGTGCCCTGTAACAACCCCATCCAGAGCCCTCTTCATGCCCCCTGGCCCTGCACTCACAGGCCCTCTCACTGGTACATGACCATCCCTTGGCTGGACACCCTGGCCCATGATCCACCTTGGAAAATGTGCACCACCATTTCTGGTGGCCTACCCTCGTAAAGGATTTCCACCAACTATGTCCATACCTGCGCCGCCTGCTGCCGAGCTTGTTGGAATATACAGTCACTTGCATTTTCGACTTTGGCATGATCTGTTAGATCATGGAAGTCCAACACAGGCAACTATGATGTGTCAATATTCCTCAAAATTATTTTTCTCACTGTTAGACCAGGTTGCATCAAGAAAAGTCCAATCCTGGCACCCCCACTCTCAGGTACAGGCAACGTTTTGTTACAGGGCGCACACAGGCCTAGTGCCTGAGTATGGGAAATCGAGGATAAGGGCCCCTTAAACTCGATTTCGAGCTCTACTGCACACAGGCGCGTGAACCTTCAGTGAAGCACATCCTGACAGAAGGGCACAGGTGAGGAAGGGGCATTAGCTTGGTAAAGGGCTGGTGTAGGAGGCCCATGTAGGGGATAGGACATGTAGGGATTAAGGGGTTTTCATGAGGAGAGCTGGGGCCTTGCTGGTTGCAGGTCCAGGAGGCCTGAGCAGGCCTGGAGCTCAAGTGCCAAAGATAGGGGCACAAGGAGGGCTCACCAAGTAGCAGAGACTACCCTGGAGGTAGGTGCCTCGAGCCAGGAGCTCAAGGAGCATGGCCTACCACAAGACCATGATCAATTACACCGCAAGCCACATGGAAGGAACAGCGAGAGAGTGGTGGAAGGCCAAGCTTAGGACTGATAGGAATCAGCAGGGTCGGCTCTTCCATGATTGGGACTTCTTCACACTCAGGTTAAGAGAGCAGTACAGTCATCATAGTGACAGGCTGGACACCTACAACAAGCTACAAGGGCTCAAGATGGAAAGCAATGCTCTGGGAGCAGCTACATGCCATGTAGAGCACTTTAGGGACCTGGAAAGCCAGGCCAACTTTGATGACAACGAGCACATTGTGTTCCTCTTCAGGAACAGCCTCACTCGCAGTCTCCAGGAGAAATTTGAGAGGAACCCTCCAGAGGATCCCTGGAGCTGGTACAGGGAGGTTGAGGCCATCAACAAGAGTCATATTGCCACCTACCCTGGTGCTCCTACTTGGAGCAGGCTGGACACAGGCCAGCGAGGCTTGAGCAGGCTGGGAGCTGGAACAGCGCCTGCAAGGACCATGGGAACCAGTGAAGGGGCCCCATGGCCCAGGGCTATGGGAGGCCCGGTCACACCGGCCAGGCCTGCAACTATCAAAGGTCGACCAGGTGATTGCATGGGGAGCAGGCCTCTACCCCCACACCTGGCCCAGAAGCTGCCAGTGACAGGCACCCCCACTACTTTTGGTAGTGGTGTCTGTCACATCTGTCAGGGAACTGGGCATTGGTCTTACAATTGCCCCAATAAGAACACTGGAACTGCACAACCCAAACCCAGTGGTCCTCGAGTAGCAGTTCACCCAGTAGTGGAGGAGCTGCACGAGGAGCCTGATGACCTGGAGGACCAACCCCCACAGGAAGAGGGGTTGGACCTAGGTGAGTACAGGCAGGAGCCTGAAGAGAGCCAAGGTGACCAGGGAAACGAGCATGGGGAGATGCAGTGATGGCCTGCCTCACCCTGGAACCTACCTCGCCATCCCAATGTATATATAAAGACTGTCAATACTGTTTCTCCACCAGCACTACTCAAGCGACAGTGCTCAAGCTTGAAGGCTCCATCAATGGCCACCAGGCTCACATCCTTGCTGACACAGGTGCTGGACTGTCCATATTATCTCAAGAATTCATTCAAAGACATCAAGTAACTACAAAAACCACAAAAACAAGGGAAGTACATGGTGTAACTGGCCCACAAGCTTGCAATCAGCAGCAGCACCAATGTAGCCATGGAAGTAGGGGGTGAGCCACTAGGTAACCTCAAAGTACCAGTGGCCCAGGCCTTGGACTATGATCTAATTCTGGGGTTTGACAAGCTCAAAAGGTGGAAACTGAGAATTGACTGGGATACCAGGCAAGTGGAAATTTGAGTTGTGCCCAGGAAACACAAAACCAAGGATAAGGGTACCCTTAAACTTGATTTCGGCAACCACCTGTGCCGCATGGTCATGAATTCATCTCAGCTACTCAATTGATCAACACTGCATTGCATGATGGGCCCATTGGATTCATGTTAGTGGAAGCGCCTCCTGGCTTGCTACCAGCCTTTGGATTTGTGCCCACAGGCAACAATTGTGGTGTGGAAATGGAGGTAGAGCCTGAAGCCCCAATACATTTCGAGATACCAGCCCCATATAACCACCTCAAAGGGGTCTTCTGTGAGGTAGAAGCTGACAAGCTGCCTCCTCATGCTGATCACGATTTGCACATTGAGCTGGTACCAGGAGGGAAGCCTCCTCAGGGCCTGTTGTACCTCAAGGGACCCAAGGAGATGGCAGAGCTCAGGAAGTACCTTGAGGAGAACCATGAGAAGGGCTTCATCAGGCGCTCCAAGAGCCTTGCGTGATCACCAGTGCTCTTCATACCCAAGAAGGATGGGGGCCTGCAACTGTGTGTAGACTATTGGGGACTCAACAAGGTCACTGTCAAGAATCGCACTCCACTACCTCTCAATGAGGAGCAGCTGTTCCTACTCAGGCAGGCCACCATCTACATGAAGCTGGACCTCAAGGCAGCATACAATCTGGTGTGCATCGCTCCAGGAGACAAATGGAAGACAGCCTTTGGTACTCAACTGGGCCTCTACGAGTACGTTGTGATGCCATTCAGGCTAGCATAATGCTCCAGCTCAATTTCAGTTGCTAGTAAACCACATATATCGTGATATCATTGGTATCTATGTGGTGGTGTACCTCAATGACTTCCTCATCTTGAGTAACAGTGAGGAAGAGCATGTTGCACATGTGCAGGAGGTACTGAGGCAGTTACAGCAGAACCAGCTGTTTGTGAAACTGTCCAAGTGCACCTTCCACACTGACACTGTGGAGTTCCTAGCGTACATCATTAAGCCAACTCGTATTGATATGGACCCCCTGAGACGGTGCGAGTCATCAAGGAATGGGCTCTACCAGCAAGCATTCACGACATACAGCACTTTGTGCGCTTCACAAATTTCTATCAAAGGTTCATTGCAAAACTTTGCGAGGATTGCTAGGCGACTCACCTTGCTCGTCAAGCCAGTGGAGAGGTTCAAGGAACTGCAGCTCAATGACGAGGCCCAGGGCGCTTTCCACAAGCTGATAGCAGCTTTCACCACTGCAGGAGTCTTATGACATTTCCAATATGACAACCCCCACACACAATTGGAGACCAATGTGAGTCAACTTTGCAATCGCAAGAGTGCTCAAACACGAGTACGAGCATAGGTGGCATCCCATTGTGTACTACTCAAGGAAGATGAGCTTGGCAGAGTGCAACTATGAGATCCATGATAACGAGCTCCTTGCCATAGTTGGCTGCCTGTGTCAATGGCACCACTTGCTTGCAGGCCTCCCAACCCGGTTGGTAATCCTCACTGACCATGAGGCACTCAAGTACTTTAAATCACAGTGATGGATCACCAGCAGGCAGGCGAGATGGGCTGTGTTACTAGCTGATTTCGATTTTGTACTCCAATATCGGCCTGGAGACAAGGCCAGTGAGCCTGATGCGCTTACTCAATGACAGGACATGCAACCTGTGGGTGAGGAGGTGGAACACAATGTTTGGCAACTATTGCCGGCTAGGGTTTTTTGCACCAGAAGCCAAAATCGAGTTTAAGGCCCCCCGTTATCCTCAATTTCAGACGTGTACCGGCAATGCAACCATGGCTGAAATTGTGAATGGTCTACTCGAGCAGTTAGCTCGCACTTTCCAGCCGCTGGACCACAAGCTCCTGGCACTGCATGAGGCCCAACTGTTTGAGGACAAGGATGGGCTGTGGTACCATGAGGGAAGGCTAGTGATCGCTTGGGTCACTCTATCAGGCAAGCAAGCCCATGGAGACATGTGAGGAGCTGCTCAAGTAAGCGAAGGCTCCCTCTCAGTGGAGCACTTGCGCTACATGGTCATGTCACAATGCCATGATGGAGCCACTGCGGGCCATGGAGGAAGGGATGCTACCCTAGAGCTGGTACGATGCCATTACTGGTGGCCCAGGATGAGTGCCTGGGTAGCAGACTATGTAGCAAGCTGCCCTGTGTGCGCTCGATACAAGACTCCATGCCACAAGCCCTATGGCCTACTGCAGCCACTGTCCATCCCTGAGTGGCCCTGGGGCTCAATATCCATGGACTTCATTGAGGGCCTGCCCACATCCAATGGCTACGATTCCATCCTCATTGTAGTTGACTGACTCATGAAGCTAGCCATCTTAGCACGTTTGTACAAGACAGCTACCTCCCAGGACACTGCAGAGCTGTTCAGGACGGCATGTAATGAAGCGGGTTTGGAGCCGCAGACCACATCATCTCTGACAGGAGGCTGGCAGTTGATCTCAGCGAGCTGGAAAAAGTTCACAGAGGCGCTGCTCATCAAGCACCTTTTGCTCAGTACAGCTTACGAGCTGCAAACTGATGGTGAGACAGAGAGGGTGAACCAAGTGGTAGAGCAGTACGTGTGAATGTATTGGCAACTATGAACAGGATGACTGGGGAGGGTGGTGCTACCAATGGCAGAGTTTGTGTACAACAACGTGGTGCACAGCAGCATAGGAGTATTCCCCCTTGTTTGCCTGGTATGGGTGGAACGCTAGGATGCATCCAGACCTGCCCCCATGCAGTAGGGGTGCTCAACCCAGCAAGACAAGAGTTTGCTTGAGCCACAGCCCAGAGGCTCACACAGTTACCTACTGGAGCAGATCAGCCAAGCTCAAGCTGGTGCGGTGGAGCAATACAACTGGAAAGCACACAGACATGGAGCTCAAGCTAGGTTGAATTGGTGTACCATTAACCGTCGCAACTGGAAGACAAGACCCAGCCCCCGCAAGCTCGACACAAGGTTTGCAGGTGCATACCGCATCGTTAAGAGAGTAGGTAGACGGGGCATATCGGCTTGCAACTGGCATCCAAGCTCAGGGTGCATGATGTGTTTCACATATCCATGCTGGAGAAAGCCAGAAGCAGTGCACTACCAGCCCATATGGAACACCAAATACTGCCTCAAATCCATGAGGAGGTGCTTGACCTTTGAGGTAGAGCCCCCATTGTGGCCAAACGTGGTCGAGCAGCCAACTTTGAGTACAAGGGTGCTGTGGAACGGGTACCCAGAGGAGGCTGCCTCCTGGGAACCCCATGATCACCTCAAGTGCCCTAGCCTCTTTCAGGTGTATGAGGTGTTGGTGGGCAGAGGTGCTTGCACAACTAACTAAGCAGGAGGCCTGGGTGATACAGAGCTGGAATAACTCACCACCCTGGCTCGTCTGCGTGTCACCACTGTGTATATGCATGTTGAAATGTGTTCTATTTGGCTAGAACTGCAAACTGCATACATACCAAGTCAAGCACAATTACAACGGGATAACTCACCACTGTGTATGCATGTTGACACATGTTCTACTTTGGTTAGAACTGCAAACTGCATACATACCAAGTCAAGCACAATTACAAAGGGATAACTCACCACCCTGGCTCGTCTGCGTGTCACCACTGTGTTTATGCATGTTGAAATGTGTTCTACTTTGGTTAGAACTGCAAACTGCATACATACCAAGTCAAGCACAATTACAAAGGGATAAACTCACCATGCTGGCTGGCTTGTCTGCATGTCACCACTGTGTATGCTTGTTGACATACGTTCTACTTGGTTAGAACTGCAAACTGCATACACACCATGTCAAGCACAATTACAAAGGGATAACTCACCACTGTGTATATGCATGTTGAAATGTGTTCTACTTGGTTAGAACTGCAAACTGCATACATACCAAGTCAAGCATGTATACAAAGGGATAACTCACCACTGTGTATGCTTGTTGACACACATTCTACTTTGGTTAGAACTGCAAACTGCATACATACCAAGTCAAGCACAATTACAAAGGGATAACTCACCACTGTGTTTATGCATGTTGAAATGTGTTCTATTTGGTTAGAACTGCAAACTGCATACATACCAAGTCAAGCACAATTACAACGGGATAACTCACCACGCTGGCTCATCTGCATGTCACCACTGTGTATATGCATGTTGAAATGTGTTCTATTTGGCTAGAACTGCAAACTGCATACATACCATGTCAAGCACAATTACAAAGGGATAACTCACCACCCTGGCTGGCTCCTCTGCGTGTCACCACTGTGTATATGCATGTTGAAATGTGTTCTATTTGGCTAGAACTGCAAACTGCATACATACCATGTCAAGCACAATTACAAAGGGATAACTCACCACCCTGGCTGGCTCCTCTGCGTGTCACCACTGTGTATATGCATGTTGAAATGTGTTCTACTTGGTTAGAACTGCAAACTGCATACATACCATGTCAAGCACAATTACAAAGGGATAACTCACCACCCTGGCTCGTCTGCGTGTCACCACTGTGTATATGCATGTTGAAATGTGTTCTACTTGGTTAGAACTGCAAACTGCATACATACCAAGTCAAGCACAATTACAATGGGATAACTCACCACCCTGGCTCGTCTGCGTGTCACCACTGTGTATATGCATGTTGAAATGTGTTCTACTTGGTTAGAACTGCAAACTGCATACATACCAAGTCAAGCACAATTACAATGGGATAACTCACCACGCTGGCTCGTCTGCGTGTCACCACTGTGTATATGCATGTTGAAATGTGTTCTACTTGGTTAGAACTGCAAACTGCATACATACCAAGTCAAGCACAATTACAATGGGATAACTCACCACGCTGGCTCGTCTGCGTGTCACCACTGTGTATATGCATGTTGAAATGTGTTCTACTTGGTTAGAACTGCAAACTGCATACATACCAAGTCAAGCACAATTACAATGGGATAACTCACCACGCTGGCTCGTCTGCGTGTCACCACTGTGTATATGCATGTTGAAATGTGTTCTACTTGGTTAGAACTGCAAACTGCATACATACCAAGTCAAGCACAATTACAATGGGATAACTCACCACGCTGGCTCGTCTGCGTGTCACCACTGTGTATATGCATGTTGAAATGTGTTCTACTTGGTTAGAACTGCAAACTGCATACATACCAAGTCAAGCACAATTACAATGGGATAACTCACCACGCTGGCTCGTCTGCGTGTCACCACTGTGTATATGCATGTTGAAATGTGTTCTACTTGGTTAGAACTGCAAACTGCATACATACCAAGTCAAGCACAATTACAATGGGATAACTCACCACGCTGGCTCGTCTGCGTGTCACCACTGTGTATATGCATGTTGAAATGTGTTCTACTTGGTTAGAACTGCAAACTGCATACATACCAAGTCAAGCACAATTACAATGGGATAACTCACCACGCTGGCTCGTCTGCGTGTCACCACTGTGTATATGCATGTTGAAATGTGTTCTACTTGGTTAGAACTGCAAACTGCATACATACCATGTCAAGCACAATTACAACGGGATAACTCACCACGCTGGCTCGTCTGCGTGTCACCACTGTGTATATGCATGTTGAAATGTGTTCTACTTGGTTAGAACTGCAAACTGCATACATACCAAGTCAAGCACAATTACAAAGGGATAACTCACCACGCTGGCTCATCTGCGTGTCACCACTGTGTATATGCATGTTGACATATGTTCTACTTTGGTTAGAACTGCAAACTGCATACATACCATGTCAAGCACAATTACAAAGGGATAACTCACCACTGTGTATGCATGTTGACACACATTCTACTTGGTTAGAACTGCAAACTGCATACATACCAAGTCAAGCACAATTACAAAGGGTAACTCACCACGCTGGCTCGTCTGCGTGTCACCACTGTGTATGCATGTTGACACACATTCTACTTTGGTTAGAACTGCAAACTGCATACATACCATGTCAAGCATCTATACAAAGGGATAACTCACCACCCTGGCTCATCTGTGTGTCACCACTGTGTATATGCATGTTGACACACATTCTACTTTGGTTAGAACTGCAAACTGCATACATACCATGTCAAGCATGTATACAAAGGGATAACTCACCACGCTGGCTCGTCTGCGTGTCACCACTGTGTATATGCATGTTGACATATGTTCTACTTGGTTAGAACTGCAAACTGCATACATACCAAGTCAAGCACAATTACAACGGGATAACTCACCACGCTGGCTCGTCTGCGTGTCACCACTGTGTATATGCATGTTGACATATGTTCTACTTGGTTAGAACTGCAAACTGCATACATACCAAGTCAAGCACAATTACAACGGGATAACTCACCACGCTGGCTCGTCTGCGTGTCACCACTGTGTATATGCATGTTGACATATGTTCTACTTGGTTAGAACTGCAAACTGCATACATACCATGTCAAGCACAATTACAACGGGATAACTCACCACGCTGGCTCATCTGCGTGTCACCACTGTGTATATGCATGTTGAAATGTGTTCTATATGGTTAGAACTGCAAACTGCATACATACCATGTCAAGCATGTATACAAAGGGATAACTCACCACTGTGTATGCATGTTGAAATGTGTTCTACTTGGTTAGAACTGCAAACTGCATACATACCATGTCAAGCACAATTACAACGGGATAACTCACCACGCTGGCTCGTCTGCGTGTCACCACTGTGTTTATGCATGTTGAAATGTGTTCTATTTGGTTAGAACTGCAAACTGCATACATACCATGTCAAGCACAATTACAACGGGATAACTCACCACGCTGGCTCGTCTGCGTGTCACCACTGTGTTTATGCATGTTGAAATGTGTTCTATTTGGTTAGAACTGCAAACTGCATACATACCATGTCAAGCACAATTACAACGGGATAACTCACCACGCTGGCTCGTCTGCGTGTCACCACTGTGTTTATGCATGTTGAAATGTGTTCTATTTGGTTAGAACTGCAAACTGCATACACACCAAGTCAAGCATGTATACAAAGGGATAAACTCACCACGCTGGCTGGCTCGTCTGCGTGTCACCACTGTGTTTATGCATGTTGACATATATGGTTCTACTTTGGTTAGAACTGCAAACTGCATACATACCATGTCAAGCATCTATACAAAGGGATAACTCACCACCCTGGCTCATCTGCGTGTCACCACTGTGTATATGCATGTTGACACACATTCTACTTTGGTTAGAACTGCAAACTGCATACATACCATGTCAAGCATCTATACAAAGGGATAACTCACCACCCTGGCTCATCTGCGTGTCACCACTGTGTATATGCATGTTGACACACATTCTACTTTGGTTAGAACTGCAAACTGCATACATACCATGTCAAGCATCTATACAAAGGGATAACTCACCACCCTGGCTCATCTGCGTGTCACCACTGTGTATATGCATGTTGACATACATTCTACTTTGGTTAGAACTGCAAACTGCATACATACCATGTCAAGCACAATTACAATGGGTAACTCACCACGCTGGCTTGTCTGCGTGTCACCACTGTGTATGCATGTTGACATATGTTCTACTTGGTTAGAACTGCAAACTGCATACATACCAAGTCAAGCATCTATACAAAGGGATAACTCACCACTGTGTATGCTTGTTGAAATGTGTTCTACTTGGTTAGAACTGCAAACTGCATACATACCAAGTCAAGCACAATTACAAAGGGATAACTCACCACGCTGGCTGGCTCATCTGTGTGTCACCACTGTGTATATGCATGTTGAAATGTGTTCTACTTTGGTTTAGAACTGCAAACTGCATACATACCATGTCAAGCACAATTACAAAGGGATAACTCACCACTGTGTATATGCATGTTGAAATGTGTTCTACTTTGGTTAGAACTGCAAACTGCATACATACCAAGTCAAGCACAATTACAACGGGATAAACTCACCACGCTGGCTGGCTCATCTGTGTGTCACCACTGTGTATATGCATGTTGAAATGTGTTCTACTTTGGTTTAGAACTGCAAACTGCATACATACCATGTCAAGCACAATTACAAAGGGATAACTCACCACTGTGTATATGCATGTTGAAATGTGTTCTACTTTGGCTAGAACTGCAAACTGCATACATACCAAGTCAAGCACAATTACAAAGGGATAACTCACCACCCTGGCTCGTCTGCGTGTCACCACTGTGTATATGCATGTTGAAATGTGTTCTACTTTGGTTAGAACTGCAAACTGCAAACATACCAATTCAAAAGGTGTTTGTGTGTGTGTGTGGGGGGGGTTAACTCTTTTTAGCATGGAGGGGTCAAAAAAAAAAAAAAAACATACACACACACACACACATACACACAAGTGATTCCAAACTTGAGAGAGAGAGAGAGAGAGAAAGAGAGAGAGACGGGTTTGGTGTGTTTTGGTAACTGATATTCGTTTGTTGAATGTTTACATGCTCGAAAGGAGAAGAAAGAAAAAGAAAGAAAGAAAGAAAGAAAAAATTTCATTTGTTTTTTTTTGTTTTTTTTTTGTTTTTGGTTTTGGTGGATGGGTTGTTGATGGCGTTCAGGGGGGGTTGGTGGTGGGGGAAAAATTTTTTTCGTATAGATTTTTTTGGGGTTGAGAGTGTGGTTTTGTGAAAAGTTCCAAGTAGAATGTGTGTGTGTGGGGTTTTGAAAAAAAAAAAAAACACACACCTTTTGATTGTTGCGATAAGTGATCCAAAACGATGAGAAAAATATAAAAATATAAAAATATAAAAATATAAAATAAATAAATAAATAATAATCTGGGTCCAAACATCAAAACGAGGAAATCAGTCCGAAAAACTACCCCCCCCCCCCCCCTAACAATCACCCCGATTTCACACCCGATCGGGTCTAGCTCTTTCGCACGGGTTCTTCAAAACATCTCCCCCCCCCCGATTCCCCGATCCCCCGATTCTACGTTAGGGTACATGGCATACAACTTCGACCGAAGAAGATAACGGATGGGGGGGGGGGGGGATGTATGCTTCGTTCGAATCGTGCACTCCCCCCTCCCCCCCCCCAACCTCTCTTGGCTCTCTACTTCCATCACCCAATTTTCCCCCCCCCCCACCACCACCACCACCCATCCGTGCCGTCGTCAATACGGATCCCACTTCAGACACACACGACCAGAATGACTACTATTCCATTCCAAATCGTTTCCACACACGCTCTCTCCCTAACCCACTTTAAAACCCCATCCCCCAAACCCCAACCTCCCCCCCCTCATTGCATCCATAGTATATATATATATATATATATATGTATGTGTATGTTGCACATGTCAGGTTTGAAACTACCACGAATATTATGGTGGTTGAAGTGGAATCGGGAATGTGTTTGTGCACAACTTGGAACCGAATGGGGTATATAATCAATTTGTACGATTTTGTACAATCTGTTCCAACGCGTGCGCGCGCGCGGGTGTGTGTGTGTGTGTGTGTATGTAAAAGTTCGGATTTCGGAACTCACCAATTTCCCCTTCCCTCCGCTCAACTTCAAACCTTTCTTCTTCTTCCTCTTCTTCTTCCCCCCCCCCCCTCCACCACCACCATCTTCCATATTCAATCATTCACATCACATCCTGAACGCACACAAAAATGGTATCTAAATCAAAAGCACGGTAAATTCATTTCCCCCCCTTTTTTCCCCACCCAAACTCTCTCACACACTCTCTCACACTTGACTTGATTCTTCTTTCTTACTCTCTTTCGGGATTCCGGATTCCGGCGGGGCGGGGGGTTGGGTGGGGGTGTTTGATAGGGTGGTGATTGCACGTTTGGTTTCAACTGCTGGCACGGGGTTTATGTATACGACTTGTAGGACTAGGGGGTTGGATAGGTTGAGTATGATCAAGTATGATCCTAAAGGTAATGTAAAAAAAAATTTCTTCTGGGCCTCCAATCCCCCCTTTCTTTTTCGAGCGGATTTTTTTTTCGTGGTTACTGACCCCCACTTCTGGCGTGTTTTTGGTGCGGTTGCGCGTTTTTGGTGCCGTTGGTGTGTGACGCAATAGTTCGAAAACATGTGTTGTTTAACGAAATCAAGAGTTCTTCCAAGTAAAACTTGTCGGCGGGAGGGAAAACAAAAACAAAAACAAAAACAAAAACAAAAACAAGAAAGAAAGAAAGGTGAGAGCGCGCGGGATTTAGAGATTGTCGAAAAATAACAGATCGTCGGCAGATAAGCCAACAACTGCGGCTGTAGTTTGGTCAGAAGGTTTGGTTGAACAAGTGGCGTGGATGGGGGTAGATGGGGTGACAGTTTGGGTTTTTGGGTGGTGAACACATGTGGGGTTGGAACAAGGCGGTGGTGGAAGTGGAAGTGGAAGTGGAAGTGGAAGTGGTAGGGGTGACGATGAGGTGGTGGTGGTGGTGGTGGTGGTTGTGTTTGGTAGAGTGAGGTGGTGGTGGTGGTTGGATTTGGTTAGGTTGGTGTTGATTGTTATGAGTGTATGGTTGAGGTTGAGTTGGGGGGGTGGGGGGGGGGGAGGGGGAGCCGAATTTTGGGCGAGATCGAAGAATGTATTAACTCCATCATCATTCCCAGATTCGTGTGCATCAGCACTATCTGAACTATCATGACTATCAAACCAATCCAATTCACCCGTTAACAACTCCGCACCAACTGCCCAACCAGAACCAAACCTGTTCACAATCGAAGGCCTAAACAAACTACTATTCCTCCATCCACTCAACTTGGCCACACCATACTTGTTCGCCACCCTCGGCGTTTCGGTTTGTGTAGTTTGGTGCGTGCAACTACTCGTGTTTGGGTTGGTTTGAGTCGTGGTATGTGCGTCGTTTTTGGTGACGTGGGTTGGGGTTGGGGTTGGGTGTGGGTTGGTGCGTGGACGAGGTTTGAAGAATGATGAGAGCAAGTTGGGCGTAGAACTTGTTCTTGTTTCGTTGTTGGATGTTTGCATCCATCCTGGTCCTGAATTCTTCTTCTTCTCTATCTTCTTAACTCCTCCTCCGTGCTGTTCCGCTTCTACTCCCATCGCTTCAGGTAACCATTCGAGTTTCGTAACCATCCTCCCCCCCCTCCCCATCTCGCCCGAACCAAACCTAACCCCCCTATTCTCAGTCGCCAAAATCGACTCCCTCACCCTCTTCACCGTCACCGGACTCCACCGCATCAAATCCCTCCCCCCCCCTCCCCCTCCGCGCGTATCCATCCAAACTATCCCCCGCGGAACACTCTGTAGACAGTACAAACTCTCGCGCTTGGTTCCATCACTCCCAAACAAATCGCTCCACGCTATTCGCGTCGAATCTACACTTACCTCCGCAAACCCCGATTCGGTTTCGCAACCGCGCACAACGTCATGCATGAGCATATGCGCATCACGTTTGAGTCGATCGATTTCATCGCGACCAAGTCGATATTCGCACTCGTGTGAAAGTGTCACTTCCACTTTGCATCCATCCGAATTCATCGCGTTACCATCCACATTCTTACTCCAAACGCTTGGTTCGTCCCGGTCGTTTTCTTCAACGCTATTCCTTTCCCAAACGTGCGTTGAAGAATACCTCGCTTCGGGACTCGTTTCACGTTCGTGTGGTGTTTCACTACTGCTTGGTTGGTTCCATGTTTGGTTGGTGCTCTTCGTTAACGTGGGTGGTGGCGTTTCGCGTGTTGAACTTGTTTCCATGCTCCATGCATTGTAGTCGGGCTGCGGGTGTAGCGTCGAAAACGCGCAATTGCTTGTGTTTGCGTGCTTGCTTGTTTGTTCTTGCTCCGTGTTGTTGTTGTTGTTGTTGTTGTTGTTGTTGTTGTTGTTGTTGTGTGCGGTTGCGGTTGCGGTTGAGGTTGAGGGGAGGGATGATGGATTATGGTCGTGGGTGTCGTCGTTCCAAGGACTGGACCAGGCGTCCATGTTGCGGGTGAATGCACGTCACACGTGGGGGGGGGGGGGGGGGGGTATGGTTTGCGAGGATAGTGGTTGGGTTCGGGATGATTGTGTGTGGTGGTGGTTGTTGTTGTTGTTGTTGTTGTTGTGAGATATCGAGGGTGTGGAGAGGGTGGTGGTGGATGGAGATGGTGGATAGGAGAGAGGGTGGGAGACGAAAGTGGACAAGGTGGGATTCAACGCGGTTCTGAAGTTTTCATCCACCTGCTCCCCTCAACACCACCCCAATAATCTACCTACCCACGCTCACAACCACACTACACACCTCTTTTCCCACTCATCCACTACCAACCATCGTCCCATACCAACATACAAACCAACCGAACCCGAAATCAACCACAACGACTGCGTCTAGCGCAACGACGGACGAGGTTGTGCTTTGTGCGATTAAAGTGGATTGTGCACACCATGGTAAGCACTGCGAAGCATGTGTTGGGGTTTCCGATGCGAATAGTCGCAATACGGAATGGGGGGGGGGGGGGGGGGGGGAACCAGTTTGTAAAGGTTTTGGTTCAACTAGCCGCACCGTGTGCACGCCGACTTGATCGATGGAACTGTTCACGAGCAGCAACCTCGCACTGGTAAGTAAGTCATCACCATAACCACCTAAACCGCAACAACACCATGATATATATATATATATATATATATATATATATAGTTATAGTTATTGACACCGAATTATTGAATGGTATTGTAGGCTATTGGATACTAAACGAAAGCTCGTTCTGAATCTCACGGATGCGCAGCTTCCACGCATCCACGTGTTGCATCTTGGTCTCGAGCTGTTCGATCTCGCTGTCGAGCGACAACTGTTCGGTTTCTGCGCCGATGAAATCGGTGTGCCAGCCACCGTTGTCGCCGGTGAGACGGAGAAGAAGTTGATGGTATTTGAAGAGCGAAGGACGGTGGGAGATGGTGATGAGGGTGATGCCGAGTTCTTTGGCTTTGGAGTACATGAGGCCTTCGACGTCGGTGGATACGGCGCTGGTGCATTCGTCGAGGATTGCGAATTTGGGTTGGTGGTAGAGCAGACGAGCGATACCCATGCGTTGTTTTTCGCCGCCGGAGAGCACGTCGTTCCATTGTTTGCGCGTTTCCCAACCGCCTTCGCGTGTGGGGAGGTAGGATAGGTGGACGTGGTGGAGGATTTGGAGAAGGTGTTGGTCGGTTTTTCGAGAAGCGATGTGTTCTGGGTAGGTGTATGGATAGATGACTTGTTCGCGCAAACTGCCCACCGAAAGATACGGTCTCTGGGGCACAAACATGATATCTTGAATCGCAGGACGTTCCAACTTTCCGTTGAACACCGGCCACAATCCAGCCACCACACGCGCCACCGCAGTCTTACCCACGCCATTCGGACCCGTAATCAGAACATGCTCCCCGGGTCGAATCCTCAACGTCAGATCGCGAACAAGCTCCTCCCCGCCGCGCTCCAACCCGGGCGCCGGCGCAACGATAGGAACTCGATCGAACCCAACCGAATGCGTGCCGCAAACCACTACGCCGTGGATGTGGCCCAGATCGTACAACGGTTTGTGCGCGCGCACATGGATGGGTGGTGCGATGGATTGGTACTGTTCGTTGTTGAGAAGGTGGAGTGTTGAGATGAGCGTGTACACGCGACTTGTGAACCCGGCGAGTTGGGCGAGTTCCTTGTAACTGTACATGAGTCGACTTCCTGCATCGGCGAGTGACAGAAGAAGACGACGATTCGAAATGTACGATTCGGTCTTGGACGCCACCGTACTCTCCACCTCGCGCTCCGCGTCGGCGTCGGCGTCGGCTTCGAACTGTGCACGCGGCGGTTTGGTGTGACCAAACAGGAAAGGCGCTGCAATAATGACGTAACCCGCAGCGGACCAGGCATACTTGAGCACAAAGTCCTCGGTCATATTGAACGCAACGCGAATCTTAAAGATACTGTTGATATGACGAACCAGACGCATGTAGGCTCTGTTGAGAATGGCGGCTTCGATGGAAGCGCCATTGTAGAAAGCAATCTCCTCGGCGTTGGTGATGACGCGACTATGTGCGGAACGGAAATCGCCCTCGAGCTTGGCTTCGATCGCAGCCAGCTTTCCAAACGCAGGCGTGACTTGTCGCAAGATCCATCCGGTGACGAAATAGTTGGAAGCGAGACCGAGGATGCCCATGGGACCGAGGGAGCGGCTGAGCGCGTAGTTGAAGATGATGAGGTCGAGCACCGGCTTGGACACATTCGAGTAGAGCGCGGCGAGGGTTTCGCAGAAGCGAGCAATGTCGGTGGTGATGTACTGGTCGGCGGCATCGAGACGAGCGTCGAGGTTGATGATGCGGTAGAAGTTGGCCTTGTCGTTGAGATAGAGGTCGTGGACGTAGCGTGTGAGACGCGTGCGGAAGCCGATGGCGAGCTTGGACTGCAGGTAGCGGATCATGGAGTTGGTGTAGGTGGAAGGGATGGCGAGCAGGAACCAAAGACCCAACGCTCTCAAGAAGCCGCGGGCGTTGGCAGAGACGAGATCGCGGACGATCATGCCGTCGAGACGCGCGACGAGCGTGGAGAGGTAAGTACGCAGAACGAGGAAAGAGGTATGGAGGAGAAACACAAACACCTCTTTGCTGTTTGTGTGCGGGATGAGGATGCGGAAGATGGCTTTGAGCTGGCGGAAGAACTGCTTGTTGACGCCTACCTTGTTTGCGGTGGCAGCAGCGGCGCGGCGGTCTGCACTGCTGGGTTTGGCATGCTCGAAGTGAGAGCGCGTGGCATGTTGATGGGTGAGCTGCTTGTTGGGGGCGTTGGGTGCGGCTGCGTCGGAGGTGGGAGGAAGCTTGCGAAACACAGCATAGTCGGCGTCAAAGGTGTGTGGGTTTGTGGGCTTGATGCGCACCTTGGAAACACGGCCTCGGTTGGGAACAAGCAGCTCACGCGAGCCGTCGGGTTTGGGAAGGTACACGTGCTTGAGAGCATCGGCAACATGGAAGTTGAAAGAGCCCGAGCGTGCACGGGCAAGCTTGGCGAGATTGCGGTTGTGGAGCCACTGGTTGAGATGCTTGCGAAGGGAGAAGAGGGCGAGGAGGACGAGGAGGAGAGTGGCGTGCTTTGCTCTGTGTGTGGGTGAGAGGCATTGGGCAAGCCAGCCGGACTCGCGACGAAGCTTGGACTGGACAGCCATTTTGGGAGGTGGTCGCCTGCGAGCAGACGATTGGAAAGGAAGGCGGCAATTGGGCAGTTGGGCTTGGTTGGACCCAAGCGGGACGGTGGAGAGGAACGGCGGAGAGGAACGGCGGAGAAGAACGGCGGAGAAGAACGGCGGAGAGACGACCAAGAAGAAAAAGAAAACAAGAACAGGGAAGCAAGGGGGGCGTGTGCACGCAGCGAGATGATGGTGGAGAGGAGGAGTGGGGGTGACAACGCGCACAGACGCAATCCAACTGCGCTTTCACGTTTCAACTTGGTTCCAATCGCCGATCATGGCGAGCACACCCAACGTGCGCATCGGGAATCGCACAACATACGATCTAACACGGGTGGTGGCGTGTGGCTGTGCACCACAACAATCCAACCAATCGTGCATACACGCAGCTTTCATCTGGGTTGCGGTTGGGCCCCAACCAAAACACGCAACGTCGCTGGTCTGCACACACCCGCACACACCCGCACACTCTCGCACACTCTCGCACACAGAGCGGCAGACGCAGACGCAGACGCAGACGCAGACGCAGTGGTGCGAATAAATTTTGTGGCGTTAAAATATTAATTTTCGCGGCTTGTTCTGTGCGAGCTTGGTTGGGTTTGGTTGCCACCGCACTGTACCACACAACCAAGCTGGCTGGCTGGCTGGCTGGCTGATGGTTGGATGGTTCGATGGTTCGATGGTTCGATGGTTCGATGGCTGGCTCGCCTCGTCATACTGCTTTTGGGTTTTGCACGCCGCATGGCATTCCCGCCCGCCCTCGCTGCCGAATGTGGTCGCCCCTCAGTCCACACCCCCTAAACCTCGTCTGTCTTGCCTATCTCGACTCCGCCTCCCCGCCTCCTCCCCATCCTCCTCTTTTCCCATCCGTCTTGATCGTCCAGCGTACTCTGTCTTGGTTGGTCGACGTGGTCATCGCTACCATCTGCCCACCTTGCACTGGTTTGCTGACCCCCACTTCCATCATGAACAATTCGGTCCCTTGCCACAACTTCCGTTCCACCGCCTCGAGTCCCACGTACGATGCGGATCAGTTGGCTCAACACCAGCTTCCAAACGCTACGCGTGGCTCGTCCTTCTCCGCCCAACCACCTCCTTCCTCCCAGTCGTTTCACAGCCTCGAAGCACGTCAACCCAATGCGCCACCAATGCAAGCGACGCATGCGGCTTTGCGTGGGTTTCAGCCTTCGCATAATCATAGTCAGTCCACGAGTGTTTTGCTCAACTCGTCGTCGCGTCAGGTGCACAACCAACAGGTGGCGAAACAGGCGGGCAATGGTAGGTCGGCGAGTATGAGGCCCATGTCGGCTTTTCAGCCGTTGGATAATCCCGAGTATTATGTGGGTGGTGGTGGTGGTGGTGGTGGTGGTGCTACTTTTCACACAACTACTTCTCCCACTGGTTCAACCCCAACGTCGATTCGTTCGACTCCACACACTGCTCTGACGTTCAAGAGTCACGATCTACGTAGTGCACTTAGTCTACACGAATCTCAACACAAAAAACTCTACATGCAAGGCTATCTTCTCAAGCGAGACGATCTCACTACGCATGGAAAACCTCTCCACATGCGCGACGATAAACGTCGTTGGACAGAATGCTTCGTCCAACTCTCCGGTACCGTGCTCAGTCTCTGGAACGTCGACCAAATCGAACAAGCCGCAAACAAAGCTTCCGAGGTTCCCCCCACTTACATCAACATCACCGATTGTTTCGTCGACTTTATCGGTCTGCTCATCGAAGATCCCAACCTCATCCCCAACAGTCGGGGTACATACCATCATGCGTTTGCCATCAATTCGGCCGGAAACAATCGCACCATTTTCTGCTTCCGCGATGCTCCCCCCTTCCCCCCGGAATCGCTCCAACAATGGCTCGCGCCCGAACATGGTCAAAAACCACAACACCGCACCGTCATCGCATGGCTCAACCTCGGCCACCGTCATCTGCAGGCCTGGATCAACGCCATCCGGCTGGCTTCGTGGGAAAAGGCAAGACTCGAGGAGATTTACACCGGTGCTCTCATCCGCGCCCGACTCGGTGCGGTGAGTGCGCCCGCAAACGCCCAGACCACCAACGATTCGAGCGCGGTGTCGACGGAGCAAATGTCGATCAAGTCGCCGTTGGTGAAGGGCAAGATGGAAGGTTGGGTCAAGGCTCGGTTTATGGGTTCCACAGAGTGGAGGAAGGTTTGGATGGTGTTGACCGATCACAAGCCCGACGAGTCCGAGTTTGGCGCCAAGAAGAAGTTTTGGAAGCTCGGTTCGAGCGCGGGCGATCGTTCGAGTGTGTCGAGCATCAATGGCGCCTCCAAGCACGCTGCGGGCGTTGCGGGCGTTGCGGGCGTGGCGGGCAGTGAGGCGAAGGAGCTTCCTCCACCGCCGGGCGGAAACGGCGCGCCTGGAGTGGCGAGCTTTTTCGAGTCGAAGAAGGAGAAGAAACCGTTTGCGACGCTGGTGTATGCGCAGCATGCGTTTGCCGTGTATCCTTCCCGGCCCGAACTCGTGGAAGGATCGAGTCTGTTCAAGATCGAAGGCGTGTTTCCGTCGAGTTCGGTGCTGTCCGCTACGCATCGCGTGCGCAGTACGGGGTGGGTGATGCTGATGCCCGAGCTGGAAATGGCGGGCAGCAAGGGCGCCAATGCAGAAATGATCAAGTGGTTGATTGGGTTTATGGATTCGTTCAAGCTGTATGGTAGACCACACACGTTTGTTTGGGAGGCGCGCGATCCAGTGTCTCCCTTCTTTGCATATCCGATTGGACCTTTCAAGCATCGTCTGTTTCTGGACAGGGAGTTGGCAGAATTCCTCGAGATCGCGAGCGAGGACCATCTTACTACGAGGAGCTCTTTGCATGGCATCATGGCGGCGAGGATGCGCGGGGAACGCACAAACATCTTACAGCCGCTTCCGCCGCCTTCTCAGAACACGCCTGCGCCTGCGCAAGTCGAGGTCGACTTGGATTCGAACCAACCCGTCGCCGATCCAGCCCGCACTCAGACGCAGCCGAGCCGCATGCACAAGCGGTCCAACCACTCGCACAGCGGCGAATTCGGCGAGCAGGTGGTGCGTCCAGCTTCGCGCGACGGCTTGCGCCCACCGAGGGAACCGCGCCACCTGCGCGAAGTGCATGCTGCCCAGTCCATCCCTGCAGATGCGATGGTCTCGGTGCCGCCCAACAATGCAGTCGTTGCTGCAACCCATGCTGCAACCCATGCTGCACAGACCCCTATCGTCACACCCCCGCTCGACTCGAACAACGTGTGCACTGGCCCCATCGTCGATGCGCCATCTGCTTCGTCATCGCAACCACTCGAGTCTGCAAATCCAACGCATGCAGTTGAATCTTCGCTCGCGTACTTGAACGCTTCCACCACTCCTTCCGCAATGTCTGCTTCGCAGGTCGAGACTGTTGCGTCTCGCTCGGCTGCTCCTGTGTTCGGACCATCTGGTCGAGTTGCGGAACACGAACACGAACAGGGGGCAGTGTCGACCACTCGCGATTCGGACATGCCAACCAACTACGACGAAAGCGCACTGTTCTACATGGCGTCCATCTCCGACCAACTCCCCGCCACCCCTTCCCACCCCCAAGCTTGCGTAATGTCCGCATCGAACCGCAACGCCGGGTCGAACGAAAATTCGCAAGTGTCTCGACCGCACAGCGTCGCTCCAGCTTCCGCCACTACGTCTGCAATCCCGTCCGAAAGTACGCATACTACCCGACTTTCCTCGGATCCAACCGCATCAGCACGAGGTGGAGTTGGGGTGGCGGTGGGTGAGGTGGAGGATGTAAAGCCCGAATCGGCGTTGAGGATGCAGGATACGATTAATGACGATGCTTTGGCGGCGTATTCGTTTTTGGAGCAGCCGCCTTCTCCCGTACTTCGGACCAAGCAGGTTCAGGACGAGGCGAAGGAACGCAGTGCTGTTTCGCCGGTTGCTTCGGTGGGTGCGCAATCATCGTCGATGAATGTGACGCAATCATCGTCGTTGGATAGCACGTTTGGCGTGCACTCTTCCACCGTGCAATACCCATCCACATTTGGACAGAACAAACGCGCGGCCGAACGCAAATCCGCAGCACAGTTGCAGGCGCAGGCACACCAGGACGCACTTTCGCGTCCGGGTAGAGCTGCGGGAAACAAGCCCAAGGGTATGCGTCGTGCTGGTTGGGTCGACGATAGCGAGGAAGAAGACGACGACGACGACGACGACGACGAAGAGGAGGAGGAGGAGGAGAGTCGGCAAGGAGTGGGGTCGACGAATCGAGCCGATGTTGGGGTTCGGTCAAGCGCGAGTTCGAACCGCGGTGGTGGTGCACCAACGGGCACGGAATCGCCTGTGAACCTTGCCGACTCAGTCGGTAGTCTTGGTCGAGCGCACGATCCCACCGTGCAGAGTTATGCGGGTGCTGGGCCACGATCCACCTCCGCATACGGCGCGAGCGTCATGGGTGGTTCGCGATCCGAATCCCCCGCGCGTCAAGGCGTGCAAACCCAGGCTACCCAAGCTGTGCAAGCTGCGCAGGCTCCACAGGGTTCGATGGCGTACCAACGCCAGTCGATGTTCAGCACGCATCTGGCGGCGATGCACGGCGACGATGCTCGATCGGTGTCGAACCAGGGTGCGAATGTGCGCGATCGGCAGACGTTTTTGCAGTTGAATCCGGACGAGCAGCCGGGCGCGATGACGACGGTGTTCACGCCGCATGGGTTGGTGCAGGCGGGCGCGCAGGATAAGGCGGAGCGCTCGGCCAAGGCTCAGGAGGCGGAGGCGAGGGCGATGGGGAGTCATTTGGTGAATGTGCCCAACAAGCCGCCGCCGCCGCAGGCGGGGTTGTTGGGCGCGATTACGGCTCACGAGAGGGATAGGAAGGGTGCAGGTGGTTACGGTGCTACACTGACCGAGAGGGAGAGGGAACGTGTGGCGGCGGAGAGGAGACAGAGGGAGGAAGACGCACTGCGATCGCAGCAACACCAGATGCAGCAACACCAGCAGATGCAGCAGATGGCGTACTTGAATCCGATGTTGTACCAGCAGATGATGATGTCCAACATGATGGGTGGCATGCCGGGCATGGGCATGGGCATGATGGGCATGCCCACAATGCCCACCATGCCCACCATGCCCACCATGCCCAACATGCCGGGCATGGGCTTTGGTGGATCGCAGGTGGGCGCGTTCGATCCGATGATGGCTCAGCAGCAGGCGATGCAGGCTGCGCAGATGGCGTACATGAATGCGTTGTCGCAGGCGCATCATGAGGGTTCGGTGATGGGTCATGGCTCGGCGATGGGCCATGGCTCGCCGAGTATCGCTCCGGCTAGTGCGCTGGGAATGCCCATGGGTGGAATGCCGTTCATGGCCAACGCGTCCATGTCCATGGTTGGCGCTCCGTATCACGGATTCATGTCGCCATCCACCATGGGTGCAGGCGCAGCAAACCAGTCTGAATTCGCCAACCGTGCCGCCTCACCATCGCAACTCACCACCAAGCCAACCAGCGCCAACAACCAAACCTAACCACTAGCTATCTGCGCCGCGCCACACGAATGATTATGTGTTGTCTCTTGTTGTTTATCACCAAAGAAAGAAAAGAAAAAAAGAAAAAAAATACAACGCTTCTCATATGTATGCGCGTCGTGCATGTGTGTGTATAGTACAAATGAATCGTCGTTGGCAGGTATCAAGTATCAAATGCTGTTTGGAAGCATCTGCTTCCAACCGACAAACGCCGCAAACCCCTTGGCAAACCTGTGCTCCAAACTCACCACCGTCCACGCCGCATGCGACGCCAACCACGCGGTGAGAAACTCGTGCAAACATTCATGGCTCCTCATCTCGCATGTGACGAGAACCATGGTGCTACCCACGTGGGTCACCACATTCATGGTGGAGATCAACGCGGCGAACAACGCGGGGTTGTAGATGCAATCGCAACACACCACCAGATCCGGCGGCTTGGGCGCACCTGCATGGGACAGCTGCGCAAACAGCGAGGATGTGCGCAGTTGGGCGGTGTGTGGGGAGGCGGGGTTGTGCAAGTCGAACCAGTCCAACGCGGTGGGTTTGGCAGTGGGGGAGGTGGCGAGGTTTTTGGCCATGAGCGGCACGAGTTGGGGTTGGTCGGTGGCGAGCCAGGATTGGCAGGTTTGGGCGACCATGGCGGCGAGCGCGGCGGTGCCCGAGCCGAGTTCGAGCACGACGGCGCGTTGGAGGAGATCGCGGTTGAAGAGGGTGGCGTTGTGGAAGCGGAGCGCGAGTTCGACGGTGGAGCGCCATAGCACGCTGCCGGTGTCGCCCTTGGACGATCGAAGCGAGGTTACATGTTGGTGGATGGGGACGACGTGGCCAGAGAGGTTGCGATCGGTGAGCGCGTGCGTCCAGTGTGGGGGGTCGAGCGAGATGTAGAGCTTGTCCGAGGAGTGGTTGACGTAGCCGAGGCCTCCGTGGTGGTGCGGTTTGGAGTGGAGTGTGTAGAGGAGGAAGATTTCGTCGTCGACGTCGGTGATCAAGCGGCCGGGGGCGAGGTGGATGAGAGGGGTGGGTGGTGTGGGGAGTGGCTCTGCATCGTCGATGTCGATGTCGATGTCGATGTCGATGTCGGAGGCGTGATGCGACGTCATGTGGTGTGCTGCGTGTGCTGCGTGTGCTGCGAGTGGTGCGGGTGGTGCGGGTGCTGCGGTTGTGGCGGGAGAGGAGAACAAAAAACGCTTATCGATGCTGTCCAGACAATCGCACCTCGGCCACGCCGACGAGGCTCCCACGGTCTGGCGATCGACGGCTGGATCCGACGATCATGCTGACTACACACGCATGCACGCGCATCGGACACGCCGACGAGACGCGAGTTTGGAATCGAGCGATCGATCTGGCGACCGCACTCGGCACAGCGCCAGTCACATACACACGATTCGGATTCTGATTCGACGACGCGTGAGCTGCAGACTCACAATCACATCGATTGTGCTTTCCAGTTGCTGCTCCAGTTGCTGCTCCAGTGCGCCGTGTCCCAATGCAGCTTGCGAGACAGAGACACAACGAGAGAAAGCGCGTTGAATCATCCTGCATTGCGCCTCATCATCGCGCCTCATCATCGCGCCTCGGTCATCCTTTTGCACCTTGTCATCTTTCTTCCACCTCTCCTTCTTCCTTTCGCCAGTCACACCTCGCACCGCCATGGCGTCGCATCTGCGCAAGGTCTTTGGCTCCGGCCGCTCCAAACCCAACGCCTCCAAACCCCCGAACCAAGACGACCAGTCTAGCTCCACCCCCAACTCCACCCCCAACTCCACCCCGTCGTCTCCCGCAGCCACGCTTACCAAGCCTTCTTCCAGAGTGTTTGGAAGGTTTGATCGTAGCGCCTCTCCTTTGCCTGCTCTTTCTTCTTCTCTTCCATCCGCTAATCCTTCCAACATCTCCGCTGCTGCTGCGCCCGTTGCTGCTCCTCGCACCGCTTCAAACCCTGCCACTCCTCAGTCGTCGCAGCAGCTTCCTCCCCCTCCTCCGGAAATCAGCTCCATGGCTTCCCACATACTCCCTTCGTCAGTCGCTCCTGAAACCCTGGCTTCCTCCGCTAGCGACGTCGTCAACAGTGGTGCTAACACGCCTACCCCCGACAACCGCGAAGCATCCAACCGCGAAGCATCCAACCGCGAAGCATCCAAGCGCCCAATCGCTCCCACTACTATCGCCACCGCTAACATGCCCGAGTCTGCCAAACCCCTCACGATCAACATCCCCCCCATCAGACAAGACGCTTGCCAACCCGGCGCGGAACTGCCCAAGAAACAGCCCAAGTCGGATGCCAGACGTACCAACCGTGGTATCGTCAAACACATTGTGCCGGATAGCCAACATCTTACTCGGGTGGATATCTCGACCAAATCTTTGTTCGATTCGCGCAATACCGCAGATCGGTTCCGCGCGGATTACCATCCGGATAATGCGTCCAAGTATGCAAACCCGAACCATTATTCGGCACGTCCCCAAACGTATCATCGAAACTCGTTTAGTAGTGTGCCCTCGCACGCCGAATCTATCCCTGCCGCGTCGCGTCGTGCTTCGCATAGCGAACACGATGTGCATGCTCATGCTCATACTCATACTCATACTCATACTCATACTCATACTCATGGTCATGGTCATGGTCATGGTCATGCTCATGGTCATGGTCATGCTCATGCTCATGCGCATCCGAATTGGAGTTGTGCGGAGGATTTGCGTCTTGAGGAGGATTTTGACAAGAAACGGCATTGGAAGAGATGGGGTCCTTATCTCAGTGAACGGCAGTGGGGCACGGTTCGTGAAGATTATTCCGCCAATGGCGATGCATGGTCTCATTTCCCGCACGAATCCGCGCGCAGTCGTGCATATCGATGGGGTGAAGACGGTCTTGCCGGTGTGTGCGACAACCATTGTCGAATGGGTTTCAGTGTGGCGCTTTGGAACGGAAAAGACCGCATGCTCAAAGAACGACTATTTGGTGTCACCAACAATCAAGGCAACCACGGCGAAGACGTCAAGGAACTGTACTGGTATTTGGACAGTACACCCACGCATAGTTACATGAAGATGTTGTACAAGTATCCGCAGCAGGCGTATCCGTACGAACTGTTTGTGCGCGAGTCGCGCAACCGTAGTCGCGACGTTGGCGAGTTTGAAATCACCGATACCCACCTGTTTGACGACGACAGATACTGGGATGTATTTGTGGAATATGCCAAGGATGTCGACGACGAGAATGCGGTTTCGATTCGGATTAGTGCGTATAATCGTGCGTCCGAAGCGGCGGATTTGCATATTTTGGCTCAGCTGGTTTTCCGCAATTTCTGGTCGTGGCCCAAGCACCAACCGGTGAAGCCCAACATGAAACAGACGGGCGAGTATGTGATTCAGACACAACATCCGGATTTGGGTCGGTATCATCTTTACTGTTCCACCAGTCCGGCTCCGAGTGCTCCCCCAGCCAGACGTGCACATGCGCCTCAACCGATTTCGGACGACGAAGTGGTACCAGAGCTGTTGTTCACCGAAAACGAGACAAATTTCGAGCGTCTCTACAACGGCACCAACAAGAATGTTTACGCCAAGGATGCATTCCACGACCACATTGTGCCTGCGCATCGACCTGACAAAGATCGTCCCAAACCGATCCAAAACTCGCGTACCATCAAGAAGACCGTTGTTCGCCAGCAGAGACGACCCATCCCGCGCGATGGCGAAGCGGAGCAATCCAAGCCGAACCGTACTTCTGCCCAGATTGCGCCGCACGCCGCGGCTGCTGAGGAGCAGCTTGGTACGGTTGGACCTACTGGAGAGGACGAGTATGAGCTGATTGATATCGAGGAGGAAGTTGAGGAGGTGGAGACGTACTGGGAATATGCTGACGAGACCAAACCCCCTCGTGACTATGTCAACCCGAACAAGGAAGGAACCAAAGCGGCAGCCCACTACGTCTTCCGCCAAGTGCCGCCGTTTGGCGGATGTGCGGTGGTTCGACTGAAGCTCACACCCAAGACGCGTTTGGAGGATGGAGCGATTGACGACGACGAGCAGTTTGACACCACGGTGGAATCGCGACGCAGCGAGGCGGACGAGTTCTATGCGAAGCTGGTTAGTGGTCCGATGTCGGATGATATGAAGAATGTGATGCGACAGGCGTTGGCGGGGATGCTTTGGAATAAGCAGTTTTATATGTTTATTCAGCCCGAGTGGTTGAGGGGGGATGCGGGGCAGCCGGCACCGCCGGTGGAGAGGAGGAGGATTCGAAACCATGATTGGAGACATTTGCATATGGAGGATATTCTGTCCATGCCGGATAAGTGGGAGTATCCGTTTAGTGCGGTTTGGGATAGTGCTTTCCATTGTATTCCGCTGGCCATGGTGGATCCGGCGTTTGCAAAGAAGCAGTTGGATCTGTTTACGCGCGAATGGTACATGAAACCCGACGGCGCATTACCCGCATACGAATGGAACTTTTCGGACGTCAACCCTCCCGTCCACGCATGGGCCACATTCCGAGTGTTCAAGATCGAACGCAAAATGTTTGGACGCGAGGACCTCGACTTTCTGGAGCGTGTGTTCCAGAAGCTGCTCATCAACTTTACATGGTGGGTGAACCGCAAGGATTCGAGCGGCTCGAATGTATTTGAAGGCGGGTTTCTGGGACTGGACAATATTGGACCATTCAATCGGTCCGAACCATTGCCCACCGGTGGTACACTACGTCAAGCAGACGGAACCGCGTGGATGGCATTCTACGCGCTCAACATGCTCAACATGGCGCTCGAACTCGCGAAACACAACCCGACGTACGAAGACATTGCCTCGAAATTTTTCGAACACTTTATCTTCATCTCGGACGCCATGTCGTTCCACGACACCACGGACGACGAAAGCACGAGTCTGTGGTCCGACCAAGACGGTTTCTACTACGACGCGATCCAATGGGGCCCCGGAAACAGCCAAGTGATCCCTGTCAAAAGTCTAGTGGGTCTCATCCCGCTCTACGCCACACTCACGCTCGAACCCTCGGCGCTGAAGAGGTTCCCGAGCTTTGCCAAACGCATGCAATGGTTTCTGGACAATCGGCCCGAAATGGCGGATCGAAACATTGCCAACATGAAAGTGGGTGGACGCGGAGATCGACGTTTGCTGTCGATGGTGAGTCGCGAACGACTCGAGTTGATTCTGAAGCGGATGTTGGATGAGAATGAGTTTCTTTCGCCTCATGGCGTGCGATCGTTGAGTAAGGATCATCAGAAAAACGCGTTCCATGTCAACGTGGGCGGTGAGGATTTCGGGGTTGGATATTGGGCGGGCGATTCACACAGTGCGATGTTTGGCGGGAATTCGAACTGGAGGGGACCGATTTGGATTTGTGTCAACTTTTTGCTCATCGAGAGTCTGCAGCGTTTCTACCAATACTATGGCGATGGGTTCAAGGTGGAATGTCCTACGGGGAGTGGGGATTATATGCATTTGGCACATGTGGCGGAGGAGTTATCGCATCGGTTGTTGCGGATTTTCTTGCGCGATGAACAGGGGAGGAGGGCTAATAATGGTGGGATTCCGATGTTGGATTATGCGCCCGAGTTTAGGGATCTGGTGCACTTTTACGAGTTCTTCCATGGCGATACGGGAAAAGGGTTGGGCGCTTCGCATCAATGTGGTTGGACGGGGTTGATTGCATATACGATTTATTCGACGGGCGCGAGTTATGGGTTGGCGCAGACGCCCAGGACGCCAAAGTCGACTGCGGCGCATTACTTTGATGAACATCTCACCGAGGATGGCAGGTCGGAAGCGGGAAGCGTGCGGTTCTCGAGTGCATATTCAAGACCTCCTTCGCCGGATGAGCTTTGATAGCTTGCTCCACACAATCGCCCTTTCTTGTTGTGCTTGGCTTCTTTGTTTGGTTGTTTGGTTTGAGTGTGAATACCAAATGGAATCGCTATTTACGACACCTCTTGTGCTGTGAAATGCCATGTCTCGGATCGATCACCTCATACTCTTCCAGAATCTTACGCCGATCAGAAGCAAGAGGTTTGGTGCCCGCGTGCAGACGGTGGTGCCACCACCCGGTATCGTCATCGCTGGAGCCATACTCCCTCGCGTCTTGTTGTGCATGTTGTGAAGTTTGTGCGTTTTTCATCGATGGTTTGGTTTTGGTTTTAGCTTTAGTTTTGGTAGAGGGTTTGGTGGGGTTTCGAAGACGGGATTGGAACGAGAGTAGCGCATTATACGTATGCTCATGCGTGGCTGGAGAGGGTTGGGCAGCTAAGGGGGGATGTGTGGATTTCAACAAGTGGTAGCAACTTTTTGGATGGTGTAAACCCGCCTCCTGCTTGTGGTTTTCGACCACTTCTTCCGAACCGAAAGATAGAAGCGAGGTATTGGTGGTGGTGTTGTTGTTGTTGTTGTTGTTGTTTTTGGGTTTCTTCTTTGGTTTGGGGCGAGGTTGTGGTTGGTTGGATTGAGGCGGGGGGGACATGGGGAGGGGGGGTGAGGAGGGTTGTTGGATGAGGTGGTTGGTGGAGCACATGGTGAGCATGGTGGTGGAGAGCGATGTGAAGGAGGAGGGCGCGGATGAAATTGGTAGTGCTAACAGGCGGAATTAAAATGGGGGTTTTTGTTGTTTTCGAAATGAAATGACTACAAGATAGTGTGCGCGCAAGTAGCGTCGACATGCGACGTTAATCGGGTTAGGACTCAACGCAACTTGAACTAACTATGGTAAAAATTGAGTGGCATTGCGAGCAGTGGCGGACTGAGTTGCATGAATGAAAGAAAGAGAATTATTGGACATGAAAGCAGAACAAGAACCAACTCGAACTCGAACAACACGATATATACATATACATACTGCCAGATCAAGTGTTTTTTTTCGGCTTGTTCGACAGTGTAAGCGGTTGTTCGATCGTATACCCATCAAACTCATATTCGAAACCTAGCTGGGCCAACCGACGTTTGCGTTTGTTTTGTCGGTTCAACACTCGATCGTATGAAATCTGTTGTTGTTCCGCCGACTTTGGTGTAGTTCTGATGACGCGTTCGATTCGGTCTCCGGGGACTTTGTGGAATTTGCGGTTTGCACCTAGCCAGAGGTGTGGATGAAGCTGTTCTGATGGCATGAGTTTGACCTGTAGCAGCTTGCCATCGATGAGGTAGTTGTGCATGGTTTGTTCCACAATGTTGGCTACGTTTTGGTTGGCGAATTCGACAAACGCGTAGTGTTTTGATGCGGCGGTTTTTTTGTTGCGCGAAACACGCAGACGCGTGACGGTGCCGAATTGGGAGAGGTAGGATTGGAGCTGTTTTTCGTATAGCCCTTTGGGGAGACGACCGATGTAGAGAACCGCTGGGGTAGTAGTAGTAGTAGTAGCAGTGGCTGTGGACGATGAGGAGGAGGAGGATTTGGATTCGTGTAGTTTGGCAAGCCGAGCGCGGACGATGGCATCGTCTTTCGAGTTGGGTAGTTTGAACGATGTGAGGGGTGAATGCGTGTGGGTGGAGGTGAGACGGTCGTCTTCGTCGTCTTCATCCGAAGAGTTTGCGTCTGCATCATCGTCGTCGTCGTCGTCGTAGTCGTCGTTGTCGTTGTGTTGCTGTTCCGACTCGACCATGGGTGGAATTGGAGTGGTTTTGGTGCGTGGTTTCTCAGCCGTAGGGCGGGCGGGGGTTTTGTTCGAGACCATGTTGGTGCGATAGTCGTTGTCGGGAAGGTAGATACGAGCGACGCCAACTGCGCGCATGTGTGTGTGTGGTGGCATTCGTGGCCAAACTCAAAAATTCAAAATCCAAAAATTCAAAATCCAAAAATTCAAAAATCCAAAATTCACAATTCATATCGCACGAAAAAAGAATTGCGAGTTCGCATGTTAGATGTTCGGAGGACGCGCATCGAAGTCGCTGGAAACATTCGCAGTCACGATTCATGGCGCGTGCACACTTTCCACTTTGCCACCCACCACTCGCCTCCCCTTCTTCTTCTCCTCCTCCTCCTCCTCCTCTTCCTCCTCCTCCTCCTCTTCTCCCAACACAATCCCGCATCCACATCAGCACAACCATGTCCACCGTCGTTCCAGAAATCCTTTGGGCCCAACGCTCCTCCGCCGACGATCCCGAAAAAGTACGTCCCCCACCTTATCCGCCGTCATTCCCCCACTCACCATACTAACCTAACTCCCCCTCGCTTCTTTTTTTTTTTTTTCTCAGAACGTGGTGATGCTCACCATCAACGTGCCCAACCTCCCCGCACCCCCCGCCACCAAGTTCGACCTCACCCCTACCGGTTTCCGCTTCCACGCCACCACGGGCGATGCGTCTAGCAACATTCCTGATAAGCACTATGCGTTTGCGCTCGAGTGGTTTGACGAAATCGACGTGGACGCGTCCAAGATGCATCTCACCTCCAAGTGTTTGTATGCGGTGTTGAGGAAGAAGGTCACCACCCACGAGTTTTGGCCCAGGTTGACCAAGCACAAGGTGCGGTTGCATAATGTGAAGACGGATTTCGAGAGGTGGGTGGATGAGGATGAGCAGGAGGATGTGGACGAGGATTTGACCGGCGGGATCGGCGGGATGGGCGGGATGGATCCCGCCATGATGGGTGCCGGGGGGGCTGGGGGGTTGGATCTTCAGGCGATGATGGCGCAGATGGGTGGGGGGATGGGCGGGATGCCTGACTTTGGTGCTGAGGATGATGATGACGACGACGACGACGACAATGTTGACGATGCTCCTGCCGCAGAGGAAGCCAAGTAAAACCCCCCTTGTCTTTACCAATGTAATACACACACACACACACACACACACCACACATGCATCCCACTCGCAACCAAACCATACCGATACGATTCCGTGACCACACACAATCGCAACTCGCGCAGGTGGCTCGAACCGACGCGTGCGCTCAAGCAACAATGGTGAGCTCCTTGGTGCGATTCGCAGCATAAGCGTCTTTCCACGTCTCCCATATGCTATTCCGTATCCATCACACTTGGTTGTCAGCAAAACACGTTGGACGTAGCTGCGGTGTGCCAAGGTAGCGTGGCACTTACTTCATGAGTTCGTCAATGTATCTGTTCTGCACCTCCTCGATCTCTTCCTGGGACGGGTTTGGATTCTGTTTTACATGGATTGGTTTGCCCACTTCCAACCCCAACCGCGAATTGTCAGTGAGTACATGCAAACCCATTGTGGTTAAGCGTGTGTATCAACTTACCAACGCTGACGATGGGATGTCGATACGGCATAAGACCAATACTATAATTGAACAAACCTCTGCCATGAAACAAGGGCAAAGTGAACCCAAACACCGCCTGGAACTTCTTCTGCAACGCAAAGATCCTCGTCCCCTCCTGATTGGACAACTGTTCATAAACATCGTTCTCTCCAAACGAAAACACAGGCACCAAATCCGCACCATTCCTAATCGCCATCTTGATAAACCCCAACCTCCTCCTCAACGTCAAATCCGCAGTGCCCGGATGAGCTGCCAAACTCTCGCTCGCGCCCCCCACCACGATCGCAATCGCACTCCCACTCCCCTTGCGCAGGATTGCCTCGCAGCTCCGTTTCGACACGCTGCAGATGCCCATGGCCATGAGCCAGTCGCGGAACAGTGGGATGCTGAAGTTGGTGGCGAGTGTGAGTAGGTGCGCGGTGATGCCGGGGAAGCTCGTGCCGAATTCGGTGGCGTCTGTGGCGAGGTTGGCTACCGCGGCGACGCCGAGGATGCCGTGAGGGTGGTAGCCAAAGATGTATGGACGGTCCGGGGGGAGGTTGGTGGTTTTGATCATCGAGATGGGGAAGTATTCGGCAAAGTAGCGGAATACCGCCAGTTTTCGCACCCACGACAAGCGCCGTCCGCCGTTCTCCGGAGCATCGTCGATGAAAAAGATCCACACAAGATACGGCACCAAAACAGGCCATGCCAACGGCACAGAAAGCAACACAAAGAACAAACTCAAACAGATGGGCAACAGCAATGCCCAAAACAAAACACCAAGTGTCTGCAAACGTCGACTGCGCGGAATCGAAAGCGGAGCAAACCTATGCCACCACCACCACCATCGCGAATGCAAACCAAACACAGACCGTGTCAGACGAATGAACCGCAACCAATTGTTGGGTCGACAGATGAGATGCACGAGCGGCTTACCGAATCACGTTGTCCTTGTTGGTGGGATCGTTCGGTTGTTTGGCTGAGCATGCACACGTGGTTTCATCTGTGGATCGAGTCGATTCGAGTGGGTTGTCGTCAGCATCGTGTGGCTGAGCCCTTTCGCCCGCGGTCTGGGATGCAGGATGGCGGGGCCCCATGGTGTGTGGTTGTCGAGCAACGCTCCAAAAACGCATCCAGACGGACGCGCGGGGGGATTGTTGCAGCTCGTGCGGACGCTTTGCAAGACCGACGGGATGCGCGTGTGGCACGAGGTGGTTTCGGCGGACTTGGCTTCGTGAGAGGGCAGGAGGGAGCGTGGTGGTGATGGCAGCCGAGGCTGGACAGCCGGACGGGGTTTGGCAGAGCGAGGCGGTGCGAGCTGGGCTGACGGCGAGAGAGAGAGAGAGAGAGAGAGAGAGAGAGAGAGAAGGAGTGAGTGAGGGTGTTGTGTGAGGGTGTTGTGTGAGGGTGTGTGGCAGCAGAGTGTGTTGGGTGGCTCGTGCACGTGCTTGGCTGTTTCACACGCGATCTGTATGTCTCCGATCGGGCGGATTTCCAACCCCGATCGCGGCCGATGGTGCGTGTGCTATCCGACTTCCGAGGATTGGCCGTTTTTGCCACCGGGCGTTGGATTTGGTGGCGGTGCTGCTGCTGCGCATCGTTCGCCGCTTGCCACCACCATCATGCCGCCGCCACCACCAGCTGCCATGGCTTCAAACCCATCCGACGAGCTCTACCAGCTCGAACTCCTCTCGCTCACCTCCAAAATCGCTTCCGAACTCCTCAACCACACCGGCATCAACGACCGCGTGCTCGCCGAGTTCATCCTCTCCCTCCACGACTCGGCTTCGTCGCTCGCCGACTTCAAGGCAAATCTCTCCGCGGTGGGCGCAGAATTCCCCGACAGCTTCGTGTCCAATCTCGACCGTCTGATCCTCAGACTCCATCCAAAGCACAAGACCGCTCCGGCCGCATCAGCATCAGCATCAGCATCCACATCAGCATCAGCATCCACATCCACATGTGCAGATGCCAAACCTGGGTCGAGTTCGGCCAGCGATAAGCGGAAACACAGCGAGGCTGTCGAGAGGCAGGAGAGGGAGAGAAAGGCGCGGTTGTTTCCCGGGTTGGCGATCAAGGATCACGAATGGAGCGATGAGCGGGGGAAGAGTACGAATGCGGTGGATGAGTTTATGAGGGAATTCGATCACATTGTCGCTGCAAAGTCAACCCCGCGTGCAAACCATACAGACGATGCACACTCGTCTTCGCGCACAGCACGCGATGACCGACCGCAACTGTACAAGATCTACGACGGCAAGGTGAGCAACATGCGCGATTTCGGCGCATTCATCTGCCTCGACGGCCTTCGCGATCGTTTGGAAGGCATGGTGCATATTGGATCCATTGCGGCTGGAATGCGTCTCAACCATCCTTCGGACCTGTTGTCACGCGGTCAAAAAGTCAAGGTGAAAGTCATGTCAATCGCCGGTTCCCGCATCGGCCTCTCGATGAAAGACGTCGACCAAACCACCGGCAAAGACCTCTCCCCGCACTTCCGCCTCAAATCCGACGTCGAACTCGCACACGAACGCGAACGTCTTGCTGCACGTTCTGCCAGTGGAGCCAACACCGTCGCTCTTGGTGGTTCTATCCCCGCCAATTCGCATGGTGCCGGTAGTGGGATTGCGATTAAGCAGGATGGATGTGGGAGGAGCATGAAACGACTTACGAGTCCAGAACGGTGGGAGTTGCGACAGCTTATTGCGAGTGGTGTTGCTAAACCCAGCGACTATCCCGAACTCTTCGACGAAGACCTCCCTACCCCCAACACAAACATCGACAACGACAACGACAACAACCACGATGAAGAACTCGACATCGAAGTGAACGAAAAAGAACCGCCCTTCCTCAAAGGCCAAACCACCACCTCGCTCGAAATGTCCCCCCTCAAAATCATCAAAGCGCCCGACGGAACCCTCAACCGCGCCGCCATCGCCGCCACCACCCTCGCCAAAGAACGTCGCGAACTTCGCAAACAACAAGCCGAAGAACAAGCAGACACCGACACGACAGATATGACTTCCGCCTGGCTCGATCCCATGGCACCCCACGCCGATCGCATGTTCGCCCAGGACCGAAGGGGCAACATCCTGGGTCAGAAGGCACAGGATCAACCGGCGTGGAGGAAGGAGACGTTTAATAGGGCGACTACGTTTGGTAGGGTTACGAGTCTGTCGATGCAGGAGCAGAGACAGAGTTTGCCCATCTTTCGGTTGCGCGCGGAGTTGGTGCGGGCGATTCGCGAGAATCAGGTGTTGATTGTGGTTGGTGATACGGGGTCGGGGAAGACGACGCAGATGACGCAGTATTTGGCGGAGGAGGGGTTTGCGGAGCGTGGCAAGATCGGGTGTACTCAGCCGAGGAGGGTGGCCGCGGTGAGTGTGGCGAAGCGTGTGGCCGAGGAGGTGGGGTGTAGGGTGGGACAGGAGGTGGGGTATACTATTCGGTTTGAGGATTGTACGAGTGTCGAGACCAAGATCAAGTATATGACGGATGGCATGTTGCAGAGGGAGTGTTTGGTGGATCCGGATGTGTCGAATTATTCGGTGATTATGTTGGACGAGGCGCATGAGAGGACGATTGCTACGGATGTGTTGTTTGGTTTGCTCAAGAAGGCGTTGAAGCGTAGGCGCGATTTGAAGCTGATTGTGACGTCGGCGACGTTGGATGCGGAGAAGTTTTCGACGTACTTTTTCGGGTGTCCGATCTTCACCATCCCCGGCCGAACATATCCCGTGGAGATCCTATACACCAAGGAGCCCGAACCGGACTACCTCGATGCGGCGCTCATCACAGTGATGCAGATCCACCTCTCGGAACCCACGGGCGACATCCTCGTCTTCCTCACCGGCCAAGAAGAAATCGACACGAGCTGCGAAATCCTATTCGAACGCATGAAGGCGTTGGGACCGAGTGTTCCGGAGCTGATCATCCTGCCGGTGTATTCAGCCTTGCCGTCCGAGATGCAGACCAAGATCTTTGAGCCGACGCCGGCGGGCGCGAGAAAGGTGATCCTGGCGACCAACATTGCCGAGACGAGTATCACGATCGATGGGATCTACTATGTGGTGGATCCGGGGTTTGTGAAGCAAAATGCGTACGATCCGCGGTTGGGTATGGATTCGTTGGTGGTGACGCCCATCTCGCAGGCTCAAGCGAGACAGCGTGCAGGTCGCGCGGGTCGAACTGGACCAGGAAAATGCTATCGCCTCTACACAGAGGCGGCGTACAGGAACGAAATGTTACCGAATTCGATCCCGGATATCCAACGTCAAAACCTCGCTTCCACCATCCTGGCGCTCAAGGCGATGGGCATCAACGACCTGGTCAACTTTGACTTTATGGACCCCCCCCCCGCCCAAACCCTGCTAACCGCACTCGAATCGCTGTACGCACTATCGGCGCTCGACGACGAAGGCCTACTGACGCGACTCGGACGAAAGATGGCCGACTTCCCGATGGAACCAATGATGTCGAAAATGCTGATTGCGTCGGTGGATCTGGGATGTTCGGAAGAGATGCTCTCCATCGTGGCGATGCTCTCTGTCCAAAACGTATTCTACCGACCCAAAGACAAACAAACGCAAGCCGACGCGAAAAAAGCCAAATTCTTCCAACCCGAAGGCGACCACCTCACGCTACTCACCGTATACAACGCCTGGGCGACGAGCAAGTTCAGCATGCCATGGTGCATGGACAACTTTGTGCAAGGACGCTCGCTCCGTCGCGCGCAAGATGTTCGCAAACAACTCGTCGGAATCATGGATCGATACAGCCACGACATTGTGTCGTGTGGGAAGAACTACAACCGCGTTCGGAAAGCGATTTGTTCGGGCTACTTTCGAAATGCGGCGAAAAAGGATCCTCAAGAAGGATACAAGTCTCTGGCCGAATCGGCGGGGACGGTGTACATCCATCCGAGTTCGGCGTTGTTTAACAGGGCGCCCGAGTATTGTGTTTATCACGAGGTGGTGTTGACGACGAGGGAGTATATGAGGGAGGTGACGGCGGTTGAACCGAGGTGGTTGGTGGAGGTGGCGCCGAGGTTTTTCAGACAGGCGGATGCGTTGAATATTAGTAAGAGGAAGAGGCAGGAGAAGGTGGCGCCGTTGTTTGATCGGTTTGCCAAGCACCAGGACGAATGGAGGCTCAGCAAGGTGAAACGAGTTGGTAAGAGTTCTCAAACGTTTGGCTAAGCGCGTATCACTTGGGGGAGAAGAAAACAAGGCAAAGCAAAGCAAAGCAAAGCAAAGCAAAGCAAAGCAAAGCAAAGCAAAGCAAAGCAAAGCAAAGCAAAGAAAAACATGTTGGATTCGATTCATTCGCCATGGTTTATGATGGTTTGTCTGGAGTGTGGGAGTGTGGGAGTGTGGGAGTGTGGGGGGATTTACAACCTTGCCCGAAGATTCTGAGACTCAGCCACGGACGCAGCATTGAACCTATTGCTATCTGCGGAAACCACCTGTTTGCCACCCAGCTTATGCTGATGAAGACGCGCCTGATGGCTGAAAGTGAACCTGGTCAAGTCGAGGTTGCGCACATTGGGCATCAAACCCGAAACGGTAGCAAACACATCGCCGATGATGGGGAGGAACTTGTACGCATGGCCACTATCGCCGGAAACCACCCAAACCCTGTCACCGCCGGGGATGGAGGAGCGCGGATGGTTGTTGACGGTATCGATGATCCAGTTTTCGTCGAGCGTGTCCGAGTACCAGCAGACGCGCGTGGTGACGATGCGGGATTTGTGGGCGAGGGTGGGGAAGATGCGGGAGAGTTCGTGGAGCATTTCATCGAGACGGTTGGGGGGGATGTGGGGTTGGGCGACGGTTTCGTCAGAGGGGTTGTTGAAGGTGGGGTAGGTGCCGGTGGGGTGGAGGGGGGGTTTGGGGTGGAGATAGCCGTTGGAGTGGTAGGCGATTTTCATGTGGTGTTCGTTGAGGGACGGGTTGAAGACGGGTTCGAATTGGTAGAAGCCGGAGGAGAAGTTGATGATGACGGGGATGTTGGCAAGGCATTTGGCTTCGGACGGGGTGAGGCGGAGGATGGCGACACATTGGGCGGAGGGTCGTGTCATCCATTTCGGACCGTTCTCCTCCTCGGTGGTGGTGGTGGGGGAGAGCAAGGTGAGAAGGTCGGAAGTCCAAGCACCCGCAGCAAGGATGATGTGTTTAGCCTTAAACACGCGACCGTCCTCGGTGCCCAACCCATCCACCATGTTCTGCGAATCGTAGCTGAACCGGGTGACGACCGCACCAGGATGCACCTTTACGCCCAAACGAATCGCATGCGACAGCAACGCTCTACAAGCGTTATTCGCCTCAGCCCACCCCCCCCTCGGATTGAAATACCCGGTCTGCGTACTCCCCATCCCCTTCAATCCATCGCCCAACGGCACGTGTTTCACGCCGCCAAAGATGCGACCAACCTGGGCGTCGTTCTCCAACCGATACGCGGTCTGCTTCAACACGTGCCCGGACGCCGCCACCTCGAGATGCTGATCGCGCGGAAGCCTCGCATGGTCGATGCCATGCTGCACGTACTCGTCTGCACTTGCGCTGCCCTTGGGGCCGAAGATGGTGCCGGTCTCGCTCGAACGGAAGAGCACGCCCACTTCGTGGTAGTAGCGCGACAGGATGGGACTCGATCGCCAGCGGGAGATGGCTTCCTTTGCGAGGGTGCAGTAGTTGGCATCGGTGTAGTCGGCACGAACGATTTTGTTGAGGTCGTGCGAGGCGCCGTCGGGGGCGACGAAACCGTCGGCGGATCGGTCGAGGATGGAGACGCTGAAGCCGAGAGAGGCGAGGGTGGTGGCGATGGAGGTGCCGTTGACACCGGCGCCGACGATGAGGTAGTCCACTTGGGGAGAGGACATGGTGAGTGTGGTGTGGTGGCGTGGTGGCGTGGTGGCGTGGTGGGGTGGTGGTTGAGGAGGGGAAAGAGGAGGGGAAAGAGGAGGGGAAAGAGGAGGAGGATGCGAGTAGTACAAGTAGTTAATTCATTTAGCCTCGTGCTTGGGTGGTACAAGTCGAATAGCGCCGACATCTGGGCGATAAGAATCATGATTCCAGCTCAACACCGTTGAATTCACCGACGCTTCACCGAAACCACACTGCACACACAACCACATCCACAACGCAGCCAATCACTAATGGTGGGATTGCAACCACATCCAACTACATGACAGTGCACTCGCTCTCCGCATCCTTCCTCGTCGGTCTCGCGCCCTTCTTGCCGCTCGCACCCTTGAGCTTCTTGAGCTCGGTCAGTCTCTGCATCGCCCTCTTGTTGCCCTGCGCTGCCGCCCTCATGTACCACCGTTTGGCCTCGTCCAGATTCGCATTCACGCCGATGCCGACTTCGCTGTAGTATCCCACCGCATACTCCGCCTTGGGGATGCCCTTGGTCGCCGCGCGTCGTGCCCACAGATAAGCCTCGCTGTCGGATTGTTTCAGCACGCCTTCTGAGCCGGTGAGGTACCAGCCGGAGAGCGCGAGTTCGGACTCGCCATCGCCCTTCTGTGCGGCTTTGGTGTACCATGCGATCGAACGACGTGGATCCACCGCACACGTCAGGTTGCCGTACTCGTATGCCGAGCCCAGCTTGAACTGCGACGGCGAGTAGCCGAGTTGGGCGGCTTGCGTGAACAGTTGGCGTGCGTATGCTTCGTCGTGCAGGACGACGCCGCTGGTGGGTTTTTCGTGCAGCAGGCCCAGTTCGTGCAGTGCGTGTGGGTTGTCTTCGTCGGCCTGGGCAGCCGCACGTTTGAGCCACACGATGGCTTCGCGTACGTTGCGTGGTTGGCCGAGCATGCCGTTGAGTAGCACCATGCCCAGTTTGTACATTCCCGCCGTGTCGCCGAGCGCAGATGCTTTGCGGTAGAACAGCACCGCGCGGTGGTGGTCTCTGCGTGTGCCCGCACCCACCTCGTTGCACACTGCGGTGCGGTATGTCGCCGCGGGATGGTTCTGCTTGGATGCCTGTACGTACAGGTTGTATGCCTTTTCGTGGTCCACCTGCAGCCCCAAACTTCCGTTGCCGAAACAGTTGGCGAGGAAGAACTGCGACTCGGCATACGGCGGCTTGCCCAGCCCCATGCCCGTCGTCGCCAGCCGCTTGATGAGCTTGAGCGACTCGGACAGCAGCGTGTCTCTGTACTTGCGCTGCTGCTTCGGCCCGTCGGCGGGATCGTGCACCTTTTTCGCCGCTTCGATCAGATACTTGGCGTAGGCGAACTGTGCCTCCGCGTCCGGATCGCCTTTCATGCGCTGTCGATACTCGGCCACAAACGACTTGTTGAATGGAAGCGTCTGCTGTGGAGCCGAGTCCTTGGACTTGCGGTGTGGGTTCGACGACGCCATGCCGCCGAGCGAGCCCGAGTTGGCGGACATCATCGACATCTGCGTGCCCTGTCGCGACAGCATGGTGGGACGTGCACCGCCGCCCGCACCCATCATGCCCATCATCGCCGGCACACCACCCGCATACGGGTCAGCGCCGGGAGGAAAGCCAGGCGCGGCGCCCTCGGGGAAGCCAAGATAGCCGGATGCGGCAGCAAAGTACGGGTTTGATTCGTACGCCGACGCGCCGCCGGCTGGTGCAAACGGGTAACCGGCAGAGGCATGGTGGAGCGCCTGGGGCTGGAAAGCAGGATACGGCGCAGCGCCTGGATGCTCGCCCGGAGCCGAATGCTGTCGAACGCCACCGCTGCCGCCACCGTGCTGGCTGGAATGGTCGTTCTGGGACGACGCAGTGGCGGACGCAGTGGCGTGCGGATCGAGATCGGCGGCAGCCTGGTCCACATGATCTGCAATAGCAGCCAACGAGTTTTCGGGCTGGACCTCGGACGCGGACTGGTGGATCTGCTGGTTGGCATACATGGCATTGGCCGGGACGGAAGCGACGGTTGCGACGCGCTTGGTGGAAGACGCATCGGATGGAATGGGAGTGGGAGCATGGTAAGCGGGAGTGTTGGAACGCTGTGGACCGAGCCTGGGCGTGCCGTAGAGGTTCATGTTGGCGAACGAGTCGCCGAGATCGTCTGCGAGGGGTGGAGCAGTGACGGAGGGATCTGAGGCGGGCGGGCCTAGTGCAGGCATGGAGATGTTGGACTGCGAGTACATGTCTGACGAGATGGCAGGCGCTGCGCTAAGATACGCAGCAGCTGGGGCGGGATTCAATGCGGTGGAGTGCGCATGCTCCGGATAATTGCTGCTGGCGTGTCGATGAGTGCGGTAAGCGCCAGTAGGCGGGGAAGGATGATGATGGTGCTGGTGGTACTGGTGGTATTGTGGATACTGGGATAGGTGGGGCTGCTGCTGTTGTTGTTGTTGAGGAGGAGGAGGAGGAGGAGGAGTGGTAGCCGACGAGTAGTACGACTGAGAACCCGAAGAACCGACGCTTCCACCGCCACGCGAGAGAGGCTGGTGGGAGCTGGAAGCCGAGCACGAGCTTGTACCGGGAGCGTTGGAAGAGGCGGAAGGGTAATACTGGTGGTGGTGGTGGTGTTGCTGTTGGTGTTGGTGTTGCTGTTGCTGTTGAGGGTGAGGGTGAGGGTGAGGGTGAGGGCGATAGAGTGGCTGGTGGTAGTGGTGGTGGTACTGTGGAGGGTTGGAGTCGAGGTAGTCATAGTTGGTGGCATAAGCCGCCTCGAGCGACTCGTGGGGCTCGGCAGTGGGAGCGGTCATGGCGTGGGTTGGAGAGGGGGGGATGTGAAACGCGTGCAGGCAGCTTGCGTGGGGGTGCCTGATAGGGGCAAGCGCTTGCGCTTGGGTTGTAGCTGCACACGAGTGTTTTTGAGGCTAGCGAGGTGGGATTCAAGGCGTGCTAGCTGAACTGGTGCCTAGAGCACAGACTTGCACATTTCGTATGGCGCGAGTCGGCGTAGAACAGCGTACTCGCTACTGTACCACCGAGGTTGCGTGAATGCTGTCTCAAGCCGAAACGTCTAGCGACAGCCCGGACTCGCGAGGAACGCTGGAATGATGGGAAGAGGGACGGGCAGAACGGATGCTGGACGAGAAGGCAGAGCGTGGTGATGGGGATGTGCGATGTGCGATGTGCGATGTCGAGGAGAGCAAGCATGGCATGGGGTCGCATGGGGTCGCATGGCATGGCATGGCATTCCATTCACGATTGGTTGCGCCTCACGCGCACACACCACTTTCGCCATGGTTTGGATGTTGGCTGTCCTCCGATCTCACACCTGCAAACAACTCGCACCCGCACCCGCACCCGAGCGCATGGTGGCATGGTGGGCATGGTGGGCACGAGGGCACGAGGACACGAGGCGGTGTAGCGGAGATTGCAGTTCCCATGGCCCGTCCGTGTATCGCGCAGCTGGCAGCGGGCAGGAGGCAGGAGGCAGTTGGCCACCCATCCCATCCCTACCACACACAGCTGTGCGCTCTACCCCCACCATCTCGACCGCATCCATCCATCCATCCATCCATCCATCCATCCATCCACACCTGTTTCGAAGCCACACACGCACACAATCCAAACACAAGCATGGGTCTCTTGGACAAGCTCGCCAGCAAGGTCGGTGGCAACGCTTCCGGCCGTCCCAACTCGCAGCAGTACCCCGGTGGTGGTGGTGCTTATGCACCACAACCGGCTTACCATCAGCCCAACTCGTACGGCAGTGGCTACGCACAACCTGCACCGCAGCCAGTGCAATCGCCGCAGCCTCCCGCGAGTGGTTCGTCGGAAAAGCCAAGCGACGACGACCGACCGTTGCCGGAAGGATGGGTGAAGCAGTGGGACAACAACTACAACCGCTACTTTTACGTCGATACACGTGCGACTCCGCCGCGCTCGATCTGGGTGCATCCGAACGATGAAACCACCAACGGCGCGAATGCCCCCTCGGGCGGTTATGCTCCTCCATCCGGTCCTCCGAGCGACAACCGTGGATGGGCCCAACCCCAGCCGCCATATCCACAACAACAACAACAACAACAACAACCGCCCTACGGTCAGCCACAGTACGCAGGCTACCCGCAACAGCCATACGGCGGCTACGCGCAGCAGCCCATGTACCAGCAGCCCCCCATGATGGCACAGCAGCAGCAGCAGCAGCAGAGGATGGGCGGCGGTCGCTTCGGCGGCGGTGGAGGCGGCGGCATGGGCATGGCGGGTGGTGCCGCACTCGGTCTGGGTGCGGGCATGCTAGGCGGTGCGCTGCTCGCCAACGGATTGAACAACGCGTACGAGGACGGCTACCAGGATGCGCAGCAGGACGACTATGACGGCGACGATTTCGGCGGAGACTTTTAAACCGTGGGTGCTGCATGCTGTGCATAGCTTCGTACTGCGTAGCTTCGTACTGCATAGCTTCGTACTGCATAGCTTCGTACTGCATAGCTTCGTACTGTATATACTGTTGTGTTTGCGGCTTGCCATCCAGTGCTAATGATGAGGATGAGTGCGGGGTTGTACGAGCTTGTGCGAGCGAGCCACGTGTGGTGGACACGTGCGAAGTGGCCCGCGATGTTAGATCGACGGTTGGACACATTTGGGGCCCGATCACGAAAATCGGCGAGAATTCGGATCCGAACGCACGACGCCACACTCGCCACACTCGCCACCCAAACGCGATGATGACGAGCTCTCGCTTGGCCACCATGCTTGGTATGCTGCTACCAACACACGCACACACAAACGTTGCTCACCATGTTCGTCACACGTCCAGCCATGTTCTCGCGCACCGTGTTGCGTCTCGCCGCCACGCCTTCCGCATCGCTCGCGCCCGCGGCTGCAGGTGCGTTGGCAGCACGACTCAAGAAGAGCACCAACATCACCGGCCTCGACGTGTCGTCGTCGCCGCTGGTCGAGCTCGAGTCCAAGTATGTGCACACGTTGGCGGTGCTCGATACGTTGCCCGAACACTCCGTCTATCGACAGGCCACCAGGGCGTTGACTCAGCATCGTCTTGCCATCGTCCGAAACGGTTCCAAGCAGGCTCAGTCGGTCAACGCTGATGCGGCGCAGGTGGAGCGTGTTTACGAAAGCGTGCAACACCAGATCGATGCTGGCCAGTTGGAACAGGTGCTCGAACAGGCGCTTGCCGAGTATAGGTTGGCCGCGAAGATGGTCGATTGGAAGGCGTGAGTGTTGTTTCGCTCTTGTTTGCGTGTTGTGGCGTCTTGTGTGCTGACTTGCGTTTGTTTTCTCCTTTCGTGGTGCGATGTAGGTGGGAGCCGCTCGAGCATCCAGCCGCGCCCGGTCAATGGACATACTTTTCCATGGCCGAAGAAGCCGGCGAAGGCAGTGAAGACACCAAGCACTAAACCCCCCCCCTTCCCCCTTCCCCCTTCCCCCTTCCCCTCCTCCCGCACACACCTGCCTCTCACACACTCGACACTATGCACACGCTCCTGTCTGAATCGCACACGCCTGACACCAACGCTGCGCAACTCGTGTGAAACCAAATGTGACTTGCATTTCGATCCGACTAAGCATGCCAACTGCCCACGCCGAGACATCTCTCCATCGCCCACTTCCCCTGGATGCCCTTTGCATCCAACCATCGGATCAACTTGCTTACATCGGTCTTTCTGCCTCGCTCCGCGCCCCGCTCCACGTCGGGATCGTCGGTGACGTCTTGGAAGGTGGTGAATGCTTGCGGTGTGGATTCCTGCGTGAGTTTTTGCGAGATCTTTTTGTGGGATGCGGGCATGTCGCACCAGCTGGTGGTTTTGATCGTCGACCAGAATCGGTCCATTGCTAGAGACGCTCTCCTCGATTGTTCCGCCGTCACACCCACGCCTTGGGCAGAGGTACAGGCAGAGGCAGAGGCGGGGAGGGGGAGCGGATATTCAATCACGATTAGGCCTGGTTTTCCTGCGAGGAGGAATCCGGTGAGGGGAGGCTCCGAGGTGAGCGCGAGGTGACAAATGTCTTTTCGTTTGGACGGGGTGGAGAGCGAGGGGAGGTAGTACCATGTTCGTCGTACGTATCGAATCGTCTCCGCCGTGCAGGTGTCGGGTTGAGGTGATGGTGCGCATGCGGGGGCGGGCGCAGATTGTTGGGTGGCAGTTACGGGGGTGAGTGTGATGAGGTGTTCGGAAAGCTGTTCAACCGCACTTAGTACTTGCCCCACCATATCCTCCTCCCCCCCCTCGCTCTCCTCGTCCAAACTCTTGGATAGCAAACCATTGATGGTATCCACACTACCCCTATCCATCCAAACCGGCGCATCCTTTGCACTAACCCACATCCTCACCCCATGCTTGCCCCTCAATCTCAGCGCAACGCGCACACTCACCGCCATCTCCACGTGGTCTGGATTGGGTCTCACCAACAAGCCCAACGCAACCTCGTCGCGAATCGCCGCCTTGAGGCTCTGGGCTTCCTCGGACGCAAGTTGGTGCAACGGAAGCTGAAGATATTGTGCAACGGTGCGGATGGTTTGGTCATCGTGTGGGGTGATCGTCAACTCGTCGGTTCCAGACCACATTGCGGAAAGCAGCTCGATGGACGACACGATGGACGCGAGATGCTCCGGGGGTAGCAGGTATGGCTTCGAAGCGGCAGTCATCATTGCATCCAGCTTTTTGGGCGTCAAACGTTACCAAGCCGTGGTATACAGGTGCGAGGAGAGACAGAGGAGAGAAAGCTACCAAGCAAGGCGTGGTTGGACGGCGCCAAGAGCGGCTTCTTGTATGCGCCGAGATCCGAACTGTTTTGTTCGAATCTAACACTTTGAGAGTACGACGACGACGACATGCACACGAATCTCGCACCTCGCTTCGGCAGGGTGCTGGTGCTAGTGCTAGTGCTAGTGCTAGTGCTAGTGCTAGTGCTGGTGCTAGTGATGGTGATGGTGATGGTGATGGTGGGTTGCATAACAAACGACGGTCTCTATTGCACATTTTGGTCATCTAATCCTGCTTGACAGTGTCCTGGGCAGGCTCAAGAGGCACAAACTCCCTCCAGCTATGTTCTGCGGCCTCCCTGTTCTGTCGAATGATCTTGTCGCCCGCACTCGGGATCTGGGTGATGGCAGCCATGCCGACGAGACTGGCGAGGGTGAGTGCCTGTGCCCACACACGCGCCTGGACGAGTTTCTGGGAAAACGTCATTGGCTGTGTGTGGATGTAGCCAAAGATGCCCACCATGCTGGAAGCCCAGGTGGCGGCAACCACCGAGAACTTGTTCTCCTTGGTCCAGGTGAGAAGCTTGTCTTGCGTGGAGAGCGCCGCCCATTCTTGTTGTTCGCGCGTCTGCAACTTGCGTTGGATGGCGGCACCCGCGTCGGTGTAGTGCGCTTGGTCGAACGCGATGCCCGCCTTGTCGGCGTAGATGACGCCCGTGCCGATGGCGAAGGAGGACACGAAGAAGAGCTTGATCGCGGGGGTGAGCGACCGGAATGCTGGCCAGGAGCGGTTGAGCATGTATGCGCCAGGCGCGGAGAACGCGAGACCGACACCGAAGCCCTTGGCCGCTGCATTGACCGACGCATCGTATTGACTGTGGGCGGCAGAGCAGGCAGAGCAGGCGAAGACAAAAGCTGGTCAGCAACGATGGATTCGCGAAACAGTGCCACTCGGCAACGAGGGAGGGAGAGGGTGGAACCTACGCTTGTCGTCGCTCTACGTCACCGACGTCTCGATGGGTTCCGTAAGACATGGTTGTGCTGTGTTGGTGTGGGGGTAGAGAGAGAGAGAGGGAGAGAGAAAGAGAGAGAGATGGTGGTAGTGATGGTGGTTGATCGAGTGGACACGAACAAACAAACAAATCCAAAATGTGCAAAACTCGAACAAGCTTTCGGGAAGCTTTGGGGAAGCGTCTTCCGCAATTCACCGCAACGGCTACTTCTGTGCTTGTCTCGAAACAAATCACCGCCACACACCAATCACGAATCATGAATGCCGCTTCAAATCCATTCCGAGTTGCAATCCAACATTCAAACCCAAACGAGTGTGCGTAGCTAAACCAGTAGCCATGTGTCCAAAACAGGTGCCATCAAGTCGAAGCCGCAGTCCACATATGTTGCGAGAGCAGGCGAGAGCAGGCGAGAGCAGGCGAGAGCAGGCGAGAGCGAGACGTGGTGTGGTTTCTCGAGTGTTCAGACCGTGGCTGGCGCAACGTCGAGCGTCCATTCGCGTCTCAACCTTGCATGGATCAGCTTGAACGTGCTCAGCGCGCCCTTTTCTTGCACTACCTGCACCGAAGTTGCAAACGTCACTCCGGCTGCGCTGCTACCGCGCGAATACGTGCTCAATGCCGGCGATGCCAGTCCGTGGTTCATCACCGCTCCTCCGTGCAGTGACAGTCCCAGCGCGCCCACCTGCGGCGAGTTGGTCGCCGATCCAACTGCCAGCATGTTGAGCTCCACCCGCAATCGCAGAGGCTTTGCTGCGGTGGTGACGCCGTTCGACTCGCGATACTCGTTGACCGTGCATTTGAGCGTCGTGTGGTGCACGTCCGACGACTCGTCCATTGCCACCCGTACGCCGTAGCTCTGCAGCCGGCGCACGCATTCGTTGAGCGTTTCCGAAAAGTTTTCCGTCGACATGAGTGTGAACGTCGCCGGTTTCCAGTTGAACAGCCCTGCGAACCAGCTGTCCTTCTTGCCCGGTGCGCTAGCAGTGCTGCTGCTGCCAACAGGCGCGAGCGTCGCAACGTGCGGTGACACTGGCGTCGTGGGTGGCGAACTTACCGCAGAACCGCCCATGCCGATCTCCAACCCCAGCCCAGGGTTCAGCTTCTGCATGCGTGTCGACGCCGCGTTCTGTGCAGATCGAGCCGATGCATGCGGAGAAAACATGCTTGCAAGCGCAGGCGCGCCATGCGTCTGGTCGTAGGCCATCGAGCGCATCGTGTTTGCCTCGCTTGCCATCTGCTGCTGCTGCTGCTGCTGCTGCTGCTGCTGCTGTGTCTGGTGCTTGTCTCCGCGACGCAGTCCCAACAACGAGCGCTTCCGCCCCAGTCCTGTGCTGCCCGTGCTCATGTTGCTGAACACGCTCGTGGGTCGCGACGTAGCGCCAGAGCTGCTCGCCTCCGTACCCGAGCGGCCGCTTCGAACCGAGTTCCTCGCGCTCGCAGTCGAGCTCGCAACAGTGCTGGCGACACTCGACCTCGCGCCAGCTCCCGCCTTGTCGGTGAATGACACAGGTGCGATGAGCTCGACCGGACTAAGAGGCGTCATGGGCGTCGACGGCGTGTACGTGTGCTGGTGCGAAGAAGCTTGCGAGACAGATCGCATACTCTCGCCTTCGCTTACGTCGTCCTCGGCGTCCTCGAACTGGTTCATCTCCGAGTTCCTGCCGCCACCAACCCGAATCGTAGCAGAGGATCCCGACGACGCCTGCTGCTGCTGCTGCTGTTGCTGTTGCTGTTGCATGGCGACGGAGCTCTTCAGCTGTTCGATCTTGGACTGCAGCGCGTCGGGCTTCTCACCCGTAGCACGGATGGATGCGAGCTCATCCGCAATCTCCTGGAAGAACTTTTGCATCGTAGCATCCCCGACCCGAGGCACCTGGATCGAGGGTGCAGCGTTTGTGGTGTGTGCGCGAGCCGTTGCTGGCCTCTGCACAAGTGCTGGTGGCGCAGGCTGCGGTGGCTGGATCGCAGCCGCCACAAACGTCGATTTCGTAGGTGACACCGGACGCGACGAAGCACGTCCAGGCAGTGGCAGGGGAGGCATCATCTCGGAGCCCGAGCCTCGATTCGCGCGCGAGCGGGCGGCAGCAGCCGACACCGAGGACGAGGTGCAAGTGGTGGATGACGACGAGGGCGCCGCAGCGTGTGCTGATGTGGGAGCGTCGTACAGCTTTATGAGTGCAACGCGGGCCGAACGAGGAGCGCTGGCAGAGGCGGCTTTGGTAGGCGAAGTGTTGCGTCGCTGCAAGTCGGCGGTAGCACGCTCGTTGCGCTGCGGAGATGCGGTCTGCAACGAGATCTGCGGCAGCACATAGCCGCCGTTCTTGTCCAATCGCGGGCTCGAGCCGCGGCCGGCGGGCCTGGATGACGAGGGCGCAAGCAGCTTGGAGGGCGAGTCAAACGGAGCATCCAGAGAGGATGCGGGAGAGTCGAACGCCAAATGTCGCAAGCGCGGCGAAGGGTTGGCAGGGCGTGCGTAAGGGGAGGACACTTTGGTAGGAGTGACATGTGTGCGACGAGTGGGTGTGGTATGATATTCTGGCCCCTTCTCTGGGCTGCTGTGTCTTGGGTCCATCTCGACGCTTTCGAGTGTTGGAGACGACGCAGCAGAAGTAGCACCAGGTACATCGGAACTTCGACGGGGCCTCGGCTTTTCCTTGGTGGCACTCGATGCGGAGAGGAGAGCGTGTGCTGGAACAGCGCTGGCGGTGACGATTTGCTCGGTCGCAAATTCGTCGTGCATGTCGTCTTGATCATCCGCCGAGTGGTTCTCGCGATGAGCAACCAAAAGCGTGTAGAACGTCTTTTGCCAGCTCGGACCAGGCGCAAGCAGCTCCCTGATAATGTCGTGCTCACTGAGTTCGAACCAGAGCGTCTTGAGGTTGGCGAGAATGTCGACGTCGATGGTTTCGAGTGTCAAGTGCTCCATCTGCAGGCTGTCGAGCGATGTGGAGACTGGGTTGAGCGACGACTCGTTGCCATTGTTGGTGAACCAGGGGTGACGCATGATGTCGGCCATCTTGATTCGCTTCTCGGGATCCACTTGGAGCATCCTCCAGATGAGGTCCTTGGACGCGGGCTCAAGCCATTCGGGCATGATGAACTTGCCCGCACGCACCTTGGCGAGCAGCTGCTGGATGTTGGGGTCGTCGAAGGGCAAACGGCCACAGAGAAGAGCAAAGAGGATGATACCGCAACTCCAAATGTCGCTGGCGGTACCCTTGTACCTCTTTCCGCTGACGATCTCGGGGCTGGCGTAGTGTGGCGAGCCACAGCTGGTCTCGAGCATCTTTTCTGTGGGTTGGAGGGCAGCCATACCAAAGTCGGCTACCTTGACGATGTTCTTGGACTCGTCGAGCAGCAAGTTCTCGGGCTTGAGGTCGCGATGGCAGATGTTGAAGCGGTGGCAATAGTCCATGCCAAAGATGATCTGACGGAAGTAGCCACGAGCGTCTGGTGGGGTGAGCTTTCCCTGAGCGACGAGGTGGTCAAAGAGCTCTCCACCAGCGACGTACTCCATGATGAGGAATCTAGAGCGGACAAGGGTGAGGATACGAGTGAGAGGGAGGGCATGAGTGGGGTGGTGGTGGTGTAGGGTGGTGGGGATGGAAAAACTTACAGATGTTTGGATGTCTCGTACACGTCCCAGAGACCGAGCAAGTTGGGATGCTCGATGAGCTTCATGATGACGATCTCCCTCTCGATACCAAGGATCATTTTGTTGGCCTTGACATCGGCATCGCGCAAGCTCATACGACTGGCGTTGATGATTGTCCTGGGGATGATCTTGACGGCGGCCTTCTGGCCGGTCTGATCATGGATGGCAAGACGGACTCGACCGGAAGCACCCTGACCAATGAGCTTGTCCAGCCTCCAATGGCCGATGTTGTTGGGATCATTGTGGTGACGCTTCTTCTCCCTCTCGAGACGCGACACTGGCTTGGGAGGTTCGGCGGGGGCTGCAGGCGGCTGTGGTTGTGTACTATGTACAGCGGGTAGGGGCTGGTGTCGGTGTGAGGCGTGATGGCTGGTGGGCTGGGGGTTGGAAGGACGGTAGTTTTGTGAAGCAGTGGGATTTGTGGAAACGAGGTTGGCGCCAGCTTTACGGTTGGCAAGCGCAACATACGCCTCTGCTGCTGTGGGACGGCGGTTGTGAACATGGGATGGCTGTAGCGGACCGGGTTTGAACGGCGGGATGGGCTGGACGACGGGAGGTTGGGAGGAAGACATGATGAAGGAGTTTGTTGGATCGAGGCTCTTCCCGAAGCCTCGACGAAGTGATGAAAGAGGTGTTGGTTGGAGGGTGAACAACACGACTGGTTTTGCTTGCTTCGAGACTGTTGTCGATGCGGATGGGATGGATCAAGGAAGAATGGAGGAGTATTGCTGCGATGGTTTTGGGTGTAGTTGGAAAGTTTTGGGATTGGTAAAAGAATGTAATAGCCGGTTGATGGCGATGCTACTTGTCGATCTGGATACAGTGGACTTGGTCGGAGCGGTTCAGGTGATGGAAAAGGGAAGTTTGGGGGGGGATGGAGAGGGGAACAGAGAGGAGTGGAGTGGAGTGGAGTGGAGTGGAGTGGAGTGGGTCGGAGTGGAGAATGGTCAAGACGAAAGATGATGTCGAGAGGGAGGAGAGGATAGGGTCGAAGGTGTTGGAGAGGGGTGAGGATGGGCAAGCTGCGATTGAGAGTGTGGCAGTGGCTGGAGGGAGAAAGAGACGGGTGGCAAGCAGACGGGTGGCAAGCAGACGGGCTGGCAGACCAAGGCGAGAGGAGAGAGGAGAGAGGAGAGGCTGCGGAGAGGGAATGAGCCAAGGCGAGAGATTCGACCAAGCATTCGACCAAGCGCAGCAGAGGAGCACACTCGTCGAATCGAGGCGAGCAGCGAGGATTTGGAGCCGACTCAGCGCATGGCACCAACGCAGAGGCGAGACGCTAGAGCGGCAATGTGCTCGAAGGTGACACATCAAAACACACACAACACACTACAGACCAACACAGCCGACGCACCCAGAGCTGAGCAGCGTGGCTGAGCAGCGTGGCTGGGCAGCGTGGCTGGGCAGCGTGGCTGGGCAGCGTGGCTGGGCAGCGTGGCTGGGCAGGCGATGGGCAATCAATGTATGCACACACTACGGCGTGCGTACAGTACGCCTCTCATGTTTGCCCCGAACCACACCGCTCGACTCGCACATGGTGCTGCTTGATTCTCGACGCTTCGTCAACTGGCCCACTGTTGTTTGGCCCGGGTGGTGGTATGGGTGCGCGTCCACAGCAGTTGTGTGTGTGTGTGTGTCTGTGTGTGTGTGTCTGTGCTTGCTCGAGCGACGCGTGGAGCAGCACGAGCACGGTGCGCAGATGTAGTGGATGGTGACGCCATGGACGGGAGCATGAACACGTCCGTGTCTCTGCACCTGTTTGCATGCACATGACGGGTGCAAGAGAGCATATGCGGACATGCTCATGTTGTTACGCAGAGCAGCTGAACAGCTGAACAGCTGAACAGCTGAGCCGCTGAGCCGCTGAGCCGCTGAGCGTTTGCAGCCGTACGGCGTGGCGTCACCAAGCAGAGTGATGTGGAACAGCGGAGCGATTCGTGTGCTGAGCCAGAGTGAGCTGCCGACTGGCATGTGACTGGCTGGCTCAAACACACGTCAGCTGCCAAAACGTCAGTTGCCAACACGTCAGCTGCCATGGCGGCTTGGCCCACAAACCCACCGCTTGCCATCTGCTGGTACAGAGGCAGCCAGTCGCCATCGGCCCATCCGCACCCAGGCGCGAGGCGTGTGACGCTGCATTGGTGCGTTGCGATGCGTTGCGATGCGATCGGATGCGATCGGATGTGATGCGATGGGATAGAATGGGATAGAATGCTCTTGCAGAACCGAATTCGAGCTGGATGTTACACTCGCTGCGTCGGCTTCGGCGATGTGCACAGCACACCGCGTGTGGCCGAGTGCCAAACCTCGCAGATTGCGCACAATCCCAGTCAAGCCGCTCGCTCGCTCGGCTTGACGCTGCAGTGTCCAGTGGTTTTTCATGTGCGTGATTGGCATGTGCAGCCGACGTGTCTGTCTCCAAAAGTGTTGGTCTCGCAAATCAAACCCAAAATCCGAAACCGAAAAGCGCACCACTGCATCCACACGCCCAAACCGCCCCGCACTTGGCGACGCGTCTCGAGCCGGTGTGAACAATAAACAAGCCATGCAGCTTGCATCTCCTACCACACTCCCGATGCTGTTCAACCGCATCAGTCTTTCATCGGCGATCAGAGCGTCTGTGCACAATGATGCTGTTTGACATGCTCACACCGCCGTCTCCGATCGAGTGCTTCCTGCCTCCCGCCATCGTACTCGGTGCAATGCATGGTGCAATGCATGGAGCAAACCATCCATCGCGCCCGATTGTTCTTCCATCAAACGTTCTCTCCTACGGTGTATGATCGACGCGATATGCTGCACTCGAACCGGCTATGCTGTTCGGTTTCGTGCTGGTATTGGTCAGCAGTGCAAACGAACGAGGCCGGATGCGGTTTGGCGGTAATGTTTGCCGCAAGCTTGGTTTGGCTGGTGGATCGAATCGGTGCCGATCTCCGAATGGCGGTGCTCTCACCCGATCGACAGTATCATTTCGGTGCCACAATTTCGAGTGCGCATTTTTCGATTTTTCGATTTCGAATAAACATTTCGCACAAAATTCGTGTCGCAACCAACACCTGAGTCGCGTCGCGTCGCGTCGCGTCAAATGCGTGGAACAGCACACACCAACCTGTATGAGTTTCATCCGAATCCCCATCATCGTCTCCAACCACCACCATCAAACGTCCTCTACCAATTCGAGCCGCCACATCCACTCTCGACGCTCAACATGTCCACCAGAAACACCGCCTCCTCTTCCATCGACCAACTCAGGTCGAGACTCAACCAGCTTCGAGCCGACAAACTCCTACTAACCTCCCAACTCGCTTCCCTCCGTGCGCTCCCCGATCTCGTCCCGGATCCACACAGTCCACTGCATGTGCACAACGAACAGCTTGGTCAACAGCTCCGATCGATGGAGGAAAACTCGATTCTCTATCGTACGTCTGCGTGGACCTGTTTCGAACTCGATCTTGATGTCGGTCGTCGTGCGCGTCTGGCTCGCGATTCGAGATCGGCCGAACGCGATGCGGATCTTGCTCTTGGCATTCGTTTAGACACGTTTTGGAGCGGGAGGTTTTATGAGCCTTATTATCTCGTGTTTGCGCGTCCGAGTCAGTTGGTGCATTCCTTTCCATATCTCACCGCCACGCTGGCAGCCGATGTGCAGTTGGATTGCGCGCCGCATGGGTTGAGGTTGATTAGGCATACTGTGCCACATTTTGTGCCGTTGGCTAGGTTGGTGGATAAGTATTTGCCCAGTGTAGTCGGGCGTGAGCTTTCGGGTGCAGAGCCAAGTCGGGCGGCCCATAGTGATGCGGGTGGGTTGGCGTTGTTGTCTCAGTTTAGCCACTTGCCAGGCGTCCACGCTTTTCTTTCTGACCTGCATTCCCATCTTCAGGCATATGTTTCGAGGAGACAACAGGCATTCGCATTGCACAACCTCCAACTTCCCCACCAAACCGAACAGCTACAGACCACCTTGGAGGCGTTCGGCACTGAAGCGTTTGACCTCGTCAAAATTACCTGGCGCATCCCGCCTTCCAATCCAGAATCCAACGCACAACACCACAACACCCAGCCCCACAACACCCAGCCGCACAACATCCAGCCCCACAACACCAACCCTACGGCGTTGGCGCTCGAAACCGTCGCAAAGCGCAAGCGCCAGAATCCGGACGACGAGCCGACTCATTTCCTCCAAGTAGTCGTTCAGTACAACCACCTTCAGAGCGATCGTCTTGTGGACCAAACTCGTCCCACCCGTATCTTGCACTCCACTTCTTCCACGTCCACCGATTCAAGCGATGAGGTGCCAGCCGAAGTACACGGTCTGCGCAAGCCGTATGGACAGGTGCGCGTCCAGCTGCTCGAATATGCGCCCCAACTCGAAACACGGCAGCGTCGAGAACCGCGCATAACCAAAGCCGATCTGAAAGCGCTTCGACCCAAAACCACGAGGAGGGAGGATCTGGAGCACATGTACGCGCAAGAACACGACGGCGAATCCATGGACATGCACCAAGCATTCCAACGTGTCGCAAACACCGTGTGGAGTCAGATGAGACGCAAGAACAGTGTGCGTTGATAAATTCATCCCCATCCTTTGGTAGCCATGCTAGAACACACCGGTTTCTAACACCTCCCCCCTTTCTTGTACTGCTATATACCCCACTTCTGGTGTTAATTCCATCAGCCATCTCAACACGCTATGCGCTTCTCACGTGCTGTGAGCATACCTACCGCCGTCGACTTGGCTTGGTGCACGCCGCAGTATCGCAGTCTGCGAAAGCTGTTGCAGCCTCGAATCGGTGAGCACGATTCCTTGAATCCTTGATCTGGTGATCATCGTGCAGGTGCGAGTTGCTGACCATGAGCATTGGTGGTGCGGTGTAGATCCCAGATTGTATCGCATCAAGACGCCGGATTTCCGTGCTTTGGCCGCCAAGTATCCCGACTCGTTTGGTTGCTTGTGAGTTGGCGTGCATTTGTTTGCGGCTTTTCAGCGAGCGTGCGATGCTGACTGCATTGTCTAAACCGAAACAGTGTTAGGGATCATGGAGGGTATGAGGCCAAGATCGACTTTCAAGATGCTCAAGCCGTCAGGTGAGTCGCTTTGAACGCGCAAAGCGATGGGCATGTTGGAATCAAGCTGATGTCGAGTTGGTTCGGTGGTGAGAAGGTGTCTCGCCCAGACTTTGCTGCTCAACGACTTTGGTATACATGCCACGTTGTCTCCTTCGAATCTTTGCCCCGCTGTAAGTGCTTTCTCCCTCCTTTGATCGCATGCGAACCACCGTATACTGACTGGCCTTCTATCTGTATCGGTTGTGGGATGGATAGATACCGAACAGGTAGGTGGTTCCGTTTCGGTCGATTTGCTCGTGACTGCGATCCCAACTCACGCTTACACACTTGCGCTGCTAGATTGGCATACATTTGCTTAATTCACGAGCTCCTCAACTGGACGCTGCCCACATGGCATGTGCTGCGCCATTTCCAAACCCGCCAAAACGACGTCGAACAGGAAGTTCGAGGGCTGGACATCGGCACGGGCGCCTCCGCAATCTACCCAATCCTCGGCATGCAATGTTTCTCCTGCTGGAGATTCGTAGCAACCGACATGGACAAGCACAGTGTGGAATACGCACACGACCATGTGGTATCTCACCCGGAAAACCAAGATCGACTCAACAACAGGTGTAGACTCGTACACGTTGACCCCGAAGCACCGTTTATTCCAAGCATGGATGTGGGAGAGCATACCGTGCCAGAGTTTCACTTTACCATGTGCAACCCGCCATTCTATTCGAGCTTTGAAGAAATGGATGAGTCGGCACGGTTGAAAAAGCGAGCTGCAAATGCGGTAAGTATGCTTCTTGGGGATATGTGCTGTTTTTGGCGATGGCGATGGTGTGTTCTGATGTTTGGATTGGCTTTTGATTTGGTACGGTGGGGGCGAGTAGGTTTGTCATGGGAGTGCGTCGGAGATGGTGGTATCTGGTGGCGAGGTGGGGTTTGTACAGCGGATGGTTCGCGAGAGTGTCACTACGGGGAGCAGGGTGTTGTTGTGGACATGTATGCTGGGTAAGCTGTCCAGCATCGCGTCACTTGCGACTGAACTCAAGAGGCTTTCAAGGGAGCACAAGGTGGGCGGATGGGGGGTGCGCGAACTACCGACGGGAGGAGGAAAAACAAAGCGATGGGTGATCATGTGGACGACTACACCACTCCGAATATGTGCTGTGAGTACGTGCTCTTCCACCAACGATGCTTGCAAGATGAATGTGCTGACGTGCCATGCTACCCAAACGGACGAACAGATTTCGAGCAAGCAAGACCTTGCAGCGTCGATGGAGAGATACAGACCAAGCTCAGCGGAAGTGCGAGAAAAGCTGCTGAGACTGGGGCCGGGATGGACGAGGAAGGAGCTGTTCGAGGCGACGACCGAGATTCTGGGTGAGTTGGACGGATGCGTCGTGTATGCGTCTGCTTACAAACAGGACTACAAACCGATGCGGGGTGGAGCGCCTGCCGAGGTGGAAGGACACGATGCGACCGAACGGACAAAGATGGAGGATAGTGGAACGGTCGACGTGGTGGTCACGCGAGAGAGTTGGACACGCAAAGCTCGACGGGCGAAACTGGGAACTCGCCCTTCACCGTGCAAAGCAGAAGGAGGCGCGTCAGACACACGGGCAGAGCCGTTGCTGATGGTGCGGATTTGCTTCGACGAAGCACAGACGAGCAGAAGCGATCAAGAGACGGGGCTGGTGGTGCAGGTGAGCTGGACGCTTGGCAAGGACGGGGTGAAGTTTGAATCGTTTGCCATGTTTTTGCTCTCTGCTATCGAGCGGAGGTGTGGTGGCGACACGGATGCAGCCGCAGCCGCAGCCGCAGCCGCAGCCAGAGAAGCAGCCGCATAGCAACCAGGTGGACTGCGATGAGAGTGTCGAGTGTACAGCATGGTTGGGATGTGTGCGAGCCGAGTTGCGGGGTCGAGTGGCGTCGCACAGATTGGCAGCTGGCGTGGCAGCCGTTGTGCGACCCAGATTGGAAAATCGTCGCGCCTTGTGTCTCCTCGTGTCTCTTCTCCTCGTGTCTCTTCTCCTCGTGCCACCCGCATCCATCAACCCCCGTCCCCACCTCCATCTCACCGCCTCGCTCGTGATCAACCCGATGACCTAGCATGTCGCCACCACCACCAGGCGCAACTGCCCATCCCTTCGACCCGCGCAGCCTCTACTCGTCTTCGTCCAGCACATCACACTCCAAACACCCATCCTCGTCCACCTCCCCTGCTGCCTCGAACGGTGGCACAGCCGTCAAACGCGAGTCGAGTGGTAGTGGTGGTGCACCAGACGATGCAGATGGCTCGTCTCCCGCCACCGCTGCTTCGGCAGCCGCGGGTAGGAAGAAGCCGAGCAAGCGAAGGAAGGTCAACTTGGCTTGCATCTACTGTCGTCGCTCCCACATGACCTGCGATGAAGGCAGGCCGTGCCAAAGATGTATTAAGCGAGATATCGGTCATTTGTGTCACGACGAAGCTACACCCGCCAAAGCGACCACCGATCACAGCGAGCCTGCCGCCTCTGTCACCCCGTCCAAGCCCAAACCACACGCCTCCTCCGCATCAAACCCGGCTCCATCCACTTCTGCACCCGCAACAACAACACCCACAGCGCCAGACGCTGCAACACCAACGCCCAACTTCTTCCCAGCGCTAGGTTTGGCCGGCTCGGCGGGCTCGGCGGGCTCGGCGGGTGCCAACACGGGCGCAGCCACCTCCAATACCGTGTTCGGCGGAGGTTCTTCCGGCCCCTACTCGTCGGTTTCGCCCATGTCGTCGCTCAACCAGAACAACTCCGAGTTCAACGCCTCCAACGTCTTTAAACCCCAAGCCGCAGCTAATGCCAACCTGACTGATGTGGGAGCCGCAGGTGTGCAACCGCCCACGTCTGGTGGCATGACATCCGCCGGAATACTCTGCCTCGCATCGCTCTTTCAGAACAGTATCAACAACAGCGCCGACAACAACTCGGCTGGAAATTCAGCCTCGAACCTCCCACAGCCAATACCCAGCGCTAGCACTGCCGCAACTGCCAACCAGGCCGAGATGTCGGGGCTGGGTGGCGCAGGATGGTTGGGTTTGGGCGGTGGTCCCGCCGGGTACGAGGGCGGAGGGAGCGGGTTTGGCGGAGACTCGGCGGGGGGCAACGAGTTTACGTTGTTGAGCGAGTTTTTGGAAAGCTTGGATGGGCCAGGCTTTGGTGCAGGCGCTACTCCGGGTATAACAGCCAACGCTACCACCTTAAGCACTGGCTTCACGCCGATACAGAGCAGGAGGAATACCATCTCGGGTCTCACCTCCGCAACCAGTGGAGCGGGCATGCTGGAAGGGCTCACTTCTCTCACGCCCATCAACAGCTCTGCGGACACCCGTGCGAATCTGTCCGCCCTCGGTGCTAGTTCCAGCAACTCGATCTATAACAACTCTGCGAGTGCAGGTGGGTCTGGCCCCAACACGTTCGGCACTGGCATTGCCAACAACATTTCCGGTAACAATACCAGCACCAACAACAGTGGGGGGAATGGAACGGAGAAGCGCTCCCGTCGGTCTTCCTTCTCGGCCACCACAGCCGCCGCCCTCGCCACTGGTGGTGGGCAGAACAGCAGCGTTGCATCAGGATCCTACCTCCCCTCGTTGCAAGGCGGATCCTCCAAAACAGAGCGATTCTTCCTCACCGCCGCTGACCAAAAGGACGGCACTCGAGACGAGCGTCTCGCGCGAGTCATCCAGGCCAAATACGAAGCTGGTCTGCTACGGCCATACAACCACGTCAACGGCTATGCACGCCTCAACCGGTGGATGGAACGCAACGTCTCCGCCACTAGCAAGCGACGCATCCTCAAACCGCTCTCCGTCTTCCGTCCCGCGTTCCGTGCAGTCGCACAGTCTCTCACCAACATCGATCTCGTTTTCATCGAAGAGGCATTTGAACGTCTGCTTCTCGACTACGATCGCGTATTCAGCACCCAGGGCATCCCTGCATGTCTGTGGAGGCGTACGGGCGAGATCTACAAGGGCAACAAGGAATTCGCCGAACTCGTCGGTGTCCCCATCGAAAGTCTCCGAGAAGGTCGTCTATGCATCTACGAGCTGATGGCCGAAGAAAGCGCAGTCAACTACTGGGAAAAGTACGGAGCCGTGTCGTTCGATCCGGGGCAAAAGGCCGTCCTCACATCGTGCGTGCTTCGAACCAAAAACAAAACGATCGTTGCGGGCGGCAGTGTTTCCGCTGTGGGCAAGGATGGTGTTGGCAAGAGTACGAATGCGATCAATGCCCAGCTTCCAAGATCGAATACTGCTTCTGGTCAGATCACTCCCACTAGGGAGGCTAAGGATGCGAAAGATAAAGTGGCGCTGAATGTTGTAGCCGCAGGCACGGGAGCCACGAGTACGTCGGGGGTGTTGAGGGATCCGAACAACCCCAAGGCGGCTTTTATTCATTGCTGTTTTTCGTTCACCATTCGAAGAGATCAGTGGAACATCCCGCATATGATCGTGGGAAACTTTCTCCCCACAAATACCCCCTAGTGATCCCCCCATCTCGTCAACGGTGAAGGCAATGTCAAAACACGAGACAATCCCTATCGCAATCCAAATCGCCTCCCTGTGTGTGTGTGTGTGTGTGTGTGTGTGTGTACAGTTTCAACGCCGACCAACCCAAAACACCCAACGCACCAAAGAGCAAGCACTCGGCCACAAATCGCAACCACACACTCGAGCGGAAAGAAGAGAAATAAGGAGAGTGGGAATTTCTTAGACGAACCAAATCTAGCCAGATCAAAACACGGGGGAAGGAGGTCAAGTCAAAAAGAGTGTGTATGTACTGCGTGGATACGGAAGCAGAGTCTGTATAAGTTCGAGCCAGTCCGTTGCGGAGCAAAGGCAAACATCCTGAATATGAGTGGTTCTATCCGTGTCCCAACCCTATCGGGGGTTCAAGGAGGAACCCAACTATTCCACATCCGGAAACAAACGAGGTTGAGCGATCGGCATCTAACTTAGAGGATGTTAAGATCAACGTTAAGACCGGAGAGATCGATACCCTTGTTCTCGTTGGTGGACTCGACGTTGTGGCCACCGTTGTAGTAGTAAACCGACTTGCTGACGCAGCAGCCCTCCTTGGCGGTGCAGACCGAGTCGGCGGGGACAGTCTTCTGCTTCTTGCCGCCGACGAGGTTTTCGAGGAGGCTGATGTTGATCGTGATGTTGCTCAGGTCGAGCAGCTTGTTCTCGTTCTTGGAGACGACGTTGTGGCCCTCGTTGATGTAAACCTCGTCCGAACCGCAGGTGTGCTTGGTGGGCTTAGGAGGCTCGGGCTTGTTCTCGGTAGGAGGCTGGGGCTTGTAGTCAGTAGGAGGCTGGGGCTTCTGTTCCTGAGGAGGCTGGGGCTTGTAGTCAGTAGGAGGCTGGGGCTTCTGTTCCTGAGGAGGCTGGGGCTTGTAATCAGTAGGAGGCTGGGGCTTGTAGTCAGTAGGGGGAGCAGGGCAGTCACCGCCGTTGGTAGGAGGGTTGGTCACGGTCTGCTTGGGGGGTGTGGGCTTGGGCTTCTTGACACAGGTGCAGTCCTCGTCGGAGTTGGTTCGGCGGTAGAGGCTCTCCGAGATGTCACGGGCGTGAATCTTGGAGCCGTAGCCCTTGAGGCTCCTCTTGCTGAGCACATTGACGAGAGCAGTGAGGTCCGAGAGATCGATCAGCTTGTTCTCGTTGGTGGACTCGACGTTGTGGCCGCCATTGTAGTACTCAAACTCGGGAGCCTTGCGCTTCTTGAGAATGTTAACGTTGGCAAGCAGATCAGAGACATCGATGAGCTTGTTCTGGTTGTCCGACTCGACGTTGTGGCCGCCATTGTAGTCTTCGAATTCAGGAGCCTTGCGCTTAAGGATGTCGACGTTCGCAAAGAGGTTGGAAGCATCGATGAGCTTGTTCTGGTTGTCCGACTCGACGTTGTGGCCGCCATTGTAGTCTTCGAATTCAGGAGCCTTGCGCTTAAGGATGTCGACGTTCGCAAAGAGGTTGGAAGCATCGATGAGCTTGTTCTGGTTGTCCGACTCGACGTTGTGGCCGCCGTTGTAGTACGAGAATGAAGGGGCCTTGCGCTTAAGGATGTCGACGTTCGCAAAGAGGTTGGAAGCATCGATGAGCTTGTTCTGGTTGTCCGACTCGACGTTGTGGCCGCCATTGTAGTCTTCGAATTCAGGAGCCTTGCGCTTGAGGATGTCAAGACCAAGGTTGAGACCGGAGAGGTCGATAAGCTTGTTCTCGTTGTCAACTACGACGTTGTGACCGCCGTTGTAGCTTTTGATGTACTCGAGACAGTAGCGGGGAGCCTTCCTCCAGGTCTTCTGCTTGCGACCATCAGTGCTAAGGAGGCTGATGTCGACGGTAGCATCGCTGAGGTCGATGAGCTTGTTCTCGTTGACCGAGTAGACGTTGTGGCCACCGTTGTACGACGAAATGTACTTTTTGCAGACGGACCAGTTGGCGCGCTTGAGGATGTCGACGTTGGCAAAGAGGTTGGAAGCATCGACGAGCTTGTTCTCAGAGATGGATTGGACGTTGTGGCCACCGTTGAACGACTTGAACTCGTAGTGAGGGGCGGCGTTGACCAAGCCGAAAGCGGCGGTCAAAACACCAATAGAAAGAGCAATCTTGGAAGGCATCTTGGGATAAGAGGTTGGGGGTGATGACAAGATAACTTGGGTGTGGCTAGTGTGAGAGCTGAGCAAAAGAGAGTGGGGTTCGAGGAAGCGGTGAAGACCGAAGTAATGCAGACACAAGACAAGGGGAAAGGGGGAAGGGGAAGACTTGACTTCTGGCTAGGAAGCTTGAGAGAGGAGAGTTGGGAAGCTGAGGAATGTTGATGAGAAAAGGGGGATGAGGGAGACGAGGAGGGGGGACTTTATATGCATTGGCGGTGCTTGAGAGCGGAGTGTTTGTCCGTCCGCTGCCAATAGAGCATGGAAGCGATGGACGAGTGATGTGGCAGGACAAGAAAGGCACAAGGACAGTGTTGCGGAAAGGCCTGCGTTGGACTCTGCATCAGAGGAGGTTCTCGCTGGGCTGTCGAGGACATCATTGGCTGACATCTGTCACATCGCAGAGCTGGATGCCAAGCTGACATTGGTAACGGCGAGTTTGTGGGAGCGTGGCAAGGACAAGGTGTGACGAGAGAAAAGTTCCGAAGGAATAGAACGATCGGAGATGCAAAGACGACGTGCTGTGGAAGCGACGCCTTCATGTGGATGTCGGGGCCCTGGAAAGGCGCAGATGGTTTGTTTTGGCACCGTCAAAGGATGGCAAAGGTTGACAGGAGCGCGGAGCAGGAGAGACCGAGGCGTGCGGTGGGAGTTGGGAGACAGACGGCTTGCGATGCGAAGGGATGGACAGCTCAAGCCAGGGGTGGTGGGACGAGTGAGGACAAGCTGGAGGCAGGGGAAAGGATAGGATAGGATAGGATACGGCATGAGCTGAAACACGACGCTGTCAGTTTGCGCCACAGCAAGGGGCCGAGCGAAACATGTGTTTGGGAGGGACTAAGAGAAAAGAAGCAAGTCGCATCCAGAAAAAGAACACGAGAGGCTTGAGCGCCGTTCTGGGCGACCTAAGTGGTTGCGAGCATTGTTGGACGGGTGTATGGATTGGAGGCTGGAACAGGCAAGAGCGGGAAGGGGATAGCTGAGAAAGAGTGGAGCGGAAGAGGCGCAGAGATGCAGGCAAGCAGTAGGTAAGGTGTCTGGCTGAGGAACAGAAAGTGAACGTCGCGGCGATCTGCGCTCCTCGGACAGGAGGCGCCGATGCATGCTCGGGCACGGGTTGGTGTGGCAGGGTCCAAGCTCGGATGTGCGGTGCTGTACAGTAGGATAGCGCATCTTGAGGACAGCAGGAACACGCAGAAGAGCATCTGAGGGTGACTGAGAACAAAATGGCAAAGCTGTGCTCGGTTGCGGCTTGGCACGCACAGTTGTGCAGCTGCTCCCGTCAAACTGCAGGTGGTGTCGACTGGCTCTTTGTCGCCTATGCTGTGAGCAGCTTACTCGGCTTGACTCGGCTTGACTCGGCTTGTCTCGGCTTGTCTCGTCTGCTGCGCCCCGTGTCTGTCTGTCAGCTGTTGAGCATCGGAGCTGTCAACGATGGGTTTGGCAGGTGCACTGACTCCAGGTTCAGAGACACCAAAAATAGCAGCTGCGTTGGGCACTGTGGGCGAATTGTGTGTGAGTCTGAGCGTGCACTGTGGAAGCGCTCCTTGCTCAGGATCGTAAGCCAGTGGACTCACAGCTGGTATACTCGCTGTCGTGCGTGGCTCGGCTGATTTAGCGCGCTGAAGGCGCACGGTTCTCCGAGGCTAGGCGATAGAGTGAGACATATTCGAGGCGCTTGGGCCTGTTGCCGGGGAGGAAAAGGCGTGGCACTACCTGAAGAATGGCAAGTAACACAATGGTGCACAAGAGTGGGGGAAAGAAGAGCGTGAGTGGACATATCGAGAGCGCAGCAGCATCTGAATTCAAGGGCTCAATGCGGTGCATGTGTGTTTGTGTCGCATGTTTGCCATGGACGCAGAAGAGATAAGCGAGAAGCATAGACTGGACGGCAACTAGCAGCGGGAGGGAACAGCGGTAGCAAGGGGCTTCAGGCAGGGATGTGCGGTGGTCACCGCTGTTGAAGACACGAGCAGGGGGGGGGAGAGAGAGGCGAGTGGAAGCAACTCAGGTGGAATGCGAAGGCAGCGACGGCGGCAGCGTGGCAAAGGTTTCAGCGGCAAGGAGGTGTGGGTTGAAGACGCCAACAAGAAGCCGAACTTGCTCCCACTCTGTGTTGAGCAGGCGATGAGAAGCGGCCGACATTGCTGTGGGCAAGGAGGTGTGCATCGAGGCGGCCAGGATGGAGAGAGTGGCGAGCAAGAGCAAGAGCAAGAATAAGCGCAAGGATAAGCGTAAAGCTGAGTTGCACGTTCCTGTGCTAAATTCATTTCCAAGAAAGGAGGCAGCACAGCACAGCACAGCACAGCACAGCACAGTGCAGTGGCGCAAAATTAAATGAATTAAACCCAAACCGACGTCTGAAAGCCACACACAGTACACCATGTCCCCATGTTCCCATGTCCCCATGCATCGCCATGTCCCCATGCATCGCCATTCCATCTCGCAATGCAATCACTCGACGTCGTTGGCCCACCTTGTCCGGTCTCAACATCGCAACGGGCGGAAAGAGCGTAATGACCAGCGTCGAAATATCAAATGCAAGGGGGGTGGGGGAGGGTGGGGGCTAATCGAGTTTCGAATCGAGTTTCGCCTTTGTCCGTCTTGGATACCTTCTGCAACGCCCACGAGTGAGATGAGAACGACGATCCCTGCATTACCCTGCATGGTGGCCTGTGTGCGTTTGTGGCAATGCTCTTCCTCGCCCTTTCTTCGGTCTTGTCCATCCAGATGTCCGAACTTGTCTGCCGTCCACCCCGTCCGCTTTGGCCTCTTTGGACGAGCTATCAATTCTAACGTGATCCGTGGGTGGCATCTCAACCGGGGGTTTTGCTACTAGTCCCTCGTCTCTCCCTCGTCTCTCCCGCATAATTGCGGCGTGCATCTGAGCCTCGTTAATGTTTCCAGCACCGGAGCTCCGAGAGCCGCTCGGGCCCTCGATACCAAGTCACTTTCATAGTTCATCCCACTTTCCTCAACAGCACCCACCACTCTTCATCTTTATGTCGTCGCTTGGACCTTCTCACATCCAGAATTTGCGCACACTCCTGTGGTGCAGTCAACCTCTTCTGGTTTCAACCTTTTCACGTCCACACTGCCACACTGCCAGCTTCATAAGTGTTCGAGTCTCGAGTCTTGCATTGTATCCGTGTCATCTGCCGAGATGAAGCTTGGCAATCCATTGTTGGTCAAAGAACATGCTTCTCACCATCGAACCATTCCGTGAGATCAACGTGCGCAGAGTGCAGCACCAACTTGCGAGGTTTGAGTATCTCAAGATGCCCTGTGCATTGTCTGTGGTCCTCAACTTGTTAACTCACGCGAACCGCGGTGTGACAAGATCGAACTTGTCACTCGTTGACAGATGAAACAAGTTGGTGGGTGTTGCAGTTATCGTCGATCCGTGAAACCGAGACGGTGCGCTAACGTAGCCAACTACACCGCCTTGTATTGCACCGGTGCCCAAGCTGCACATGGTAGTGTATGCTGATGGTGCCTCTGTTCCGGCGCCGACGTTTCCCTTGGGACGCTTCCAAGTTCCTAGTTTGCAGCCTTCTTTCATCTCGGTGGTTCACAACTCTGACATTAGTGGGGAACAGAGAACTTTCCAAAGTTCATTCGAGACACATGTGGCGCTACCGAACAGCATCGAGTCCTGGTTGGATAAGCTCATGTTCCTTTGCTTGTCATCATGTGATATCTGGCAATCAGGTTTCATGTTGCGACACGTGTCGACAATTCTGCTTGGGTTTGGCCATCGCCATTGGCTCGTTCCGCCGATCCTCGATGTTTTTATTCCGCCCTTTTGTGGCGATTTTACAACCATGACTTTTCGTATGTGCTTTTCCCACTGCCTTTCCCACAGTGTGCGAGAAGAACTGCTCTCTCAAAGTCAATCAAAACCACCGCTTTGAGTTCATCCGACCAGAGCATGTTTCGAAGGAAAAGATCGTTGTGCTCGACGCCCAGCTCGAGCAAGCTCTGTCGGCACCAATTCCTGAGCTCCTTGAATTCGGTCTTGTCCTAGAATTTGCTTGGTAGCAGCCGATTTGCTGCCTCCTTTGCCTCTTCTCTAAGAAAGCTCAAGCCATGATAGGATAGTAGCAAAAATGCGCTGTACGCCTCTCCAACGGGCACCTGGTTGGGCACGGGAAGCAAAGGATACATGAGATCAAAGTACTCGGCGCTCGGTTCGACGACACCACACGAAACGGGCACATGGAGTGCGATTTGTCGCTTGCCGTCCGTCTCCCTGTCGATCGAATTGATTGCAACAAAGTCGTGCACCGATTCAGTCTCGGATGGGCTCAGGTCAGCTTCCACGCGATGGCGACGAATTGCTGCTTTCCAAATTTGCTCGTAGATCTCGTGCTCCTGCTGCAGCAGTTCTGCACGTCCGTCGTAGACGCCTTTGGCGGCAAAAGCGTAGCCGAACTCGGGATGAAGGAAGCGAAATAGCTGCGCATGTGCGCCACTGCAGCCCATGATAGGCTCCATTGACTTTTTGATCTGCCCATACCTAAGTTTCGCCTTCATTCCAGCCTTGATGTGCTCGAGCGGGTGTGGATGCTTGTGAATTGAGTGATCTTTGCATTCCGGGATGCAACAGTGAAGGAAAGCATTGGGGCAGTGTGGATCCATCCTGAGTCCATGTTTGAGACCCAACAGACACCTCGCAGTGCACCACTGACTTGTGATCAAATCCCGATGACGAAGAACGTAGCGCAGAGTGCCGTCCCATTCATACTCGCTGTCGAGGGGCGTTTGATAGATTGGTCGAGGAATTGGGCCGGTGCTAATCCTGACCCCGTGATCTGCTGCGGCATCTACTCTGAGCTTCTTTCGGCTGCATTCGCTCTCGATCAAAAGGCTGAGGCTGGAGTACTGAGATGCGTTTCCCGTGTGTTTTTTGTTGCCCTGTTCCTCGGCTCCCGTTTCACGGACGTCATTGGCACGATCAGCAGCCCCGCTCAGACCACCGCCGCTGTCGGGCCCCGGGCTGCGATCGGCAGGAGACCCACCAGATTGTCCGTGACCGTTGTTGCCTTGATCGTCATCATCGCGCCTGCGGGGACCCGGGAGACCGGAAGATCCTTGGTCAGTAATGCTTGACTGATCCTGTTTTGACCGTTTCGATGTCGGTTTTTGGGCTGGAATATTAAACTCCCACGGAAAGCGTGCGTTCTCCTCAAGATCCTCGCACCACGCCTTGCGTTGATCCTCAGTGGTGCAGCAGGCTTCTGAAAGTCCGCTGAGCAACGAGTAGATTAGACTTTCAAAGAGTGGCATGGGCTGCCAGCGATCTGTTTGCGCCTGTAATTCACCATTCAGACTGTTGAAAGTCGAAACAGGATAGTATTGCAGCTTGATCTTGTCCGAGGCTGATTCCAAGCGGTGGCTGGGATCGTATCGGAAAAAAACATTGGTGAGGCCAGTGGAGAGAAGAATCAAAGGACACCGATGTCTGATGATGTAAGTGAACGATTGGTTGATCGCTGCCAACGCTTGTTGATCTCCCTTTTGCAGCTCGCCAAGCTTACGGAGATGGATCGTGCCGCAGTGCCCAGACTCGGTAAGCTCGGCGCTTTTTCCACCGTGCTCCGTTCGGTCTCCCGCGTCTTGGTCTTGGTCTTGGTCTTGGTCTTGGTCTTGGTCTTGGTCCTCGTCCACGTCCTCGCTCTCTTCGTCTGAAGTATTGAACTGGTCTCGATCCGCCAGAGTCGGGTCTTGACCTTGATCGATTGACGTCATTTTAGCATCTGTGTTGTCGGTGGCCTTTCTCGCGGACCAAGAGACGCTAGTGTGATCGCGAAAAAACTTTTCGAGCTTTGCCGAGTTTTTCACGTTGTGTGCCTTTACCTCGATGGCATGGTAAAGGACTCTGCGGGCGTCATCGATGGCAAGATCGCAAAAGATGTCGGAATGGAGCCTTGAATAATCAGAGTGTCGTGTGGTGGAAGAGAGGGGGGTGGAGCCCAAAGCTTGAGAGCTTGGACTGGGGCGTTGCCGGTTGGGATCGGATGTATCTTTTGTGATAGGCGGTATTTGGGACCGCGCAGCATCACGAAGGAAAGAGTGGCTGGTCTGTAATTCATCGATACTGGAGAGGGGCGAGGGCCTGGATTTACCAGAGGACCTTGCATGGCTACCGCTTGGGCTGGCGCCAGCAGCTCGAGTCTGGGGGGAGGACTTGTCCGAGCCAGACTTGCGTTGAGGTACCGAAGAAGACTGCAGGTTAATCGTGAGATTTCCTCGGAGACGACCCCATGGAAGGTTCGGAAACAACAGCTTAAGCTCGTCAACAAGTTGGTAATCTTGGAGATGCTCACCGGCATCTTCGGGCTTGCGAGAGGGATCGCGGGGATTGGCATGGGCCAAGAGTTGGGCGGCTCTGTCATCCAGGGCAAAGATGACCTCCTGCAGGATAGGCACCAGGACGACGAACCAGCAGTGTTGTGAGACCACCTCGAGGCCCTTCTGCATCACTTGGATGTAGTTCCTTAGGGTACTGAGCCAGCTTGGAGTGAGGGCGACAGAATCATCGCGACTGAAGAGCGAGTCCAAGATGGAACGAAGTCTGGCGAGATTTGTGTGTATCTTGTTGTCGAAGTGGAGCTCGTCGGGGAGGCGGCGATCATGGTACAGTTTGCCGAGAGTGAGATTATTCTGAGGTTGAGCAATGCTGGCGAGGTCTTCGAGGAGCAACGAGTCAACGGCAGCGATGCACTCTGGGAGAGAGAGCTTGCGCGCTTCCCTGAGCCTTGCCTGCTCTTCCCTGAGCCTTGCCTCCTCCTTTTGGCGCCTCTAATGCGCTTCCCGAAGCTCTGCCTGTTTGCGTCTGCTCCTCTCCTCGTCACGCTCTGTGGTGACTCGGAGGATGTATTCTCGCTGTTCCCTCAGAATTCTTCGGATTTCGTCGCCATCCAACAAAGTGAGGGAGTCTGGATCGGGAATCGTCGGCTTCGGCTCAAAAGAGCTAAGCGAGGGGGTAGAGGACTCGTCCAAATGAGCGAGAGGACCGTCGAGAGCAGGCGGGTCGAGAGCAGGCGGGTCGAGAATAGGCGGGTGGATTGATCGGCGCGGGCGCATGAGCTCTGACGAAGGATTCACAGCCGATTCAGCGCTAGCGTGAGAAGACGCGGGAAGTGGCGCACGGTTTGATACAGTGCTGCTAGATTCGTGGTCGATGTGCGTGCTCAGCTTGAATGAAGATGGGTTCATGATTGCCGATAATGACCAAGAAGTCGGCTGGCTGTAGAGTGGTGGGTTGCGAAGAGTCAAAGCTGTGTTTGGCCAAGTGGAGTCGTGTGGCGTGTGTCATGAACATACGCAAACTGTATGCAACAAGAACTTAGAAGAGGCTTGGAATTCACGACGGCGAGCGCAAAGCCGACGTCGTGGATAGTGGATGGATATGGATACAGAGATGTATGCGGTCAGCGAGAAAAGAGACGTTGCCAAGTGGCCACACCGTTTTGTGGTTGTTGTTGTCAGTATTGGAAGGAGTGAACCGGTAATGTGTTACCGTTGCCGGTTCAGGGATCCTTGGAGAAGAAACCACTGATCAGCTAAGGCAAAGGCGAGTAGCTATCTCGACAGTGCCTTCCCTATATCGGAGGGGCTTGTAGAGCTAAGTCTGAGGATATTTCAGCTTAGATACACTCCATATGTAGAGGATATCAGAGGGTTGCAGTAGTAATCGAGGAGCAACTACCAACATAGGCAACTTGCTCATGCAGGAGGAAGAGGAAAGGAGTGTTGGAACATACAGTCACTCACGTTTTCGACTTCGGAACAATCTGTTAGATCATGGAGGTCCAACACAGGCAACCAGGACGCGTCAATATTCCTCAAAATTATTTCGACACTGTTAGGCCACGACATGTCAAGAAAAGTCCAATCATGGACCCCCCACATCTGGCTATAGGACCCCACTCACCCGATTCCAGCTATTAGTCTGCAATTGTGGAGACTCCAGACCCATATCTCTGAAACACAATTTGTGTTGGATGAGTGTGGACCGTACATATTGACAAAGATAGGAACACACTCCTCCATGATAGGGAAAGATAGCATATATACACAACCCCCCACACACACACTCAAGGATAAGCCCCTGCAATACCTCACTGTCTCTACTCAAGATCCCAAACAATGCTCCATACTCTCCAAGACTCAACACAGGCATCATGCCCTTGATACAGTGAAGACATAGCCAACTTCAAGAAGGCATTGCCATCATAGGAGAATACATATATATACATTGACTCGCTTGTAGATACAGTTGCAGAAAGTCATTCAAACTAGTTCCCACATCCTCACATAGCAAGGTCTGCTTCCTCCTCTTCTCCATCTCTCTTCCTCCTGCGTGAGCCAAGTTGCCTATGTTGTTAGTTGCTCCTTGATCACTACTGCAACCCACTGATATCCTCTATCTATGGAGCATATCTAAGCTGAAATATCCTCAGACTTAGCTCTACAAGCCCCTCTGATATAGGGAAGGCACTGTCGAGATAGCTACTCGCCTTTGCCTTAGCTGATCAGTGGTTTCTTCCCCAGGATCCCTGAACTGGCAATGGTAACACATTACCAGTTCACTTCTTCCAATACAGGGTGCCTGCAATTGTGGACCAATAGCCGAAATCGGGTAAATGCAATCCTGTAGCCGGATGTGGGGGTCCAAAATTGGACTTTTTCTTGATGTGTCATGGCCTAACAGTGTCAAAATTAATTTTTTGAGGAATATCTGATGCATCCTAGTTGCCTGTGTTGGAGCTCCACAATCTAACAGATTGTTCCAAAGTCGAAAACGCAAGTGACTGTGTATTCCAACATCCAGCACATATACAGCCAGGTACGGATGTACAACGGTTTTGGAACAACCCTCGAATAAGGCAAGCATTCCAATCGGTGGAACAACATGGTGTCAGGCGAGTTCAGCCAACATTGGATGAGGCTGACCAGGATATTGGTGACACAACCAATGCAGAGTATGGACAATACCCACAGGTGTCAGTTTGGCAGGTCATACAGGCCAAACAAACACAGAGTGCACAGGGATTGACACTGACAATGTGCAAGCTGGATGGCTTGGAGGGAAATGGTAGACCAACAGCTTCCGAGCCATCCAGCTCGGAAGATAATGCACTTGAAGCAGCCAAAGACCCTTCTCAGACAGAGTCAGGACAGGACCTGGTGGAACCCTCACAGTCTCGGTGTGGTTGGTGCCCAAAGGGGAAAGCCTCGGCACCAGTTGGCACACTATGGGACAATTGAATGACCTTTGGGTTCTTGTGGATTCCTTTGGCATACTTGGGTGCAACTATCTACAATTTGGGAAACTCGGCCTCCAGGAGGAATGCCTTTTGGTACCCAGCATAGTGGGCTTGGGCTTCTTGGAGATCTTGCTCCAACTTCAGGATTTTCTTGGCTAATTGAGCTAAGTAGGGCTGTGCTTTGGACTTACTTTGAGGAAGCTTGGAGGTTTGGGCCTTTTTGGGAGCCTTGAGCTTGATCTTGGTGCTAGGAGGGACCCATTTGGTTACTTTGGGAGGAATTCAGGTGTCTCAGGAGTACCACTCAACCTGGAAGTGAGGATTTTTGAGGATGAGTTTTTCCCAAGTAGGCTTGCTTCAGGGCTTGGTCTTGAAGGGCTGGTATGGATCCATTGAGATTGCACCTAGAGTTCACAGGGATGCAACCCTGACACTTATTGCTAGCTGGAGCAACCAAGGAAGGTTGCTTTCTCTGTACACACCTCCAACATTGGAATTTCGAGGACATGACTGCACTGGGGAGGGCCTAGGAGTTTGAACGGTGGGTGCTTTGGATTAGTTTGGAAGAAAATGCAATGAGTGATGGTGGTGTGCAAGCAAACTGGTCAAATTTTTTTTTTTTTGCTCGTGTCTGAATTTCTTTAGTAAATTCCATTTAAGGAAAGTGGAGTGTGGCTGGATGCACGCGCTCGCTGAGACCCCCTGTAAATTATTTTCACTCGTCGCGTCCTCCTTGAATTCTAACATCGATCATCCGAGTCACAAGTGGAGGTGCAGGTTTGTCACGTGACTTTGATCATGTGCTTAAAAAGGAGCAGAAAAATTACAAACATACAAAAAAAAAAAAAAAAAAAAAAAAAAAAGGTTTGAAACCGCCTAGTGATCTCCTCGTTCACCTCACTCACTCGGCCGATAAGAAAACTTGAGCACGAGTTGGATTGACTTGGGCATATGCATGTTGAAATGGACTCGACGCTAGGTTGTGTGTGCGGGGCCGCCTCCTGTAGCAACGCCTCGGTCTCAATGCTTCATGCTCGGGTTGTGCTCGCTCGCTCGTTTGCTCGCTGGTTACCACACGTCACTTGAGATTGGGCTCTGGTTGGCGCGGTCGCAGAGGCTAGAAAGCTCTGCTCTGACGACTGCATGCGAGACAAGCTTCACGACGGAACTGCGACGTTGGGCGAGCCAAAGCTTGAGGGTGAAGCGCGATGAGGCGGCCAAGGCGGTGGGAATCGCGTCTAGAAGCTTGGCGCTTTTGGTTGTTTGCACACGGTCCGCACGAGTCTAGCGCCTTGGTCGGTGCGCCCGAGGAGGTTGGAAGGCAACCCAAGCACAGAAATGCAGCCTTGATGCAGGTTAACGCGAATCGTGCAGCTGACGTGCCCCGCGTTTTAATTTTTAATTTTTTTTTTCTTTTTTTCTTTTTTTCTTTTTTTCTTTTTTTCTTTTTCTTTTTCCCAGTGCAATGGCTGGCGTTCTTTCCCTTTTGGCACCAATCACATGCGCCCCGCTCGGTTTGGCAGCTTGTCCCTTTCCGCAACACTCGCCAAGCGCTGCTAGACGCGGTCTCGGCGTATGTGTGCAGCCCAACGCTTGGCAGCGTGGCGTGTCTGCGTCCGCGTCTGCGTCTGCGTCCGCGCTTGTCCCGTCGGTGCTGCAACCAAGCCGTTGGTGACGAATGAAATCGCCGAAACACGCTGCGCTCAGCTGCTCATTTCATTGCAACCAAACGCTGCCAGCGAGTGGCATACAGGCACACAGGCACACTGGCATACTGGCATACAACATGGCACCAAACCGCATTCCTTGCAGTCTCGACTGGCTTATCCGGCGCAACCCGAGAGACTCTCTTTCTCTCTGCGTGTGTGTGTGTGTGAGAGAGAGAGAGAGGGAGAGAGAGAGAGAGAAAGAGAGAAAGAGAGAAAGAGGGGTCTCGCCCCGCTTGGCTCACAGAGGGGCCCCTTGCGTGGATGCGTGTTGCCACCTCTGCCCTTTCCTCCGGCTCAGCCTCATTTGCTTAAAGCACACCCACTTCTGTCGTCGCGGTATACTCCCCCTCGCTCCATATCTCTCCCCTCTATCCATTGCAGCTTGCGGAACTCGACTGTTTTTTTTGCTACTTGCAAACCCATACGTCCTAGCTGTTCAGCGCACCCATCCAGCCTCTCTCTCTCTCTCTTTCCAGGAAATCCTGCCTCCTCTCACCACCACGTCCCAGAATGCAGCTTTCCTCACTGTTGCTCTCTGCTTGTCTGCTCGTGTCGTCGGTGGTCTCGGCGCCAGCAGCCAGCTTTGGCACTCGCAGCGATGCCGAACTCATGCTCAAGCGTCAGTTTGAAAACACCAACTGGGACAGCGTCCTGCTCGGTCGCGATGTGGAGGAGCTCCAAAAGCGCATCGTCTACAACCCCAAGATCACCCACCCCACCGCTCAAACCGTCTGGACCGCCGGCAAGACATACTCGGTCACTTGGGACACTTCCGACATTCCCGATGTCGCCAAGGACTACAAGGGAATGATCAAGCTCGGCTTCATCCCCGAGGACGGCCAAGGCGGACTCAACCTCAAGTGGCAACTCACTCAAGGCTTTCCGATTCGCGATGGAAAGACGAGCATCACGCTGCCCAAAGACCTTGCCGAGCGACACGACTACATTGTCGTCGTGTTTGGAGATTCTGGTAACGCTTCGCCCAAGTTTACCATCAAGAAGGCTGGCGCTGCCGAACAAGGCAGCCCCGCAGAGGATAGCCCCGCAGAGGATAGCCCCGCAGAGGATAGCCCCGCAGACCGCCAACTTGCAGACTAGATCCAGCAAAGGGTCGACCAGGCTTTCACCCAAGCCGGCTTTTCGCAGTAAATCGCAACTCAAAAACCCAAGCGTGCACCAACGCATAGCCCATGCCTTACAGCTTTCGGGCCATGCATATTCGCAAAACCCTCCTCTGCTGAGCATACCATTCAGAACCCACCTTCTTGCATCTTGCATAGTCATTGCACATACACATACACACAACTCAACTCTTTGTTTGGGTCTTGTTTTCTTCAATTTTCTTTCCCCTGCGATCTGGCATCCCAGCATCATTTGCTTCTCCTTTGGTAGCCGTTTTGGTCGACGTAGCTTATACAATGGACATTTGCTAAGCTGCGCTGTGTCGTGCGTGCTTGAACAACCACGCGTTTAGCAGTGCTGAATCAAGCGGCATGCGATTTGCAAGAAGAGTGGAAGCAAGAGCGCGTGGCACCAGTTGGGCACATGTGTAGATGGAGGGTTTAGACGGCGCTGTAGTCGATCTTGGATTCGTGCTTCTTTGCCTCTTGCAACTTCCTGACGGCCTTCATAAAGTCCTCCTGAACGCAGTAGTCCCTATCGTCGCGGATGGCAAACATTCCGGCTTCGGTGGCGACGTTTCTCAAATCGGCGCCGTTGAAGCCGTCGCTGAGCTTGACGATGGCCTCGTAATCCAGCTCGTCCTTCTTGGCGACGGGCTTGGTGTGGATCTTGAGAATCTCGAGTCGGGACTGCTCGTTGGGCAGCGGGATCTCGATCTTCCTGTCGATTCGTCCGGGACGCAGCAGAGCCGGATCGAGTGTATCCGGACGGTTGGTGGCCATGATGATCTTTGTCTTTCCGAGATAGTCGAAGCCGTCCATCTGGTTGAGGAGCTCCATGAGGGTTCGCTGGATCTCTCGATCGGCGGAGGTACCTTCGCTGAAACGACGACCGCCGATGGCATCGATCTCGTCCATGAAGATGATACATGGCTCGTGCTCCTTTGCGTATCCAAACATTTCTCGAATCAGACGTGCACTCTCTCCGATGTACTTGTCGACAATGGCGCTGGAGACGACCTTGAGGAAGTTGGTCTCCAGCGTGCTAGCCACGGCACGGGCGAGGAGCGTCTTTCCGGTTCCTGGTGGGCCGTAGAGCAAAACACCTTTTGGTGGCTTGATACCGACACGCAGAAAGAGTTCGGGGTTGAGCAAGGGCAGCTCGATGACTTCTCGGAGTTCGCGGATCTGGTCGGAAAGACCACCAATGCCAGCAAAGGTGGCAGCACCGGGGTCCTCCATGCTCATGTTGTACACGAGCGGGTCGACCTCGCGAGGCAAGATTCGCATGATGGTGAGCGTGGTCATGTCGAGCGAGACACGCACACCCTGCTTGAGCTTGTGCTTGGGCACGCTGGCACGGATACCGACGACGTAGCGCGGACCAGAGGAGGCCTTGACAATGAATCGCTCGTCATCGAGCTGCTTGAGCACCTCGCCGATGATCTGGCCAACGGATTGAAGCGCCTTGATGTCATCTTCGGTCTTGTCGTACGCCTTTTCGAGGTGCTTGAGGCCGAAGCGGAGCTTTTTGAGGCTCTCGGAGAGCTCGTTGTGCTGCTTGAGTGCCTTTTTGTAGGCTTTGAGCGCCTTGTCCTTGGCGGGGTCGGAGGAGAGCACAGGCTCGGAGGGTGGGTGTGTGGATGTGGATGGTGTGGCGTCGGCCATTGTGAGGCAGGATGCGGGCGGAGGAAGAGCTTGTTGGAATGTGCGCCTCGGGCGTAGGGCTGCTAGATGCAGAGCCACTCGGAGCTGGCTGGTGGGACAGTTTGCGCGCGAATCAGCTGGATACGAGTGCAGGGTGACGGGTGGATGAAGGGGGGGGGGGGGGGGGGGGGCGTCGAGAGGGAATGATGGAATGATGGAATGATGGATTGAGTGATGGAGGAGGAGGCACAAGGTGGAGCAAACAGTTGTGTGAGAGTGACGCGCGTCGCTGCAGAAGCCTCGTTTTCTGGGCCGAGAGAAGCTGGCTTGGCACACGAACTGCTTCGATCGCATCCACGCATTAACACTCGAACAAGCGATTTAATCCAATACAAAACACAACAACAAACACAACAACAAACACAAGACGCGCGTTGCTGTTTGAATTCGAGTGTCTCGGCCGTGTGGCTGTGTGAGAAGGTGGTGTGTGAGAAGGTGGTCTGTGCGCAATGCCAGATGACCGAGCGTGTGATTTGTGATTATGACATCCGCCACGTCGTCCACGCTCCATCACTGCCTACCTCCTCCTCCTCCTCCTCCTCCTCCTCCTCCTCCTCTCCATCCCTCGTTGTGTATAGTCTTCGTTCTTCTTTCTACTTGTTCCTTCAGCCTTGGTTCACCTCCAATCGCTCTCATCCATATCTCACACTCCACTTTCCATCTCGCCATCGAGTCTGTCCCTCGCATCCTAAACAGCTTCGTGCGTACCGGCTGCGTCTCGCGCACTCGGCTCCTTCGCTTTGCGCCGGTGTATATCAGCGATTCGCACAGCCACCAGCTACTGTTCGCGCCGGTTGCTTTGCCACTTCCATTCTGCCCTCATCAGTAGCTCGCTTCGCCAGCATACACCACATTTCGCACCATCATGGCGGACAAGCCCATCAACTTCTCCGAGCATGTCCAGCTCACAAACGTCGGCATCTCTGCAGACAGCATCTCGTTTGCCAACGTCACCCTCGAGTCCGAGAACTTTGTTTGCGTCCGTGAAACCGTCAACGCTCAGAACTCGGTCGTCATTGTCAACCTCAACGATATCAGCGATGTGTACGTATTCTCATGCTTCTCATGCCCATGTCTCCCTCTGTCCAGTCACCAAACCATGCTCACCTCACCTCCTTTCATCCCTCCTCGCTTCTGCCACACCCAGCATGAGGAGACCAATCACTGCCGACTCCGCCATCATGAACCCCATCCACAAAATCATTGCGCTCAAATCCGCGCGCCAACTCCAGATCTTCAACATCGAGGCCAAATCCAAAGTCAAGTCGCATCTCATGCAGGAGGACGTCACATTCTGGAAGTGGATCACCAACTCCACGCTCGGCATCGTCACCGAAAACGCCGTATACCACTGGTCCATTGACGGCGAAGCTGTCCCCCTCAAAGTGTTTGATCGTCACGTCAGCTTGCAAGCCACCCAGATCATCAATTACCGCGCCAGCCACGACGAAAAGTGGCTTGTCCTCATCGGCATCTCGGGAAACTCCTCTGGTGCTCCCAACGCATTCCGTGTCAAAGGCTCCATGCAGCTCTACTCGCGCGACCGTGGCGTCTCCCAGCCCATCGAAGGTCACGCTGCCGCCTTTGCAGAGCTCAAGTCCGACGCCTCGCCCAACCCGTTCAAGCTCTTCACCTTTGCCAACCGCACCGCCACCGGCGCAAAGCTCCACGTCGTCGAAATCGACCACCAAAACGGTCAGCCCGCTTTCACCAAAAAGGCTGTCGACGTCTTTTTCCCCCCAGAGGCCACCAACGACTTTCCCGTTGCCATGCAGGTCAGCAAGCGATATGGCATTGTTTACCTCGTCACAAAGTATGGCTTCATCCACCTCTACGACCTCGAGACCGGCGCCTGTATCTACATGAACCGCATCTCGGGCGACACCATCTTTGTCACTGCCGAGCACGAGTCCACCAGCGGCATCATCGGCATCAATCGAAAGGGTCAGGTCCTCTCCGTCTCGGTCGACGAAAACACCGTCATCCCCTACATCCTCCGCACGCTCAACAACTCCGAACTTGCCTTCAAGCTCGCCTCGCGCGGTGATCTCCCCGGTGCCGATGATCTCTACCTCCAGCAGTTCCACTCGCTCTTCTCCACAGGCCAGTACGGCGACGCCGCCAAGATCGCCGCAAACTCGCCACGCGGCATCCTCCGAACCTCGCAGACCATCGAGCAGTTCAAGCAGGTCCCCAACCAGCCCGGCACGCTCTCCCCCATCCTCCAGTACTTTGGCATCCTCCTCGAGAAGGGCTCCCTCAACAAGTTCGAGTCGCTCGAGCTTGCTCGCCCCGTGCTCAACCAGGGTCGAAAGCATCTGCTCGAAAAGTGGCTCAAGGAGAGCAAGATCGAGTGCAGCGAGGAGCTCGGTGACATTGTCCGCCAGCACGATATGAACTTGGCTCTCAGCGTCTACCTCCGTGCCAACGTGCCCAACAAGGTGGTTGCCTGCTTCGCCGAGACCGCTCAGTTTGACAAGATCGTTCTCTACGCCAAGAAGGTCGGCTACACGCCTGACTACGCCGCTCTGCTTCAGCACATTGTCCGTTCCAACCCAGACAAGGGTGCCGAGTTTGCCACCAGCCTTATCGGCGACCAGTCGGGTCCTCTCGTCGACATTGAGCGCGTCACCGACATCTTTATGAGCCAAAACATGACCCAGCAGGCCACCAGCTTCTTGCTCGATGCGCTCAAGGACAACAAGCCCGAGCAGGCTCATCTCCAGACCCGTCTTCTCGAGATGAACCTCGTCAATGCTCCTCAGGTCGCTGATGCCATCCTCGGCAACGACATGTTCACCCACTACGATCGCCCTCGCATCGCCAACCTTTGCGAGAAGGCCGGCCTCCTTCAGCGTGCTCTTGAGCACTACGAAGACAACGCCGACATCAAGCGTGTCGTTGTGCACACCAACCTTCTTCAGGCTGACTGGCTCGTCAACTACTTTGGCAAGCTCACCGTCGAGCAGTCGCTCGAGTGCCTTCGCGAGATGCTCAAGCTCAACATCCGCCAGAACCTCCAGGTTGTTGTCCAGATCGCTACCAAGTACTCGGACCTCCTCGGACCCGTCAAGCTCATCGAGATGTTCGAGTCCTTCAAGTCGTTCGAGGGTCTGTACTACTACCTTGGCTCCGTCGTCAACCTCTCCACCGACCCCGAGGTGCACTTCAAGTACATCCAGGCTGCCACTCGCACCGGCCAGATCCGAGAGGTCGAGCGTATCTGCCGAGAGTCCAACTACTACAACCCTGAAAAGGTCAAGAACTTCCTCAAGGAGGCTAAGCTTTCCGACCAGCTGCCCCTCATCATCGTCTGCGACCGATTCGATTTCGTGCACGACCTCGTGCTCTACCTCTACCAGAACATGCTCATCAACTTTATCGAGGTGTACGTCCAGCGCGTCAACTCGTCGCGAACGCCCCAGGTGATTGGAGGTCTGCTTGATGTAGACTGCGACGAGGGCGTCATCAAGAATCTGCTCCAGTCTGTCACTGGGCCCATTCCCGTGGACGAGCTCGTCGAGGAGGTGGAGAAGCGCAACCGTCTCAAGCTCATCCTTCCATGGCTCCAGTCCAAGATTGAGGCCGGCTCGCAGGACCAGCCTCTCTACAACGCCATGGCCAAGATCGCCATCGACAGCAACAACAACCCCGAGGCCTTGCTCAAGGAGAACAACCTCTACGATCCTCGCGTTGTCGGCAAGTACTGCGAGAAGCGCGACCCTTACCTCGCCTACATTGCCTACGCCAAGGGCTTCTGCGATGACGAGCTCATCTCGATCACCAACGACAACTCCATGTTCAAGCACCAGGCGCGCTACCTCGTCAAGAGACGTCAGCTTGAGCTTTGGGCACAGGTGCTCACCTCGGACAACGTCCACCGTCGCCAGCTTGTCGAGCAGGTCACTTCGACCGCCGTCCCCGAGTCGACCAACCCCGACGATGTTTCCGCCACCGTCAAGGCTTTCATGGCTGCCGACTTGCCGCATGAGCTCATCGAGCTGCTCGAGAAGATCATCCTCGAGCCCTCGGCGTTTAGCGACAACCGCAGTCTGCAGAACTTGTTGCTTCTCACCGCCGTCCGCACCGACAAGGGCAAGGTCATGAACTACATCGACCGTCTTGACGGCTACGATGTTGAGGAGATCGCCAAGATTGCCATCGACCACGGTCTGTACGAGGAGGCTTTCCGCATCTTCTCCAAGGCCGAGCAGCACGAGGATGCGATGAACGTGCTCGTGGAACACATTGTCTCCATCGATCGTGGTCAGCAGTATGCCAACAAGCTCAACAAGCCTGCCATCTGGTCGCGTCTCGGAAAGGCCCAGCTCGACGGCCTGCGGGTCAAGGACGCGATCGACTCCTATGTCAAGGCTGAGGACCCGTCAAACTACGAGGAGGTGATCGAGATTGCCGAGCACGCCGGTCGTGAGGAGGAGCTCATCCGCTTCCTCCAGATGGCCCGCAAGAAGGCGCGTGAGCCCAAGATCGACACCGAGTACGCCTACTGTCTCGCCAAGGCCAACCGTCTTGGCGACATGGAGGAGTTCCTCGGCATGACCAACGTTGCCGACATTCTCAGCGTCGGTGAAAAGTGCTTCAACGACGAGCTTTACGAGGCTGCCAAGCTTCTCTTCACCAGCGTGTCCAACTACGCTCGTCTTGCTACCACGCTTGTCTACCTCGGCGACTACCAGGGTGCCGTCGACGCTGCTCGCAAGGCTGGTAACACGAGTGTCTGGAAGCAGGTGCACGCTGCCTGTCTCAGCAAGCGCGAGTTCAAGCTGTCGCAGATTGCGGGTCTTGCCATCATCCCTCACGCCGAAGAGCTGCCCGGTTTGATCAAGGCGTACGAGAACGAGGGCTTCTTTGATGAGTTGCTCAACCTGCTCGAACAGGCGCTTGGTCTCGAGCGCGCCCACATGGGTGTGTTTACCCAGACTGGTGTTGCGCTTGCCAAGTACAGGCCGGAGAGGCTTATGGAGCACCTCAAGCTGTACTGGTCGCGTTCCAACCTGCCGCAGTTGATCAAGGTGGCCGAGCAGTGTCATCTGTGGTCGGAGCTTGTCTATCTGTACACCAAGTACGATGAGATGGACAATGCAGCGCTCGCCACCATGGAGCATGCAGCCGATGCGTGGGACCACGACCAGTTCAAGGCGATCCTGCCCAAGGTGGCCAACGTCGAGATCTACTACAGGGCGTTGACGTTCTATCTGGAGCAGCACCCGTTGTTGTTGAACGACCTGCTGACGGTGTTGGCCAAGAGGATCGACCACGGCCGAGTGGTGAGGATGTTCAAGAAGAAGAACAACGACAATGTGCCGCTTATCCGCAGCTACCTGATGTCGGTGCAACACCACAACTTGGAGGCGGTCAACGATGCGTACAACGATCTGCTGATTGAGGAGGAGGACTTTGAGACGCTACGATCGAGCATTGATGGATTCGACAACTTTGACACCATCTCGCTTGCGCAGCGTTTGGAGAAGCACGATCTGCTCGAGTTCCGACGACTTGCTGCGCATCTGTTCAAGAAGAACGAACGCTGGGGTGAGTCGATCGCGTTGTCGAAGCAGGACAAGCTTTTCAGGGATGCGATCGAGACGGCTGCGGTGTCAGGCGAGGAGACTGTAGCGGAGGAGCTGTTGGAGTACTTTGTCGAGATCGGCAACAAGGAGTGCTATGCGGCGACGCTTTTCGCGTGCTACGACCTGGTGCGGCCAGATGTGGTTATGGAGCTCTCGTGGAGACATGGGCTGGGCGACTTTACCATGCCCTACCAGCTCCAGTCGATGCGCGATCAGAGCAACAAGATCAAGCAGCTCGAAAAGGAGGTGCGCGAGAGGGCCAAGAAGGACAGCGAAAAGGAGAAGGAGGAGGAAGACGCACCCATTATTGGTCCGGGAGGTCTGGGTGGGCCCAAGCTCATCACTGCCGGTGTTACCGGGATGGGAGGCGCGGGTTTGGGTTACCCCAACAACCTCAACGGCGGCATGTATATGCAGCCAACGGGCATGTTCTAAAACCTTGCCCATCGGTGCATGCTCTCGCGTCGCTTTCCGCAAGAATCACAAAATTCAACCCCGTTTCAGCCCCCGTCTTGTACATTTTCCCCCAGTTCACCCTTTCCCCCCCCCCCTATGTTTCCTTAGCTGTGTCTACAAGAAAGAAAGAATCATCTGTTTTTTTTTTCCCCTCACGTTGACGTCTCTCACATTGGTAGGGTTTCAGACAAGTGCCACAAGCCACGATTCCTTGAAGAGAGAAGGAAAAAGAAAAGCGTTGAAAAAGCAGTAGGATTAAGCAACCCTGATGCGTTCCAACTGTGGGATGAGCTGGTCGAAGACGCCGACGAGAGACTGGTAGAGTTCGATCTGACCATCTGCATGGGTTGAGAGGATTTCCTTGAGTTCCTGCTCCTTTGCGAGGTGGAAGATGCGGTGTTCACGCATGACTTCGGTATTGAAAGCGGTGCTGGTATCGTGTGCGCTGGTGACGGCGTCTTGGAGTTCTTTGATCTTTCCATCGAGTCTCTGCATTCGACCTACGCGGGTTCGTTCTTCGTCGACGCCTCTCAGATGGTCGACCTTGTCCTTGAGGTAGCCCGAGATGCCGGCACCGCGAACGCCGCCATGGCCATGACCTGCACCGTAGGGGGAGGAGAGGGAGGCGAGACGATCGCGTTCGGAGACAACGCCAGAGAGATAGTCTGTGAGTTCTTCGAAATCGACCTGCTTTGTATCGCGCAGCTTGAGCACCGACTTGTGCGAACGAGCATAGGACAGAAGCGCGTGCATCTGCGACAGCATGGCGTCTGTCGACTTGGCAGACTGCTCATGCGCGCAGCACAGAGACAATGAGCAAAAACAAAAGAAGGTATGCAAGAATCAAGACATCAGTACACTGCTAGCGACTCGGGTGATACACGGGAAAACATGCAACTTACGGTAACCCTCTCGAGGCGGGCAAACTCGAGCATGGCGGAAGCAAACTTGTTCAACGGCTGGGTGATACCACTCTCGAGATAGCCGAGGCCCTCGATGCTGGTGGCGAAGTCCTCGTAGTCGGTGGAAAGATCTTCGAGGCGGGTTCCAAGTTGGGGAGCATAGATGTCACCAAATGGCAGGGCTAGGAGCAAGGTCAGCATGGTGCGCTTGTCAGGTCAGATTGTTCAAACGTGTAGACTGGTGGCGTCTGTTGCAGAGTGGCAGGAAGAGGGAAGGATGAGGGGGAAAGGGGGCGGGGGTGGAGGCAAAGAGGTGAATGGTGAATGGTGAATGGTGAATGCTTACCAGCTATGCGGTTCCTGTTGCGCGAAAGCACACGCTCGGTGCCGGCGAGAGCTTCTTCGAGCTTATCGATGCTCTCTCTGATTTCCTCGAAACGTTGATCTGGTTTACGGACCTTGGAGAAGGCGTTGAGGAAGTGATCGCTCAAGCTGTCTAGGAGGGTAGGTGGACTGGCGTTCTCGACTTGGGAGCCAGAGATGAGTGCAGAGGCGCCGATTGGGGTGGAGGCGCTGTGGGACGAGTTGTGTGCATGCATATCGACTTGCCACTCGGTGCTCTCGAGGAAATTGCGGAGAAGCTGGCTGCGTTGGAGGGTGGGATGGCGACAGATACGTTGGAGAAAGAGCTGGAGGTGGTGTGTGCGCTTTTGGATAAACTCGGTGCTGAAGCGATCGCCAGTGAGATACTCGAGTCGATGCTTGTCCGGGAGCGGGGGGACTACGCAGGCGGGAAAGTCTCGTTTGAGGCCCTCGCGGAGAAAGGTAAAGTCATTGAAGCGGCGGCGAGTGGCCATGTAGGTGCGGGAGAAGTGGGCGAGATTTGTTTCGGCACGGATGCCGTAGCTAATGAAGGTGTCGTTTTGGGCTTCGAGTTCCTTGCGTGGTTCGAGGACGTGGACCATGAGGTAGCCCGTCCAGGAGAGCTGGGATGGATTGTGCGAGGCGTGAATGTCGCGGGCGACGGCAGAAGAAGAGGCGGCGGAATGAGATGGCGCTGCGATGGCATTGTTGGAAGCAAACGCGGGCGTGGAGGAGAACACGGGTTGAGAGCCTGACGAGGTATCACGGTTCTCCCAAGTGACCGAGGTGAAGGTGTCCTCCTCGGTATCCATGTTGGCGGTATGAGACGGGGAACACGGTGGAGCGAGCGCGTGAAGCAAAGCGTCGGCTGACTATGTACCGAGTGGAGTGATTTGACGGATGGAATGGCGAAGGCTGAGCGAACAAGATGATGATGGCAGCTTGAAGCGAGCGATGCTCCACCTTGCGAGTTGGTGATGCTGAGTCCTGAGTCGCCACCCAGTTGTGAGTTGGAGCACTGCTCGTGCGCCTTGGCTGTGCTGTACTGTGCTGTACTGTGCTGCACTGCACTGTGCTGCACTGTACTGTACTGTCGCGTCACGTGTGCGGCTGGCTGATTCCAACGATCTAACAGCAAGAGTGTGCGTGCCAGAACGGGCTGAGTTGCACCGCCCGAGCCTGAAAGCTGTCGAGCCTGAACGCTGTCGAGCCTGAACACTGAACGCTGTCGAGCTTGAATGCTGTCGAGCTTGAATGCTGCCAAAGTCTAGCCTCCACCATCGTTTGCGTCTCGCATCCACTTGTGTTTTGGTCACTCGGCACCATGTCCCTTCCATACGCAGCAGACGCAGACACTTCCCTCTCACCCTCCGAGCTCCAAGTGCTCAAGTCGCAGTACGAGTCCGAACTCGCCGCTGGCCACGTCACCACACAGACCAAGTTCAACTATGCATGGGGCCTCGTCAAGAGCAACCAACGTGCCGACATGAGCGTCGGTGTCGGTCTTTTGACAGGTAAGAGCTCGTCTCCTCTTGAACTGCATTCTCGTCCCATGCTCACCACATACTCAACTCATCTCCATCTTTGTGATACAGAAATATACCGCTCCGATCCACCAAGAAGGCGCGAGTGCCTGTACTATCTTTCTCTAGGACACTACAAGATGCACAACTATGACGAGGCTCGAAGGTTCAATGGTAAGCCGTTTCACCCTGCTTCGAGTGCCGTCTCCAAACCTGCATTCTCACCCTTGTGTCCTTGCGCTTTTCTGATTCCACACATGTCAGCACTCCTCATCCAACGAGAACCCAACAATCTCCAGGCACAGAGCCTCAACCAGCTCATCGAAAAGGGCGTCGCTCGAGGTAAGTATCCTCTCCACCCCCGTGTCGTTGTGCATCTCGCCACCCGCTCCTTCGCCATGCTCACATTCTTTTCTTCTTTTCCTTGTCCATCGTCCATACAGAGGGGTACATCGGTATGGCGTTGATCGGTGGTGCTGCAGCCGTAGCAAGTATCGCCATCGCCGCCCTCATGCGTCGCGGTCGCCGCTAGACCTCCTCGTTGACGTGCTCCCTCTACACTTTATCTTGATCCTGTCTCTCGCCCTTGTTGTGCTTCTCTGTATTCTACCCTGCTTACCCCTGCATAACTTAACTAACTACACTTTGTCTCTATCTCTCCCCATGTCACTCTCTTGTTCAGGCTGAGCGCATGTGCAAACCATTTCAAACCGACGCTTCTTTCCAAACGTGTTGTCTGCTACTTGTAAGACCACCAAGCGACATGGAACTAGGTCTACATCTGGTGGAAGCTACTGTACAGCTTTGTACCCACGTATGACGCTGCGCCGGCTGGTTATGGTTTTCGCCACTGCACCCCAGGTACAGGCGCAAGCTTGTTGCTCGAACCTGTCGAATGTCTCCCATTCTCATTCACGTGCACCACGATGCTCTTTCGACTCCTCTTGCTGCCCTTGGAGTTGTTTCGCGAGATAATGGTGACGTCTGTTTCGATCATGCGAGATTTGACCCCGCTGTCCGCAGCTGCTTTTTGGTTGTTGGTTGGTTGGGACGCGCTGATGGATTGCCATGCTTGAGTGGATGCGCCTGCTTGGACGAGGTGAGAGTCGGACGATTCGACTTTGGTCGCTTCGCAAGCTCTTGTCGTCCTGCCATCTTCGCCGCTCACACGGTTTGCACCTGTAGCGCCGCATGATTGTCTTGATCCACTCGCGACGTGCGAGCTTGGGTACGTCGTGTTGTGCACTCTAGCCGCTCCGCCCAGGTTGTGCGATGCTGTGCCCGCCTGGGTTGCAGGTGTATCGTTTGGCTGTGGCACTGAAGAGGTTCCAAATCCATACGAGAGTTTGACACCTGAATCGGGGACACGGTAGAAGCGCTTCTCGCAGTCCCTTCCCAGCTGCTCGTCCCTCATGGCACGTTTCCTTTTCGGCTTGTGACGCCCAGGCAGTGGATGAAAGGGAGCGTTGGTGAATGCCAACTTTTCTGGTCCAACGATGGGCGGTTCTGCAAATGCGTTGGAATAGAACCAGTTGTCTGGATATCTCCTGCCTCCCACATTGTTGATGAACAGTGCCCATCCGATGACGATCAGAGACGCAATCACCACGATCGGAATCAACCACCATCCCAGCTCGCTCGTTTTGGCACTCGTGAGCGACAGAAGCGAGATGGCTGCGCCGGGTGGATGGGTGAACCCAAGGATCTGCATGGCAAAGATCGCCACGCCCACCGCTGTAGCGGCTGCGGCCCAATCCACACCATACACTCCGTCAAAGTCGTAGTTGGTGTGCTTGAACGCTTTTTGCATGCCAACGCCCACGACCGAGGCAATCGTGTTTCCAAACAGAATGTTTTTAGGCTGAGCAAGTGGCGTGCGATACGCAAAGAACGTCACGACGGCTTCGGTAGCAAACGCTCCGATGATTAGCGGCGCATTATGTGATCGGTGGAAAGGCGAACGGCTGACAAGGCAGATCAATGCGACGACCACCCACGCCGCAATGAGCGAATGGATCGAATTCACCACCTTGGCCCCTACCTGCTCCTTGTACATTCTTACCAGTTGCATCTCGCCCGTGTCTGGATCGCGGTATCTCGCAATCTGTCCAGTTTCGCCCGACACTGCCAGTCCCAAGCTCAAGATGGAGCCGCAGATGTAGTGGAAGCGGTTGAATTCGGGATGCTTGGGCGTGAGCCGTCGGTCCGGAGGAGTGTGTGGATGCGAGACAGGTCGATAGCCTATAAAGTTGGTCAAGGGATAGAGCGCAGACAGGATGGGATGCTCGTCAACGTCGTGGTCGTCATCTTGGTCGTCGGCAGCGGCGTAGGTTTTGACGTTTGCTCCATCGTGAGCGCCGGAATCTTCGCCTTGGAGTTTTTTGAAGGCTCGAAAGTGTCGAGCTCCTTCGCTCGACGGAGAACTCTGATCGTTGGAAAGTGGGCTAGCGTGCTGGCTGCTGCTATCCGTGGTGGGCGAAATCTGTTGCGGGTAGCCACTCGAGGAAGCTGTCGCATCGAGCTTGCTGGGATGAGCGTTGTTCCTGTTCGAGTTGCGACGCAAGACGTTCGAGCTTTGCTTGGATGCACGCAAGGCTCTCATCTGCATTTCGCGCACGCGGTTGGCCATGGGGTTGACATGCTTGGGCTGTTCGTCGGCGTTGTTGTCGGCAGACGCACGCGATCCATCGCTGGAAATCATCTCGATGAAGCGACCCTCCTGTAGCTTTACCGGCTGCTGTTGAGTTGCGTGCGCATTTGACTGCTCCGAATGTGCTTGGAGAGCGGATTCCGAGTCTACTGGGATGCCAGGCGAGGCGGGTGAGACGGGTGTTGGCTCTTCCGGGATGGTGGTAGGTGCATGGGTAGAAGCTACCTCGGCGACGCTGCTCTCCTCCTCCCTCGGCATGGCTGCTGCGAAGCGAGGAACAAGTCGGTGTTGCTGGAAGCGCTACGAGATGGGATCCTCGCAAGTTTGCTACACTTGCTCTGCCTCTGTGTCTACGGTTGTCCAAGGGTGTCCCTTGCTCTTGTGGATTCTATTTCTCGCACTCGCATATGCGGATGGTCTCGATGGTTTTCCTATGTGGTTTCGAGGTTCGACTGCTTGTGGAAGAGATGCTCGGCGCCTCTTGAGTTGGTCAAGGGTCTAAAGCATAGTGATAGAGAGGAGGCTCAGAGCGCAAGGAAGAAACAAGCAGTTGGGTAGGGAGCTGTATGCGCACGAGACTCGAAGATGCTTAACAGGCAAGGCTCGTACTTTGGGGTACATGGACACCTGAGACTTGAAACAGGAGGCAGAAAAACGAGGGTGCCAGTGGAAGCGTCGATGGGCGAGGGCCAAGAAGGTCTGACAGCTTGGCCCGGGAAAGCGTCGCTTGCGCTTGGGTTGCCTACGTGCAAGCCGGACAACAACGATCGGTGACACGCATCGTTTGCGGGGCTTGATTCATTCACACACTTGGCGGGCTGGTTGGGGATTCTTTGTTAGCTGCAGCTGAGCACGCCGATGATGCTAACGAGCCGTGGAATTGAACGGCAGCGGCAAGCATGCAGCAAGAGCAGGGATTCGAGGTCGAGGCAAGCCCAAGCGGCTGTTCTGCTGCACTCGTACTGAGGCTACATGTTGCCGAACCGATCAGGGCGAAATCAACGGCATCAATTTGACAGAGCCGTCACTCGGCACCAAGACGGCAGGCAGCAGCTGTATGCGGGCCTAGGTGTATGCGGGCCTAGGTGTATGCGGGCCTAGGTGTATGCGGCGTCCAAGCCCGCAAATGGCCGATGGACGTAGGTGCGGCCAGGTGGACTTGTTTCCCAATTTGGGAAAGAACGAGGCGGACCAAAGAGATGCTGTCCTCTGCTCTGTTATACAATACAGCATGATCCCAATACAGCATGACCCACACTGTCGCAATCGCATCGTCGTCATCATGCTTTTTGGCAATTTCACTCATTTCCCTGGATCGCATTCAGCCACGCTCAAGAATAGTTTTCCAACGTGTACTGTACCGTTCCTCCTCGCTTGACCGCTTGTCGTTTCTCTCGCTTCTACTCGAGTCCACCACGAACCACTCGCTGTCCCCACGTTCTACTGCGGCTTACATGAATGGCTCCAGCCACATCCTGCTTTATGGCACGTTCGCACTCACTTGCTCGCTTCAATATTGCTCATCACAACGTACATCTAAACATCCGTATCATTGGTATATGTATATAATCGTACAACCGTGCAGATAGAGCAACCCTATGCTAGTACTTGAAACAGATATTCCAGCCGTGGCGGCACACCCAGATCAGCGCAACTTGGCGAAAGGGTTGAAAGCGTTGGCTTCGCGTCGCTTGTCGTGCTGCGCCTGATGCGACGTGTTGAGATCCCAGAATCGTAGCGTCTCGTCACCTGCACCCGTCACGATGGTTTCGCCACTCGGACTCATTGACAGGTACAGCACTCTCATCGTGTGGCCCGTCAGCGTTGCGACTTGCTGCATCGATGGATACTTCCACACCTGGATCTGGTTCTGGATCGCTCCGCCCGAGTATCCGTGTGTGCTAATCAGCTCGTTGGCCGTCTTGCTCCACATGAGGTTACACACCTGACTCCCCGTATCCACCTCGTTGAGCATCTGCCCCGTGGTTGCGTTCCAGAACCGGATCTTCATGTCCGCCGTACCACCTCCGGATGCAAGAATGCCTTGTTGGTGCGGGCTCCACGCGATCGCCTTGACCGCCGCGGTGTGTTTCGTGAATCGATGCAGTGGTGCCTCGTTCAGCGCGTCCCACACAATCAGGCGGTTGTCGTTGCCACCACTCGCCAGCTGGTTCGTGTCTGTATTCCACTTGAGGCCGCACACCTCCTGCCGGTGCGCTCGCAACGTGCGGATGTGCTGGTCAGGTGCACGTACGTCACGATGGTAAATCACCCTGTCCCGCGATCCAGACGTGAGAATCACTTCATTCCACGCCAGCGAGCCAACGCGCTGCGTGTGCCCGCGCATGGTGCGCAAAAGCTTCTGCTTCTCCACGTCCCAGATTTGCACCAGTCCCTTCTGCGTACCAATAGCGAGGTGGTTGCCTGAGTTCGCCCAGTTGAGCCCGGTCACCACATCGTTGCTGTACTCCTTGAGGTCGCACAGCTTGGTGACCGACGAGTTGTCTGCCGACCACAGATACGCGCATGTTCCCAGCCCGACTCCGAGCACGTTCTTGCTCGACCAGTCAATCAGATTCAGGTAGAAGTCGTTTGCGAGGTCGGGCGCGTCGAGAACCTTGTACGGCACCTTGCTGAGCACGCGTGCTGGCTTCCGAGGACTGAGCAAGAGCCTGTGACTTTCGGGCTTGACTGGCGAAAGACTGTACGCTCGATGGTTGGGTGAGTCGAGTGTCTCCATCGAATGCGATGCCAACCCACCAAACAGACCACCGGTGCGAGCACCACTACCGCCTAGCTCGTCATCGCCCATCCCGAAATCCACCACCCTTGCTATTCCAGAGCCGCTCCTACCAGGTGTGCGGCTATGTGACGGACTGTAGCTGAACAGATTCCTCTTGGTGGGTGTTGCTGGGGATGCGAGGTTCGTGTGGCTCGAATGCCGGGTTGCAGATGAGCCGCCGCTGGTGTGCACGGAGGAGGAGGAGCTCGATGCAAAATTCGTGAAGCCGTTGTAGCGTTGACCTCGACTCGGCGATGCATTCAGACCTGCTTCAGCTCCAAACAATTCGGAAGACAGCAGAGACGAGAAGGCTTGGTTCGCCTCTTCTTTCTGAGAGTCCGTGTCGACGACGATCTTGCGCTTTTGTCGATGCGGGGTGGGAGGATCGTCGCCTATTAGCTGGTAGGCAGTGTGTAGATCTGTGCTATCTCTTTGGGGTATGTAGCGGTCAACATAGCTACTGGCAAGCAGCTTCTTGGAAGGAGAACACGACTTGATGCTCGCTGAGGTCGATGCGGCTGACCGTGACGATTCTCCACGAGACATGCCGGCGAGGTTTGTCAAGCTGGATGATCGGTGCGCACTCGAATTGCGTTCGGGCTGTCTGGATGAGCCGGGTATCGAAATAGGTGAGGTAGAGAAGCCGGATGGAGATCGCGCGAGTAGTCTGTCGGTTGTAGAGCCAAGCAGCGCATCTGTGGTTCTGCTCTCTCGTTTCGAGAACGAGGGTGTGAAACCACCCGAGGATTGACTCCTGAGCCTTCGACCGAACTCGGTGTTATACATAATGAGTCGCAGTGCGGTGCGAAAGACACCACCTGCGCCGTGAATGTGAGGATTCGAGTAGAACGCCGCTTTGAGACAATGACACCACTAGACAAGCTGTGCTGCTAATTTGAGGCTGTGGTTGTGCGATTCCACTGTATCTGGGGCACTGGGGCACTGGGGCACTGGGGGAAGATGTTGGGGTAGGATGTGCAGTTTTGTGGTGATATGGCTTCCGATGCTGTAATCCAAGCACGAGTGTTGGTTTTGATGCAAGCAATGCTTTGATGCGGCAGTGCTGGATGTAAGCTCTCGGGGAGCAAGACTGAACTTGTACGGGTGGGGTCAGTGCATTAGGTTGGAGCTGTAGGGTAGAGTGAATAGGCTTGAGAGTGTCGATGTGCAAGGCTCGCTTCGGATACTGACACGGCGAAGTGGAGGATGGTCGCACGACTCTTATGGACAGGGGCGAGAAGCTAAGACAGGTATCGGGCAGGGTGGATAGCTGCAGTTTGTGACAGGCGTGAGCTTGTGAAGCGAAGTTGGTGCGGAATGGGGGTATAGATTAGAGGAGGCGGGACTGTGAAGAGACTTGGGAGGATGGAGTTGGGTATGGACAGAGGCGTTGAGCGACCATATTTTGCGAGTGTGTTAGCCGTGCAGCTGAGCCTGCGTTGTGCGTTTGCCGCGAGCGCCACCCATCGGGCAGTCGAGCACCCGATCGTGTGTCTCGCTCTGTTGATGTTCGCTGTTGTTTTCACTCGCGCATCGAGCCAATTTCGTGCTTTTCTAGATGCTTTTCTAGAATCTAAACACGCTTTTGTAATTCAAATGCGCTCACCCTCGAAATCCAAAAAGAGGCGAGCCCATCGAGCGGCGCGAGCTTTGTTTTGGACCCGCATGCTGCATCTACATGCAGCCAACTCGCCCTTATCATCGCGCCCAAGCCCATCCAACCCACCGCTGTCTCATGCGTCCCTAAAAAGTGCAACCTGCATATCTCTCTTTTTTATCCGCTGTTAATTTAGCCACCCTGTCGAACGGCCCCTGTCGAACGGCCCAACTCAGCCAGACGGTAGATCTCCGCACGTCAACAATCAAATAAACGCGCAGGGCCTTGGCGTTGGCGCGTGCACCGACCCGCCTGTGCAAAGTTGTCCACTCTGCCACCATGCGCTACGAAATGCTCGCACCAAGTCCATCCTCCCGACTTCTGGGATACGGGCGGATACGGGCAACAGCTCCGCTTCTACGTTGCACATACAAGGTGTTGACCTCCTCACACCTTGAAGAGCTGTAGCCTCAGTAGAAACTACACAGCGCCGTTGACCGGCGGAAGCGATTTCCAAGAGCGGGAAAACGAAACGAATGGCCATGCGGTCAACAAGAGGGCTTCGTTGAGGCCTACCGTCGAGCCTCAACTGAATCCAGCACCAGCTCCATCATCGACGAACATAGATAAGCGTGTAGAGCCAGCCATGCCCAAACCAAGTCCGCCCTCAAGCGCACACCATCCGAATCAGGGAGAAGTGGCTCCTCACCCTCGAGTGGAAGCGTCATACGCCCGTCTGTTTTGCCCAGCCTCGGGCGCAGCACTTGCATCAAATCTCAGTGCGGCTGTTAAAGGATCTGCGATGTGCTGACCGCGAATCGACTCTCCTTGTCGGCCGTAGCACCATGATCTCGTCGGTGACTGTTCTCCGTTTCTGAGTCAAGTAAGATGTTAGACTCTAATATCACTGATTCCACACGCGACCCCGCCCGCCCTTTTTGATCTGTCACGGAGTTTTTTTTCTTTTCTTTTTTCTTTTTTTCGGTCCCTGGGCCAAGACGCGTAACAGTGTACTGACGAGGGCAACGAAGCGTGTCACGTCAAGGCTGTTCAAAATCAATTTTTGGAGAATTAATTGTTGCCACTGCCAGGGTGCCTGGCATGGCTCGGCAGCATCTTGTCAGCTGCTCGGCTTGAGCTGCGCAGATGGCGTACGTATCCATGAGGAGTTTGAATGAATGCTGATCTTCCTTTGGCAGCCTCAAGCGAGGTGCCTGCCTCACGCAATGGATTGGTTCTGCTCCATCGACTCAAACACTGCTCCAGTGCCCAGCTCACCCGTCTCCCAAGTATCCACCATCCCGCTTTTCCATGCTCCTCGTCCATCTTGCAACCAACTCTTGCTCGAATCTCGTCCACGCCTCTCCGACTTTGGTCCCATACGTCTCTCAGGCTCCGGATCTGGCCACGGTTGAAAGAGAGCATGTACCTATCATATGGAGAAGGTGTCGATGGAGTTGATGATGACAAAAAAGAGGCTTGAGATGTTCGATTATGCTGGGGTTCGAGTGACGCGCTGGCTCTCTCCACCACCCCTTTTCTGCTGCTCTTTCCAACGACTTTCTCCAACAGCACCGTCGCTGGATTTCGTTTGACGATTCTTGTATGGCGCGGCTAGCTCGCTCTCGGTCGCGCAAGAAGCGTCAAGGAAATAGCGCGTGTACCCACTGTGCAGTACTGTATGGCACCGGCTATTTTGGAGCAAGAGACGCACGGCCTGGCTTCCCAAGCTTGGCTTCCCAAGCTTGGCTTCCGACTGGACATGTAGCTGCACCATACAGCAACTGATACTCGCTTTGTGACTTTGCATCATCTCGTCTAAAGTCGGCTTGTGTTCTATCGCAACCAAACGCAAAGACGCAAAAAAAAGCTGAGCTTCCGAGATCATTCAAGTGCACAAGGTGTGTGTGGTGTGGGACCAACTCAAATTTCAAACACTAAAGTGCCGGAAGCGAGCAAAGTCTTGACGGCCCGCACGGTTAGAGGGTGTGCTGAGTTGACTGACACACACGGTCTAATCTATCCCACCTCTCAGCCTTGACGCCAACGCATAATCATGCCAACCTGCTCACCCAACTTCGCTCCCTCGCCCCGTCGGGTCTTACGTCTGGACCCCCTCGCCCACTTGGCTTCCTCATCCAACTCTTACTCGACTCACCCCAAGCTTGGTTTTGCCAGATTGGCTTTTTTCTCGCATCTCTCGCATCTCTCGCATCTCTCGCATCGCTCGCACTCGCTCGCACTCGCTCGCCCCGCCTCGCGCCTCTTTTCGATCGCCTCACGCCCGCAACGGTCGCAACAATCACAACAACATCGATCCGACCCAACGCATCCCCCCTTGGCCTCGTTCGCATTCTCGATTCAACTCAATTCGCTCTCCTTTTCCGACTCATCCGCCGCGCCGTCCCCGCCACGCCACCTTCTTTCCCCCCCTCCCTAACCCCCGTTGGCTCGCCTCGAATCACGCATTTTGCACCGCACTGCACCGCACTGCACCGCACTGCACCGCACTGCACCGCACTGCACCGCAATTGGGCTCTCCCCTTGTCCCAAATATTCGTGCACCTCTTGCTGCGCTCGATCTGTTCCGATCCACGCTCAGCCCTCGAAATCACGTATAAAGTAGACCCCTTCCCCCTTCGAATCCCCATTCCCCCTTTCCTCTTTTACAACCATCACCTCAAGCACAACTCAACGTATGTACTCCCCATCACATCTTTGCCCTCCGGCTGCTCTGTCCTGCGCAGCGCTTTCAGATGATTCCGATCGACTTGTGATGGAGCACGCTTCTGACTCGAACATTCTACTCGCATCTTCCTGCTTGACCCTTCCCTTGGCCTTGTCTGCTGTTTCCGACCTTTGTTTTGATGCTGCCTCTGCCATGCTGGTGATGCCAATCTTCTCTGCCTCTTGCTCCCTCGTGTCTCATCGACCTGACTCCACCCTCGACTCGGCCCGCGCGTTCTATTTCTAAACGCCCCCGAATTTCGTCCTAATTTTCTGCACTGCTCTGATGCCCGCTTTGCCCCTTCATCCTCCTCCTTACTCTTCCGTCGCCTCCATCCCTCTGCTCTTGTGCCTTGTTTCTCCCACCCACTCTCGACTTTTTTTATTTCATCGTCGCCTTCGTCGCGTGCTCTGATATCGTCGTCATCATCTCCGTGGTGGTGTCACTGCCTTTTTCCGATTTCCACCCATTCCAACTTTCTCGGATCCGAACTGTATCTCCTCCGCTTATTATTGCGCTCCGCGTCTTTTGATGTCCATCCGCATATCGCAACGTCATCGTCCTCCATCCTTCACCACCATCACCACCACGCCCACCGTTCCCGCACGTATCTTGCCCTGATCGACATCATCATCATCATCATCATCATCATCGTCATCGTCGTCATCGTCGTCGTTGCCGCTCATCATCACGATTGTCACGATTGTAACGATCACATTCGACCTTTGACTTGATCGCGATCACGCAGCAAGATGGCTCGTACCAAGCAGACAGCCCGAAAGTCTACCGGTGGTAAGGCTCCCCGTAAGCAGCTCGCCACCAAGGCCGCCCGCAAGTCGGCCCCCGCCGCCGGTGGTGTTAAGAAGCCTCACCGTTACAAGCCCGGTACCGTCGCTCTTCGTGAGATTCGTCGCTACCAGAAGTCGACTGAGCTCCTCATCCGAAAGCTCCCCTTCCAGCGTCTCGTCCGTGAGATCGCTCAGGACTTCAAGACTGATCTCCGATTCCAGTCGTCCGCCATTGGCGCTCTGCAGGAGGCTGCAGAGGCATACCTCGTCTCTCTGTTCGAGGACACCAACCTCGCTGCCATCCACGCCAAGCGTGTCACCATCCAGCCCAAGGACATCGCTCTCGCTCGACGACTGCGTGGCGAGCGATCCTAATCGTTTCACTCTGCACATGCTTCGATGACGGCGCATGTGACGCCGCGCTTTGTGTGAAGTTGTACCATTAGTCGATTGTTTCTCGTCGTTTTCCTGTCTCGTAAACCCGTTGTCTCTCGCCTCTATCTTTCGCATCGCCTTTCAGCTCGGTCCCCAATCACCTCGTGATTGGCTCCTGCTAAAGGCAACCTTGTATACCTCTCTACCGAAGCGCGCATGCAACTCGATAGTATTTGACTACCCTGCGAGCGGTCTTGCGCGCGGTATGTGTTTGTTGTGGCTGAGTTTTGGAGTGAGGTTGGGAAAAGGAAGAAATCGGGTTGGAATTGCAGTATCCACCGGCGTAATGTCAGAAATTGGGAAATAGTTGAAACAGCTCACCACGCAGCACAGCACAGCACAGCACAACACACACACGACAACACCACACTCGGCCACTGTTTTTCAAAGTGTTGGACTGTACAGTCCGCAAAGGACCACCTTGTCTTCCACGTTTCAGCAGCTGTGCGTGTCGACCAATCATTCTGCCACTCGATACCGGACGCAGGGCCGCATTTGATCCTCCCAAGCCCCACTAACCGGCATGGGTGTCTTCAACGCACTAGTCTCGGGCTCCTTCCTGCCATGGAAGCGAGCCAACCGGGAGACCGACTACGAATCCGTTCTGTCTCGTCTCGAGAACGAGATCCAGGACGTCCAGTCTCGTCTCACCCAGATCCGTCTTCGCGAGCGAAGAGCGTCGGTGACGTTGACACTGCAGGCGTTTCTGCTTTGGGCGATCTACACGCTCGGATGCTGGTTCTTTGGGCTTCTCTCGCTTCACAAGACGTACCATCACCACCACGACGCTCATGGCAAGAATACCAGGATGATGCTAGTCTGGCTGCCCGTATTGGGTAGTCCCGTGTTGATCATCTCGACAAGGAGAATCGTTCGGTGGTGGTACAGGAGGATTGGAGCCGCCGAGGACAAACATCTCTTCGATTTGAAGAGGCAGAAGAGGGAGAAGATCGATGAGATCAAGAGGGCAACCAAGTACGATCATCTCAGGATGCTGTTGGAAAAATATGACGAATCGGGTACCAAGGGTGCTATTGCCGAAGCTGGATCTACGCCGACCAAGGGAAAAGCAGGCTCCAAGTCGAGCTCTCCGTCGTCGAAGAATGCGCAGTCACCGACATCGGCAGCCAGCGCCACAAACACTCCTCAGCGATCTGGCGGTCTGGGACCCGCTGTTGCTGCGCCATCCACTCCCGAAGCACAAGCTCTCCAAGCTCAGCGTATGGCGCTCATGCGACAACAAGGTGGTCTCAACGGCATCGTCAACCCGGCTCGGCCTGTTGCAGCCCTGCCGGTGCCGATGCAAAAGACATGGATGGACAAACTCGCAGATGCAATCCTCGGCGCAGATCCCTCGACTACTGGACCCGAGCAGAAATACGCTCTGATCTGTGCTCGCTGTCATGCCCACAACGGTCTTGCGCTCAAGGAGGAGTTCAACGAAGTGCAATACATCTGTCCTCACTGTGGCCACTTTAACTCGCGCCGTCCCAGCTCTGCCCCCGTCAGCTCGCCGTTCAACAGCAGCCACAACAGAGCCGCTCTTTCAGCTGGCGACAGCAGCTTTGGAGGCGCACCAGAGACCCCCTCAAAGCCGAGCAGAATCGAGCGCGGAAGCAGGTTGAAGCTCCGTGCCGACGAGAGCGACGAGAGCGACGAGGAAGAGGAAGAAGATACACCACCCTTCGCAACGCTGCAGGAAGAGAGCCAGGCCGAGAGCCAGGCCGAGAACAAGCACGTTCTGATGGAGGAGAAACCAAACGATGCGAAAGAGCAAAGACTTGCATCGTTGCGTGCCAGAAAGTCGCACCCACCCAAATCGGACGGGATGGATCTGGACGACGAGTAAACACCAATCCCCGAGTCATTTGCAAACCAACCCCAACCCGTCTCACTGTGATCACAAGTCTGAAAATCAACCCAATGCCACACGAGAACCATGCAACACAAAAACAACTTGATTGGCGAGAATGATACGATTTCGGAACACAACCATGTGACGTTTGCTATCGAGCAATGTGTGGATGGTGGCCCAAACCCATCCCAGACGCTGCTTGGGCAGTCACTCGTAGACACCGTCCAAGATGGCCTTGACGCCCTTCCAGTAGTCTGAACCCTTTTTGGCCTCGCCTGTAGTCTTGGTTGCCACGATTTCTGGTTCCTCCGGTCCCAGACCGCAGCCTTTGAGCGTGGAGTGGAGGCCAAGGTCGTCGACGAGCTTCTGAATCGCATCGCCCACCAATCCGGCTTTCCTGCGCAGCTGCTGCATTTCGTCTTCCGAAACATGGCCACCACTTGCTCCCACGGGAGAGCCCAGGGGCTGAGGATCAGGATTATACGCAGCAGGGATGAACGCGAGTGTGTCGGCAAGGTTCTGCAGGTGGAGAATGGGTGTATCTTTCCACTGGGCTGTGAAGCGTACCGTAGGGCCGAGGGTGATGCAGCTAGTGATGCCGTGTGAGATGCCATACGTCGCGCCGAGTTTGTGACCCAGTCCGTGAGATAGGCCTAGCACACCAACTCTCGATTCGGGCCACAGACTGTTGAAGCAGGCAAGTTGGAGCTTTTGACGAACATCAACGTTGGCCGGTTGCTTCTTGGAGAGTGGGAGATACGTGAACAGCTCCCTGATCGCACTCTGTGCACTGGGACGAACCAGAGGGTGGGTGTCTGGTCGGTACAGATACTCGACGGCGTGATCGAGTGCACGGATGCCGGTGGAGAGCCAGAGTCTCTCTGGAGTGTCCAACGTGAGTTCGGCATCATAGATGATGGCACGAGGCACGAGGTTTGGCGAGCTCACCCCGATCTTGTGCCCCTCGTCACTCTTGAATCCCGCAATCTGCGTCGTCTCTGCAACACTCAGTGTTGTGGGCACAGCAATGGTCGGAATAAAGAGATCAGGGTGTGTGAGCGGATTCCGAGCACTGTGCTCTCCATGTTGCTGCTGATGTGTGTAGAACGAAACCGCCTTGGCCGCATCGATCGGACTTCCACCCCCGACCGCCACGATAACATCCGCCTTGGACCGCTTGATCCTCTCCACCGCCTCTCGAATGCCTGCTACGGGGGCATGTTCACCAATGTCAAAGTAAGTTTCGCCACTGTAGTAGCCTTTGGCAGAGAGGATCTGCTGGACACGCTCAATCACTTTGGTCTTGGTTGCGAGACTCTTGCCCGTCAGAATGAAAGCCTTCTTGTTCTTGAGGTTGAGTGCGTCCACAGCAGCAGGGAGTGAGCTAGCGATGGATCCAGGGCCAAAATGTACGGCTTGGAGCAGAGTATTGCGATAGATTCCGCCAGGGGCAGCCATGATTGCGATTCTGCTTGCTGCAGGTTTCGTAAGGAATAGATATGGGGAGAGAGGCGAAGAAGAGAACTGTTTCAAATGTACTGCAGTTCAGGCGTACTTCAACGATTATAGTCGTAAGAACAAGCGTAAGGTGCAAGACTTAAAGCTAGGGGAAGGGATCAGAAGGTGGACCGGTGCACGGCGGCCGACGAGGCTACGGGGATACGCAGCACCGATCTGAGGTGGCTTGCGTGCGCGGCATGACCACACCTCTCAACTTGCTCTTGCCGTTCCTTCTCCTTCCCGCACTCGACACGGCCCGTGACCGCAACACCACCAACAGCTGACTCTCTACACTACTCTCAACCCCTCCACGTGAAACCGACCCAAGACTCTAGGATTTGGTGTGCGGAAAGGATGAATAACCGTGCCGCCACCAAGGTGTTTAGCCGTTTTGGTAGCCGGACAGAAACGAAATTGGCAAAAAATGTGTTCCCGGCCGGGGAATCGAACCCCGATCTCAGCAGCTCCAACCTCGAAAGATCTTGAAAGTGCCGTATACTAACCGTTGTACTAACTGGGACAACCATGTGTATGTTACAGAAGATTGTAAATATATATTATAGCATTTTTTGAAACAGTGAATCAGCTCTAGGTCTATCCTCGAACCAGTGTAGGGGACAACGAGAAACCTGCTGCATGCACAACGACGGTAACATAGCCTTTTGCCAGGCGAGTACATCTGAAGTGGATGAAAGCAATTAGCATTGCATTGCATCGCCTGCGTCTTTCTGTCTTGATTCGTTCGGCCATACCCAACGACGTTCACTTCGCCCGAGTCGGCCATCTGTGGAGGCCTTTCGGCGGGGTTCAAGATACTCGTCCTTGCCCAGGGCTGCAGCGCGTATTCTATACAGAATCCAAGTCTCTCCTAGACTTTCTGACGGCGAGATTGAAGCTGTTTGGGAAGTGGGTTGGATTTTGCAGTGAAAACCCAGGTCTCATGATTCTGGGGGGCTTGTACGAAGTGGACTTGCTCGTTGGGTTTGACCCTTCCTGCAAAGCAATACGAACACTGTTTCGACCTGAAACTCAAGGTACAAGCGCTGTTGTTATGATGGAATTCAATCTTGTGCCAAGCGTCTTAGGAAAAGAAGCTGGGAGAGCATGACTCGGGACTGAATATGTGATCCAACACGGTGCTTCGACATGCTTCTGACCCCATACCGATGGCTAACTCTACCCTCTCATCCCCTCAAGCCAAAGACGAAAACGCAGAACACACAACGCTCCACATCATGAGACACACTCTGTGCCCATGTAATCTATCGAAAAAATCCACAGAGTGTAGAAAGAGGACGAAGTTGAGCTGCATCCGCCAACCGTTTCGACCGTACGAATGCGAGACTCGGGATGGTTTTCAACGTCGTGCACGCATGGGCCAACAAAGTTGGGAAGTTAGGGATGCTATTACGACGGGGAATCTACAACGACCAGCTATTGGAGTACAGCAGTTGTACGTTTACTCGTCGTGACCGTGCTCGAGGTGACCGGCTTTGGAGTTGTAGTAAGCGTTCTTGCTCTTTGCCCAAGCGATCAGACCGTAGCCTAGAACCCAACCAGACAACATGACAATCGGAAGAATTTGACATCAAGCATAAATGTCAGTACATCGGTGTATGTGGAAAATGGGTAAGAAGGGTGGGGCATTGGGGTTGGTGATGTTGGTGAATGCAAACTTACCGGCAGCGAAAGGGATAGCAAAGTAAGGAGCCTGCTGCATAATGCGCTTGAAGCCGTAGAAGATATAGGAGTGGAGAGCACCCTTCATGGGGTTCTGCTGGAAGGGGGAGATCGAGTACTGAGTGATACCCTTCTGAGCGGGTCCACCCATGTCACCCCACCAACCCATCTGTTGTTGAAATCGAACAAAACGATGCAGCGCCGGGATGAAGAGCGAGTGTAAAGATGCGAAATGGGGCGTCGGGTGAGTAGTTCGGGTACATGATCGGTTCGAGCCAAGAAGGAAGCGTTTCGTCATGCAGCAGTGGGGAGCACCCGATCGGAAGGTAGCAGAGAAGACGGTGAAAAGCGTTTGGCCAGCGGGGCGATAGGGAGATATCGTATGTGTAGGTAGTTCCAAATGTGCACAGATCCAATTGACATGGGAGTGGAAGGTCGATTGTGCGTTTGACGATACGAGAGTCGATGTTGTACGAAATAGGCGAGGATGGGAAAAGATCACAGTAATAGCGACACTCAGGGTCAGCAAGCTGCATCGTTTGAACCAGGAAGAACGAGGATGGTCCACCAAAGCGTGCCTGTTCCTTAGTGGTGAATCTGCAAGACTAATCTGGTATATGCTTTGGACCATTCCACCCTGGATATGACTTCATTGCCAAAAACCATCGTGTGCCCAAAGTCGAGCGGCTCTTGTTGCAGCATCCGCAACAGCTGAACGGGAACCATCATGCGTTTGTGCCACGATGTAGCTGCTACTTACGTATTTCTTGCCGGTGGGCATGCCCGAGAACGAAACCTGAGAAGCTCGCATGATTGCTAGATGGGTACGACGAGGAATATGAAGGTGTCTTAGGTGGAGAGAAGGATATGTGACAGCTGCAACGACGACGATGACAAGCAGCGGTTGGGTGGTTCGGTTGGGTGGCTTTGTTCGTGGTTTGGCTCCTCGGAACCGAACTCGTGCGCACCCGTGCGAAATCCAACACCAAACTCTCAGATTTCCCGAACCAATCCGACTCTGCGTCTGCCTGCCGATTTGTAATCGACTCGGCTCCGAGTGAATTTCGTGCTCTTCCTTCGATCTTCCATAGATCTTCCATAGATCTTCCATCCATCCACATCATCTGCCCGATGGGGTCTGTTCCTGATTGCCTTCCGTCCGAGGCACACCCCTTACAAAACACGCGTTTGCTAGCTTTCGACAAGCAAACAGTGATACACTGTGCGAACATTCACGCTGTGCCGTTGTCATTCGATTCGCCGATCCACAGACGCACAATCTCGTACTCACACACCAAGCATCTTTGAGCGGAACAAGGATGAAAGACATTGCATGCGTGATATACAGCGAATACGGATAAGAAGAACGGTATTACCTCGACTTGGCGACCATATAGCACGACTCGTCGCGTCATGGAAGCGGAATCTAGGTTCAGCCCTTGATCGACGAACTCGACGGAGATACAGGCCCGCTACTCGAGTCTTTCTCCGTGTGCAGTCGAACACAGAAAACCGTCGTGTCGCCGATAAAGACAATCTGGTTGCGGCTGGCTGCCACCGACTCCCACACGGGATTACGTTGCACTGGCGGGGGCCGAGGCGTTGATGCTTGTCCGAACGCATAAGGCATCTGCGGCCTCGCTGCGACTGGGAAGGGTGCTGCGGCACGTACCATTGGCGCGCCCGGCGCGCCTGGGAAGGGCGAGCCACCGGGTCGCATAGGTGGGGCTCCTGGTTGGATACCACCAAAGCCTGGCACACCTGGTGTTCCAGGCACCATGGCACCATTTGGTGGAGGACCAAAGCCTGGTCGTGCACCAGGGAACGGTGCCCTGGGTGCGCCCATGCCGTTCTGCAGCGGCATCGGTCGGCCGTAGGGGCCCATCATCGCTGCATTGAACGAGTTGGCTCGCATCGCTGCTACCGCCTGGGCATTTTGCTGCGGAACCTTTGGCGTGGGTGGGGGCACGTCGGCAAAGAGGCACCGCAAGTTGACACCAGTAATGACCTGGTGCAGTGCACCCGTCTCGACGTGTCGCACTTCCACAAAGCTTGGCTCGAACGCGAGAACATAGGGGTGGTGATAGGCGAACGAGGTCGGGTTGCCTTCCCAGTGAATGATCCAGTTGCCCTTGGCACGCCAGCCATTTTTGTTGACGTAAAACGCGAACTCGTCATAGCACAAGAGGAACTCGCCCGAAATGCGGTAGATGGCGATGGGCTTGACGTTTTCTCGTCTGTGCACAAAGTCGAGCGAGGTGTCTGCCGGGTCGAGCAAGCCCTGCGTATCCAGCGTCTCGAGGTCGACGATCTCGAAGCCTTTGGTGCAGCCGACGCACAGCTTGGTCTTGAGAAAGTGGATCGAGCTCGACTCGGTGGGGATGTAAAACTCTTTGAACACGCGCAGAGTGTCCTGTCCACCCTGTAGCAACTTTTTGAAAGTCTGCTGCTTCTTGCCGCGCACGTTTTGTTCGATAGGCTCGAGTGTTTTGATCGTTGACGAGAGGGAGCTTGACTTGACAACGCAGACCAATGTGCGTCCCAAGCAAATACCTGCGCGGAAGAACGACGTGTGCGAGGAGATGCGACGACCTCGTTTGAGCGAGCCCATCGGATCTGAAGGATCCAGCGCATCGAGTGTAAACGTGTGGACCGACTTCTCCGCAAGAACGATGAGAATCTGGTATTCCTCCAGCACGTCCACCTGCGTGACGCCCGGCAGTGGCAGCACCTTGGTTGGCGGCCGCGCCTTTTCCCGTAGATCCGAGAGGTAGACGCCATCGTCGGTTCCGTAGATGATCCTGCGGCCAAAATCGAAAGGCACGGAGCAGTTGACACGGTTGGGTCCAAGGAAGAAGTTCTCGGAGAGTGTGATCGTGTCAAAGATGTTGCTTCGCTGCCGAAGAATCTCCTGCCGAGACTCGATGTTCTCGAACCACTTCTTGCGGCTTACAAAAGTGCTCGCCCACAGAGTCATCGAGTAGCCCTTTTTACCGAGGTACGTGAAGGTGAGAGCATAGCCTGTCTTGGCATCCTGTTTAGGTGCTGTGCCTGGGTTGCCGCTGTAGCGCGTTCCTGTGGATGTGCGCGACATGACCGACTTGGGCCGCGTCGAGCTGCCCTTTCCAGTGGGGACCTCGTCGTAGACGGTGACGATCAAGAGTTCTAGAGGGATAGGCTTGCGGTAGACCTTGTACAGCTCGTGCTTGTTGACCATCTTTGGCTTTACCATGAGAAGTGCATGATCGAAGAGGAACACCTGCAGCTCGGCGCTTTCGCTCTGCGTACCGCCACGCTTCTTGAGCGGGCCTTTGAACACGAGCTCTCTCTGCTCGTCTCGAAGGCGCAGGTCGACGGCTTCGCCCTGCTTGAAGACAAGCTGCTGGTCGAGTTGGGCGAGGGTGAAGCGATTCTCGCTCTTTCCGGTCTCTACGTTGACCTTGGTGAGGAACTCTTTGACGATTTTGATGACCTTGGGGATCGTCTGCTTGTCCGGATGGTCGTCCGGGGTATACTTGACGACTTGCTCGAGGAGCAAGGGGTATCGTGCAAGTCGGGTGGTAGGCTTGGTGAGATAGCCGTTCAGCTCGAGTTTGCGTGACTGCGGCAGGCGTTCGGTTTCATCGACGAATTTGGCAAAGGCCGAGTTGGAAGATTTTTCCTTTTCAAACTCGTACTTGCCGTACAGCTGATGTGCACCGTATTTGACAAACGGCTGGAAGTGTGGGACCATTTCGAGTAGGATGTCGCCGATTCTCTCGACCACATCAGCTTGCTTCTGACGCTTTGTGAGCAGCTCGGAGAGCTTGGCGTTAACTGCGTGGATCTCGAGCACATTCCAAAAGACCTGAGTGACAAAGTCGTCGCGGTGGTCTTCAGGAATCACGTCGGAGCTGCGGAGGGGTTTGACCCACTGATCGCGCAGGTACTCCATGTCGGCGACAAAGTCACGTTCGGTGTAAACGACCTCGTTGATAGCCTCTTGCCGCTTCCTCTCGGTGTCCGAGAGGCTATCAAAGACTTCCTTGGAGACGGACTCAGCCCAGAGGGTGCCTCGCTCCTTGGTGTCATTGAGAGACTCCCTACTAACACTGCGCTTGAGCACGGGCTGTGGCTTCATGTTGAGCCGAGCCTGTTGTTCGAGACGCCTGGGACAGGCAATACTGTAACAAAGACGATCGCGGGTGCAGGTAGGCGAATAGCAGTCGGTCAAGAGCGTAAAGACACCGGTAGGCAAGGCGTCATCGTCGTCATCGTCTTCGATGGCGGATCCGGACTGCATACCATTGTATACGGATGTTGCGGGCGTTGTTGCAGCGGGCGAACGGGATGAAGACATGGGCTGCCTACTCGAGGTGATGGAAGACACGGAAGGGGTAGGACCGAGACTGGTGGCGGAGTTGCCTCGGGTTGGAATGGGTGGGCGTGAGGATCTACGATCATCGTCAAAGCCGGTTTCGACGCCAAAGCCAGAGGTAGGCACGCGTACCTTGAATTGGTAGATCTCGGAAGCCGAGTCACGCAGTCGATGGTCGTATGTGACGTCGTGGAAGAACTTCTGGGCATCAAGCGCGCGGCCGAGCAGCAGTGCGAGGTTGCGATCGGTGGTCTTGATGATGTATGCGATCTTGTCGACGGCCTCGCGCCCATCAAAGGCATCGCTGTAGGTGAGGCCGTCCTTTGTTCGCTCGGAGAGGATGACGCGCGCACGGAAGGCTTCTGCCACTTTGGAGAGCATGGCTGGATATACAAGAGGACCCCTGCGAGTCGTGGTCACGGCTTGAGAACGGCCGCCAGCGATGCTGGCGGGAGGGGAGGCTGGGTCTGCAAAGGACGGACGGGTGACGCCTTGTCCAAAGGAGAGCGAGCGGTAATCGCCTCTTGCGACGGTGGATGCTTCACTAGGCTCGTCCCATCGCGACGCAGCGGTGGCGTGCTGGTTGGCATAGCCGGGTGCATAGGCAGCCTGGGCGGCCTGGGTTGCGGATGAGGCGGTGCGGGCGCGCGGTGGATGGTCGCATGCGGTGGTGGGGGCAACGGCAGAATTTGGGGCAACCGACATATTGTAGAGCGGCATGTTGGCGTAGGCAGGACCTGCAGCGAAGTAGCCGCTGGCATTTTGAGGCGATGCGGTGGTGGAGCCGTAGAAGGCGCGCGACGCGTTCTGAGCAGCTGGAAGAGTGTGGATGGAGTTGGCAATGGATTGACGATCCGACTCGATGGAACCCCTTCGACGTGCGTCGCCGTAGAGGGAGGAAGCGGGCGAACGGGTTCCGAGCAAGTTTTCGAAGAAAGCGTTGGAGTAGACCTCCTGATCTTGCGAGGCAGTCTGTTGGACTTCATGTGCTGTGGCACCGTTGGTGGGATCAGCGGATGTGGCTTCATGCGCATTGGGACTGGTATCGATGCGGGGAGAAGCGGCATTGGAGGATGTGAGGGTGAGGTGAGCGGGCTGGCCCTGTGAACCAAAGCTGCCGAGTTTGGGGCTTGCGACGGACATGGGACTGGTAGGAGAGCGTCTTGTGTCGCCTTGGCCGAACCAAAAGCCGGTGTGCTCGATGGGAATGCTGGTTTCGAAGCTAGGCAGTTGGGGTGGCTTTTCAGTCGAGTCAAGGGCGACGTTGTCAAGGGCGTGTGTGAGATCAGCGCCGATGGCATCGTTACGGGAATGGATGGAGGAGTCGGATATGACCGAGGCACGCGGAGAAGTGGGATTTGGGTTGGAATAGGCCGAGTGGGCGTACTGCGGGAAGGCGGCGATGGTGTTGCCGTTGGCACTGTTGACACTGTTGACACCGTTGGTAGCTGGGGCAGGAGCGCTGGACTGCTGACTGAGGTAGTGACTAGCATAGGCGCTGGCGGGTGTTGTGGAGCTGGAAGGGGCGCGGTATGCGTCTGCTGCGCTGGCGGCTAGGCCATTATACTGGGAGAAACCAGACATGGAGGATCTGGTGTCAGGAGGAGTGAGGGATGGAACGGTGCTAGCACGACGATCGGCATGGGGATCATATGGCTGAGGAGCGTCAGGAGGCGGAAGGTAGGCGGAAGGGTAGTAGGAAGGGGCGGCTGGTTGTGTTGGTGCATTGTTGGGTATGACGATGGAAGGGTCCATGTACAAGCCGGACGTATATGGAGCAGGGGCGTAAGCAGCGCCGGGAGGGATGGGATTCCAGCGTTGGTTGACGGCGTAGGAGTTAGGAGGAGCACGAAAGGCGCCAGGATTGGGTTGCTGCGGAAATGCTTGTGGTTGTGGACCTTTGGGCTTTGCGGTGGGACGACCAAAGATGTTTTCGTAGGCGGTGGTCCTCTTATCGAGAGGGACGCGTGGTCCTGCTCCTGCCGGCATGATGTCGCGCGGCCCAAGTTGTGCGGAAGGAGCAGCAGGAAATGTATGAAGCGTGCGTGCAGAGGAGCAAGAGCAAGAGCAAGAGCAGGAGCAAGAGCAAGAGCAAGAGCAGGAGCAAGAGCAAGAGCAAGAGCAGGAGCAAGAGCAAGAGCAAGAGCAGTGAAGCGGGTTGCGGCGGCAAGAACGTGGAGTTTGGGTTTGGGAGCGAGAGAGGAGAAGCCAAGGAGCGCGAAAGAGTGTTGAGGATGCGGATGGATGGAGATTGGGGGTGTTTATGTGGATGCAAACGGATGGTGGCAGCTCTGATGGAGAGTTGGTGATGATGGTGGTGAGGTTGGGTGAGGAGCGCAGTCGTTGTGTGGCATGCAGAGTGACAGAAGAGGGGCTCAGGATAGGCGCATCATGAGGCGAGCTGGCAAGCGGTGCAAGGTGGGCAATGTGGCTAAAGGGGAGAGCGAACCAAGGACCGTGCGTACTCTAGGAGCATGAGGCAGCACAAGCAGACGTTGATTTGGAGCAAGGCCACTTGGTGGAGCTGTGTCGAAGCTGTGGAAGGAAGCGACGGGCAAGCACGAATGGCAGGAGCCGAGAAAGTACACGGCAAGGCGGAGGGTGGTTAGGAATATAGCCTGGAGCGTATGGCGTGTATGAGAAGCGATGCAACGCGACGAAACGCAACGCAGCGCAGCGCCAAAGAGGGAATGAAAGAAGAAGGGTGATGAGAAAAGAAGGTGGTCGATGGCGAGTGTGAGTCGAGGCGCGCGTGGTGCTGGGGTGGCAGTCGGGATTGCGATAGACAGACGAGCGAGACACGGCGTGTGTTTGCGGGACTGGAGGGAGGATGGAAAGAGAGAGAGAGTCTGTGCGTGGGCGTATAGATGTGGAAAATAGGATGTGCGTGGTGAGGAAGAAAGCGAGGCCCGAGGATGTGCAAGTGGCAAGCCAAGGCGAAGGATCAAGTGAGTGGTTGCGGTGGTTGCGGTGGTTGCGTTGGTTGCGTGGTGCTGTTGTGCTGTGGTGCTGTGGTGCTGTGGTGCGTGCTGGACGTGGAGTTGCGGCGCGGAATGACGGGACCAAAGCGCATGTTTGACGGCTGCTTGGCTGCTTGGCTGCTTGGCTGCTGGCAAATTGATCGCATTTTTCGCAATTTCACAATTTCACAATTTCGATTTTGTTTTACAGCACAGATACAGCACAGAAACAGCACAGCACAGCACAGCACAACATGCGTGTGCTTGCATTCAAGATCGAGACAACCCAACTGTGCTCCGCATCTTCAGAGTGCGTGCCCGCGGCTGTTTGACACGCTCCATGCTGCCGGGCGTGCATCCGCGACACCCGTTCAGAAGCGCTCTCGCCAGCGCGTGTGAACGGTGCTTGCTCTCATTTCTGTCCCGCCACGCGACACTTTTGGCACAAACCTGTACTGCACTGTACTGCACTGTACTGCACTGCACTGCACTGCACTCAACTGTACAATGCCACCACATTCGCAAGTTGCAGCATATCCAGGCGTCGTCCGCTTGACCCCTCGCTTGTACCATGTTTCGACACCATCCGGAGTGAGAATTCCGAAAGCCACAGCAGCGCTCGCTCGCGTCCCCCCCTCTTTTCTTGCGCCTCGCCGTTTCAAGTCTATCCATTCGGCGCTCACCACTTGGATCAACATCGCAAGTGGCGCTCCAGAAGCCTGCCGGATGAGATTTCATGAATCGAAAGGGGTCAGGGGGCGGCATCGGTTGGCCCCCAATGCTCGCGCGCGTGTGACTCCCGCGGAGCATTTTTCCGGTCCTTTTTTCCTGCATGTGACAGAAATGCACGCCGCTGCCAGACGACGTAGTTTATGCGGTTGTGGCCGATACCCGAAACCAACAAAAAATAAAATTAAAATAAAAAAAGAATAAAAATAAAAAAGGGGGTGCCTGCACACGCTTGGTCACGCTGACTAATATTAGCAAATCCAAGTGTCGACCTCCACGCGCATTCATGATTGTGGAGCTCTTTTTTTCTAATGCAGTGAAAAATCCTGGAAGAAAAGAAGAAAAAAAAAAAAAAAAAGGAAAAAGGAAAAAGTTCGGATTCGGCCAAAAGGGTGCCGCATTCATGATTGCTCGAATATTTGCCATGGCGATCCATATGTCCAACACCTGCCACTTGGCTCATCATATACTCCCATCCTCGACCATCTCCTCCCACCATTCCTATCAATCAAGACGGACACACAGACCCCCCGGGACCACCTCACATCAACATTCCACTTTGCGCTCATCACATCCGTGCCCATTTCACCCAAAGCTCACCTCAAACTCTCGTGCCTACTTGTCTGTAGCCACCCTCCGAACGCTTGCTTTACCATCACGCTCGGCTCACCACCACCCTCGCCGCACGCTGCACAGATGCCATATCCTGCGACAGCCAGCCCAGCGGAAGGCGAGACCCAAACCGTAGCCCCCATCCTTCCTTCCGCCAAACTAGCATCTTCCACAAACCTCTCGATACCGCAGCTTCAACGTCTCGCCAACCACGCAAATGCTGGCGCTCAAGTCGACCTTCGCATCCGAGACGCACAGCACGCCTCATCCTCCTCTTCCACCACCCCCTCCTCCAGCACAGACAAGAAGCTAATCCCGCCAAAGGGATGGCTCCACTTTGTCGCCGGAGGCGCCGGTGGCATGTGCGGTGCCATCATCACTTCGCCACTCGATGTCGTCAAGACGAGGTTGCAGTCTGATTTGTATCAGAAGCGCTCCAACACCAACCAAGCTGCACCAGTCAAACCCGCTAATCCGGCCGGTGTGATCCAGAATGTCAGGAGGCTTGCCTACCACTTCGTCGAGACCGGCTATCTGCTCAAGGAGATCAGTACAACAGAAGGGCCAAGAGCCCTGTTTAGAGGTCTAGGTCCCACCCTCGTCGGTGTTATTCCAGCGAGGTCCATCAACTTTTACACCTACGGCAACGGCAAGTCCCTCATAGCTGACCGCTTCAACGGCGGCAACGAAACCTCGCTCGTCCATCTCAGTGCAGCAGCTTTGGCCGGCGTAGTCACCGCTACGGCTACCAACCCCATTTGGGTCGTCAAGACGCGCCTCCAACTTGCTTCGCGCACAAACCAACGTGCGGCGGCACATCCATCAGCGCCATCAGCATCATCATCACCATCCACTAGCCCACGCGTTGGCATACCCGCCGCCCACTTTTCCACCGTCTCAGCGCTTCGCTCGAAAAACAAGCTCGGCACGTTTGGCGAGCCTGCGTTTTTCCACGCCTCCAAGGCTGCCTCTGGCCCGAGCATCAGCTCCATGCAAATGACCATGCAGATCATTCGCAAAGAAGGCATCAAAGGCCTGTACAAAGGCATGAGTGCTAGCTATCTCGGTGTAGCCGAAGGCACTATCCAGTGGGTTCTCTACGAACGCTTGAAGAAGATGGGTGCCCAGTCCACCAACTCCTCCTCCTCCTCCTCCGCCGGTGCAGCTGCAAACGGAAGTGTCGGTTCCAAGCTCTCCAGCATGGTTGGAGCCGCAGGAGCCGCCAAACTTGTAGCGAGTCTCATCACGTATCCGCACGAAGTGGTTCGAACCAGGTTGAGACAACAGGCGGAACCCGGCCACAGACCCAAGTACACCGGTCTCGTGCAAACGGTAAAGCTCGTGTACAAGGAGGAAGGTCTTGCCGCTCTGTATGGCGGTTTGAGTGCTCATCTGTTGAGGGTCGTCCCCAACGCCGTGGTTATGTTTTCCATCTACGAGCTGACGTTGAGACTCGCTACCAAGGTCGAGTAATCTCTGCAACCGTCTTGTTTAGGCGCGGGTTTGGTGCGGGTGGGGTTTAATTTGTATTCTACTGTAGAAGGTTTGTGTTGCAATTTCACCTCTTTTCCAAGGACTGGTTGTGCATGTGTAGTTCGGTGCCAGTCCACCGCACCGGGGTTTCAGTGTTGTGTACGTTATCGAGACAATGCAGCTGCACAGACACGAGGGGGATGGTAGACGGTTGGTGGATGGGAGTACATAAGGCAAGCATGGTATTTCAGCATGTAAAAAAAGGTCTTTTTTCTTCTCTCTTCTTCACCTGCACAAATGCCACGAGCGACGGCGTGTGATACAACAACATGGATGCAGGCCAACCAACAACGCGAGCTGGATCGGATTCTTTACTTGCTCAGCATCATCTACCGTTGAGCAATACCAAACAAAACCCAAGGTCAGTATGCTTTCGTGCTTCAAGAGCAGATTCCGCCGTGCGAGACTCGTGGTTGATTGATGGGGTTCGGCTTACCTTGACAAATTCGTCGTAGTTGATCTGGCCATCGCCGTCGACGTCGGCCTCGCGAATCATCTCGTCGACCTCGTTGTCTGAGAGCTTCTCGCCCAAGTTGGTCATGCTGTCAACATCCATCATCCATCAATGTAACGATCGCAAAGCGTGTTAAAAAAAAAAAAAAAAAAAAAAAAAAAAAAAAAAAAGGTCAAACCGCGTCAGCCATCTCTTGTCCTTGGACGAGATCCGAAAGCATCTTATGGCTGTGATGCGGCCAAGCGCAGCTCTCCAGCGCATCTGTCTGCGCAGACGCCTCGAAGAGCTGCAGGCAGCAAACTGTGGGATACATACACATGTCGGAGCTCAGCAGCGCTGATGAAACCGTTTCCGTCCTTGTCGAATACCTTGAAGGCCTCCTTGATCTCCTCTTCCGAATCCGTGTCCTTCATCTTGCGTGCCATCATGGTGAGGAATTCGGGAAAGTCGATGGTGCCGTTGCCGTCGGCGTCAACCTCGTTGACCATGTCCTGGAGCTCTGCCTCGGTGGGGTTCTGTCCGAGCGATCGCATCACAGTGCCGAGCTCCTTGGTGGTGATGGTGCCATCGCCGTCCTTGTCGAACAGGGAGAAGGCCTCCTTGAACTCGGCGATCTGGTCTTCAGTCAGCTGGTCAGCCATGGTGGGGATGTATGTGTGGGGAGAGAAAGCTTGGGATTCTGCTGTTGGAGTGAGGCCAGCGGAAGGCGGTCACAGATGCGGATGTATTCACAAGTGGTGAGATAAAGACGAAACAAGGCTGTGTTTGTTAGCATGATACTCCATGGTGCGCGCACTGGACTGTTTTCGCCGACTTGCACCTCTTTTCCCGGATCCGTTGATGGTTTTCGTGTTCCGAGAGAGCTTGGCCGCGATCCAGATAGGAGGGCGAGCTTGTCCATCCGATCTGCCATGTGGTATTGCGCGTGTCCTATCCCGGCTGCGATTGACTGGTGCGCAGGTGTTTGGTGGTTTGGCGAGTCATTCGGAACACCTGCTGTGAGCCGAAAGGATTGCAAAGCAGATACGTACCGACGACGATGTGAGGTGCAGCGCAGAGTGTGCGGGTGTTGAGGTGGAGAAGGTAGATGGCACGCACGCCCGTTACAGCGTGACACTGTGACTCCACTCACACTCACTCGACGGCTTGAATTCGCATGGCTCCGTGCGGCTATGGGCTGGCGAGGTGTTGGTTTGTCTCTCGGACGGCTCTACAAAGCCGTCTTGCTCGAGTGGAGCCACGCACGCTAGCTGTGTTCGGTTTGTAAAGCGCTGACGACGAAACAAATTACTCGGAGCTAAAATTCGTAATTCGTGATTGGTTTGAATTGCTGCTGCTTTCCACATTCAACCTGTGCAAATACGCCGCAAACACGCCCGTCGCCGCAAACACGCCGCTCAGCACTGCCCAACCGCCCGTCGTCATTCTCTTTGCCTTGCTGTCACTCTGCATACTCGTCCTATGCGTGTTCAGAGACTCTGCTCGTGATCGACTCCAGCTGTCCAACATCCGCTTCTGCCGTGCATGCCACCACACTCTCCCCCTGCCTTCTTCGCATGCTGCTGCCCTACTCGTCCGCCCGCGTACGCAGCCACGTCGATTCCTGCTATCACTCGAGCCGAATGGCTGCATTAATGATCCAATTTCTTGCGCTCCGAATCCAGCCAACTCGTGTTGTGGTTTGCATGTACAGTACAACGAAAACGTCTTCTTTATCGAGAATAACAAGCAGAGTAGTTGATAGCAGAGATATGGTGCAGATGCGGACGAACAATGCGCACAGGCAGGTTGGCCATTTGCGGCAACAGAAATCCAAATCGAACCGTTGCGCTGTGCTACCTCGACCACGTCCAAGTGACAGGTGTAGTGACGCCGCTGTTCGAAAGCGCTTCCTGCAACTTTTCCGACTCCAACTCCTCGGCCCATTCTTGGGCCAGACGGTACGCACCGCGGCCAAACTTGTCACCACCTGTCCATCCAGCTCGGTCCGAAGGAGTCGTGTTGGCAGTGGCCGAATCGGACGACTCTTCTTCACCGGCTCGCGGCGGCGTGGACGGTCGAGAGGGCATGCGTTCGGCACGCAGCAGCTTGGCTTGGAACGTCGCACGCGGAGCGCTACTGCCGCCCGCTCGGCTGCCGTTTCCAGCGCCTCGCGATTTGCTACCGTACGACGAGCCCGTACCAACGCTGCCGCCTCCTTGTCTTGACGGCGCCACCGAGTTGTAACGGGACGCCATCATAGACGGCGCGAGGAAATTTGGGGCCGAAGCCGATTGCTCGGGTGTCTTGGCGCCTTGTTCCTCATCTGCCGTTTCGTCGTCCTTGGCCGTTTCTTTGCCCTTGAGTGGCGAGCTACCGCTTGCAAGCCTGGACGTGGATGGCGCTCTGCGTATGTCGTTTCCCAACGCGTTCTGCATAGCACGGCGTCTTGGATCAGTCGAGGCCGTCATGCGCGACGGCGGGGGGCTTGCTATTTCCAGAGGAGTGGCCCATCCAGAAGCTGCTGCAGAGCCAGCGGTAGATGGATTGAGGCTCGAAAGTCCAGACTTCTTTGTCCACTTTTTGCCTTTCTTGAGTTTGCGCGTGAGCTGGGCAACCACATCACGGGCTTCGGCGGCAGCGGCAGCTGCTTCGAGTCTTCGCACTAGCTGGTTGGCACGCGCCGAGCGTCTCACAAAGAACTCCATGCCGAGGGAGAGGTCAAGCGACATGTATTCGTGACCCTCGTCGCTCCACACCATCTGCGCAGGCGAGAAGCCTTCATCGTCATCGATCACATCGTGCATTCTCCTCTCGACCGAGGAATGCAGCCGGCTGCTACGTACCCTGCGTGTGAGTGGAGTGGACTGAAGCACAGCGGGAGAGGATGCGCCTGAAGGTGTGCTCGATGGGGCTGCCGAGCTCACCGTGTCAAAGTTGGAGCAGTAGAACCGGCTCAGCCAACCGTTTTCGGGATCGGGCTGTCCCCACGAATCAGCATCGCCCTTTTTGATCTGGTAGACGTCCGCATCCTGACCGTCGTCAGGGAATCGCCAAACAAGGCCAAAGTCGAGCTCGAGTCTAGCGGACTCGGCTCTAGCGCGTGCTCGAGCCTGTGCAGCTCCAAAGTCATCCTGTCGCTGGCGTCGGCCATTGGCAGGAGCGATGCCACTGGCTTGTTCCTCATCATCTTCGTCTTGGTCGCTGCTGTCCGAGTCAGAATCCTCATGCGCGGGATTGGCAAGGACAGCATTGTTTCCGGCTGCTTCCTCGTCGTCCGATTCAGGCTGGGCGACCTGGAAAAGCGAGTGCCAGGTGGAATCAGTATCGAAGCGGAGCGATACATTTTCGGGATCGTAGCCCTTGAAGGCAAGCGGTATGATGTGAGTGACGGTGCGAGGCTGTGCATTGATGTTGAAAGGCTCTCGAGCACCTGGGCGGTTGAGTACGTTGAGGCGATACAGCTCTTCATCAGCTTGCTCTCGCTGGGCTTCGGCGATCTCTGCCTCGGAGAGTGTGCTGGGCAGCTTGCGCGTCACACGAAGACCAACTCGCCAGTCGTTGTTCGCAAAGTGAGCAGCGATGAGGTCGTGCTCGACGGCGTGCTTCCACGGTTTGTTTAGGGCGCGGATGGTAGTGTAGAGCGTCGCAGGATCGCAGTACAGGAAGATGTGACGAAGAAGCTCGTTGGGAAGGTCCGTCTTGGCGTGACTGGGAGCAGAAGAGGGGTGGGATGAAGAGGGAGTGGAAACGGAGGAGGAAGCCGAGGCGAACGAAGCACCCGCCGATTCTGAGCGGGTCAGAGGTAGCGCACTCATCTCGAAGGACGGTGTTGCAAGAGGAGAGGCGTTCTACGATATGGACAAGAGCAATTGTAGATGGTTGAGCGACTTGGAAAGTCGGACGTGATTCAAGTGGGCAGACGCAGATGCACCAACGGAAATCTAGACCGGTGGTGCGATAAATCTGCTGTAGAGTAGTTCTAGGGCTTGAGGTGAATGGGTTGATGCGTCGGAAGAGTTGTCACACTGATCGGACGACTGGAAGATGCTCAGCAGCCAATACGAGGAGATGAGTCTTGAAGAGCAGTCGTTCGGACGTCGGGTTGATGAGGAGGAGGATGCGAGTGTGATGAGAACGATTGGGACAAGGTACAAAGGGAGGCGGAGGCAGATGGTGGTGTCTGTTGCTGCGACAGATGCGGAATGGCAGAGCTAGCAGCGGCAAGGCGGCGGCCAATTTGTCACGGCAGGTGTGGCGCCCAAAAGTTTGCAGGGGGACTGGCGGCTGGCGGGTGCTGTGCGGTCAAATGAGCCAGGGCAAGAGGGCAAGAGGGCAAGAGGGCAAGAGGGAAGGAGGGAAGGAGGGAAAGAGGGGTGCTTCTGCAGACGTGCAGTTTTTTTCCCCACAAAATTTTTGATTTTGAGCACTTGAGCGGACCCGCACGCTTCAATAGCTCAGGCAGATTACGACAACAACCATCCATCCAGAGAACCGTCAGTCATTTCACTCGAAAAGGATGGATGGCCCAGGCGAGCACGATAATGCAGCAAATGGGCATGCCATTGCAATGCAATGCTCGGCTAGACCCAGACTAGAAATGCATGCTTTCTCGATGGTCGCAGTGACATGGCGCAAGACCGAGTATCTGTCCCAAGACTCACGGGTTCACAAACTGAGATGAGGAGAGTGGGCCGTGCAGTGTGCCCGGCACAAAGTGGTCGTCAAGGTGAAAACCAACACGTTGCTGCTGTTGCGGCAGAGGCCTTTCGTTGAGCTTACGTTCAATTGATGCACGAGTACCATATGAACGCCACAGTGGTGGGGAGCAGTGCTACGCACATTCTCAGTCCGCTACGAACAAGGTCTGTGCTCGAAGCAGGACCAATCCGCCTAGCGTGAGATCGGCTGATGAACTGAGGACATGCAGCGTCAGCTGAGCGGTGCAGTCGAGAGTTTGCAGCAAGCACGAGCGCGCTTTCCTGGACGGGCACGATTTTGGCTGGGGAACGCGACAGCGCCTTATCAGCTGCAGATTCCTGCAGCTTACCCCGCAATGTTCTCTGCTCAGAGATCAACGCGCTAGATCGCTTTCTTTCGGCCGAGACAGCTCGGCCTCATGTCGCAGCCTCGACTCTGTCGCGCTCACGCCTACCTCTTGAACGATCTGAAGGTTTCGACGATGAGGTCTAGCAGCTGAAAATGTAACAAAAGCCTGTGCGCCACAGTTCCTAACGAATGAAAATGGCAAGCTTTGACTCATACTGCTTGAAAACGGACGAGCAGGCGAGGGGTCAGATGATCCGCTTGATTGTATGGGGCCAACTTACGAGCGGCCAAGGATATACGAAAGAGATTGAATGAAAAGAGTTTCGATGATGCTACTGTAGGTGAAGCTCCAGAGTCGTGCGAAAGGGACACATTGAATACGGCCGCGCGAACGCCTTGTTTTCCCGGCGTCGAGAAACCACGAGACCCTGAGGCTCAAAGTAAGGATGGCGCCAAGGGTTTTGGTGCCGAGAGAGAGCAAGTCACCTGGATGCCGCAATGGGCCGGCTCAGATGTGCAGTCAACCAAGCGTACGCAATGGGGTTGTACCGATTGGATCGAAGCGCGCCGGTGACATGCAGATTGACAGTGGGCCAAGGAGCATATTGTCTTTGCTACGGTACAACCCTCGAAATGTTGAGCCAGACTGGCGATGGACAAGCTAGAATGGTTGGTCTCGGCAACACAGAGCGGGTATGCCTTGGCATGATGTCAGAAAAGAGGCGAAGTTCGACCGATGCAGCTTTTTGGCGAATTTTCGGTCCGTTTTTGGTGGTTTTTCTCTGTTTTGGCTGCAGGGACCAAGCAGAATTTCGGGAGAGCCAACAAGTCAAGCAACCAACAAGGCGTTGATCTAGAATGACAATTCTGGGCCAAGAGATCGCTGCTAAGAGGGACGACACCGCCATCATGCTGCAGAACAAGTCTCGCTTCAGTTTCTGATGAAGCGCCAAGCCGCTAGCGGCTGCCTAGGAACCTCGAAGACGAGCGCCTGGGGCAGAACGCGGAGTTGTCGCCAAAGCCAAAAGCGCCATCGACGCCCATCTTGTTTGCAGACAATGGCCAAATGGAAACGTGATGATGAAAACAATGTTGGTCAGCACCTGATTTCATAGAGAAGGAGGGAGACGCGCTACCGAACGACAGCCATTCATGAGTGCGCCCACAGCAGTTGAGCCCAGTTCAGTTGAGTACTATGTTGTGACGTTGTTTGCAAACCGCGAAGATCTTCTTGATGCAGGTCGAAAAAAAAAATAAAAAAAATTTGCCGTCACCGGAGAATTGATTCGAATTCCGATCCATGAAGTGGTGCATGGCAGCCAACCTACGCGCACGCTGCTTCGGTATCGGAAGGTGTGTTGCGCCAGATTGCGCAGTCGGCAGCTGCCCAGCTGCCCAGCTTCGCAGCTTCACAGCTGCAACCTAAAACACAACATTGGCAAACGAGTTCGGTGAATATAGCGCTGTCTAGCGCGGCTCGTTGCGCAGAATGTTTCGAACAAGCTTGGCGCAGCTGCCACGGCGCATCCGACAAGCTTTGGGCAGCTCTCTGTGCCTCTCTCGGATTTAAAAAGCGGCAAACCCGACCGGCGCATTGCAACGCTTTGCAAGCGTTGCGGATTGTGCGTGCGCAAACTTGGATAATCCCGACTCGAATATGGTTGCGCTTGTCTTCGGAGCCTATCCGTTTCGATCGCTCGCATCCGGCGTCGGCTTGGGTTGATGAGTTGCTACAAAAGCGCATCAGCGAGCTCCCGATCCGTCATCTGCCAGTGAAGCACGGCCAGGGCGGAAGGGATGGATTCGAATGCTGAGAGGACGACAGTGCTGGCGCTGGCTGGGTTCGACGCGAGCTGCACGCACGGAGCGGCGGAACATCGGTCCAAGCCAGACGTGAAACTTGGCCGAGGCGAGCCAGTCAGGGATTGCGCATCCTGTTTGACGTCTTGGCCCACTTTGGCGGTCTTGCTCCGTCTGCGTCAAGCTAAGTTCGGCACAGTGTCACCCTCGACACTCACACAACGCCTTCCACTGCCCTCGGTTCCGCCGAAAGCCAGCAACGCTGCTCCCATCCCCTGCGTTTTGGTCGAGAGACACGCATGTTTGGCCAAACCTTGAAACCGAAGCTGCGCTCTCGCACTGGCACTGGCACTGGCACTGGCTGTGGTTGTGGTTGTGGTTGTGGTTGTGATTGTGGTCATGGTCATGGTCGTGGTCGTGTGCGCTTCCGGTGAGCCCCGTTTGGCCCCTCAGCATGAATGCGCACCCTCCAATTGGGGCCCAATCCGCAAGCCGCCGTTCTGCAAGCCGCTCCCGCTGCTCTCTCGCCAGTTGTGGCTAGTTGTGGCTAGTTGTGGCTAATTGGTTCGTCGCCCCGGCTGGCTGCAAGTGCCTCAGTGCTCTTATGAACCTACCGAGCATCACAGCCGCAACAAAAACATGCGGATGGCCCCCACATGGGGATGCAAACAGCGAGACAAGAGTCAACAGCGTCCGTCAGCGTTCGACCACGTCGCTCGTGTGTGCTTTCCAGACAGAAAAAGTTTCATCCCTCGAGCATCTTCACTTCCGCTGAGAGCCCACTCGCTCTGCTTCTTCCGCACATCTCCTCTGATCCCTTCCCGTACAAAAGCAAGCCACTCAACGCCTACCGTTCCCTCCCACCTCCCTTCACCCGACGCACCTGGTGAACTGTACTGCCCAGGCACCCCATCCCTCTTTGAGCACTCCTAGTGCGTCTCGTACAATTGCCCTCCCTTCCCACGCCACCACCTCCGAACTTGCCCACCATGGTTCTCAAGGCTACCTCCATTCACACCAACTTCCTCTCCAACGGTGAGCACTACGCCACCGATGACGTTGCCACCGATGCTGCTGCGCCAGCACAGACTCAGGCCGCTGCAGATACTCAGCAGCAGCAACGCCCCACCCAGGCCCGCAAAAACAGTCTCTGGAGCCGCAAGAGCAGAGAGCAGCCTCGCAAGGACGCCGAGGTACCTGCCGACGCCAAGGAAGACAACATCATCCTCGTCGTCTGGGATGGCGAAAACGACCCCGAGAACCCCATGAACTGGTCCATCGGTCGCAAGTGGCTCACCACCGCCCTACTCTGCTCCATGTGTCTTTTCATCGGTCTCGCCACTGCCGCCTTCTCTACCGGCATCGGTCCCATGACCAAGGAGTTCGGCGTCTCCAGCGAGGTTGGCCAGGTCGGCATGCTTCTCTTCAACGGCGCTTTCTCCATCGTTCCGCTCTTCCTCGGTCCTCTCTCGGAATTTGTGGGCCGAAACCCCATCTACCTCGGCTGCTACGCCCTCTTCACCGTCTGGTTCATCCCTCTCGCCCTTGCCAAGAACATCCAGACTGTCCTCGTTGCCCGATTCCTCAGCGGTGCCTTCGGTGCCGCAGGCACCACCATTATCCCCGGAACCCTTGCCGACATCTGGAAGACCAAGGACCGCGGTCTTCCCGTCGCGCTCTTCTCCCTCGTCGCGGTCGCAGGTACCGTCGGTGCTCCCCTCTACTGCGGCTACATCCTGCAGGAGAAGGGATGGCGCTGGATCCAGTGGGTTCAGCTCATCGTCAACGGTACCGTTGTCATTCTCGAATTCCTGCTTCTTCGCGAGACGCGCGGCTCGGTCATCCTCGCTCGCCGCGCCCAGAAGCTCCGCAAGGAGACTGGTGATCCGCGATACCGTGCTCCCTCCGAGCTTGAAGCCCCTTCGCTCAAGGCACTGCTGCACGTCTCGACCACGCGAGCTGCCCTCCTGCTCGTCTCGGAGCCTGTCGTCTTCTGCTTCTCGCTGTACATTGCGTACGCATGGGCTCTCATCTTTGCCTTCTTCTCGGCTATCCCCATCGTCTTCCAAGAGATCCACGGCTGGAGCGTCGGCAATGGTGGTCTGGCCTATATCGGACCTTTGATTGCCTGCTTCCTCGCATTCGGTCTCTCGTTCCACGGCAAGTACCTCTACGACCGAGCTCAGACCCGCAACAACGGTGTCGCTGTCCCCGAAGCTCGACTCTACTACGCTGCGGTCGGAGGCATCCTCGCCACCATTGGCATGTTTATCTTTGCCTTTACCTCGTACAAGCACGTCCACTGGATCGCTCCCGAGATCGCACTCGTGCCCCTTGTCATGGGTATCTACCAGATCTTTGAGGCCATCCAAAACTACCTTGCTGATGCTTACGGATCCGAGTACGGTGCCTCGGCCATCTCAGCACAGGGCTTTGTGCGAAACGCTCTTGCTGCGTCGTTCCCGCTTTTCTCGACTCAGATGTTCCACAACCTCACCGTCCCCTACGCTGGTCTCTTGCTCGCATGTCTGCTGGCTCTTGCAGTGCCTCTTCCCTTCGTCTTGATCAAGTACGGCGCCCGCATTCGTGCTCGATCCAAGTACGCCGCTTCCGACGACACGGAGGACGGCGGTCCTGTCATTGGCGCTCGTCGCGGCGATGTCGAGAACAAGGGCTCTTTGACCAACTCGGCCGCCTCTATCAGCGCTACCCGAGTGCCCTCCCCGAATCACGGCCTCGATGAGAGCTCCAAGCTCAGCGAAAAGACCAAGGAGGTTTCTACCGCCGACAGCCAGGTTTCGGATTCTGCTTAACCGCCAAAGCAATCTAGCCCGGCCGGGCTTTAATCTAATCTTGCTTGATCGAGAATTTTTTTTTTTTTTTTGCGCTTCTGCGTCCCTTCCACAAACAATAAGATACCTCGCGCATTCATTGACTGCTGCGCCACTCGACCACTGTTGATACGTTTAATGTCATCTTGCTCCTTCATTTGTGGGCCCCTTCTGAACGTGTATTGTGAATGGCGAGCAATGTAAAACTACTGTACCAACCCCCGCAGATTTTTCGGCGCGAGCTGACTTGCGTGACAGGTGAAAACGTTGAGAATCAAGCGAATCACAGCCGATCGAAGCGCCAAAAGCGGAAGAAAACTAGAACAGATGCGTTGCGAACAGCGATGAGAGACAAGCGTGTACAGAAGCAATAGTGATGGTGGTTTACAAGGGGCTGTTCATGGGAAAGTTGATTGGGAGCACGGCTCTGGTGCGGGTGAATAAACAGCTGTACGATGCGGATCGGCGGAGTCTATTTGATCCTCCATGTGAACAAGAACCCGATAAAGGCGGCCGAGCCGACGAACCAGAAGCCGAGATGGTAGTTGAATGGCCAGCTGTGCATCTCAGGTCCGCCATCAATACCCTTTGCCCAGACGAGACCTCCGATGATGGGTCCGACGAATCGGGCTGCGCTCGACGTGGTTTGCGCCAGACCGTTTGCGAGCGGCGTCAAGTGTGGCGGCGTCATGGCGTTGATGAGCACAGACACGGCTGTAAAGGCGCACACGTTGGCGAGCCAGCGGAGCGAGGCGAACAGGATCATCCCCGCCATGACAAAGCCGTCCGTGTCTGGATGCAGCATTCCCCTGAGCAAGGGGAAAAGCGTGTAGCACGGAAGGTAGATGGCTGTACCCAACCTCAGCATGGCAAGATGCGACAATTTTCCTTGAGGCGGCCCAACACGCGGGTAAAACACGAACTGGAAGATGAGCTGGCAGAACGCCATGGCCGAGATGAGCTGTGCGTAGTGCGATGCAGTCAGTCCGAGGCCTCCCGAAGGTTCGGGCGTGACGAGGAAAGCCATGAATACCTGGTCGAATGTCGACGAGTGGAAAGCCATCAATCCATAATGCGCAATGATCACAGCGGGGAGCAGCGTGAACATCGAAACCTGCTTGCTAGGCACTGCGTTGACGGAAAAGGCGCCCGATTGGCGATGGGATGCCGAGGGCGAAGCTCCTTCACTGCGGCGATTCGGGACGCTCAGACTGTTGCGGTTCGAGTACGATTCCGGGATACCGGCCAGAGTCGGGTCCCAGGCACTGTCCGCTCGGTTTTGCCCCGACCCTCCAAGCGGCGTGCCTGCCACAGCCTCGAAGCCCGGAGAATGAGGAACGTACGCCGGCGAGAGCAGCGGACTCTCGATACCGGTGTTTGCATACAAACTCGGCACCCTCGCCGTGCCACTGCCCCTCCGCATCGATCTTGGCCTTGAGCTGGCCGATCTGCCCGCATCTGAAAAGCCCGCCCTGCTCAGCTTCCTCTGCGCAAAGTTGAGAGGAGGCAAGTGCCTGGGGGCCAACAACGAAGAACGCTCGTGTGGATCGACATCCTCCTCTTCGTCTTCTTCGTCAATCGAGTTCTCAGCAATCGAGTCCTCGAGTACGCTGCCGTCATCGTAGGACTCGGTTCCAAGATCATCCTCATCGTCTTCGAACACATCCTCGTATGCGTCATCGCCGTTGATCGCAGCAGCAACCCAGAGGTCGGAGATGGAAAATACCGAGTCGTCTTGCGCGAGCAGGAAGCGCTGCGCGAAGCTGAGTCCTGGTCGCTGGCCAATCTCCTCAAAGTCGGGAGCGTACTGGTTGGTGGAGGAGAACGAGTAGCGACCAGCGGTCCTGCTCTGGGCAAACGATTCAGTGCGAGCGGCGGCGGCGGATCGATCGTTGGTAGTGCCGGGTGCAGCGGTGGAGCGAGAAACGCGCCGGTCGTAGCCGTAAGCAGATCCACCACCGAGGATGCCACGCTGTCGCTCTTCGGTGCGCGAGAACAGCCGCTGCCTGCGTGGGGCAAGGTCGGCGCGAGAAAAGCCCGAGTCGTTGGCAGTGGTATTGGTATTGTTGTGCGTGATGATGGTACCCTGGCTGGGTGCCGGGGAGGGTGGACCGCCGGTTTCGTAGTCGACCTGCTGGGTGAAGGTGCGCGGGAGCTTGCTGGGACCATGTCCAACATCGGGAGTCGAGGCGCCGCTGCGGCCAGTTTGCTCCGGGGCGCCAAAATGGCGTGAAAGACTGAGATCTGAATCGGCAGCGCTGCGTGCGCCGTTGAAATAGCCGCTGATGCGTTGGCCTGCTGTGCGGCCAAAGCTGCCCATCTGGGTAGCTGCTCTCTCAATGCCGCCCTTCTCAGGTAGCTGGATGGCACCGGTGCGGGGACCGCCATCGTATCCGATGAAGAGCGTGAGAAAGGAGCCGACGGCGGTGAAAGCAGAGGCAACCAAGCAAGGGAGCAGATAAGGGTAGTCGGTGAAGAGCTGGTTGGCACCAAACAGCACAGGGAGTTTTTGAACCGGATGCTCGAGCAGGCCTCCGAGGATGGGGCCAATGATACCGCCCATACCCCAACAGAAGCCCATCTGAGCGTATGCCCTTCCCTCGTTGGTGTCATCGGTGATATCGCGGATTGCACCTTTGGCGACACCGACGGCGCCGTTGAAGAAGCCCTGAGCGAGACGGATAAAGATGGCTGTGCCAAGGTTCTGGGAGGTACCGAAGAGCATCATGGTGATGGCGTTACCAAGGAGCGAGACGGCAAGCACAAAGCGACGGCCGCGCTTGTCAGCAACCGAGGCCCACATGAGCGAGGTGAGGAACTGGGCAAAGAAGAAGCTGGCGGAGACGATACCTGCCCAGAAGCCAACATCGCTTTCTCCACCGACGCCAAAGTCTTCGATCATGAAGAAGAGGAAGGGACCTGCGACACCGGCGGAGCTGAACTCGCCGAAGCAGACAATGCACAGGACGATGAAGGGGAGCGCGGGGATGGGTGTAGAATAGGGGTCCGAGTTGCCGCCGGGCAGCATGCGAGGGATGGAGGGAGTGTCGGCGTTTGCAAGGAGAGCGTCAATATCGATGGTACCGTCGTCATCGCCGGCGGCGCCGGCGGCGCCTGCAGATGGGACATGGGTGGTGTGTACTCGACGAAGGTTGCCTGCGTTGAAGGGTGCATCGCTGGCGTCTGTGGAGAGGTTTCTACGCGGGAAAACGCGCATGGAGGCACGCTGGAAGAAGTTCTGCCTCTGTTGGACGGAGGGCGCTCTTCGCTTGAACGACATTCTGCGATGATTGGTGGAGCGCTGGCCCGCAGAGGTGGCGATGCTGGGACTCATGCTGGCTGCTCTTGGACGGGAGGATGCTCGAGCAGGGGCAGCATCATCGTCATGCGGTGTAAGCAGATCGGTGTTGGTAGGCTGATAGGGTGACGGTGGCAGATTGATCCTGCCGGGACCTGAAGCACGGAAGCCTGTGCGCGGCGGGTTGTTCGGATCGGTGGGGTTGGATGGGTTGGATGGGTTGGATGGGTTGGATGGTGCGGAATCATCGTGTGTGACGGAGGCATAGTTGGTGATCATGGTAGACGGTGAGCTCGGCCTGAGCAAAGGGTCAGGAGACGGTTGCCTACCGATGCTGGCTGGATGCGAGGCGTGGTGATGTGGGCTGAGTTTGGTGGGTGAGGCGTCACGCGAAGGACGAGGCGAGAGATGAAGCTGGAAATCGTCTGCGAACTGAATGGCATGCGGGCTGAGCGGCTGTTCCGATGGTGATATAACAGAACGGAGCGGGTGGTTGTGAATGTGGTTTTGGTAGTGGTTTTGGTTGTGGTGGTCCGCCATTTTGACACACACAAGGTGGCAAACACTCAAACACGGGTGTGCCGTGCCCACCACCAACGTCACCCGACGGCGCTGTGTGTGGGAACGCTTGTGCGAAATGTGGCGTGGGCAACAGTTGCGACGCACACGAGCGGTGCACACGAGCGGTGCAGACGAGCTGTTGTGGGGCTCAGTTTGGACGCAGCTGCACCGGATGGCGGGTGGGACCAAAGCTAGAGGCGACAGGAGCGAGCGTGTGTTGTGCTTCTCGGATGGCCGCTTGGCGACATCTGCAACCAACACAGCACACTGCAGCATGCCAAAAAAGTGAGGTGCAGCTCCAAAACCGCGCCGTGCAGCCGCCAGATTCGCCGTGGTTGCTGCTGCCGAGCTGCGCCTCTGCTGGTTTCCACGCTTGGCTGTTGGGCTAGCTCCTTGCGTGTCTCCTGATCTATGCTCTGCGCGCACTCTCTAGTCAGTTTCCCAGAATTCCCGACCAACCGCGACTGGACTAGCAGCGTGCGACGAGTGCATGCGCTGACGCTGTCTGGCTCAGCGACATACGAGCGCTTCGCCGTTCCAGTCTCCGAAATGCCAGACTTGATTCGCAGCACTGCACACGAGCCCGCGCCTCGCTCGCGCCTCGCTCGCTCCTCTTTTCATTACGCCAACCGTCAAGGCTGCAGTTGCTCGCCCTCGACCCTTGCTGTTTCATCTCGGCTACACCTTGTCAAAGTCCGTCAGAAGCACAGAACACGTCAGTTCCAATCGCTCTGTGTATGCAGTGCTCGTACTATACTATGCTGTAGGCTGAAGGCGGCGTGTCTCGTTGTTTAAGCGCTGCTCCACGCACAGAGGTGCACGCCAGCCCACCTGTCACTCCAGCTGGATCCAACCCCTAGCCTCGCATGTTGCTCTTCTCACGACAGCGTTGCGAGCTCGAGCTTGACCATTTGCAGTGCCACATGAGGTGACCACACAGACTCACTTAAATTCGACCTCTTGAGCTTGTATGTTATGTTGCACTTATCCAGACTCCTCGTCATCTGCGGCCATAGAATCTTGAAAGCACCGCATCCCGTCCGATCTGCGAAGTTAAGCAAGATATCGCCTAGTTAGTACTGCGGTGGGGGACCACGCGGGAATCCTAGGTGCTGCAGTTCTTTTTGTTTTTATATTTGATTCCTATTTTTCGCGCAAAGATTTGAGATGTTACATCTATGCTTTCCACATCAGGCTAATTGCGGCGCGAGATGTGTCGGAGCTGAGAACCAAAATCATGTGGAGCAGGAACGCCTCGACGCGACCCACGCATCTTTACGCGCTCGTGCTCGATGCGAAATGAGGATGAGGATGAGGATGAGAATGAGAAGTGCAAAGTGCAAAGTGCAAAGTGCAAAGTGCACAGTGCAAAGTGCGAAATGCGAAATGCGAAATGCGAAATGCAGAGGCGTGTCGGTCTCGATTCACCTTCTACAGGCTCAGCATAGCTCAGTGCAGCACAGTGTGAGTCTCAGCACAGGCTCAGCAGAGCGTGTCCCACGTCGTTGTTGTCACGTCGTGGCGCTGCCGTGCTGTCTCACAGCGTCGTGTGCCGAGTCCACATTCGACCTTTCCATCCATCCAAACGCTCATCCCACTCGTTCCTCACCATCACCACACATCTTCATCACCCAAGCCATCTTCATCCACCAAGCCGTCCCTCTCAACACCACGCCTCGCCTTTCTTGCAATACGTCTTCGGCTCCGCGCCTGCCCCACCCATCCCCTTCCACTCTCGCATCCTTTGCATCACACACCGACACATCGATCCACCTCTCCACTCTCGATCTCGTCTCGCTCCCATCCACGCCTGCTTCTACGCGGCTGTGCCGTTTCGATCACCGCATCCACCTCTTCGCATTCACATATTCGCGCCGTCTTCACCCATTCCATCCGCCAGATTCATCGCCCACTCTCTTCGCTGCATTTCATCTTCTGCGCACCGCCACCATCTTCTTTGTTTTCAATCGCGCACCAGACTCAGCCACAGCGAACTCCTCGCAGGCTTCTACCTACAACCCCTCGTCTCTTTCATCCACAACTCGCCAATGATATCATACTCGAGTTGCTCTTGGACGTGATCTTTCCCAACCCTGACCGAGACATATCCCATATCCACCACACCATAACAACCATCTGCCACCAAGCCATCGGCCTCCAGGTGTCGCCATGTCTAATCACGGGCCCAGGATGGATGGTAAGTCATATCGCTGCACGCGCGCCCACACCTGCATCTACACTCTCTCTCAGAAGCACCCACTCACTCATGTTCTACCCCTTTCAATCAACCACCACCTTGTAGTCAAGGTCCTCTACACCTTGGAATCCAGTCCAAACCACACCATGGTTGCACGGCTTGGACGGCCCATCCCTGTCGAGGTCATTATTCCAAACTTGACTCCCCCTTCCCCGCTCGGTCCTTCCACCAGCAATTACCATTCCTCACCGCCACCGCGCCAGGTACGCTTCGGTCGCATCGCTCTCAAAACCTGCCTCGGCGCCGTGTGCATGGCCAGCCCTGAGCTGCTACCAGACGACAAGAAGGACTTTATCATCTACGCCGTCGATCCAGAAGAGACTCTGCGCGCCAACCAGCTCAGGTCGCCTTCCTCGAGAGAAATTTCTTCGCCGACGCGCACCTCCTCGTCCGTCTCATCCCACGAGCGCAACGATGCCAGCACGAGCAAACTTAGCTCCTGTCCGCCACGTTCAAAACACGCCGCCACCTCCATCCTCGTCGGCAAGGGCTTCTTCAACTGGGCCTTGGAAGAAGACGGAGAAGGAGAGACCACCGTCACCGGTCGTGTCCGTTCCGACGGCAGGCGACTGATATACGAAAATGGTCGCGAGTACGAGGAGGATATCAACGTGCTCGAGGTGGTCATCAAGCTCAAAGAGTCGCAAGCCAGAAGCAAAGACAAGTACTTCAACCTTGTTCGGGGCCTCTCATCTGGTTCCAGTTTCAGCGCCGGCTCCAGCTCTTCCTCCAGCGCCCGTTCAGCACATCGCCATACTCCCCAAGTCCAAGTTGTCTCGGCAGCACAACAATTCCGTTCCTCTCGCCATGCAGAACGCGACCCGCATTTGTCCTTGCATTCCGAGCCCGATTATCCCACCTCCTCTTCTTATGGCGCTATGGAGCGTCACCTCCGCAGATCCGACGCGCATCCTTCACCGCGCTCCTTGCCTTTGGCAGATGGCGCTCTCGATCGCGTCAGTTCCCCAAAGACGGCCCCACAGCCCCTCGGTGCTTCACCCAGCCTTCCCGCAGCGTCATCTCCATCAGCTCCTTCTGCACCATATCCAACGACTGCGCTGTCTTCAGCAGCCTCGAACCCTTCCACAATTCAGCTTCTTACCATCTTGCATAGCCTTCAGCAAAGGTCGTCCAAATCAGCACCAGAGCCTGCTCAGCAGGCGCAGCTCGAGAGCCTTCTACAACAGGTTGCGCAGGTCTTTGGCAACTCGTCGAATCCCTCTCCTGCGGCTGATTCTGCATCCACCACACATTCCAGTACAGCCGCCACTTCAAACACCTCGCCTGTCCTCTCGGCGGCTCGTCCATTGGACGCAATCACCACGCCAAACTCACGTTCGCCCATTCCGCCATCGGACAGCGATATCGCGCTTTCTCGCTCTACTGACGTCCAACCAGGCAAACAAATTCGCGGCGTAGGTCTCTCCGCCCAGCAGAGCTCAAAGAACTCGCCGCAGATCGAGTTCTCCGACTCTCGACACCAGTCAGCTGCATCGCCGTCCTTTGACGAAGACGATGCTTCCAGCCCATTCCTCCACCGCAGGGATGCGCAAGACACTTCGGATCGCATCTGCTACAACTGCGGAACCGACGTTTCCTCTACTTGGCGAATCCTGACGCTTCCCTCCGGCAGTGTTATCAACAACCCCGCCGCGGAGAAAGGTACTGGTGGTGACGCAAACTACGATGAAGCCGCAGAGCCCGGATGGAAGCCCCGTTATGCCGGAAAGGAGATCCCCGTCCAAACAGACGGCGAGAGTCGCTGGTCGGCATGCAACGCTTGTGGTCTCTACTACCTCAAGTGGAACAATTCGCGCCCCGAGTACGTGTGGAGGAAGGAGCATGCCACCAAGGCATATCGCGACCGCAAGGCGCAGGCGGAAGCTGCCAAGCGAAGACGCGACATCGTCGAGGCAGGGCCTAGCAAGCGATCCAGGATTGCCAACTCGGACGTCGATGCAGCATCACCGTACACCACTTCCACTCCTAGAGACGCGATCAAGGCATCTTTCGATGACGGAGGCGCTTTCGACGAGTCCATGACCTCGCCCAATTTCGACGCTACCACGCCTGTCTCGAGTTCTGGACGCAAGTCGAGCATGCCACGAACGTTGAGCGAGGCATGCCACCGTGACGCGGAGAAGCTCGAGTCTCAGCGAAGCAACAAGAAGAAGGACAAGGAAAAGCCCATCTGCAAGAAGCAGGCCGACCGCGAATATGTCCTGGATCCTAGCACGGGCAAGTGGCGCAGCAGGAGAAGCATGCGCGAGAACCCGGAGGGAAAGCGACCTGGACGTCCCAAGGGCTCGGTCAAGGTGCCGCAGAACGCAAAGGCGGCTGCCAAATCATCCCCGGCAACAAGCCGCAGGGACAACAACTCGACTCTGCTCGCGCAGCCGTCCGACACAGCTCCAGTCAAGGCAGAATTCTACTCCAGCTCGTCATATCAGGACAGCTCGAGCAGCAATGGAACTGGTTCAAAGGAAACTGCGGTACAGAAAACATCCCACCCAGCGGAACAGGCGCAACACGATCTCACGTTCCGCGCGCCGATGCCACCTCGAGTTGGCAGGCAGATCCCTTCTTCGAAGATGGTCAACTTTGCCCAGTCGAGCCCGGTGCGCCCCTCGATGAACGCTAGTCTGATCCAGCCAGACATGAATGCCATATCCAAGTTTGGCTCGGGCATCCTCGAGAGCCCTTCCCGCGACATCCGCTTCCGGGTACCTAGCTACCTGATGAACTCGAGTCCGGGAACCATGTTGGACACTCTGATGAGCGAAGCCGACTTTGACTTTGAAGAACTTGTCCCTCTTGGACCGCTTCAGACTCCGGGAACCTTGCTGGCCAACGTGGCGCGCAGCGGACAACACACTCCTCAGCGACTTCGAAGGAGTCCACGCAAGAACCCGCATGGCACCATTTCGGGCCAGAACCCATATGCGTCGCCTTCTGCCAAACGGTCGACCAGTCCATGGCTCGGACGCGACGTTCACAAGGGAAACACCCACGTCGACATGCATGGCTCCCCTAGCGCTCGATCAGCTGCCCCCTCGTCCAGCGATAGCCCTGTGACGCGCAGTCGCACTCGATCGGGGCAAAACGTGCTGCACCCAGCACTCTACTCGTCCAGCGATGGGCCGTCCAACGCACAGGGCGAGTCGAGCAGCAATGTCACATCACCAGCCTCTCCTTTGGAAAAAATCAAGACCAGCAAGAACCTGCGTGCTGGCGCCAGCAGCAAGTCCAAGACCACCTTGTCCCTGCACCCTGTCGGCAAGTCGCAGCTCTCCTCCAAACAGAGTCAAGTCGAAGCCAGCACGAGACGCAGCCGATCTGCAGACATCGAGGCTGACGAGGAAGACAACGAGCCCGAAGCGCAATTTGTCAAGGGACCCTACCGCAAGACTGGCACCGCCAGCCGCGAAGGCTCGGCGGGGCTACCTTCGTGTCCCGCTTCGCCGAGTCTGGGTCGTGCAACGCGCAAGCTGGCGCGCAACCTCAGCAGTGCCAGTACGCAGTCGTTGCAGAATGGGCCGGCCAAGCTTGCGCAGCTGGATCTGCCACCGAGCAGTCCGGTGTTTGACCACCCGACCGGAAGAAGCTCGAGCACCATCGAAGTGGACGGTTGGGGTCGGACGCCAAGCATGCGCGAAATTTTCCCAACGCCGAGCGATCTCGACTGGCCCAGTGACGCATCGCCTGCTGCACAATCTCCGGCCAAACCCAGCGAACAAGCCGTAGCGGACAAGACTGAACAACCGCAAGGGCCCGAGTCGAACGAGCTCGTTGTCCAACCACCGCCTCAGACTCATGTGGTCCGGAGAAGGCCGCTGCCAGCGACGGTCGAAGACGGCTCGTCTTCCGTTTCTGGCTCGTCGCCAGCGCTTTCTGAAGACTCGCCAGAGAACGAAAACCTGTTTGACCTGCTCGAAGATCCGTACGGCATCCTAGCGGCGTCTGGATTCGGGATCGATGCGGACGGCGCGCTCACTTCGCTTGAAATCCCGGTCAACCCCTCTGCTGGGTCTGCATCCAACCAGATGACGCCAACGTCGACGTCGGCAGCTGCTGCGCCTGCTCCCGCAATCACGGCGGATAATTTTAGCGAGATCCAGCTGCATCAGGCCAAGGAGTTTGGCTCGCATCTGTCCGAGTTCAACTCGTCCGGCGGAGTCGGCATCGCCGCCCACGTAGCTGGTTCGAGCGGCACCGCTGCCGCCGTCCAAATCGCCAACGCCAACACCAACCCCTCCGGCACCACCACTACTAGCGGTGCAAGCGCTGCGGTCAACGGATTGGACGCATCATTCCTGTCCACACTCCCACCAGAGCTGTCCAACATCTTTGCGAGCCCCAAGAAACCGCTCCCGCCTCAAATCATCGAGATCCTCGCTAGTCCGAGCAAGAACCGCACAAAGTCGCCCACCAAGCCCAGCAGCGGCGAACTCATCCACTCTCCCCAGTCTGGCGCGTTCGCCCAGGGCGAGGAACACGACTTTTCCGCGCTGTTCAGTAATCCCGACATTCAGGCGCTGTTGGCAGAGTTCGAGGCGCAGGCTTGAGTTCCAGACTTCATTCCTTCCAGTCTACTCGTTGTGTCCCGTGTCGAGTTTCTTTCTGCATCTTTCGCTGTTCCCTTGCAATACGGGTTTCTTTTTTTGGTTCTGTTTCTCATTCGAGCTTTCGAGCCTTCGGCCTGTGTAATCTTGACTGGCGTGTGTTTTGCAAGCAACTATGAGTCTGTTTGTGTCAGTCCAGCTGTACGAGAGCGCCAAAAAATACAATCAAGTGGTATAACTAAATTAGGTGCATGCGTAGAAAAATGCGGAGAATGTAATGAAACGACTGTACTGTACGATGATGCTGATGGCATTAACAAGACTCTTTAGCGTCGCCCGCGCGCTCAATCGAACCCCGATCATCCATCTGCGTCAGACCCAACCCATCCGACCCTGTCGCTGCGCACGTATTCGCCTCCCCCAGTGGATCTCTCGCCTCGGCTACCGGAGAAGGTAAATGCAACTGTATAAACAGCGGCAGCAAACTCCCGGGTACAGCCACGTCTGAATGAGACGTTTCAACGTGTTGCGACGTTGTGCTGCCACCAGAAGGTGACATTTCAGGTACCTCTTCCCGTGCCTCTCTGTCTCCCGACGTTGGACTGGAAAAATTGGTCGTCTCGGCACTGGTGGCGGTGTCGAGGTTCATGGTTGCGCGAAGCGCCGTCAACGATCCGAAACTCTGCCTTTGAGTTGGTCTCGGCCGTGCTAAATCAGCAGAGCTTCTATCCACCTGTGGAGGCAAAGGCGCAGCTGAACCCGCAAGTGTCGCGGACGAAGTCGACAAGAATCGACCCCTATACCTCCGTTTCGAACGCATCGTTCCTGGCAAAGAGGAGATCGAGGCAGTTGCGACTGATTCGGAAGCCGGCCATTGCACACTGCATACATCGGAAATGGACGCGAGCGATGAGGATGACCGGACCGAACCTGTTCGCTGTCCGAGTGACAGCTCAGTAGGCGACCGCAGTGCTTCGACGCCTTCTGGCTGACAATTGACATCGTCTGACTCGGCATTGACCGTCTTGGACCTTGGTACAACGCGATTGTCGATCGCGGAATTCGCTCGCGAATTGCTTGTGGATTCAGAATTGCGCCGACTTCGGTTGATTGCCTCTGCTCCCCACGAGAGCCATCCCGAAGACGTCGCTGTGCCTGCTGGACCGGCAGATGCAGCAGAAACGTCTGCGGGGTGGTCTGCTTTGTTTCGGAGTCTGACTGTCCTATCATCCAAAGTGCCTGTGGTACTCGCATCGTTGATACACGCAGTATTTCCTGCGATTCGCTCCGACGAGGCGCTTGCACCACTAGGAACAGCATTCGAGGAAAAGAGCGAGAATGCAGACCAAGAATCAAAGCTACGACGTCGATCCGACTTGGGCGGAGAAGCGTTGATTGATGGTGATTCCCTTCCAGAAGCAGTGTCGACTGCCCGTATCGATGGTGAGCCAACCACGCGCACGTGAACATGGCTGCTACTGGCGGTACTTCCATTGCTGCTCGTCCGTTCGAGACGATTGCTTGTGTACAGATTGGCAGCTTGTGAGCGTTTGATCGTGCGTACGATCTGAGGTCTGATTTGCACATCGTTGTGCGTCGTAGAACTCGAAGAAGCAGAAAGAGTTCGGTTGCGCATGCTCAAACGATGGCTGGGACTTTGAGTGGCAGTTGCCGACAGTCGCCGATCGAGCGTGTCAAGCGAGGTATCCTGTACCACACTCGCAGCATCACCATCTTCACTGAGAGAAAAGATGGAAGTGGGACGCTGCTGCAAGATGCGACTGTTTCGGCGCGACGACACACTGGCTGGGAGACCGGGTAGCTTGAACCCTTCCGCTTGCAGCCGGGGACTCGCCTCAGATGCGGCATAGCCACTATGCTCGTTTGAAGAGTCGCCTTGGCGCAAAAAGTAAGAGAGGCTGCCGCTCGTAGACAGATGATCAGAAGACGCATCGACAGGTAAGAAAGGTGAACGAGGCGACTGGGGTGGGGTGGCATCCATGACCGAGGAGCTATCGTGAGCGGAGGGTGAGCGTGCAATGAGAGTGGCCACCTGCAGCGACGAAGCCGCGGCGGACCCTAGATGAGAACGAGACGACATGGAGCGTACTGCCAAGGTATCATTGGTGCCGCCAGAGCCTGTTTGTGAATGTGAGCCTGTTCGAGTTGTCTCGACGACGACGCTGCTACTGGATGTACGATGACACAGGCGAAGTGGATCGGTCCTGAGGTAAGCGACGACGGCGTCGCAAGTGACGAGTGCCCACTGTAGCTCTGGCGAAGTGGCCGTATCGGTGAGCTGAAATAGACGAGCATAGTAGAGCATACTGCATAGCCGACTAGGTTGCGCACGTACAAAGACATAGCTAAGTATGGGCAGCAAATCGTCTGGGCTCAGCGGAGGAGGCCTCTCTTGGACATATGATGCACGGCTGGAGGAATAGTGAAGGCGCTCGGCCGCCCAGCCAATCTGGTCGATAGTGCCTCGAAGGGTCTGTAGGATCTGTAGTGGAGTGCGGCGATGCAATTCGCCAAGAGTAGCAGGTTGTTCGCTGTTGTAGTTGTCAGGGGGAACGAGACCCAAGTCGGTCTGTAGGCACCTAGGTGCAATAGATTCGGTGATTGGGGGAACTTCAGAGGCAGCTTGTTGCACAACGGCCGTTAGTTGAGCGCTGTCGCACGAAGCAAGAGCTTGGTCAATGTCTGTGCCTCCATCATCTCGCAGGCCGAGGCGAAGGGTGGCAATGGCATGGGCAAGGTTGGAAGGTCGCTGCCTGAGAGCCACATGCTGCACTCCAAAATCTGCGAGACTGACACTGGATGCGTTGTATGCGGCTAATACGTCTTCAACGACCAGGTCAGCATCCAAGAGCTGATCCTGAATCGGACCGTACATCTTTGTGTGGACGAGACCCATGACGACGTTCTCGAGAAGCGACTTGATGCGGTGGAAAGCCTCGACACTGAGGCGGGAAATATGTTCGGATCCAAGACGCTCCTCGAAAGCCTTCCAGGCTTTGAACCAGATACCTCTGCGAATGCGATGAGCGTTGTAGCTGTCGAAGCCCTTGACGTAGACGAAAGTTGCAGTGAATTGATGAGCTGCAGAGAAAAGAACTTGAAAAGTCTCGGAGAGGGCATGGGCTAATCGTTGCGAGGTGGCTGGAGGGCTGGCTAGAATTGCAAGGTCGGCACCAAAAAGGCGATGGGAGGGTATGTGGTCAAGGATGAGGTCGGAAACTGGTGGATCGATCTCATGGGTTGAGGAATCTGGAGAGTGAGGAGCACCGTCCATAGAGATGGATTGTGAATGGGAGGCGCCAGCGCCCTCGATTCGACGATGTACGATGGGCAGATCGACTGAAATGACGCGCACTTTTGGGCTGGGTGTGGGGGTATCTTTGTGTGTGGGGCTTCTGCTTGTCACTTGGAAGCCGGAAGATGAGGTTGGAAGTGTAGTGTTGGGAGTGGGAGTGGGAGTGGGAGTGGGAGCGGGGAGGGTACGGTAAATTGTTGTTTCGCTGACAATGTTGAGCTTCCTTTTGATGGTGGCGCTTGTAGGGATGAGGCCTGCACTGTTGGGTGTGGCGGAGGCTGCGTGGACCGTCTCTGTGATGCTTACGGACTTTTGGTCAGACTCGATGGTGGCAGTGAGGGTGACATTGCTCCAGTCGTATTGATTTTGGGGAGTGGGCACGGCGTGTTGTATTGCAGAGGACTGGGTCAAGGATCGGACCGAGACGAATTGGTGCTTGTAGAGCTTGGAGGGCGCGAAGGCATGGAGCGCAACAAAGTGCGGGTCGTCCAAGTCGCTCTGACGGAGAGCATTGTGTGTGGTGAGTGTGCGTGCGAGAGGAATGAGTGCCAAGCTAGCGAGGTTCCAGTCGGGAGACAGCTGGGTGTCTTCGGAGAGATGGAGGTAGAGTGGGTTGGAGTCGATGTCGTCGTCATCATCTACAGGGGGAGGAGATGGTTGTGATGGGGGGTAAAGGGAGTCATGGGAGTCATGGGTGTGTGATTGGAGCGGAGCTGTGACATCGTGGGCACTGAATGAGCGTGGAAGGGGCGGGCGGAGGGTGTGGCTGGAAAACGAGCGAGTGGAATCGATGGCCAAGGATCGACGACGGAGGGTAGCATCGCTAATGGGTTCGGAGACGTGGTGATTGAGATGCTGGACTGTGAGCTTGCTGGTAGAGGGGAGGCTGGGAAAGGTGGAGTCGGTTGCAGAAGCCGACTCTTCGGGGATAGAGTGCCTGAGGTCGAAGGTGGATGAGGTGGCGAAACGTGAGCGAGAAGGTTCCTGATGACGTGAAGACGAAGCGTTGGCGGACCTTTTGCGATGGGATGGGAGGAAGAGCTTGGTGAATGCGCTGGCCATGATGGGTCAATGGAGGGCAGAGACAGCGGCGAGACTGTCAGTGCGTGAGAAATGACAGTCTAAAGCGAAGCATGACGGTAGCAGCCGTGGGTCTGAGGTGCATACAGCGACTGTGGACGGATCGAGGTGGTACAAGGAAGGGAACCGCAGACTGGCTTGGCGGCGAACGTACTGTACTTTAGAGTACAGCACAGAACAAAGCACAACGGCAAGGCGAAAGGAGCAGCACGCGTCGACCGTGCACTGCTGGCCAAATTTGAGTCGGAAACGAGACCGCCGCCTTGGCCATCATGCCACGGTTCGATTGCATCACGACCCCCCATGTGAGCATAACCCAACGCCAACAGCCTTCGGTCATCATCAAGATTGTGGCACCACCGACACCGAACCACTGCACAGTACTGTATGTACATTAGCATGAGCTGGTGTAACCGTTCCACACACGTGAAATTTCGAAAATAGGGTTGTTGCACAACAACACGCAGTGCAGTCTGTACAGTGCAGTCTGTACAGTGCAGTCTGTACAGTGCAGTCTGTACAGTACAGTACAGTATACTCCGACTTGACGCGTGCCGATTCTCGAGATTGAGGTGTTGGTTGGCAGACTGTGAGAGCGAATTGCGACTGTTACCTGCATAGTACTGCATAGCACTGCACCGTCTTCGAGCACCTCTGGCTCTAGTGCTGGGCTTGAATTGCTCGGAACACGGCGTCAGGCACCGCATTGTGGAGTAATTTAAGCAGGGAAAAAAGGAAAAAAGGAAAAAAGAAAAAAGAAAAAATTACTGCATTCAAGGTTGCGTCGAGTGCATGGCTGAAGCTCAACTTACCACCATCTGGACTCGCACGCCGTTGACGGTCCCCACCCTTTTAGCTATTGTGATTAGCTTTCCACCTCTGGAATCGGTCAGTCATGGAGCATGATACATCAGACGCTGCTGAGGCATGGTTTAAAGTTGCATCCGTCGATACGCTCGCCTCCTCATCGCGACACCACCTCACACTGCGTCATCCAGACACACAAGAGTACCACTCGCTCCTACTATTCTCTTTCCCTCCTCCTACTGCAAGCAACTCATACGCACGCGGTGGGGATGCTAACTTGGCTTCATCATCTGCTTGCCCAAGCCATGATACCTACTATTGCATGGAAGCCACGTGTCCTCATTTAGGTGCACCTCTGGAGGGTGCCACCATCGAAGCCAATGATGCAGAGTTCGACGGCGATATCGAGGACATGGTTGTCGTCTGTCCTTGGCACGAATACGATTTTAGCCTAAGCACGGGAGAGTCGTCGCATGGCATATCGGCTTGTGTCTACAAGTGCTCTGTCCGCAACCAAGTTGTCTTCATTCAAGCACCCGAACCGGCCCATCTTTCCGCACATCACGATGCTCTCGGCGCTGCATCAAGATGGGAGCTCATCGAGCTTCGACCTGTCAGCGAGTCTTCACCTGGCTTGGCGTCGCGGCAAGACGCCGCCAATTCGATACACCTGCAAGCATCCCAAATGACGATTTCCTCGGCGCCATCGTTGGACGCCGCCAAGCAGAACTCGGCTGATCTCGCTTCTACTCCGAGCGAGATGGCAAGCAAGGCGCAAGCGACGTTCGACTTGGTTGCACCGCCTTGGCCACTCCCCAAGACGCTGGTAGAATGGGCTGTTCTGGTACTCAATACGCCGGAGCCTGTGAAGAAGGTGGCGTATACTCGGCTAGCAGCCAGAGCGTTCCGGTCAGGCGAATGCAAAGTGATTGGAGGAGGCAGGTGGAACACCAGCGATGGTTTGGTTGGACGCAGAGAATGGATCACCAAGCCACAAGAGACCGCACCGGAGCGACCGCCACGGATGAAGGAGGAAGTGCGAGTGCGACCGGGTCAGGAGGGCAAGCGTGGACGGGGAGGAACGGAAAAAAGCCGCATTGCGATCGTTCATTCGCTCGCCAACATTGAACAGTGGGCGATTGACCTTGCGTGGGACATTATCGCACGTGCGCCCAAGCTGTGTGCGCAGTTCTTCACGCGCGATGACCAAGATGCACCTGCGCAAAAGATGCCGCTGCAATTCTTTAGCGACTTTGTCAAGGTAGCCGAAGACGAAGCGAAGCATTTCTCGTTGCTCAGCAAGCGACTCGAAGAGATGGGAAGCTACTTTGGAGCGCTACCCGTGCACCATGGGCTGTGGGACTCGGCTATGGAAACCGCGCACTCGCTCACCGCCAGACTGTCGATCATTCACCTGGTGCACGAAGCACGTGGGCTGGATGTGAACCCGACAACGATCAAAAAGTTTGACAATGCAGGCGATGCGCAAAGCGTGGAGACGTTGACGGTGATTCATCTGGACGAGATCACGCACGTCTCGGCGGGCCACCGGTGGATGACTTGGCTTTGCAGCAACGCGCGCCCTCGGCTCAACCCTGTCGAGGTGTTCCGCCAAGAGGTGCGTCGCAACTTTATCGGTCGGCTCAAGGGACCGTTCAATGCAGACGATAGGCGCAAGGCTGGATTGGACAAGGAGTGGTACGACGACCTGGTGGGTGAGAAGGAGAGCACGTTCAGCATGGGCGTCCGGCGTCATGAGGTGCCCGGCGGCTGAAGTTGGGCCCGCGGACATTTGGCTGCCAAATATGGGCCCGCTCGGCATCGGAAGGGCGGCTTCGTGCACCAGTGGCTAGCGCTGTGACGCCGACATTGGACGAGGTGTGCAAGCGCGATGTTGTTGATATCAATGTACAGTACAGTACAGTACTGTACTGTCCAGTAGCATGCTCAGTAGCATGCTCAGTAGCATGCTCGTCTGCGCCGGCTTGATGGAACCAGTGATGAGTGACAAGTGTGAGAGTGCGGCGCAATGAATCGCTATTCACTGATTCAAGCCTGGTTTTGAATGTGGTTGGTTGTAGTCGCGTGCTTCGAGTTGTAATTCGCCCCACCTGGCTGAGCACACGCACTTGTAATCCAAATCACAGAATCATAATGTGAATGTGAATGTGAAACACATGTTAGCAACACGGGCAGAGCGAGCCGGGTTGGGTTGGGTGTGCGGCGACTGCATCAAATCACAAATCACAAATCATAAATCACAAATCACAAATCCACCAAAAGGACGCACAGCATCAGCTCACATTTCGTGGTGGCAAAGCATACAGTACAGCACAGCACAGTACAGCACAGCACAGCACAGCGCAGTACACTGCAGCAGCCTGGCGTATCACTTGCTCGACGCTTACTTACACTAACGACGCTATCTGCATCCTATCAGCCACTTGCACCCCTTCCACCTCCGCTCCACCTCCGCTCCACCACCCCTCATTCACACCATCTCCAGACACCACACTCCCATCCATCTTGATGGCCTCGTTGCTCCGTCCGCAGCTCTACCCATCCGCCAGTCATTCTTGAGCGCATCAGTTGACTCCACCCTGCCCACCATCTCAATCTGCCCACCTACATCTTTGGCATCCATCCCGTTGGCACCAGGCTTCCCCAATTTCCCGGCCCGCTTTCGCTTGAAGCCCTGCTCACACCAACATGTCCAGCTTGCTCTCCTTCGCACGCGCTGGTCCCGCACATCGTCCGCCTCACGACGAGGAGGCTGCCATTGCAAGTGGTAGTCGCTGGTCTCGTACCTTCCGCAATCCCACCAACACCAGCATTCAACACGCTCCCCTCGAATTGACCGCGAATCCTACTGCTGATGCCGCGCAATCATCCGTCGCCAACCACAACCTCGTCATCGAGCAAGCCGCCGCTCGTCATGAACGAGGCGCTTCTGGTAGATCCATCCTCTCCGCCGTCTCCATCCCTTCTCTCTCAGCCCTTCGTCAGCGAGAACGTGATCAAGAGAGGCTTCGACAGAACGCAAGAGTACAGTCAGAGCAGCCCTCCGCCCCTACCGTCCATGTCCACGCTCCGACCACCAACGCCCCCGCCACTGCCTCGCGCGGCGCCAACAAAAAGTCTAGAACCAGCCGACGCGAACGCGAAGAGGCTGCCACCTTGTTTGGCCCCAACCTTGCAAACTACTTTGGCAGCGGCATCAGCGGCGCTGGTGTCGTGTCCAGCCACGGAGCTGGTGTACCCCAGCCTCCTCCCATCTCTAGTCCAATTTCGCCAACCGCAGCCCCATCCTCTTCACAGCCCCACGTTGTCACCATTCCTACCACTTTCGCAAACTCTGCTCTCGAACCAGCCCCCACTGCACCCGTAACCGACGGTCCATACCCTCAGGCCTCCACCTTTTCCCGTCGCGCTCGTCTCGGCTCGCGAGGACGTGCCCGAGGTGCCTCGCTCTCTGGTCTTAGCACCATGTCTCTTGGTGCCGAGTCCGTAACTTCTCTCGGCGGCATCAACACCGAACGTACCGACGACACAACCCAGGCTACAGGCATGATGCAAGGCTCCACTGCCGACCTTCTCGATCAGCTCAATCGCGATGGCCCTTCCGTCGACGGTCAAATTGCAATGAGCGAAGGTGTCGACATCACTACACTCCAGCGCTGGATCCAGCGTAGCACTGGCGTGGTCGGTGACGCTTCGAGTGCTGCAGCAACCCCCGCCGCCTATGGCCCTCCCGTCTGCACCACCCTCCAGTCCTTTGTCAATCTCAAGCGCAACACACTCAAGCTCTCCACCAAGTCCGAACTTGCTTCCACACCCGCCCTCGCTTCGTCCAAGACCTCGAACGCCGATACCAACCTCCTCCGCTCTCGATCCTCGCTTTCCGTCCTCCCAACGCTCTCGTACGCTACATCTGCTTCGACACCAGCTTCAAGGGATGTCTTGCCCGAGCCAACCCACTCGCTTTACTTCGAGTACGACTGTGCTGCTCCCTATGCCAGTGTCCAGATTTTCATCCGCGCCAGTCGCAAGCACGGCAGCTGGGCCAGTTGGCAGTCGCCTACCGACACCGCCGACCCACTTTCTTCCAAGCTCAACCCAGATGGCAGCCCGGCGTGGCTCGCTCAGTTGAGCCCACCGCCCCATGTACTCGGCTGGCCTGTCCATGTCGCCAAGCTCAAGAAAGGCTTTGGCGTCGGACACACTTGCAACATTCCTCTTCATCTCGAGTTTTATGCGCCGCCCAAGCCAAAGAAGGTCGTTCCCAATGCTGCTGCAGCCCATCTCAGCGACAAAGACGGGTCCGAAAAACGCGGTCTAGCATTCAGGCCCGTGCAGCCCCCTACGCCAGCTGCTATCCCCGAGACTCCCGGTTTCGAGTTCAACCGTCGACTCGAGGCTGATGCCGACGATGCGGACGATGACCGAGCTGGTGATGGTGCGAGGTCGAGGCCGAATGTTGAAAATTCTACTTCACAGGCAGGTGCAGCTCAGTCCGAGAACGGCGCGCTCGCACTCGCAACCCAAGGCGTCACTGCGCAGCCGGTCATCGAGGAGGAAACAAAAGAGCAGCGCCTTGCACGCGAAAAGGCCGAACGCGAAACCCTCAAAGTTGCCATCGTCGTCGAAGCGCTCGACGAGAACGCTCGACCGCTGCGCGAGCCCAACCTGCAGACCTCGTATCTGCGTCTCACCTCTCTTCCCGTCAAGAAGAGCATCGCTGAACGATTGGCAGAGCTCACCACCACCAGTAGTCGCGTCGATTCGAGCGTTCCGGCTGTTGCTCCCCGAGTTTCGATCGTCGAGCCGCGCACGTGGTCTTCTCAGGTGGAGGGGCAGGAGGCCGAGATTGGACCGCATCGCTTCCAGTTGCAGGAGCTGTATGGGTTGAGTTCCAAGCCTCCAGCGGTGGCGCCTGCGCCGGTGGATGGCGAAGAGGCGGAGGAAGGGGCGGCGCCGATAGCGCCGATGGATCTGGAAGCTACCAATGGCTCAGAGTGTCTGATTTGTCTTTCGAGTCCGCCAACGACGCTGCTGCTGCCGTGCACCCACGGGCTGTGCCTCGAGTGCGCGGTGCAGTTGAGAGATTCGGTGGTTGGAATCCGTCAGTCCGAGAGGAGGAGAGGTAGGACGCCGAAGAGAAAGTTTGCCTGTCCAGTGTGCAGGAGAGCTTACACCAGTATGTTGCATCTCAGCAAGGCAGATGAAAAGGTGGTGGCGCAGCAGAATGCGGGTTCCTCGCGTTGATCGTCCTGCATCGAGTCTCTCTTTCTCATGCACGTGAACTGTATAGGGTGTCGCAATTTTTTGGGGAAAACTGGGGTCGAGAGTTGTAATGGGAACATGTTTGTTTGATCGTCCTATCTTGTGCGCGGAATGTGTGTGGGATTTGGTCTAGTAGACTACGAGTTTTGGTCTGGGCCTGTCAAACATGGCGCTACTTTTCGAGCAGTCCGCGTTGGTATGTTGGTCGATGGAATCTTTGCAGTAGTTGCAGAGATCCTTTCTACCATCCCACCAGACTTTGACAAACAACGGCGTGGAATCATCAGTGACGACTTTCACAAATGCCGGTAATCCCACTTGTGTTTCTACCGTATGTGGATCTCGTTTCAGCAGCAGTGTATACTGAGGTATTCTCTGATGAGGTCCGGTTGTGGGGATGTAGTCCTAGTTGTGGGGGTAGTCGTTTGGAATCATCCACAGAGCAATGGGTTGACCGATGACTCGGAAGCGAGATGTGCTGATTGCTTTGGTGCATTGTTTCCCGAAACGAAGCATGGTTTTTCGTTCTTCTTGAGTCAATGTTTCCGTGCCGATTTTGGCGATGTTGGGATGGGAGAATTGAAGGATGAAATGCTGGCTCGGGTCGATGAAGGCGCTATGGATGAAGGGTATAAATGGATCGTATTTGAACTCTAGCGCCGGGGTTGGTTTTCGTGCTATCTCGTGGTGTGATTCGGTTTTGAAACGGATATCGACAAAGTTGCTCAAGACGGTAGGAATGATGGGGAAGGATACGTCTGGTTCTTGTCCGTCAGGCCAGGATGAAATACGGAACAGGCGGAGGAGTTGGTTCTTGACATCCGCCGCTCTCTCCCGCTTCTCATCCGCATTCTTAGGATAAAGTTGAGACACCACCAAGTACCGATGCGTGCACAATCCCAGCCAAGAGCCACGTTCCAGACAAGGTATCTCTGAAATGCAAAACGATAACTCATCCCCGTCAAAACTGGCGGCTTTCCACACAAGATACGTCTCGTACGACCTCGCCCCCCTTGCCCGTCCACGTCGACGTCCACTGGATTCGTCCGGGATCGCCGGCGGTCGATCAGTCCAAACCCCTTCCTTCGGAACTAACCAAGTCTCACTTGAAGATCTAAGCATCAACCCAGATTCACCTCCAATGATGATGCCCAAGGTCGGTCGCTTTCTATTCCGTGGATCAATCCGACGTTGGGTGGAGTCGACCGAGAACGTCGATTTGGTTCGAGTTCGCGAGGTCTTGACGCCCTTTCGAAGTGCCTTTCTTTCCTTGTACCACGAACCTCCCTCTAGAACTGCTTAAACAGTAAGGGAGGATGCAGCTTTCTTGCGAGAGGTTTTGGCCTCATCAGTAGCGCTGCTCGCACGTGCAGTTGGCAAACGACGTACGGCGACGCCCCTTTGATCCCCAGAACAGCCTGAATCATCGTCAGACGAGTCGGAAATGATGATAGCTTCATCGTCAGACGTGTCGGAAATGACAATGACCTTGATCTCCTTCCCCCACCCTCCCAGCGTTTGGTTCCGACTTCCAGCTGGGTCATCCAGTTCCCTCATATTACATCCCCTGTTTTGTCTTGTGGAAAGGGACAAAGTGATTGAGCATACTTCGGAACAACTGCAAGGAAGGAAGTGCGCGATAGAGTTAGCTCGTAAACGCGGGCAACCAAGGTCGAAAAGCTAAGCAGGGGTAGACGAGCTTTATGAAGGCGTGGTGGGGATGGGAAAATCTGTTGACGTGGACAAAGCGGTGTAATGTATGTGCTTGCAAAGGACCCTTTTGCATGCTGCCAAGCTAGTTTTGACAAAGAACATCATGCTGGGGGTTGCACGCAAGACGCTGAGCTCGGGCCCTTTGTCCAAGTTACTTGTTCTCAATCCGTCCTCGCTCACCGTGCTGCTACGCACACATACATGGGCAAACCCGATTCTCTTAAAAGTTGCACACCATGATGCGATTTCTCACTGTGCACAAATACACTGTTAAGCGCTTGGCAACTTGGCCAGCGGTGCCAACCAAACATCCGCATCCCTAAACTGCTTGACCACATCCTTGGAGATGGCATTTTCGGCATCGAGCACCTCGATAGCAGTCAGCACTGCTTGCCAGAACCTGAAGCTTCTGCCCAACTCCTGCTTGACATCTTTGACGTTCGCGAATGTTTCATCAAGCGCATGAAGCACACCTTGCTTTGCCTCTACGACCTCTTCGTCGTCGACTTGCTCGGGAAGCACCGGACCTCCACGATAGGTCAGCAGACCATCGAGGTAGCATTTGACCACGATGCCCATTCCCGTGTTGACGTCGGTTTGGAAGGGGAGCGAGAGCGAGATATCGAGATAGTCGTCTCGGTTGCGTCGAGCATCCCCGCGGAGCAGAAGCGAGAGGCTGATCATTTCGACCAGATTCCTCATCGCGCGCGACGTCGACTTGACAAACGAGTTGAAAACCAACAGCTCGCGGCTGAGAGGCGCGGTCCACTGCATAGGCTTGAAAGTCATCTGCAACAAGCTAACTGTTCGCATCACCAACAGCATGTGCTTCTTCTCCTCCTCGTCGCCATAACTCGGCCCGCCGGAATAGGCTCGACCTCCAAAGTAGTTTGCATGCAGTACTCCACTACGCAACAGCTCGAGCGCAAGATACAGCGGCTCCTGCAGCTTGTCGTTGAGCTTTGACTTTTTCAATGCCAAGTAAAGCGCACGTGCGGGAGGCGTATGCAGATGCGCATGATTGAGGAATCCGCGCAGTTCGAGCATCCTCCAGATTGTATTGGCCACAATCTCGTCCTTCTTTTCGAGCGCCGACATGGAACCATCCGGCAGTTTGATACGGGGAGTCTTGGTGCGAGCAGCAAGCGGGTCAGACATGGTCGCGCCCAGACAGAGCGCAATGTCGATGGTCGAAGAGTTTTGTCTGCGCAGCTCTTCTTCGATGAAGCGATTAGAGACGTTCCATTGGTTGACACGGTTAATGAGCTGGAGTGTGGTTGCCGAGTCATGCGGGATGGGATGGTCGGCAGAGGGGGCAAAGTAGTAGATGCCTGTAATCTTGCGAGATGACCAGAAGCCGTTGAGGACAGAGGCGCCAAGCGCGACGGCGACGCAGCGTGGCGAGGCCGAGTTCTCGGTCAACGTCTCGCGCACGTAACGTCGGTAGTCTTCGCTCTCACCGTTGTCCAGCGGGGGAGCTTCGATAACGTGACCCGAAGTCAAGCTGGAAAGCACCTGTGGGCCGACAAGGCCGCGTGAGAGATGAAGAAAGACTTCATCTGGCAAGCGGTGCGAGAAGACCTCGTGTATATCCACGGGAACGTCTGCGGCAGTGAGGATGGGGGTTCCGCCGGTGGAAGAGCCGACAGGAGCGCCACCTGCAGCAGGGCCTGCGCCGGCGGGTGCAACGTGGGCGGGCGCAGATCCAAGAGCAAGTGGTGGAGGTGGTGTCGCGAGCGGCAGCGGCAGCACACGGCCTTCTTCTGCAGAGAGTACGAGGCAGAACTTGACTATGGTCCTAGCTCGGCAGAATTGGTCGATGTAGTTGATCTTTTGGACGGTATGGTGGTGCTCGAACGCAACGACGAGCGGGTAACCACCCTTGTACTGCTTCACAAGGTCGTTGATGTGACGTAGGTTTGGAGGTGCACCTGCATGCGGTGGGGGAGCGCCCAAGCTGGAATCCTGGAGGGCGGGGAATGTGGCACAGAGGTCGCTTCCGGCGAGCAGACCAACGTCGAGGAATTGTTCCTCGTTGCACCTTAGCTCGTTCAAGATGGCTTGCTTGCTGACAAACTGGAAGGTAGATTCAGAGAGGTTGAGGTTGGTGATGAGGCGATCTACGCGGTCGAAGAGGAGAATCTCGGTCGCTCCGTAGATCGAGTGGACGTAGGATTTCGAGTGACGCTCCAAGGATACGAGCTGACCCGAGGCGAGGTATGGCGCGACAAGGAACTCAACATTCCTGTGTCGGAAAGCACGGAGGATGGCACGGTAGAGATCTGGATGATGCAACGAGTTGCTGGCGGAAAGCAACGAGTGAGTGACATCGACTTGTCCGTTTTCGTATGCTTCCCAAGCACGATGTCGCTGCTTGAGTTTTGGATCATCGTAGGAGAAGGGACGGACTCGCTTGTTGGGTGGGATGCCATTGAGGATGAATACGGGCTTGACACGGGCTTTTTCGAGCGCACGCAGATCATTTTCGATGTGTGAGATGAGGGCGATGGGTGCTCCACCCAGTGCAGCTACGAGCGGTTCGGAAGTGGAAGGAGACGAGAGGAGCTGCTTGAGGTAGTAGGACAGGTCAATACCCAGACGAGAGTCCTTGAGTGCGGAAAGCGGACAGGTCTGTGAAAGACCGCGATCATGGAGATAGGCCTGCAGACCACGAATCATGATGGAACGAGAAGCGGGCTCGAGAGAAGAAAGCTGATCACCAGGACAAGATCCACACCGACGCGAATCAAGCCGGGATGGAGGACGGGAGTGCTGGCAACGCTGTATGTGCAGATGTATTCGTGATTGCGCTTGACGAGGCAAGCGAAAACGAGATGTACAGTAGACGCGGGGGTCAAGCTTGGTGGGGAAGCAAAGAAGAAACCAACGCTGGCCATGCAGCACTGGCCATGCAGCACTGGCCATGCAGCACTGCCGAGCGAGCAGGCACGAGCGGGTTGCAGATCACCCTGCTGGGCGTGCGCGCCCTGGGCGGCCCGGCTCTCGTGCGGGATCCGTTCACATTCACATTTATGATTCTTGTCTCAACATGTCGAATCGTTTCCATTTCACATGTTGGGTTCGAAATCGTGAATGTGAATGTGAATGTGAATGTATTCTCAAGGGCGCTCGGCGAATTGGTCGGCCTTTTTTCGAGCTTTCTCTGCCAGGTCCGTTCCTTCACCACACATCTACCAGCTCACCCTCACGACGCTCACGACGCTCACGACGCTCAAGACGCAAGTCCAAAGTAGCTGCCTTGGCCATGTCGAATCCGAACCGCATCCAGATCGCAATTGACCGCGGTGGAACGTTTACCGACTGTCTCGGTCGCATCCCACCCCAGAAGCCCGGCGACGCGCCCACCGACATTGTGATCAAGCTCCTCTCTCACGATCCTGCCAACTACAAAGATGCTCCCACAGAAGGTGTGAGACGCATCCTCGAGCGGGCGTACAATGTATCTCTACCGCGCGGTCGCAAGATCGACACCTCCAACATCGATTACATCCGGCTGTCCACCACCGTGGCCACAAACGCGCTGCTTGAGCGCAAGGGCGAGAGGCACGCTCTCGTCATCACGAAAGGGTTCAAGGATCTGGTTCAGATTGGCAACCAGAGCAGACCCAGCATCTTTGATCTGGCAATCAAGAAGCCCGAGGTGCTCTACGCCGGCGTGCTCGAGGTCGATGAGCGTGTCACGCTCGTCGGATACACCTCGGATCCTAGCGCGAGAGACCACGCTGTCCAGTTTGATCTCGAGTCCAACAGCCAGGGCGACTATGTGACCAAGATCTCCAAGCCTTATTCTGGCGCAGACCAGCCTCCTGATGCTTACGACGCGCAAGGACGACCCACCGGCGCACCCGAAATCGTCCGCGGCATCTCGGGGGAAGCTGTTGCTATTCTCAAGAAGCCCGACGAGGAGCTGCTCAAAACGCAGCTTCATGCGCTTTACCACGAGCATGGATACCGATCGCTCGCAGTCGTCCTCATTCACAGCTACACGTATCCGCTCCACGAGCAGATGATCAAGCGCATCGCACTCCACATTGGCTTCGAAACGGTGAGCTGCTCTAGCCAGCTCATGCCCATGATCAAGATGGTTCCCCGTGCCACGTCTTCAACGGCAGATGCGTATCTCACACCCGTACTGCAGGCTTATATTGATAGCTTCTTTTCGGGGTTTCAAGACTCGTTGCGATCGGGAGAGGCTGGCACCAAGGTCGAGTTTATGATGTCCGATGGAGGCCTCACTTCTGTCGATCACTTTTCGGGTCTCAAGTCGATCATTTCCGGCCCTGCTGGAGGCGTGGTTGGTATGGCACTTACTAGCTATGACGACAAGGATAAGCGTCCTATCATCGGGTTCGACATGGGAGGTACGTCCACAGACGTTAGCCGATACGACGGGCAGTACGAACACGTGTTTGAGACGACGCTCGACGGTATCACCATCCAAAGCCCTCAGCTGGACGTCAATACCGTAGCTAGTGGGGGTAGCAGTCGCCTCTTTTTCCGCAATGGTCTGTTTGCCGTAGGTCCGGAATCGGCATCGGCGCATCCAGGTCCCACGTGCTATCGCAAGGGGGGTCCGCTCGCGATCACGGATGCGAACCTCGTCACCGGACGGTTGGCGGTCGAAATGTTTCCCAAAATTTTCGGTCCAAACGAAGATCAAGGTCTCGACCAGGAAGCGAGTCGCAAGGCGTTTGAGGAGCTGACGGAGCATATCAATGCACACATGGGCGGAAGCGCGTCGGGCGGGAGAGAGCTCTCGGTGGACGAGGTGGCGCAGGGATTTATCCGTGTGGCTAACGAGATCATGTGTCGACCGATTCGCGCTCTCACGGAAGCACGCGGGTATAGTGCTTCGAAGCATATTTTGGCGAGTTTCGGCGGGGCAGGTGGTCAGCATGCTTGTTCGCTCGCCAGGTCGTTGGGCATCAAGACGGTGATCATCCACAAGTATTCGTCCATCCTCAGCGCTTATGGTATGGCCTTGGCAGATCGGGTGTTTGAACACCAGGAACCGTGTTCCGAGACATGGGACGGGGCTACCGGCTCTGCTCAAAAGTATATCGAGAAGCGAGTGGATCGACTCCGATCCAAGGTCAAATACGAATTGGAAGCACAGGGATTCAAAGCGGAACGAATCGAGTTGCAGACACTGTTGAATCTGCGATATGAAGGCACGGATACGGCGTTGATGACGTTGCAACCGGAAGATGGCGGGTGGGATTTTGAACGGGTGTTTGTGGAAAAGTACAAGCAGGAGTTTGGATTCGTTCTCGAGGATAAAAATATCATCGTTGACGATGTTCGAGTGCGAGGTATTGGCAAGTCATTTGATTCTTTGGGGCCCACCGTACTCGAGGAATACCGCACGCTCTTCTCGAATGGTAAAGCGAAGGTGGTGGATGTGGATAAGGTGGAAAAACTTTCCATCAGAAAAGTCTACTTCGACAGTAAGGGTAGACTCGAAACTCCCATCATCAACCTCAACTCGCTTGACCATGGATCGACCATTAATGGCCCCGCAATTTTGGTCGACCAAACACAGACCATCCTCCTCGAACCAAGTTGCTCCGCAAACCTCACGTCCCAAGCCGTGCTCATCGACATTCTGTACGATTAACACTTGGAACGACATCAGATGCTGGATGGAATGCATTCAAGATGCAAACGAAGTATGCATGCGTCGAGATCAGATTATGCAAATGAAGTACATGCTAACTTAACTAAAAGTTAAATGTGATGCGGACTTTTAAAGGATGTCCGACTCCTTGAGACGACGACTGAGATCGTGTGTGGCAAAGGTAGTCAAGCTCAGTCTTCGAGCCGGGCTTTGAGACGAGCAAGCCGCTGTTCGAGGCCCAACAAGGATCCCTGAAGCGCATTATGACGCTGATTGAGCCCTGTCATCAAGCTCACGTCTGCTTTTCCAGGTGATTCGACGTCCTGAGTTACCTCCAATGTGGGAATTAACGCGGTTTTCTTCACACCACTCGATGATGCCTGCAGGGATGAAGAGCTGCGGATAGCAAACGACCGCGGTAGCGTATCTCCCATCTTGCGTCCCAGCCTCAAGGAAGAACGTTTGGTCTGCTGGTCGTCCGTGGCCGTGTTGCCGCTCTTCATGGTCCTTGCTGAGCCTTCCGCTGGAGCCCGTCTGCCTGTCTTCGCATTTTCCTCATCGCCCTCGTGTTCTTCGCTCGGTTCTTCACAGAGCGTAGACGAGGCAATGCGGCTTCTGAAGCGACCAAAGCCGCGGTTCGTTCTCGAAGCACCATCTTGGCTGGCTGGTCTTTCGATAGTGACTTGCTCCCTTTCTTTCAGCGAAAGCACACTCGAGAAGCGTCGAATGGTCCCGCCTTGCAAGCTCCCGCCGGGAGCCATGGATCGTATTCGGCTCTCGACATGGCCGAGGATAAAGTCGTCCTCTCCTTCGACACTCGCTGGCGGTGAGGAAGACAAGGCGGTTCCGGGCCGTGAAGTCGGCGTCTCGGCATCTGCCTTGGCGCGCTCGCTGAGCGAAAGCATGCTTGTTGCGCGGCTCATCCCTTTGGCTTTGCGATACTGCGAAAGCATCTCACCACTGTCCTTGTGCCGGAGCGTCCGTGCTGAGCGACCAGACTCCCGGGGCGCCACGAGTGGATCGCTAAGACCATCCATGCTGCCATGCCCCTCCCTGGAATCACGATATGGGGGTATGGCTCCCAGGACGGGTACATAGGCCATAGGTGCGAACGTCACCGAAGTTTTGCCCAAGCTTGTCGACAGTCCTTCGTTGCCGATGTCTGGTGACGTCTTGCCGGATGGTTGGGTCGACATGGCTCTGGCGCGAGCCGGAGCCGAAGCGAAGTCGACAGCATGCTCATACGAGGCGTCGCGCGAGGAGTTGCATGAACGAACTGACTGGTCGCTCAGCAGAATGGGTGGGGAGCTCCGAGTGCCTGCCGCTTCCAAGACTGCTGCCACAGAGGGCGCCGAAGCGAAGGCTTCTGTTAGAGGTGGACTCTGAGCTCGGTTTGGCTTGGTGGGAGTGCCGCGCTCCTGCGCTCTGATAAGCAGCTGACGGGCGCTCTTCTTATGCTTCAGATTGCGCCGTGCGGCGGTAGAATCATCTGATCCATCAGAATCGCACAGATCAATGTCGAGCGCATACTGGCTTGGAGGAAATACGCCAAGGTGATGCAATTCATTCACAAAACTTCCTGGCGGTGAGTTTTGAGGAGATTCTGGGGGGATGACCTTAACGGTGGCGCGAGGAGCAATCAGTGTCACTCTTGTTCTGCGTTGCCGAAGCGCGCCCGATGTGCGCATTGTTGGCATATGTTTCTCTTCCTGAAGCTTATGTGCTGATTGTGCTTGCTCCGTTGCCTGGGTCGGTGCTTCCACTGGCTGGAGCGCTCTGCGCGACGACGAATGGCTGGATACCTGCTCATCAGCGGGACCTTGCAGCTGGGATCGTCGAGAGGGCTGTGTAGAGGTGGGCTTTGAGGCAGACAGCTGTGGGTCTGTCAAGGAGCGGGGCAAGTCTGTTGGACGCGCAGCCGACAAAGTCTGGGGTGTTGGAGGCGCAGGCGCGACAGGCTGCTTCTTGCGCACACTCTTCTGCACTGCTGCCATCATCTCGTCCCAGGCTTCCCTTTCCGACATTTCACGGACAGCATTACTACCTCCAGATTGCCGACTGTCAGATCCGACGCTGCCACCTCCTGGTGTGGCAGACCGGGCTCGATCTAGATCGCGGCGCTGCAACACCGACTTCTTGCCTCCAGTGAACTTGGAGGCACGAGCGACTGAAGCCATAGGGAAAGGGTATGGTGAGGCTGGTACTGCAGGCGTGCAAATTGCCAAAGCATCTTCTGGGATCGGGGCCTCCTGTCCGTGCAATTGGCGGAAGCGCTCGTGTATAACCACGTGGGATGGCTTGCGGGCTGGCGTGACAAAGTTTTGGTGCTGAGCATACAGCATCGCAGATGGTTTGGCAGGATCAGCACTGGCTCGCTGAGCTGTCTGAGCGTCTTCAGATCCTGCTGTTTTCGTGACTGGACCGACGGGGCTTGGAGCGAATGAGGGCGGAGTTGGAAGCATTGCGAGCGTCTGCGAGGAATGTGAGCCTACGCGGTGGAATGGTGTAGACGCAACTGGGGTGCTGACGGGCCAGCTGCTGGGTGAAGCGCCTGTCTTTGGAGCAAAGTCGTCCAAGCTCGCGGCGGTCGACATTTCGCCGGGCGAACGCGCTTCTTGCGGGTCCGTTGCGAGCGCAAAGGCGCCACGATGTGGGAGGTAGCTAAACCCAATGAAGGTCGCGTCGCAGTCAGACCATCGCGGAGCCGATCGGGAGACATATGGTGAGACTGCACCCGTAACACAGGAGCTGGTGTCGCGCAGAGTGAGGGATTGCAAGGTGGCACTGGGCACCACAGCTGAAGAAGAAGACGATCTCGGCATGATCGACAGCTCGGCGTCGGGCGACGCAGACTGTGCTTGAGCGGCATGCGCTTGGTTGAGCTGATGAGGTTGGGTTGCGTTGGTGGTATGGATAGGATCGGGAGACCTCTCGCCGTCCCACCAGCTCTGGTGTTGACGCATCGATTCTGACTCGAGCTCGCGGGAGTCAGCAAAGGCTGGAAAGTCGTCGGGGTTGCCGTTGTACAAAACGGAGAAGGATGGAAGGCTCGATACGACTGACAAGGAGTTGTTCTGAAGACGAGCAGCGATGCCGTGCATTGGGTTATCTTGGGCGAGAACACCGCCTACTGATGAGTGGTGCGCGTTGGGATTCGGTGTGAATGGAGGTTGCAATGGCCATTGTTTGGACCAATCGATGGGGTGAGTGTGGTAAAAGCGATGGCGTTGTACCTCTTCGGAGGACACTCGACCTAGACGGTGCTCTGCGTCGGTGAGTAAGCACTGAATGAGGTTCATGAGCTGAGGTGAGCAAATTACGGATGAGTCGAACGAGAGGGACGATGCATGATGTTTGATCTTGTCGTATGTCTCCTCCATGCTGCTGGCGAAGAAAGGAAGAACGCCAAAGCGCATCTCGTAAAGCATCACACCGAAGCTCCACCAGTCGACTTCGGGGCCATACATGCCGGGAGAACTTTGCGGAAGTGCGCCCGGGTAGTCTGGGGAAGACGATGCGGCGTTCTGGTTGAGGCCAAGGATGTCATCTAGACTGGACATATCGGACTGCTGCTGTCGCTCAGAGATGCGTTTCTCTTCGGCGTCGAGCACTTCGGGAGAGAGATAGTCGCAAGTGCCCGTAGGCTGGGAACAGTAAAAAGCCCACACCTTTCGCTCGCGCCTAGCTCGGTTGGATGTGGGATTGTTTTGGTGGAGTCTGAATTCGCTGAAGGGAGCTGCGCTTGAGAAGTCGCACAACTTGAGATGGCCTTGTTGATCGAGCAAGAAGTTGCCTGGCTTGATGTCCCTGTGAGCAAAGTTTTGGGTGTGGACCCAGGCTATGGCCTGGATCATGTCGACGCTGTATCTGAGGATCCAATCCTCGGTGAGCAGACCTGTAGAAGCACGACCTGGATATTCTGCGCCGCAGCTGCTTGCGGCGAGGAGAAGCTCGCTAAAATCACCGCTTGGGACGTACTCCATGAGAACATGAACCGAGTTTTGCGTCTGAAAGGCAGCGAGTAGTTGTGGTGTGAGCAATTGAAGGGGTTGGCTGGCTGTTGGGTTTGTGGAGTCGTGGGGCGGACGCTGAAGAAGTTTTGTCTCGTTGATGGGAGACTGAATGGCAGCATTGCGTCGAGCAAAGCCTTTTACGAGCGACTTGAGGACGTAGACACGACCGTCGAGGCGATTTTTGACGACTTCAACCAGACTGCCAGCACTCTTTTGGAGCACCTTGATGGTCTTGAAGTCTTGTACTTGCAAGCTAGCGTGGCGGAGATGGAGGAGGGATGAGGCGGCGGCTGCTCTGAATGGATTAGGATCGTTGGTGGGCGGGAGGCCATCGGCTGACCAGGCCATGACAAGACTGATGTCGAGCAACATGCCGAGTGAAGGAGTCGAGAGGTCGACATGGCTCTTGTTGGTATCTGATTCTTCGGCTGGGAGGATGCGGCGGCCTGGAATGCTGTTGCGGCTGACTTGAAAGTCACGGAGAGCGGCTCTGACGCATTTTGTGTTGAGCACCTGTCGTATTATATCATGTCTCTGCTGCCAGGATGGCGGGTCGAGCGTCATCTCGGGTGGGAATGTGATAAGAAGGACCTACACGGCTCATTCGAAAAGGTGGTGTGAGCAGGTCTAGCGACACGTCTGTGACATTGATAAGATGGGTATGGCGCTGTGTTTTGGCCGCTGTGCTGCTGATGCGAGATGCGAGATGCGAGCGGGTAGACCAGCAGAGGTAGAAACAAAGCCTTGATTGTATGCCCAGGCCTGAGTGAACAAAGTGCGAGGTTCTCGACGGCGGTTTTTGAGGGCTCTTGCTACAAAGACATGGCTGAGCCAGACGAAGGAGCAGATGTTGGGGTAGTGGATGTGCGATGGATGGTGGGCGTGTGATGGCGCATTAGCGGCGATGCCAACTCACTCGCGCTTGCACTCTAGATGTGATGCGACACTAAGGAGGAGTGTGATTGTGAGGCAGGTGAAACGTAGAGTAAGCAGCGCCGCGTGCGTCAGTGATGGTTCCGATGGTGGTTATGTGGTGAGGTGGTGTGGACGGTGGCTCAGAGTGTGGATGGATGGATTGTCGTGGGGCAGGGTTGCTGTGAAGAGGTAAAGCAAGGTGTGCAGCCGACTGATGTTTTAGCGAATCCGGAAGGTGGACGCTGGGTGTTGGCCGCTGCCGAGGTGAAGGGATGTTGTCTTGAAGGCCAAACTGTTGGCGTGAGTTGAGAGACAGTCTTTGGAGTGCGCCGAGATGGTTGGAGGTTTGTGCAAGCAGCCTGGGGGTACTGTGCCGCTATGGCGAGCGTGCGTGACAGCTCTGAACACCGCGGGTGTGGCTTAGCCGTAGAATCAAGACTCCGCTGCTTGTTGGAGTTGTTGAACTGTTTGTTGCTCGTTCTCCGAGTGTTTTTCTTACACGACAACACCGTATAACACAGCACAGCACAGCACAGCACTGTAAGCTCTCCACATTCATGATTCAGCTGGTGAGCAACAAACACAAACCTCCGAATCAATTGATTTCGAGTGTTTCTTTTAAAAGACGCGTGTGGCTTTGGCTCGAGTCGTGTGTTGTTCTCTCTTGTTCTCTCTTGCAGCCGCCTCTTGCGTCGTCGGATCGATGTGCACGCACAAGTCTCGCGTGTCACCCATGTCTTGCGCTCGCAACTTTGGCGCACTCCTCGTTCGTTGTGGTGCAGAACATTCTGTCTGTACAGTACAGTACAGCGTGGCACTGTCAGCTGATGGATCGACGCTGCCCTCATTCGTTGCAGCCGCCCACTGCACGTCGGGTGCAACCACAAATGCGTACAAGCCATCGTTGCGGTTGGCTCCACTCGGCGCATGTTCTGCGGAATCCGTTCGACATGCAGCCCCGCCTCGGCTTGCAAGCTTCCCGTCGAAAATCCCGCGCATTCGTCTCCTCCCCTCCCTGCTTCTCCGTCCGCTACGACATTTGTATCTTTCCAGCCCTGCCCATGTTCAGCCTCTTTGTGCATGGCTACAAACCATCTCAGACCGCCAAGCAGCTGTTTGTTTCGTCATGCTCTTCCCCTCGTTTGCTGCCATGATATGCAGGTGTTGCTAACAATTACCGAGACGCACTCAAATGCACGACGCGCTTGCTTCCGCACGTGATTCCATGTGGTTGGATTTTGGGCTGAATTTCGTGGCCTTGATTCGCCTTGGCATTTCCTGTTTCACGTTCTTATCCGAGTGTCGAGCAACTTTCGTTCGACGAGTGGCTCACACTCTTATACGCCAGTCTGCGTTACATCGACAACCGACTCCCCAGCCAAACAGCCAGCCAGCCGGGGGGGTTTGAAGCACTGCAGAGTTACCAAGCCAACGTTCGAGGTTGACACAGCCATGGACTTGTCCGCTTCATATCTCGCCGGATCCAACGAGTGTGGGGGCTCCACACTCGTGTTGCCTGCATTCGCCACATGGGCGGTCCATCACAAGCCTAAACCTGTCACGAAGGCCCAAAATATGCCAAAGTATCTCATTGCTGACCCGACTCTTGAAAGCATGACGCGGGGCGGAAATAAATGCGGGCAGGACGCGGGGGAACAAGGTGCTCTCAATAGCTAGCCGATGTCGCGTAGTCGTCGCAGCGTGGGAAATTCGCCTCTTCGCTACGCTCTCGTCGCTCGGTTTGCCACACAATTACGCTGCTACAAGGCTTGCAGAGGTGCCGAGGCGCGGAAAACTCGGCCAAATGAGTTCCCCAAGCCTTCTCCCCCAAGACGCTCAGACCAAGCTTACCCCCAACAGCCTTTGGGCATAGATCTTGAGCGTCATTCTGGCAACCAAAAAGGTTTCACCCAAAAAGTTGACAAAGCGGGGTATGAAAACAAACGTTCCATGCCATGCCCGGGCTATGTTTCAAGTCTCGAGAAACCAGCGTGTCTTGGAACACACCGCCTGTGCAAGCTTACAGCTTTCAGGTATAACGTTGTCGCGGGAGTGTCTCCCGAAAGCCTTGTCCACACTCACTTTCACGTACTGCCCTGTCCTGGGCAGAGTTCAACAGACACCCGATCACTCAGACCAGACCAGGTGTGCGTGGGCCGCGTGACACTCGAGACTGGGGATGGTGACTTTTGCTGATGATGGCGTAGGTTTGCCATCGGGGTTTCCAATCCCCGATGAACCACGCGTCCATCAAACACCAGATTTCACGCGAAGGCTGCGCGGGCCACGAGGCTTTCACAGATTGCGACCCGTCAAACAGCGAAATTCATGATTCAATTCACAACGTCTGAGAAATCATGAATGCCTGTGCTGATGCGGTGTAGCGTGGCTTGGACGCAGCCCAAGGCGATTTGCTACGTTTTCACACATCACCAATGCTGACAAGACACGGAATCAGTTCTGACGCACACGATCGAACCAAGCAGGCGCAGTGACACAGCCAAAGGGGACAGGTCGAGATTCAGGAAAGCGTGCTTTTGAGGGTGGGTGACGAGGTGGGATGATCGGCATTACACAAGCACTGAAATTCTACGCGTTTCCACATGTCATGGTTCGACACCAAAGCCGACGTTGCCCACCGCGGCTGCGAGATTCAGATGGGAATGCAAGCATTCGAACGGTGGATGAGCTACTCTGACGAACCTTGACCATGCGTGCGTCTTGTGGCAGGTCCAGCGTGAGAGGTGTGAATGCGTGTATGTCGTTTGCAAACGTTGACCGTTCCAAACCCCGGCTCGACCTCTCCCCTTTGTCGAAAAAAAGACAGACGACAATCACCCATAGTGCTCCCACTCGACCAACGTGCGAGATGAGAATACACTAGCCTTATGTTTGGACGGCTTTTAGCCAAGGTCGCACGGAATTCTCCGATGCGTATCTGCAAGCCTGCATGGCTCGACAGAGAATGGTCGAACAACGCAGGTCTCCACCACACGCCCATCACGGACACACGAAATTCATCTGCTTCCACCTCAATCTTGTCGCAGCATAGAGTGGGTTTTGGATGGGAAACGATTAGCATCGCTCGAGGCTAGCCGAAACTTAGGGTTTAAGGGGGTTGGTGTTCACGGTGGGCGTTTGTGGAAGCAGCTCATGATGCAACTGTGCTCCGGGAAACTGACAAGGCTAGATGCTCATCCATGGATTTTTGCTGGACAGTACTGTACAGTGCAGTAGTGAGGGACTGGTTCGGTTTGGTCGACGATTCAGGCTGCGAAACGAGGTCAACGCTGCCATGGTACAAGACCGAATTGAGGCGCCGATGGGATTCACTGGGACCCTGGACCGAATGCAACGTTGGACGAGCCAAAACGAGGGTCGCAGTGCGGAGCCCGAAAATGGGATGCAGAGACGGCAGAGTATATTAAAAAAGGTGAAATTCAAACCAACAGTTGACAGAAACCGAGTGTGAAAGGCGGGCAAAGCTTTCACGAGAATCACGAATTTGGGTAAGACTGTCAAAATGAGGTGGGTTTTTTTTTTTTTTTTTTTTTTTTTTTTTTTTTTTCCCTTTTCATATGACGCTTTGTTTCTCCCCCACACAGATGCTTGCGTCGATGTGTGCAGACAACTCTTGGGCAGTGTTCTGTTGAACAGTTGTGAGGAATGTTGAAAAGATCTGCCAGCGAAAGTGTGTGAAAACACGTGGTGGAGGTGTCAGAAGATTCACTGTAACGACGAGCGGAAAGAGCAAATTTGTCATGAGACATCACAGCCGTCGACTGACGAATGTGATTGTTCGGACGACGCTCGGGAGCGGCCTTGAAACATGAGCTGCACGAGCGAGTTCAAGCAACTCAACTCTGGACGTCGCTGCGATATGCGGAGGGATCCCTGGAGCAAGCGGAAGTGGTGTGGTTATATCCGCGGCAACTCTGATCGGCCGCGCTTCGGGCTGTGGGTTTGGCAGCACAATAAGTAACTCGCTCTTCTTTCACACACGTCAGCTTAAGCTGACGCTTTCATCGCCAAACCCAGTCGTCTCCGCATTTTCCAGCCACTTGTCAAGCCCACAACAGACCCCGGCTTTCATTCTGTGCTTTCACCCTGCGTCCATGTCTTGAGTCAACACTCGTGAAGGACTTGGCAGGCTGCTCCGGGTGCGTCTGCTATTTGCTGCAGCCGTTGGTTGTCGGTCAACTGCCAGTGTGAACAGGCTGAGTGTCAGGGGGACATGGTGGGTGAATTCGCCCCGATGCACGATTGCTTTCAACACGAGTCTGTCGAGAGCAGAGCAGAGCAGAGCAGATCAGTTGGATGTACTGTACTGTACTGTACTGTACTGTACAGTAGATCAAGGCAGTTGTGCATCGCAATCACAGTGTTCGGTCGCAATCACGAATCTCGCTGTTCCGTCGGTGAAAAAGGCACGAAAAAATTCCCATCGCCTCTGCAGCAAACAGGCGCACTGCAGCTGCGCCAATCGCCAATCGCCAGTCGCCAGTCGCCAGTCGCTAGTCGCCTCTCTCTCTCTCTCTCTCTCCCCTCGCGCTATCACGCTCTCACGCGCCCAAGTTCGGCTTTGGCATTTCATTTCTCACACAGCACTCGTTCGCTTGGCGCCGCCTGGCTTGATGCTACGCACTTTGAGCAACAGGCACCAACCAATCGTGAATACGAATCGAATCACGAATGTGAATCGTACTCTATCTACCCACTCACTATCTAGCCCCCCCCCCCCCCCCCCCCCCCCTCGGCTCACCACCCAGCCACATACCGCCCGCTTCCACTCGCCCTTCACCATCGTCAGCCACCGTGAACCATCATACCCCGCGCCAATCGTACCTGTCTCTTCCTCACCAATCGTGCGCCACACCCGTCGCCTTTCAACCTCACTAGCCAAGGATTTCATAAGCCAGCCATAGCCACCGCGACTCGCTGCACATCCTTCTGCGCTCAACTTGCTCCCCGTCGTCAAACCCCACATCCGCTGCGATTCTCCATCTCGTCGACCACGCTACCAGATCATCTTCCCTTCCCGCATTCAGGCTTCTACCTTTTGCAACACGCTCAACTTGTAGCGATATCCTTTTGCTTCGCCGCATTGCAGCTCCAGCCTCTTGGTTTCCCACACCATCCGAGTCTATACCACCCTGCCCGAGTTCTGCTCCAGCTCAGCCACTCCTACTCGCCTGTCTCCACATTGCCAGCTTTCAACTTGGCGCCCAGCACACTCCAAATTGGTTCCATCAAGCCTAGTTCATCCGAACATTTCATCATCGAACCGTATACGCATGAGCTTTTGCCAGCTGTGATCGCCAAACAAGCCTCATTCGTCTTTTAAGCTCACGCCGGCGGATTCGACCTCATTTGCGCTTCTTCCTCACCACTGCGGTCTGTGGCACTTTCAGAACAGCCATCTCTCAAATCCAAAATCATTCGCATCACACCACCAACATGGAGTCCGCACCAGACGCCAGCCTCTCCCACGAGGAGCGATGGACAAATCATCGAGCCGACGCAGAGACCGATGCTGCTCGTCCACTCAGCGCCGCCTCTACTCCTGCTCCCACCACACCTGCTACACCCCCAGCGGACGACCTCGCCTCGTCACAGGAACTCGCACCACCCACATCATCAGCATCTCCCTCCAACGGCCTTGGCATCAATGCAGAAGATGAAGACGTCCGCATTGCTATCATGGCCTTGGGAGCCATGAAGAGCCTCGACGGCACAACCAATGGTTTTAGCCGCGCAAGTGCGAGCAGCAGCACCATATCATTCGATGCACACAAGCGAAACAGCAAATGTAAGTTCATTCTGCCCCTTCACCAACACTCTTTTCCCTCACAGCTCCTTGATCAGCCATTGTTTTTTGCCCGCATCCTGCCTTCCTCTTCTCGTAACACAGCTCCTACACGAACATCCTCGGCCATCTCCAACTCCAGCGTAGCTTCCACTGCCATTTCCTCCCCCAGCTCTACTCCCGCAACCGACCTCACACACGACTCCGGCGCCGACTCCCCCGCCGGCCGCATGGTCGGTCCTGCACGCCTGTGTGATCTTCCACCAGATCTCAAGCTCCCCGCCGTCATCCAGGACGAATGCGGCAACGAGTTCCAGGTCGATCCCGAGATGATGAACGACGCTGATTTCTTGAAGCGAGTCAGCCATCTTCCAATCGTTCGTGGCACGCTGCGCGCCTATGAATTGGGCAAGCAGCGCAGCAAGGTCGTCAAGTACGGTGCCGGTCTTGTCGAGAGCTCCGTCAAGACCATCTCCCGGCCCGTCGTCAGTCGTCTAGGTGCAAGCCTCGGCGAGCGTGGAGTCGAGCAGCTCGATGATTTTGCTTGTCGCCAACTCGATCGAATCTACCCCTCAGCCGTCGCATCGCCAAGCAAGGAGGAAAAGCGTGGCATCCTCGACGAGGTCGACCGCAGGGACAAGCAAGAATGGCAGAACTTGAGTCCAGAGGAACGCGAAAAGCGCAGGAAAGCATACACTGCCCTCCAGCTCGAGGAGCGCGAGCGTAGCATCATGGCCAACGAGCTTCGACAAAGACGAGGCAAGCCAACCAATCTCGAGATCGAAACTCAAGCCTCGGCTCGAACCTCTGCAGTAGCATCCGGCAGTGGCACCAATACGTCAAGAGCCCAAGACGACGGCACAATGAGTGACGTCGACGGCGAAAACAAAGCCAGGGCAAGCTCCAGCAGCGCAATCGTACGATCGAATGCGGCCAAGTCGTTACCGTTCCAGAACAGCCGATGGGGTTCGATGCTGGTTGAAGCAGGCGCCACGGCTGGTGGATTGTCGGCAGCCATGAGCGAAGAGTCGATGAAATCGCTCAAGTACTGTCTCCAATGGCTTCAGTACGCCACAGCTCACATCGAGCACCAGATCACTATCCTCCGCGATCTCATCGTCAAGCTCAATCACGGCGAGCTCGACATGTCTGGAACTGCCGTCCAGAACCTTACCAACATCAAAGGCGATGTTGTCAACACCATCCGTGGCGTGGTTGATGTGATTGGAAAGTATGCAGGCAATGCGCTCCCCGAGCCCGCACGCAACAGCGTCAAGGCTTTCATCCTTAGCTTGCCCGCGCGTTGGGCCACCGTCAACCGCAGCTCCGCTGTAAGCTCACCCACAGGCTACTTTGGCAGCAGTCCTTCGTCACCCTCGTTTTCCCCGGAACACATCAGCGAGGGTCCACAATCGCCCACACATCTCACCGCCAATACGCGCGGCCGCAACGGTGCCGGCAGTCCGCGCGAGCAGATGCAAGTCGCAGCCACAGCTCAGGCCGCCAACCGCATTCTGACGCTGGCCATCGAGTCGCTTGACATTCTCCGCAGCGTCACCATTGTATTTGGCGAGTCGCTCGACCGCGCCGATCTGTGGGTCGAGCGCCTCCGCATTCTTGGTCTGCAGCGAAAGCGCCAGCACGAAGCCAACCAGACTGAGCAGCACCAAATCGGCGCTGGTCCTTCGTCCTCGTCGTCCTCGAGCTCTCCGCATTGGGAGAGTGCCCGAGGCTCGTCCATGCGAGGCCGCGCCAACTCGCCTGGCGGTGGCAGCGACGTCAGCATGGGCACAAGTGCCTCGACCAAGCGTCGACGAACGCGCCAGACCCCTTCCGGGGGATTCCACATGTCGCGCACGCCCTCTGCCGCTGTCTCGCAAGCCGACTTTTCAGAAGACGAAGAAGCCCTCACAGAGACGGAAAAGGCCAAGTCCCCACCACTTGGAACCGCCGCCACCTTTTCGGCCGGAACATCATCAGCTGGAAACGGGCATCACCACCATCATCATTACCATGCCCACCACACACACACCGCCCGACGTCCAGGCACCCGGTCTCGCGCGGGCACGGGTGGTAAACATTACCCCATGCATCCACCCACCCTGCCGTCGCCCCTCCACACAACGTTTGCCAACACGAACCACACCTCCTCGGCGAACAGGGAGAACCGTGCGTGACGTGCACACCCTCTTATTTTTTTTTTTTTCGTAGTCGCTCCTTTCGTTCAGCCTCCCTTTTGGCGGCTTGTATTTGTACCCTACGCCGATCATCGGTTTACCAAATCTGCGTTGTTACTAGCAATTGATACAGTAGCCTTCCCCAACTATAACACACACGTACACACTTTCAGAGCGAGTTGAGAAGCGACAAGACAGGCGAGGTGAGTGCAATTGCGGGGAGGAGGGTTATGCGAGGTAGTTGTACACGTTTCGTTCGGTGGCATGTCTTTCGAGATACTCTCGCTCGATGAGACTCTCGATGCGTTTCTTGATCATTGACAACGACGGTTGGAAGCGGGAGGAGAGCTGACGGATGGTCTCCTGCACCAGTTCGTTGTGCACCAGCTGTTTGCGGTTCTTCATGATGCGTACGATGCAAGCTTCCACCAAAAACGTGCGTTCCTCCTCCACCTTTTCGTTGGTCGCCTGTCGTTCTTTCGCCGTTTCAACGCGTGCCGCGATCTGCTGGATTTTGAATCGTGCCAAGGGACATGTGAAGGAAGCGTTGAAGCTAAAGCTGTCGTCTTTGCCGATTTCTCGCCCTTTCGGCGTCTTTGTTAGGATGCGGAACTTGGCACATGCGAGCGACTGGAGCGTGCGCTGAAGGTCCGCGTCCGGGATGTTGGTGGAACGCGCAATCTCACCGTACGACAGGCTCTGCTCCGGCTCTTGAGCATTGTCAAACAGCAAAAGCACCACCAGTGCAAACGTCGACAGGTTGATCTCGTGCGTTCGAGCCTTGAACGCCACTCTCACGTCGGCGTTTCCGAGGTTGGTATGCCACGTCAACACGCGTCCGTTGTGCTTGGATTGGTAAAACTCCTCAAACCTCCTTCTCGCCTCCATCAGCAGATCTGGCATCGTGCAGCTGGGCGCCTGCGCAGAAATCGGCCAGTTGGTGCTGGTGAGCACGTTGACCGACAGCGCAAACGGCATGTTTCGATGTGAGTTCTTGATGGTCCTGCCAAAGTCGTCCATCGTCTCCTCGCTCGTCTTCATATCGTTCAGCATGCCTTGCAGCTTGGCTACGTAGCCGTGACCGCTCTCGATCTTGAGCTTGGCCATCATACCTCGCTCAGCATCATCAGACACGCTGCGGCCCTGCAGCAAACGCTTGGCAAGATGCTGCTTGTAGTAGCGCTCGAACGTGTCCTTTTCGTGCAGGAAGCGGAACACCGAGATGGTCTTGCGCAGCACTTCTTCCACCTCGGCCTCAGTCTTGCCCTTGAGGCCCTTCTTGAGATTCTCGTCGATAAAGAGAGAGATGAACTCGGGCGCGCGCTTGTTGGTGTTGATGAAAGACTCGAATGCTTCATTGATCGAGGTCTCACAACCGGTGTCCTTGACAAACGCTGTGTCGAGGATCGAGTCAAACTTGTTCTTGAACTCAAGCACGTCTTCGACCCAGCGGATCGCCGTAGCAGCTTGCGGTGTGGAAGCATCGGCATCTGCAGCTTTGTCTTTAGCCTTGGCTTTGGTCGACGATGTGGCATCGTCTGCGCCGTCGCGTCGAGCGGGTGCGTCGGTAGAGGGAGCCTGTTGAGCAGTCTGGCTGGTTACAGCATCGTTGATGAGCTTGCCCTTGGCAGCGATGTAGCTCTTCAGGCCGAGTCGCAAAGTCTGTGGACCTTCGGCGACCTTGTTGAAGAGCGTGTACATGCGACCAAGGTCATCCTTGCGGTTCTCGTCAAGCATGGTTACCAGGCCCGAACCAGGCATGTCGATGATTGCGGAGAGATGCTTGGCGAGAAAGTTCTTCTCGAGCAGATGCTGCAATGGCTTCTGGGTTTCTGGCTTGAGGTAGACAGAGACGCGATCTGCCTCCTCTTGCAGCCTTCTCGCAACGTGAGTTAGATACTTTGCGGCGTCACCAGCGTCGAGCCATCGGTCGGCTTCGGCAGAGTAGAACGCTGCTGAAGTTTGCAAGAAAGCGGGCTCAAAGTCGCTGAGGTAGACAGAAACATCGTGGCTGGACGACATACCGGGCTTGGGTTGGGCGAGATCGGCAAGCATGTCCACGTTAGACTTGACGAGGGAGCGGCTGATGGCTGAGCCCTCACGTTCAATCTGGATATGTGTGAGGAGAGTGCTGTAGAGGTAGATCTGGATTGGGTATTTGGTCGAACGGATGACCGAGTCGCGGAAGACCTCGAGACCGAGGCGATTGATTGACGGAACCTTTTGGTTCTCAACATAGACGCGATCCACGTACTTGAGCACCTCGGAGAGCTTGGACATGCAGCTGCGGTGGTCAAGCCAGGTATCGCGGACGGCCGTCATGAGTCGTTCACCCGCCTGAATGCGAGCCACAGCGTCGGCACGATCGCCTGCCTGCGTGGCAGACATTGTGGCAGCGGCTGGGGCCGCAGAGCTGGAAGATGCGTCTAGAGAGCCGTCGGGACCATCGGCAAACGAGTCTTGGTCGGAAGCAGTAGCTTTGCCCTTGCCTTTGCTACGACTGCTGCTGGAGGTAGATGTGTCGGCAGTGGTGCGAGAAGACGAAGAGGCAGACTGAGAATGATGAAGCAGGGATTCGGGCAGGATGATGCCTGCGGATACAGAGGCTGCACCGCCTGGAGGGAAAGCCGGGATGATCTTTTCACGGCAAAGCCTGTCGAGATGCTGCTGGACTTGCTTCTTGACACCATGGTAAAGCATGTCACCCTGCTGGTAGAGGACGAGGTTGTAGGCATAGCGGTAGTGCTCCTCGTAGCTGAGCTTGGAGATATTGTGATTCTGGATCTGAGAGATGGCGTTGACGAGTCTGAGCCACATTTCCTCGATCGAGATTTCGAGACCCATCTTCTTTGGCGGCTTGAGCTTGGTGCCGCGTGTGCCACCAGGCCTTCGCATAGAGCCTGGGGCGTTCATGGTGGAAAAGAGGATGTGCTCCTGGTGAGCTACACCACTGTGGGCGGAGGATCAAAGAGACCGTAAGCGTTGCAGAAGCACGAGATGGGACGGTGAAAGGAAAGGCAGATATTATCGCGTCTGCAGGCGAAGGATCGCTTTCGAGATAAAAGACAAGGTGTATCGAGTACGGATGTGTTTTTGTCGCCCCGAGCGGATAGGAGCGCTTTGTGGCAGACTGATCGAAAATGCGTAGGATCCAGCTAAAGATGCACTGAATTGTCCGAAGCTTGAAGCGTGACAACGGGAAGCGACTTGGGCTGGACTGCCACCGGAAAGAGCCTGCAGGAATGGACAGGAGAGCCTGGCTTAGGACGATCAAGCAAGTGTGCTTTTTAGCGTTCAGGAGGCGCACCAAAGCTTGTCGAGACGAGGAGGAGAAGAGGTTGTGGTGCTGAGTTAGGCACGCATGCACGCATGCTCGGAAAAGTGGGATTGGGGTCAATGCTCCACTCGAAAAAAACGGCGCACCACACAGCGAAGTCGCCTCCAACTCGCCATCCCGTCATCGGCCGCCACGCCAAGCCCGAAGACTGCCGTGCGAGACGGAGACGGAGCTGCACAATGGGGTGTGTTACTTCGACGCGTCCAACAACACGAGTCCAGTACGTGTACAGCGACACGAGGAAATAGATCGGCAAGATCGGCGAGCATCGGTGTTGCTTGGATCGAAGACGGCCAGAATAGCGAATATGAGCGGTGTCGAGCCGCGCAGTCGGGTGTGCGATTTTCGCGATTTTTCTTGGGATGCAGGGTGGAGCAATACAAGTCGCGAAATAGGTGCATGGGTGCGATTTGAGTATGAATACAAGATCGAGCGAGCAGCTGCATACGAGCCCATTGTCTGTGGGTTGCCCTGCTTGGCTGGATGTGCGCCGGCCAAGCATGGGTGAGGCTGGCTCGTGGTGGTTTGCGCTCTGCGCGAATAGATTCTGAATGTCTTTGGAAACGACTCTCTCGGATCAGCTCGCTCGCTTCTCATTCCCTTGACTTGCTTTGCCTGCTTGGTCCGCCCGCAACAACACCCCGCTCTTGTCACCGTCTTCCCGCCACACCATCATATCTCTTCAGATCTCAGCTCAACATCAATACGCTCCTCCCACCTCGCCCGCATCTGTCGCCGCTTTGCTCCATCGCAGCGCTGGCACCCGTGCTTATTGCGCGTACGACACCACTTCTCCGCATTCTCGACCTCATCGTACCAGCTCGCATCTGCACCCGACATCCCGTGCAACACCTTACCGCCTGTCGGATACTTGTTCTAGCCAGTGCCTCTTGCAGCTGCAGACGCAGTCTCCTTGCTCAACCCAGCCATCGACTGTGACTCTGCCTGCCCGCGGCTAGCGAGCACCTCCATATTCCATCATGGCATCCTCGCTTGATCGCCAGCAGATGGGCCCGCAACTGTCGGGCCCCAAGAGGCATGGAAATCACCCTGACAGATACGACCATCCGTCCATGTCGCATCATCTCCAACAAGATCCTTATCAGAACGGTCCAGGTATGTCTCTTTCTTTGCTTTTTTGGCCGTCCATCCACTGCCCCTCGCCAAAGTATGCTGACGACTCCGAGCCCTCTTGCTTCTCTATCCACCGCGAACCTTTTGCTGCTCCCGCCTCTGGTTCTCCGATCATACAGGCTACCCACCCGGACCTTCGTATCCCCCCCGTGGAGACCCCGGTCGCCCACCCGTCGGCATGCACCATCACCGTCCTCCCTCGCCTCCTCCCATGTCGCATCGTGATCCACGTGCCAGCATGGGCCCACCCGGCCCCAGCGGTCCACCTCCGCCCGGTATGATGGGCATTCCGCCAAACGACCGCTACGGTATGCCACCTTACCGTCCTAGTCCGGGCCCTCACTCACCATCTCCATCCTGGCAGAACCAGCAGCTCTACCAGGGTCCTCCACCGCCCGGCGCATCCTCGCTTCCTCCCCACCTCCATCAGCCTGGCTACAACAACGTTCCGCCGCAGCACCGTGGCTCACCGCACATGGCACCTCACATGCCTCTCCCGCCTTCTCACCACGCCGGTGGCCCTCCTCTTCCTCCTCAGAATGTGGCGGGTGGCCCCGGCAGCGCCATCTCCGAGTCTCATGCCAAGCACCTCGCCTCGCCAGCTTCATCTAGCCGCAAATCTCCCAAGCCTTCGGGCAAGACGAACCGCAAAGAGAAGAAGGAAAAGGAAGTCGCCGCAGTAGGATCCGCAGCCATGGCCAAGAACGCCAGTACGGAAACTTCCGCCTCGAAGCGTGGTGCTGCCAAGACCGAAAAGGCAGCTGCTGCCGCTGCCGTCGCTGCCGCCGCCGCTGCAGCAGCTGCGAACGCCTCGAGCACGGCATCTGGTGTGAATGCCTCTGCCACTTCCAATGCCGCTGCAAATCTGGGTGGTTCTCAAGCTGGGCTCGACGCTGCGGCTGCGGCTGCGGCTGCCGGAGGTGCGCCCATGGCGGCTGAAAGCAAAAAGGACAAGAAGCGCAAAGAAGTGATCGATCGCATCCACCGCATCCACTTCGAGACGATTGAAAACCGCGAGAGTCTGTACCAGGAGCTCTACCACACGCTCACCTCATCGTGCGCGACGCTCCTCTCGAATCCGGCCAGATCAAGACACTACACGCTCGAGCTCACCCGGCTCACTCTGCAGCGTGATGCGGCGCTGCGAGAGACTGCGTTGCTGCACGCGCATCAGCTCGAATCGGCGCGTCTCGCGTACGAGAACGAAAAACACAGGGTGGACGAAGAGGCGCGTCTGGCCAAGCGTGGCGCTCGTGAGAAGCTTCTCGCCGTGGTCGAGGCGACCAAGAAACGACTGCAAGAGGAAAAGGAAGGTGGCGATGTAGCTGTGGATGCCTTCTTTGACAGTGCTCAGCGACCACATACGACGCGTAAGCTGCGCAACAAGGCAACCAGCAGGAGAGGTGGCGGAGCGGGTGGAGCGAATGACGACGACAGTGATGCTGCCAACGGTGGTGTACGGGGCATCAACGGGCACAGTGGTGCAGCAGGGCTGGGCATCGCAAGCGGGCTGCAGGAGCTTATTGCCCTGTCTGGCTTTGGTCGCGACGAGGTTGGTGGCGCTAGTCGGCTCGGGCTCACTTCGGCTCTCGATCTAGGGGGTCTCGGTCTGTCGTTTGGTGGTGGTGGAGATTTGCTTTCGGGAGCGGGTATGGGTGACAGCAGCTACATGGGCGGTGGCGGTCGCAATCTCAGCGTGATTGGCGGAGCCAACGGTACGATCGGCGGTGTTAAGGGGAACAGCAAGAAGAAGGGCGCTTCCAAGGCGGCGGCGGCAGCAGCGGCAGCGGCTTCCGCCGCGGCTGCGCGCGAGGCTTCAGCGACTGGCGGCGATGATGATGATTCGAACAGCCGGGTAGCAGCAGCAGCAGCCGCGGCGGCAGCGGCAGCGGCGGCGGCGGCAGCAGCTGCAGTTGTAACCACATCCGGAGGCAGGCTGAGGTGGGACGCGGGCAAGTCGCTCAACCAACTGACACCGGCCAAGGACTTTGAGATAGAGTCGGATCTGATCAACATTCGCAAGACCAACGGCAAGCGCGCTCGTCGCAAGTAGACGGCTGCGTCAAAGAGACCATGTCGTTTTGTGTACTGTATCTGTATTTTCGATTTGACTCTTTTGCGATACCTAGTTTTTTTTTCTGATGGTAACAGTAGTTGTATACTCTCATGTGGTATGCTTGGATGTAGAGTGACATGGGGATGGATCGGGGGATGGTGAGACCAAGAAGGGAATATGAGCATATGCCCGATGGACTGCCGATCGAAGGATGGAGCTCACCGATGGGGCGTTGCTCAGGTGCGGAGCTGGCGGGAAATGACCGGTGAAGCGCAAACTGCCATTTAAGCCGCCCACCTCCACTTGGCTTCCCCCACTTGGTTTCCCCCACTTGAACCCCCCACGTCTTGCAAGAACGTCTTGCAAAATTAAAGAAAAGAACATATTTCGAAATTCGACGCATTCGACGGCAGTTTCGGACGTTTGTCCGAAATTCCAAGCTGAGCTTTTCCGCTGATTTCGTCGCTGCGGAACTCGTGCAGCCGATACACTTGTACAGTACAGTACAGTGCGCCACACTCGAGGCTATGCTACACACACCCAGCGGTCTGGCAGGCGACAAACACTTTCGATCAGCTCAGTGTTGGGACGCGAGTGCGATTTCGCCTAGCTTCCCGCCAAAGAACACCGAGTCACAACACTTCACACCGACAAGACATAGCAGCCTTTTTCCGGAGCACCCAGCGGCTGTCAGAAGCGTAGGGATGCACCGTGGATTTCAACGGGATTTGATCGGGATTTGACCGGGCGCAGCCCACGTCGACCTGTGGATGATCGGGTGGCGCACGTAGCATGTGGTCGAGTGCGCCAAGTGTGCCGCTCCCATGCCGAACCTGAGCTAAGGCTTGTGCCAAATCCGATGCCAGCCTACCTAATATCCGCGACGGCAAGATCGATGCCACACTGCCGAGCAAATGACTCGAATGGAATGGCCTTGCGCAGCGTAAAGGGTGAAAGCACCTGATCGTGTGATGTGTGGCCCAGAGCGGCGGTAGTTGACAACAAAGTTGAGGCCGAAGCGGAAACAATTCCATAGTCGCTGCTGCTGCAACCGCTTGGCGTGAACATGCATTGCCGCGGCCAAGCCGTGTGTGTGTCAAACGGAAGCACAGCATCCAACAGTCTCTCTCTCTCTCTCTCCACTTTACGCCGTGGCCCACGCTGCTGTCTACCTTTCCAGATGCCTCATTTGAGAAACTTTTGGCAGCCGCACCGTGCAAGTAGCAGTAGTAGTCCAAGTCACCGCTCACCGCCCCTCGCGCACCACTCGATCTGGGCGTCTTCCGCTATCGCCGTCCTTGCTCGTGTCCCTTCTTGTTTCCCGTTCTCCACCATATACATACGTACAACCCTCGTGTTCACTCATTATTTCGGATGCATGTCTCATCTGGCATGAGACTCCAACCACAGCAACCTGCAACCAACGCCATTCGTCCTCTTGATACACCGCCACTCGTTGCGGCCTACACCTTGATTTAGTGGCATCCACCGCCAGGCCCCAACCCGTCATCGTAGTATCACACCATGACGCGCTCTGGTGCCGATCCACAGCCCTCCTCGGCGCCATCTGCTCTCCAGCCCGTCTCACATCAATTCAATACCAACACTACCGATACCGCGCCGGCATCATCCCCAGAAGAATCTCCAATAGAATCACCACATTCATCCTCACTTCCAACTGACTTGGAAAGTCAGTCGCATGCGACAGCACATCGCAGCTCCCTGCAACGTTGCCGGTCCACGACTTCCAAACTCGACCACATCAGCACAGAACAACATACTGCACACAACCTCGGCCGTGGTTCACACAATCTACACGGTCGCCACGCTGAAGATCGCCATTCCCACCATGACGACGGCACCACCGCTGCATCTACTCCCGAGAGCGCCACAGAGCACAAGGCGAGTCTGCAAGATCAGACCAATTTCCTTCCCAAGAAGCAGGTCATTCTCGTCTTTGCTGGTCTCTCCGCAGCCTTGCTCGTCGCTCTCCTCGACCAGTCTATCATCAGTACCGCTCTCGGCACCATCACCGCCGATTTCCATGCCGGCAACGAATCTTCCTGGCTCTCCACCTCCTATCTCTTGACCTCAACCGCCGCCAGTCCTCTGTACGGTCGTTTCAGCGATATTTTCGGCAGAAAAGTGTGCATCATCTTTGCGCTCACCGGCTTCCTCATCGGCAGTGCGCTCTGTGCCGCCGCCCAGTCCATCACTCAACTCATTGTGTTTCGTGCGTTTGCCGGCGCGTTTGGTGGCGGCATCGTGTCGCTCGTCATGGTTGTCGTTGGTGATGTTGTTTCTCTTCGCGAACGTGGCACGTACCAGGGTTTGCTCGGCGTTGTTGTCGCTGTGGCCAACTCGGGTGGTCCCCTCATCGGTGGTGCACTTGCGTCTATTGGCTGGCGATGGTGCTTCATCATCGCCGTGCCCATCATCATTGTTGCACTCACCATGGTGGTCATCCTTTTGCCGCTCAAAAAGGTCGAGGGAAGTATCAAGAGCAAGCTCGCCAAGATTGACTGCCTCGGTACTGCCCTCGTCCTCTCCGGCACTGTGCTGCTGCTGCTTGGTCTCAACTGGGGTGGCCAGCAGTATTCCTGGTCGAGTCCACATGTGCTTGTCACTATGATACTTGGAGGCGTCATGTTTGTTGTGTTTGCGATTGCCGAAGCGCGCGTTGCAGCGCTGCCACTTGTGCCGATGCGCCTCTTCAAGATCGGTACTGTTTGCAGTGTTCTTGTGCAGACCGTGTGCTCTGGAGGTATTTTTTACCTGTTGCTGTTTTTTGTGCCGCAATTCACCCAGGTCGTCAAGGGCTATTCGGGGGTCAAGGCAGGTGTTACGCTCATCCCGCTCATGGCTCTCCAAGCCACCACATCGACCGTCGCCGGTGTGGTGGTCACAAAGACGGGCAAATACAAGGTCATCATCGTGGTTGGATTTGCCATTTTCTCGATCGGAGTCGGTCTGCTCAGTCTGCTGAATCAACACTCTAGCATTGGTCAAGTGATTGGTTTCCTCCTCCTCTCCGGCTTCGGTGCAGGCGGTACACTCCAAACCACACTTGTTGCCGCGCAGAATGCGGTTGATCGACGCGATCTCGCCGTAGTCACTTCGACACGCAACTTTATGCGTCTGTTCGGAGGAACGCTCGGTCTAGCCATCAGCTACACCATCCTCAACAACACCGTTCGAAACGAGGTCAAGACTCTACCCGCCGAGGTGATCCGTCAGGTGGTGCGCAATCCCAAACTCATCACTTCCGGCCAGTTCGACGCGGAGACATCCGAGCGGCTTTTGAATGCTTATGTACAGGCGTTTCGAAACGTGTTCCGCTTCGGATTGGGATTGACGCTGATCGCGTTTGTGGTGACGGTGTTGTTCACCAAAGAGTTCAGTCTCGATAGGAACGACGATAAGAAGCGTAAAGAGGAGGGGAAACAGTGGTATGCGGAGAATAAGGAGAAGAGATATGCGAGGAAACATCCAGGCGAGCATAGTATCCAGCACAGCAGAAGAGCATCGGCCGAATCGCAACAGCTTCCCTCTATCGGCCAGATGCAAGCACCGCAAGCACCACAAGCACAGCGGGAGCCAGATTTGGAAAAGGGACCTGATCCTACGAATGCTCCTTCTCCATCGCGCTGATTGAACACTTTCTTTGTTTTTATAACCACATATGTATTTCTAGCACTCCTATGCAGTAGAACACTTGGTCGTACAGTATCACGATGGCTGTGAGGATGTGGTGGAGGGACACGGATTGACAGATGTCTGTTTGAAATGAAATCCGTGTGTGTGGCGGTGGGTTGCGCGGGTTATGCAGGGTTCTGCCGTGAACCGGCGGAGAAATGCCATATCAATAATTAATTCTCAACCGTTTAACTTAATTTGGCCCTCTGATTTGAATTCTGTGACGTCGTCCAACCAGTGCGCCGCATCATCACGCTCATCAACCCCAACCCTCTTCCACTCCATCTCTACCTTTCACAACCTTTACCATTCCCATCACTATTTTCGGTCCAAATGATAACAGACATCATCCTACTATTCTTCCTCTTCGGCCTAATTGGAGCCATCGTTCTCCTGATCTCGTACATCTCACCACCAACCGCGTCCAAACCAAACTCGAATAGTGCGGTCAAAGGCACCAGTTCAGCGCTCCATCTCGGCAAGAATACTTCGTTGGATTGGAACGATAGCGAAATCAAATTCAAGACGAGTCATAGACCCGTTACGCAGCAGGATCTGTTAGAGAGTGCAGAGCGACATGGAAAGAATGGCGGCAAGTTTGTCGTCCAACATGCAGAGAGTTTCCGGTTCGGGAACAAGGATTTCTCCGCTTAGACCTCTTGTCTACCGCGAGTGAATCGGCGGAGTGAGATACGAGAAAAGAGTTGATGGGTGCGGAGAATAGTGCCGCTTGCTGTACAGTGTTGAATTCAACAGCATAAGGTTTTGGAGACGTGGAAGGCTGCGCTCAAGCTCAAAAAGCGATCGCAAAGCCGCACCAATTCCCCCTCTTTCGGCCAACGGATGGCTCACTCTTTCACCTTCCGAAGCGCCTCGCGGCCTTCCACAGTAAGGTTGTATTCTACCATTCCTACTATCCTCGACTAAGCCTCTTCAGGCAAACTCACCACACGAGTCGGATCGAATCTGCTGGGCTCAGATCTCCCACGCTCAATCTCTTGTGTTGTGTATCAATCCACCTGTATTTGTCGACGACACGATCACAAAGACAATGTATACCATATCTAGCCTCGTTCAAGTATTTCGCGTTTGAATGCAGGGTAAAGGTGACTACCGCGCTGATGTCGACCGGGCTGAGCTAGCCGTGCTGCTCGTTCGTCGGTTTCTCGCGCGTAGCGTGGCTGGATCTATGCTAGGACTCCTACTCTCGGGCAACGAATCGACGTCGTCGAGAGACATGTTCCGGGCTGCGTGCAGATTGGCCCTAGCCCCTCGACCACGACCACCGCGGCTTCTGGTGGAAGTTCTTCCTCTGGCGACCCTGCTGCCTCGACCACGACCGCGAGTCGTGCGTGCTCCTTTCACTGGCGATGGCTGCGGCAGAGAATCATCAGAGCTGGTGCCAGAAGAAGAAAGGTCTTCTTCGTCATGGCCAGTTGTGCGACGTCCAGCGGCGGGTTTCTTGCGCTTGGACGCCGCTCCATCGCCACCAGCCCCGCCTTCTTTCGTTGTAGGTGCGGTGCCTTCAAGTGCTTCGATCGCAGCATCCAACTCCGCCCGCCGCGCTTCCGCATCCTCCTGATGTGGTGCACCAGACGCTCCTTTATCACGCCTTACAACAGGTCGCTTTTTAGCCATCTCCTTCCCCAGCATCTCCTCTGATACCATTGATGTCTGCATTCGTGTACCAACTACTTGCACCTCGTCGTCATCGCTGCTGCCGTCGCTGCTCGAGCTCCCATCTGCTCTTTTCCTCTGTACCGTATCGCCGCCCTTCTTTGCTTTGTTGGCAGCGCGAAAGCCGTTTATCACTTCTTGCAATCGATTGCTGCCGTAGGTGATCTTCTTCCTCCCCGCATAGATGCCCGTGCCTGCAGATGTGTCAAAGAATCCGTTTCGGTCCAGCGTCGTCTGATTCCCTCTGGCTCTGTTGCGCGCATTCTGCCGCTCGATAATAGGCAGCAGGTATTGGTCGGTTTTGGTAACCGGCCAGTGGAGGTATTCGCCCAGGAACGTGCGCAAGCTGTCCAGATCGGGCAAACCCCATGCGAAAGGTTCATCGCTCCCGTCAACCGAGGGAGAGTAATACGCGTCGAGTACGGCTGGTTCTGGCCATGATGGTTCGAGGTGCACCTTGTTTCGCAGATTTTTCTTGATTCGCCGCATCGTTTTGCCGCGAGTATGCTCTTCGGTGTCCTGTCCCATCTGGACACGCAGCCACCAGTCGCGAAACTTGAGCAGACCATCTTCTCCAGGGAACAACGCAAGCAACTCCATAGCTACCACCGGACCGACACCAGTCAGACCTTCAGTGTAGTCGCTCCCGAGGTAGTAGGCTAATCTTACCAGCTTTTCGCGATCCAGACCGAGCTCTCGCTGCATGTCGGATAGAAGGAAGCATTCGACAATCCTGTTGTTGTTAAACATGTTTTTGTAGACGCGTGTGCCGCCAAAGAGAAACACGTCGCTATCGTCGGTGATGATGCCGTCCACCAGATGACGCGACACAAGCTCTGCACACTGCGCTTCCGCTTCCATCGGGGCAGTGATGTACGGAAGACCGAAAAGGCGCAGCATCATCTGAATTTCTTGCGCCATCTGCTTGGTAATGTCTTCTTCGGATCGGCGGCTGTTGGCGAACTCGGCGCGTAGAGCATTAACTTCGCTTTCGACTTCTTTTTGCACCTCGAGCAGGCTCCTGCCTTTCGTGGCGCTGAGAAATGCAACGAATTCGTTCTGATCCGCATTGAGCCGGGCGATCTCGTCTTCGTCTTCGGCGTCGAGCGCGTCAAGCTCTTCGGCTGTAGGCAGAGGAAACCCGTCCGCTCCGATCACAACAGCCTCAGGCTCGGGAGAGGGAGTCGGTGACCATTCCATCGGCGTTTGCTGTCGGCTTGGACCCTGTTCGACATCTTCTGCCGGCGCGACTTCCAATGGCGCAGGTTCACCGATGTGTTCCGCCGCAGCCGAGGGGATATTGTCCATCGCGACTGCATCCGGCTCAGCACCTTTTTCCGTCACACCTGACCCTTGTGCACTGGCCTCTTCTGGGACTGACAGCGACAAGGATACACTGGGCTCTTTCGGCTCCATCCGTTCAGCTGCTACGCTCCCTTGCGCGGGTGATGCAGATGCCGTATCGGTTTCGAAGGAACACTTGGCTTTTGGCATTTCTGGTTCAGCTTGCTCTGACGCAGATACCATTGCCGTGACAGATGCCTTGGTCTGCGAATTGACCTTCTCGCTGCGGTGGGGCTTCTCATCAATTTCTGGCTTCGTGTTGTTGACAGTCGGTTTAGGTTCGACGATCTTGAAGTCCTCATCGTGGCCGGCTTCATCGACATCTATATCTATTGCAATGTGAAGATTCACTTCTTCCGGAGTTGGAGGCAGATTCTCTTGCGTCACTGTTACCGGCGTGTCGGAGTTGGGCCTGACGTTGGCAAACTCGAGTCGCTGCTGCGAAGCTGACCTCAGCGGCGGCCCCATACGGCCTAGACCTGCCGCAGGGAGAGCTTGGGGCGTCTGTGCTTCAACCTCTTGATGGGTGTTAGGCACATCCTGGTTCTTCTTTTGAGATGCCTGTGGCGACTGAATCGGTTCAGATTTTTCGCGTACGTTGGTGCTCGACAGCGATCGACGCGCTGCACGCAGACTTCCGGCAAGGCTTTTGCGAGGAGGCGGAGGTGGCTTTGCGGCATCGCTGTCGGTTTTCTTTCCACGACCGACAAGTGCTGCGAGCTCCTGCATGCGATCAGGCTTGTTGGCGGAGCCACTATCACCGCTGACCACATCCGGATTCGCAGCTGTGTCCACCTCGTGCAAAAAAGACGGCGCCTCGGGCTGCACATCCTCGAATTCATTCTCGTCAATCTCGTTATCGTCGCCAGTGCTGAGGTCTGTTGTGGCCGGGCAAGCTGTTTCTGAGGCAGCAGGAGAATGAGAAAGTAAGCCATTGCTGGCAAGTGGTTGCGGGGATCGCTCTCTATGTGACATGGCATCATGGAGCGAGACAGGCCCGCCGCTGCGATGTGCGAGCTTAAGTCCACGTGACGGTGTGGCCTGCTCGGTCAACTGGTTACGAGGGTAGGAGCTTGCAGCCTGAGACTCAGCAATGGCACGAGCCAAGTCCTCTGCCTCGTCCTCTTCCAGCTCGTCATCGACTTGTTGCATGATCTGAAAATCATCCTCTTCGTCCGACAATGCATCAACATCGATCCACTCGCCCTCGTGCGAAGGTTCGTCTGATTTAATGGCGGCAGTGTGCTGGTTGCGGATGAAGAGGGGACGTTCTCCATGTTTTCGGCGAGGCATAAGAGCACGTTCGAGTTCCTGCTCCTCATCATCATGGATGCCTGCTTCTCGCCGTTTTTGCTTGGCATGCTGTTTGGCTCTCGCTTGCAGTAGCTGGAGCGCTTTCTCCTTGCGTGTGAATGGGTCGATTTCATTTTGCAACTCGTCAAGCTCGGGATCGGCAGCACGACTGGCTGACTGCGACAATTGCATGGGAATTTCGACATCGTCCATCTCCATCTCTGGATCCGAGTCAGTATGGTTTTCCTCGTCGTCTGTAATATAAATTTCTTCAGGTTCGTAATCGACGTCGATGGCCTTTTCCTGAGTCGTTCCAGCATCACGCACGCCCAGCACAAAGCCACCCTCTGCGCCGGGATTTCGCACCAGCACATACTCCTTGTTGCGCTCACCTGCCACACGAATGGGCACTTTGATGTTAGCCTTTCCGATCTCGTCTGTGACAGTCAGCACCTTCTGAGTGAGGTCATTGCGAGTTTTGAGACCGGCTATTTGAGCGCGTGAGAAGTCGATCGGAGTGGGTGCTGTGGCGAGCATAGACTGGAGACGCTTGTAAGATGTCATGCGTGATTGAGCACGGAGGTCGCCCACCAGCTCGTACTGAAGCTCGGTAGGCAGGCTACGAAAGAGGTCGGAGTTGGTGTCGAGATCCTCGGGAGCGATGGTGTTCATGACAGAGCGCAGTTCATCTTCGGTGGCAAAACGATAGTCTTTTCGTCTTCCCTTTCGACCGTTGGCAGCTGTGAGTTGGTTCAGGTCCCTTTCCATTGCTGGCAATGCATATGGATCCTTGTGCCAGTCGATCTTGCGGGCGGCCGATTTGGAAGGGGAGCTGCTGTTTTCGCGGCTTGGACCCGCTGAGCTAGCAGCTTGATTAGATTGCAGGTCGCGCGAGGCTAGCGCTGTTGGTCGGCCAGCCTGAAGATCGTCGTAGTAGACAGTGTTCTCATCAAGGCCCGAAGCATCATCGGTGGTTGAAGCCTGCTGAGAGGTGGAAGAAGACGGCTGGCCTTGAGCGTCAGTGACATGCTTGATGGCGGCCTGCCTCATCTGTGCTGCGAGGAGCTTCTCTGCGGTTCGCGCGTGGGATTCTTTCGCGCCTTGCTTTCGAGCCTTTCGTCCGGAAAGCGTCTTGCGTTTCATCACAGGAGCGCCGCCATCAAATACAAACACAGGACGGACACCGTGGAAGAGGAGCTTGAGGATACGCCACAGGAAACCGAGGATGTGTGCATTCGAAAGGGTGCGACCCTCCTTGTCACGCATGGCCATCTGAAAGTGATAAAGCCACAGTGACGAATCGATGGCGAGTCGCTTTCCTTCGAGCGTTTCGATCTTGATAGGACGAGCGACGGGCTGCAGTAGCTGCCAGAGACCCTGGACACCCATGGCTGTAGCGCTTTACACCAACTAAGGTCCTGAAAATCAGCGCTACGTCTTGGTTGGAAAAGGAACAAAGGTCCAGAACAGCAAAGTGCTCAAGACATGGAATCGTATTCGAGAGATACAGCCGTGCTTTGCATGTACGTCACAGCTGTTGACGTACTACAGGGAGCCGGCTGATTTTGAACAAAGAGAAAGAGATGGCGGCAGAATGTGGAAGAGACAAAGGCGGTGTGGTGTGCAAACGAAGAACCGGCTCTCAAAATTGGACTGAGCCACGCACAATCATGAATGCGTCAGCGTGCTGCGTAGTGCTGTGTAGTGCTGCAGCCAGGGTCCAAAATAGCTCGAGATTTCGGCCGGGATCAGAGCCCAAGTGGAGGAGGACCTTTTTGCGTTTGAGCGCGTGCCAGGCTGCCAAGGGTCCAGGACGACAACTTGAACACCACCTCTCGTCCACGACATCACGTCCACGACATCACGATCACCTCAAACGCCAACGGCAAGGGCCACAAACACAGCCACGCGCGTGCGTGCCATCCAATTTGGTGTGCTAGGTCCTCAAGACCGCGCTACGAGTCAACATGTTGGTTCCACCACCCAACTATGGCATGGTCGAGGAGAACTTTTACCGCTCAGGGCAACCCGATCAGCTCAACTTTCCATTCCTCGAGAAGCTCAGTTTGAAGAGCGTCATCTGGCTTGCTCCCGAAGAACCTGAACCGGGATTTCTTGACTTTTGCGTGGACCAAAACATCGAGCTCCATCATCTTGGCGTACTCTACTCGACCAATGCATGGGATCCGATCACCGAAGAAGTGGTGCTGCAAGCATTGCACCTTCTCGTCCAGCCCGCCACATACCCTGTGCTTGTGATGTGCAATTTGGGTCGCCATCGAACCGGAACCGTTGTAGGATGCTTCCGCAAGCTGCAAAGATGGAACCTTAGCGCCATTCTCGAGGAGTACCGCAGATTTGTCGGCGGACAAAAGTATCGCATTCTCAACGAACAGTTTATCGAGCTGTTTGACGAGGAGCTCGTCTTTGGCGCCAGCTACTGAAGCGCCTCGCGCCTAATACCATTCAGCTCTGCTTCTATCGCCCTCGTTTTTACGGTGCCCGCACCTGCCCCTGCCGATTGCTTCCCTTGTATACCTAGCCCCTAGCTTGCAACCTCCCGATGATCGGTGGGAATCGCCATCAAGGAAATCACACCGTATGGTCTGTGCAAAGAGGACAGACGGATGAGATACTTGGGTTGTTCGCCGTAATAAGGCGAGGTGGGCTCAGCTGGAAACCTGAAAGCGTCTCGGCCGGCAGCTCAGAGTGCATCTTAGCAAATGAGAAGGGTAATCTCGAATTCTGTTGATGCAAGTCAGCCTGGCAGAGAGGTAGCACAGCCCACTCCTCTGGGCACAGCCGACCTGTTCGCGTAGGTCACGCTGGTGGGCTGACCGGACTTCATATTAACAAAGGCTTCAATGCTGTACGGTCAACCTTTGGAGAGGAGAGGATTGTTCAAGATGGCCGAGACAAGACGCCGGGGTGATCCCTCACAGAGCCAAGTGATCTGTTCAATGTCTGCAAGCATACAAGGTGCATGCCAACCTGGCCATTGTCAGGGGAGGGTGCGGAAGAATGGCAAGTGGAGAACACTCCGATCGGGATTGTGGCCACGACGTTGGTTGCCACCCACTTGTGCACCTTGGTGATACACTGTATCTCAGCTTCGCGGACACGTCGAAACGTCGGCATCGATGCTGTTCAAGTCCCCAGCGCTAAAGCTTGGGCTGTGGCGTGATCTCGCTTGGAAAAGAAGCAATGGATGCGATCCATGGCTGAAGCAGCCATGCAATCTTTGGAGCACGCTTCAGCCGACGCAGGGTAATATGAAGAACAAGGATATGTATAAGAACAAGGATATGTATAAGAACAAGGATATGTATAAGCTCAATGGCGCTGTTGGTCACAAGCGCTACTATCGGACACCAAGTTGCAAGACATCACTTCGGCGCGAATTAACAGTGGGAAAAAGTCGCAGAGCAAGTCCGGTCTTGTTCGGCCTTGGCCTTTCTTAGGGCTCGGAGTAAGAGCAAGCGACTAGGGACGGCATTGTTGCTCTGTGGTGCTGGTAGCGTAGAACAGTCGGTATCGCATCCAGAGCGAGGAAAACCGAGCAGAACGAACAAGCTTTGGCAGCCTGATGCTGAGGAACACATGACAACGTCTAGCTGTGGAGAGGAACGCTATCGGCAAAACGGACTGAGGGAAAGCGGGGCGGGGGGAGATTCATGGAGCACACGTGCATGAAAAGCGGTCATGAGGTCAAACCGGGCCTGAGCAAACAACTTGGCGGATCGCGCAGAAGGAACAGCAAGTAAAGTCTTGGTCGGTCTTGGGTCACGTCAGGGCCATGTCAAAGCTTGCTGTCAAAGTCGCTTAGTAGCAGTAGTGGAAGCGCAACACGCGAAACGTGACTCAGGAGCAAGTCGACCTATTGGGCGAATTCGCCTTGAGCGCAAGCCTCGCTTTGAATTGTTCACGACGCGACGACACGACGACGCGACGACGCGACACCAAGAGCTACCATTCACTCATGACTTGCAAACAAGATGGTCGTTGTTACTTGTCGTTGAGCGCATCCACTGCCGGGATTCCGATTGAAATCACACTTTCAATCTTGTAGAAGATGATTGCTGGCGAAGACGGGCGACCAGTGTCGGTCGATCCGGGATAATGGGTTGGCAAGCGTATCTGTGCAATCGACCCTGCTCAACGGCGACGTTTGTCGGTGTTTGTCGCACTTCGGCTGCTGACTTGGTCCACCAATTTTGACACGCAAGTTGCCGGTTGCGACTGAGCTTCGGACTTTTGACACTTTGACTTCCCGCCGCTTTGCCTTCAAGCAGTCCACCAACCGTCTCAACTGACTCGCACCAAACTCATGGATTCCATGCCACCAGTTCGGTGTGATCAAGTGTCTCTTACCCCGGGTCGAGTCTACAATCCATTTGGCTCGAATATTGCACCTGGATGAGAGCGAGAGCTTCAAAACGGAGTTGCCGGTCAGACCGCAACATTGTGAAGGATTTCTTTTCTGTGCACTTGGCAGAGTCCCTGCTACGTCCGCTTGCTTTTCTGTCCAGCGTCATCTCTCTTGTTCCTGCGGCTCTAACGCATGTGCCAGCTTCTCTTGAAATAAAAGCTCACATCGTCTTAATCACTGTTCCCACCGAAGCTTTGTTGGATTGCTCTACGGAGGCTCAGAATAGAGCCAATGCGATGGACAGCAAGGATAGGATCGGCTCGGGGTTCACCACACTTGGATCACACAACCTATCTGGTGGCTTGCACGCACATCAGCCAAATCGCTACCACAGTCAAGTACTAGTCAGACGATCACCGCCGGCAGCCACGGGCAAGTCGAAATGGACAGAATTGCCTTTTCGAGCAAAGCATCGGCCGTGTACTGAACAGGACTGTACTGTGCCGTTGGCTGCCTTGCAATGCCATTGGTCGAGTGTGTTTCGCTGTTCGTCGGTGTATGTGCGGGAAACTCACATCCGCATCTCGCAGTGCGTCAGAACACGCGGAGTGGGAAAAGGGGGGAAATGTCCGGCTGCCATCCCTCGCTCGCTCACAGCCTTGTTTCGCAAGCTCTTGCTCTGACAGCCTCCCTCGCAGAAAACGATGGTGTGGCTAGCCGAGGTGAGTCCCATGTCGCATGTCCTGACGTTCCTTGCAACCGGGGGTTTGCACATGTGGTGCTCTCATGCAACCGAAGTTTTGCCCTGATGTGGCCCCATCCTCCTCGTCTTTGTGATCTGGCCCCGCCCCAGGTGTCACTCGTTCTGCTACTGTTGCTTCTCGTTTGTCTGCCCAAAACCCGCGCTCCTTTAGCCGCAGACTTGGTTCACGATTGTACAGTACGCACGCACGCTCGACTAATCGTACCCCGCGCTTCCATCCTCTATGGAGTCTCCATGGGGAACCAGCTGCCTTCAAGCAACCAAGATGCAAGACCGTCCGACCCCGAAAATTTGTCCACCCGTCGTCCACTGCCGTAGCCAAGCTTGGCAAGCGTGGTATGGCCATGCCTGGTCTCAGGATGTCTGCGCCAGAGCCCCGCACCATCAATCTGGGGAAACAGCAACATAAATAGCGAGGCTCCAACCATCAACCGTTCCGCCATGTCCCCCCATCCTTCTTTTCACCTTTCAGGACCTTTACCATCATGGGCCGCATCACCAACCCATATGTGCTCACTGCACTGGCGTGTACCGGCGGGTTGCTTTTTGGTTTCGATATCTCCAGCCTTTCGGCTATCATCTCGTCGCCAAATTATCTGGTCTACTTTGGTGACGACGCCAACACCACCGAGTGCCCAGGTCGTCCCGGCGCCCTCTGCAACCCCGGTCCCAGCGCAGATGTGCAAGGAGGCATCACCGCCTCCATGGCTGGTGGTTCCTTCCTCGCTTCACTCTTCTCTGGAATTATTGCTGACCGCTTCGGTCGTCGCTATGCCATCTTCCTCGGCTGCATCTTTTGGGTTATCGGTTCGGTCCTGACCTGTGCTGTCCAGAACATCGGAATGCTCATCGTGGGCCGTATCTTCAACGGCATGTGTGTTGGTCTTGCTTCTGCTCAAGTTCCCGTTTATCTATCCGAGCTGTCGCCTTCTAACATTCGTGGCCGTCTTGTCGGTTGCCAGCAATGGGTGAGCAGAGATATTTCCCTTTTACGCTTCCCTCGCCCTTCATTGTGCCCTGCGTCGTGAGGGCCGAGCATCAGCTGTCAAACAGCACATTACGCAGCAATGGGCACCAAAAATGAGTCCAGAACAAACAATGGAATTCCATAACTGACATTTGCCCTGTTTTGTCTCCTGACGTCGTCTTTTTTCTGATACTGTTTACAAAACTAACGCCAACGTCAACGTCAAGGCCATTACCTGGGGTATATGCCTCTTCTTCTTTGTTTCTTATGCTTGTTCGTTCATTGGCAACAGGATCGATGGAGAGCAAGACGGCCGAGGAACCGCTTCTTTCCGAACTCCATGGGGCATTCAGATGATTCCAGCCATCGTTCTTATGGCCCTTGTCCCCATGATGCCCGAATCTCCTCGATGGCTCATTACCAAGGGACGCAACGACGAGGCCCTTGAGATTCTCGCCCAGGTTCACGCCAAGGGTGACCAAGACTCTCCTCTTGTCCAGGCCGAGTACCGCGAAATTGTGCAGAACATCGAAGAAAGTTCCGGCGAGGGTTCCGGCTATCTCGACCTCTTCAAGCATGGAAATGCTTGGAGGACACACATTGCGATGGCGACTCAATGCTGGTCACAACTGACGGGAATGAACGTTATGATGTACTATTTGTCATACGTCTTTGAGATGGCGGGCATCTCTGGCAATATCGCTCTCATCTCGAACGGTATCCAATATGTCATCAATGTTGTCATGACCGTCCCCGCCCTTCTCTATGTCGACCGATGGGGTCGCCGCCCTACTCTTCTTGTCGGTTCCACCCTTATGACAATCTGGCTCTTCTCCGTTGCCGGTATTATGGCCAATTATGGTCACTACTTTGCAAACTCTGGCAATGCCGTTGTGCGTTGGAAGGTCGAGGGGCCTGCTTCCAAGGCCGTCATCGCTTGCTCGTACCTCTTTGTTGCATCTTTTGCACTAACTTGGGGACCCGTATCCTGGATCTATGTTCCCGAACTCTTCGGCAACCGGTTGCGAGGCAAGAGCAACTCGGTCTCGACCGCCACCAACTGGGCCTTCAACTTTGCCCTCGGCTACTTTGTTCCTCCCGCGTTCCACAACATTCAGTGGAAGAGCTACATTATATTTGGATGCTTCACCGTGGCCATGACCATCCACGTCTTCCTCGCCTTCCCTGAAACTGCTGGAAAGACGCTCGAGGAGGTTGACGAGATCTTCCAGTCGGGCATCCCTGCCTGGAAGACCCGTCCTGGCTCTGCCCACCTCGCCAAGGACATTGAAGCTGTCGAGGCCGAGGCTTTCAACACCAAGCACGCCAGCACGCCCAGTGACTCTCCTGATGAGAAGGAGCTCAAGGCTTGAGCAACCTCTTATCTTACGAAACTCTTAATTGGAATTTCCACAATGACACGATCATAATGTCCCTTTATTCAGCTCAACCCAGGCTGACCCCCTTCCACCACGCTGCTTCCGCGCCCGCACACACTGTATACCTTCTGGAAATGGAACCATCAAAGCCAAACATCTGCTGTTTTGCCGATTGAGTGTTCATCCGACCACCAGCTGAACAAAGAAAGTGAACAGGCTCCGTTATCGACATGCGTAACTTCAATTAACGTATTTCCCATAGTACCGACACATTTTTTGAGAAGTGTTAAATATCCTCAGACTTAGCTCTACAAGCCCCTCCGATATAGGGAAGGCACAGACGGGATAGCTAACATTCTTGCCTTAGCTGATCAGCGGTTTACCTTCACCTCTGGACCAAGAACCGGTAACTGTAGCCCCCTTGCCGGTTCACTTCTTCCAATACGGGCGTTTGGTTGAGTCGGTCTTGAGCATCGTACCCATTATCACGGGGCCGCACGGTGACCGGATGCGTTGGTCCATCGCGAGATAAGGGACCTTCCCTTGGAATTCATGGTCAAGCATATGGGCCAGTCGTTCGGTGGCTTCCAGCGCCAGCGGGCGTGTGGTGCAGGAACGCTTCCTGCTGCTATGCCAACGGTCGCCTGCGAGAGCTGTCGTGTGTATTAGCTGTGTGTGGAGGCATCTTTGCTTTGTTGTGACAAGGTGTGTCGTGGCTGCGAAGGAGAATGTACTGGCGTGGACGATTGGGGAGCTGTTGTGGGTGGTCTTGTCTTCCTCGGCTTTGGCTCGTTGTTGCTGTCTCTTTTTCCGGCCTCTCTGGCCAAGATGAGCGACTCCGTGGCTCAAGTGCAGTGTGACCTCAAAGGACTATCAATTTTCCTGTACCAGCTGTGCTGGCTCAACCTGCCCCTCGTTCATCCCCTTTCTAACGCCTTTTTCTTATTCGCCCGGTCCCTTGTTTGTGGTCCGTTCTCGTTCTCGTTCTCGTTCGTCCTTCTTCCTTTTTTTATTTTATTTTATTTTATTTTATTTTTCTTTCTTTCCTTTTCCTTCTCCTTTTCAAATATCTATTTATTTGTGTTCCTCGCACAAAGGGACATCCACGATTTGCATCCCGTGTTGTCGGTGTCACCTCCACGTGGGAAAAAGATGGGGATGGCGAAATCGCGGATTCAGTTTTGACCTACGCGCCGGCATCGGAATCGTAAAATCCCCTGGGTACCGTTCCCGCCGTCGCCCGCCGCACGAGGTCGCACCGTTGCTGGCTGGGCTCATCGGCTTCCTTCATGATTCTGGCAGGGCTTCAAAGTGTCACCACAGTCGAGGGTGTCCTGTTCTTCTCATTTTCGCAAGTGTGGATCGTGAAAGTTGGATTGTCATTCGCGGTGCAACGGTCTGGTGTCGTCGGCGTGGTTCGGAGTACAGAAAGGACATTGGTTCGGGCGGTGCAGCTCATCCGGTTCTTGGCGAGGGGGCACGGAGTTGAGACATGGCTACGCAGATGGTGCGATCCTCGCTTGCATAAACGCCCTCATAGACACCTGCGTGCTCAAACCAGGCCACGAGGTGTGCGGTGGGTCGTGCTTCGTCCCATTCTCGGTAGGTCGAGACGGGGAGCAGGTGGTCGTCGCCGATGTGTCGGGCGAGCTGGGTCACTGCCATCATGCCCGTGATCTTGGCAAAGAGCCGCTGTGCGGCCGGCCGTTGCGCAGTCGGGAGGTTTGCGGGGTGCCAGAGAGTGGCCTTTGCGACCCTCAGAGTGAAGGGGCACGGCCCGCCGACGTTCACGGCGATGTACTGAGGCAAGTGGTGGTGGTGAGCGTATCTGGTGAGCAAACGGGCACGTCGGTCGGGCATGACGTGGTTTTTGTTGGAATACACGGTTTCCTTTACCCCTGGACCCTGAACCGGTAGCGGTAGCCCCATTACCGGTTCACTTCTTTCAATAGCACGCGCACGCACGCGCAACACCTCCCGATATGTCTCCGTCCGCTGTGCCCTTTTTCCGAAAGAGGACAATTCATTGCGCACGCCATTCTAGTTTACAGGTCAGACAGGGTGGGCAGCACAGAAAACTCGTGTTGGTTGGTCGTCATCAGGATCGGCTCGTCGTCTGTCTCGTTGGATAGTACTTCCCAGACTTCGTCCGGCGGCTCAGCTCGGGTCGTAGCAAAGCTGTCGCGACCACGTGGGGTGGGTGTTGGTGGCGTTGGCAACCGCCGATGCTGGGCTGCAGAGGGGTGTTACAACGGTGAGCTGGGTTGAGGCATAGCGGCCAAGTCGTTGATTCTACCCGGCGAAGTGAACCTCGGAAAGGAGCAAACCTCGGATACACGCTAGTGCTACGAGTACATAAGGGTTGGTGAAGCGTCCCATGGCGGAAAGGAACCCAGGGTGGGAAGGAGGGAAGAGATGGTGGCATCTGTCGATACACCCGGCTTTGGAAGGATACTTTCTCAAGACTATGAGTCAGTGTCCACAGCGTTACGGTCGCCCTTGTCTTTTCACCAAATGGTCCAAACCTTTTCGCACAACCAGAGAAACAGCAATGAGTCGAATGCTTTGAAAATGGATGGGGTATTTGTGATTCCTTCGACATGTGACACCTGGTGCGAAATCGATGCTTATGCGGCGTCTCCATGTATGACGCTTGTGGAGGTGTGGTCTGAACTGTCATTATCGTGGTGATTTGTTCCGTCTGCATCCGCTTCAGGCTCTGCGCGGGGCTGACTCCTCCAATCCCCGCCCGATCCACCACTCCTCCAATCTCTCTTTCCTTCCCTCGCCTCGCCTTGGTCTTCCTGCGCCACAATTACTGGATCCTCGCCCTGTTCCAACGCTAGCCTTTCCTTCCACCCCAATCTCTTCTTCACCCCTGCTGCGGTGCGTCTACCTTCCTCCTTCCTCTTCCGCAACTCCACTGCTAGCTGATGGTTCAACTCCTTCCTGATAGGTCTCGATGCGTATCTCAAGTGCATAAAGTTGCAGAACCCGCCTCGATTGCACTCGTTCGTCTCGTTCTGCCGACAGCAAGCTTCCTGGAAGTCGGTCACCGGGCTCAACTCTGCAAACAGAGGTTTCGCATCGTACCATCTGTCGTTGAGCGCGTACACCGCAAACTGTGCATCTGATTCGGTTCGATACCTCGCATAAACGTTGCCGATCAAATGATCGCCGACATTGTCGCAAACATGCATCTCTACCAGCTCGCCGTACTTTGCGAGCTCGGTAAACATGTCTTCGTAGAACGCATCGAACTGGTGCTGGAGCTCGGTGTCGGTGATGGTGCAGTCGGGCTCGTGATGTCGTGGGTTGCGGTAGACGTTGGAGAGGAGGAGCGTGCAGGAGTAAGGAGGTCGGATGTGTTTGCGTGAACAGCGATCGCCATGTCGGCAAGCTCCAATCTTGTAGTAAAACGAGCAGTTGACTTTGTCCTGCTCCGTGCCGTAAATCGAAGCTAGATAGGATGCCATTGTGGGAGTAAAAGTGCTCCGAAGAAGCTGTAAAGTTTCTGGTCGGCCCAGTGAGTGACGAGGAGGGAAAGATGCGTTACGTTATGTTCAATGCAGCACAAGCAGCGAATCGTACTTTGAGGATCGGAAAACTAAGAGGCTCGAGGAGCGGAGGTTTGATGGTGGCTGAGCAAGTTGCAAGGGAGAAGGAATGTGGGAAGAAGGATGTCGTGTTGAAAAGTGCAGGGTCTCAAACACCGAATTCCGAACGAGTCTTATTTTCCGGCCGGTAAGAATGTGAGGTCAACACACTCCACACTGTGTTCGGGTTGGAATTTCGTATTCCGTATGCCGAAGTGACGCTTGAAATTTTTCGAGAATCCACGCCTCAACTCTGCTGCGCGTTGAAGAAAAAGCGGGCGAGCGTGCCAAGGGTCCTCTGCTCTTGGTTCGACTCTAGTTGTGTCTTGTTGCTTCCTTGACCAACTTCCACCACAGCAGACCGATCGTGTTCAGCAGAAAAAGCTTTCAGATCAAGCTGCACGCAAACATGTCCGAACCATCCTCATCGAAAGTAAAGGCAGACTCGCTGCTGCCGCCCACCAAACCTGCAGCAGCCAGCTCGGCCAACGCGGCCTCCTCGTCTTCCACCTCGTCGCTGGCTACCAAGCACGGCATCGAGTTGCCTAGTCAAGAAGATGCAGAACGACTTGGATTCAACGTATTCTCGCACATTTTGGATCCACGTCTGCTCAGAGCGCTGGCTGACCTCGGGTTCGGTATCCCCACTCCCATCCAGCAGAAAGCGATCCCGCTAGCACTAGCCGGCAAGGACATCTTGGCGAGAGCACGCACCGGTTCAGGCAAAACCTTGGCGTACGGTCTGCCGCTCTTGCAGAAGGTGCTCGATGCAAAGTCGGCAATTGCAAAGTCTGATCCAAACCATCAGCGGACGCGAGCGCTGGTGTTGGTGCCGACGAGGGAACTCGCCGAGCAAGTGTTCAGGCATCTTTCCGTGGTGATCGAATACGTTAGGGACGATGTTAGGCTGGTCAATGTTGCAAGGGATGCCAGCGAAAAGGTGCAGCGGCTGCTGTTGAGCGAAAAACCAGATGTGGTGATCGCTACACCTTCCAAGGCGCTCACGTATCTCCAGAACGGCTCGCTCGATCTTAAGTCCGGCATGGAGTCGCTCGCAATCGACGAGGCGGATCTCATCCTCTCCTACGGCCACGACTCGGACGTCAAGTCTCTGCTGTCCGGCAACTTTCTCCCGTCGCACTTTCAATCCTTCCTTATGTCAGCCACCATGACATCTGACGTTGCCAAACTCAAAGGTCTACTTTTGCGCAATCCCGTCATCCTCAAATTGAACCACGACGACGAGAATACCGCTTCAAATCTCGTCCAGTTCTACACCAAGACATCGGAAGAAGACAAGTTCCTGCTGGTCTACGTGATTCTCAAGCTCAAGCTGATCCGGGGCAAGGCGATCCTGTTTGTCAACGAGCTCGAGAGGGGGTACAGGTTAAAGTTGTTCTTGGAAAAGTTTGGATTGCGCGCATGTGTGTTGAATGCCGAGTTGCCGATCAACTCGAGATACAGCATTGTCGAGGAGTTCAACAAGGGCAGGTTCGACTACATTGTTGCTACGGATGAGCCTACTGGTCTTTCCGGAAAGATCGAAGATGATGAGGAAGAGGACGAGGAGGAAGCGGAATCCGAGGTAGACGGAGAAGAAGCAAAGGGTGAGGAAGTGCCCGAGGAGAATGGCAGCAAGAAGCGCAAGACCGACGCAAAGTCGAGCCAAAAATCGTCCAAGAAGCTCAAATCTGGTTCGCGCACGGGAAAGAACGGCGCTTCTGCGGAATACGGTGTTTCGCGAGGAGTCGACTTTGTGAATGTGTCGTGCGTCATCAACTTTGATTTGCCGGCTACGGTTGACTCGTACATCCACCGCGTTGGGCGCACTGCGCGTGGAGGTGCTTCAGGTACTTCTCTCTCGTTTGTGGTTCCTGGTTCGGAAGTAGGTCGATCCAAGTATCTCACCTGTTCCACCAGCCATTTGGACGTAAAAGTGTTTAAAAAGATTCAGCGTTCTTCCTCAGCCATTGGCGGCACTCTTCAGGAGTGGAACTACGACGCTTCGTCCGTCGAAGGTTTCCGCTACCGAGTCGGCGACACACTCAAATCCATCACCAAAGCCCTCATTCGAGAGGCAAGGATCAAGGAGTTGAAAACCGAAATTTTAACCTCGACCAAACTTCAGTCCCATTTCCAGGACCATCCCGACGATTTGTCGTATCTTCAACACGACAAAGCTCTGCTCAACAGCAGAGCTACCCAATCCCATCTCAAGCACGTACCCCACTACCTTGTGCCCAAGATCATCAACCCCAACTCCAAGTTGAACAGCAACAGCTCATCCTCTTACAAAGGGTATGTGCCCAAGAACAAGCAGTTCGACTCCAAGGATAGGAAAAACGGCGCCAAGAACGGAAAGAGCAGAAGCTCGACAAACAAGAGCAACGCTGCAGGTGGAAAGGGCAGGAAGAAGGCGGATCCTCTGAGAAAGTTCTCCAAAAAGTAGACTCTCGACACTCAGTGATTTACATTCCACAATCATACATTCCTTATTCAACCATGGATTCCATCCTCTCTTCGACAGGCAGATTTCACGTCTCATGTCACGAAAAAGTGTGTTCCGGTGCATTGAATTGAACCTGTGTGATGATCCGTGTTTGTTCTGTTGTACAGGTGCCAGTGACATTGGGAACAACAAGGCCTTTCCCCTGTCTATCTGCAAGCATCAAGCGGGCGATTGGACCTCCCAGAAGAGCCGCTTCGCCCCCGGCGCCTCCCGACCTTCAGCCGACTCGCCTTCATTCCGTCTCTTGAAGCCTCTGACTACTGAAGAAAGCGGGATCAGCTGCGTGTTTTTCATCATCGCCTTCACGTCCAAATCCTTGCTGCTGTCGTCAGCACTCGATGCCGGTACGACAGCGTCGACCGAGCTACGGTACCTCGCAAGCTGGTCGATGCGCGCTTTGGTCGACTTGCGACCTTTAGACTGGGCATAGCCAGGTTGCTTGAGTTCCACCGATTCTACGACGAGCGAGACGCCATCGTGTGAGTTGCCCCACGACCTTGACTTGATTCCGCCGCGTTGGCAACCCTTGTAGGCAATGAGCTTGGGTGCGATCCTAAGGATCACTGACAGGTCGCAGGAAATGTCGGTCTTGGCAGCCGAGCCCGCGTTTGCTGCTGGCTTCTGCCGACCGTTCCCATTCGCATCGGCCATCTCGACGTCTGCTGCAGGCTGAGTGGCTGTGGCGGTGAATCCGTTCCAAGCGCGAGCAGCTCGACCAGGAGGGACCCAAGCTGGGATACCTTCAGCCTCGAGGGAAGGGCCCTCTACCCAGCCGGCGTGGACACACATGGCCAACACATCCGAGTCATCAGTGTAAACGTCGGTGCCCCACAGCTTGCGACGCAGCAGCGGGTTGAGTCGCCAAAAGCGCCATGGCGACACAGTTCCACCAGATTCGTCGTGGCGAGCTTCATTCTCGGCGGCAGCTTTCGCATCGGCAGACTCACCCTCCTTCAATTCAGCTTTGTCGTCCTTATCATCCCGGCTAGCTTCTTTACCAGAAACAATGGTGGCAGCAGACTTGGTTGTCTTGGGGACGTAAGGCGGAATCTTCTGGCCGAACAGTTGAGCCTCCGCAACGCGCTCTTCGATACGCATCTCCAAGCTCATCCTGGCATGCTCTTTGCCACGCCAGCCCAACTTCCAGTTGTTGCCCGCGCCATTGAGCGCCATGCGGCCGCGTTCGCCCTCGAGAAGATCCTTGAGCGGATCGCCAATCTCACAACGAGCAAGGCACTCGGCCTCCAAGCCGCGGTACTCTTCCCAGCGTGGACCGCCACGCGCACTACAGCTGAGAAGGTCGCCTGGAATGCGCACTTCCAACGTGGACCCAACGTTGCGAGCTAACAGTTCGGCAGGGAAGAGCGGATCGACGGTAGGGTCGTATATCCACGATCCCAAGTGCCGCACGGGACGGCCCTTGTCCATGCCAATGAGGTGACGCGGCAGCGGATCGACGGGCGTTGCCATTACAGGCAAGGGTGCTTCTTCCTTTGCCGCAGCTTTGGTAGCTTGTTTCTCCGCGCCCTCGTTGTCAGCGTCTTGGGTAGCCAAATCTGCCGATCCTGCTTGAGTGGAGGCTGCAGCAGCGGCAACTGCTTCGGTCGGATTCTCTGCAGCGACAGTATTTGCCTGTTCAGAGGCATTCGGCGCGGTACCAGCTAGCTCGGCGGCGATCTCTTCCTTCTGCTCGTCGGCGAGCATGTCCAGTGGCAGACGCTCTGCTCGACGGATGGATTCGTCGCGTTCGCAGAGCTCGAGATACAGCCAGACGGGCTCACTGTCGACGCGTGGGCCTGCATTGGGGTCACGCACCACATGAGGCTGATGTTGCACAAGCGCCTCAGCACCTGGACCCATGCCACCAAACATGGCAGGATGGATCGCTGGGGGAAGTGGCATGCCAGGTGGGTAGCCGATCGCAGCAGCAGCAGCATGGAAATCGGCCATGTTCGGCGGGCGGCCGTATGCTGCTGCTTGCTGTTGCGCTGTTGCGATCAAGGCTTCTTCGAGACTGGCGGGTGGAGGTCGAACGTGAGGAGGCAGTTCGCCCAGTGCACCGGGGTGCATTTGGCCGGCAGCGGCTGCAGCAGCAGCAGCAGCGGCGGCGTGCGCTTGGGCCTGTGCTTGTGCCTGAGCGTGGCGTTCTCGCTCCTTTTCGCGTTCCACTGCGGCCATCTTTTCGGCCTGTTGCTTCTCTCGACGACGCTCCCGGCGTTCTCGCTCCTTTTCCTTTTCGCGTTCCTTCTCTTTTTCACGCTCACGCTCTCGTTCGAGCTCCCTATCTCTCTCCCTCTGACGCTCTCGTTCGAGTTCCTCGATGCGAAGACGCTCACGCTCACGCTCAAGCTCGCGCTCGCGCTCGAGCTCGAGTTCGCGTTCCCTCTCACGCTCCTGCCTTTGTCGCAGGCGCTCACGCTCGTGCTCTGCTTCAATTTCACGTTCGCGTTGGATGGCCATCTCGCGGTCACGCTCTCGAAGGTCTCGCTCGGACGAAGGACCACCATAAGGCGGTATGGAAGGTCCGCGATGGGGCAAGCCGTCTCGGAAAGGAGCTCCACGTTCGCTGCTGGGTGAGAGAGGTGCTCGACGAGGTGGGCCAGCAGCAGGGTCAGGTTTGCCGGATGCTTCGCGAGCGGGGCCCATCGGGGGCGGAGGTCCGGCGCGGGGGTGACGCTCGGGCTCAAAGTGAGGAGGCATGGGACCGGTGCTGGCGCGATCGTCGGGTCGTGTCCCATAGACACAAGATCTAGACGAAGGCGGAACAGATGATTCACGAGAGGCGTTTGCGCTGAGGCTGGGCTGTGATCCTGCCGGCTTGGTCTTGTCCTTGCGTCGGTCTCCATCTCGGCTCTGCGTAGGGCTAGGGGGAGGGTAGGGCAGGGGTAGCGGAGGAGCTCGCTCGTCGTAAGCTCTTCCGCTTGAAGACTTGGAGGAAGGCGGGCCAAGGGGGCCGGAAGGTGGTGCGCGAGGTCCATAGCGATCGTACATTGGTTCATCCATCAAGATGGGTTCGCCGTGCATTCGACGTCCGTAGCGATCGCCCGTCATCATTTCGCGATCTCGGTCTCGTTCGCGTTGCATGAGTTCGCGCTCGGACATGGGCGCGTCGTAGGATCCGTACGAGGGTGGAGCACGCATACGTTCGGGCGAACGACCTGCGGGTGGAAGCATTCCACCATGAGCTGGTGGGATGGGAGCAGACCTTGGATCGTCATAGGGCCCAAGATACGAAGCATGTCGTGGTGAGCTTTCGGGACCCATGGAAGCAAGGGGCACATCTGCGCTTGGCTCACGAACGCGTGCAGCGACTGGAGCTGTTCGACTGGCGTGGCCGGGTGCTGGACTCCTGCGAGGAGGCAAGGAGGAGGGATAGGTCTCGCGAGGGCTTCGAGATGGCTCTCCGGGCATAACCGGAGGCGGGGCGGTGACTGAATAGCGCATGTCGCCACTGGGAGCTCGAGCGTGTTGGGAAGGTGGCATGTCGGGAGCGGCGGCAGCTCGCTGTGAAGCTCTCCATCGCATCTCGCGTTCTCTTTCCAAATCGAATTCCCTTTCTCTTTCACGTTCCCACTCGCGCTCTCGGTGGTATGCGGCAGGGGCATCATCAGGATTGGAGTCGCTCCACTTGCGCCTTGGGGGAGCGGATTGGGAAGATGGGCTGGTGGAAGCGTGGCCGTAGGGCATGATGGGAGAACGACGGTCACTCGGGTGGGGCGGAGGAGGCACGGTGCGGGAAGAGGGCCCAGCGGGATACATGGCGCTGCGAGCCCTGTCCCTTTCACGTTCTCTCTCCCACTGTTCGCGTTCGCGTTCGCGTTCTCGTTCCCATTCCCACTCGCGTTCACGGTCGCGTTCACGGTCGCGTTCACGGTCACGATCACGGTCACGGTCACGGTCACGGTCACGGTCACGGTCACGGTCCCGGTCACGACCTCGGTCGCGCTCACGGTCGTACATCAAGTGCCTGGGGTCGGATGCGTCGGCTGCGCCGGGGGGCCCGAGAAGCGAGTTCATGTTCATAACATCGGAGCGGGGGGAAGGAGCAGGGCCTGGTTGCCTCCAACGGTCTCTTGACGGGTCGTCCATGGCAGAAGAGGTACGGGAGGGAGGCCTGAGAGGAGGCAGAGGGTGGTTTGGACCTGCGACTGCGGACGGAGAGGCGGGATAGTTGCGTTGGGAGTGAAAAGAAGAGGAAGCGCCGGGCGGCGAGCGTTGTGATGGATGATGGTGGGGAGGATTAGGCGGCGGTGGCGGCATTTTCGAGAGACTGTGATATTAATCGCTATGCTTGTTTTCTTTGCTGCTTGTCGGGATGCTCGAGGTAAATTGAAAGAAGGTGAGTTGGGAGCAAGCGCGCAGCCCGGGCTGGATGAAGATATCGCAGGGAGTGACCAGGTCGAAATGAGCGAGGATGTTTTTGGCGTAGTTGTTCAAAGAAGGATGGTAGCGGATTAGCGAGGCGGCTCCGACAACAAAGACCGCTTTGATGATGACGATGATGATGGTGGTGGTGGTGGTGGTGGTAGATTCGTGTGGAGATGGTTGGAGAAGAAAGGAATATGATGAAACAGGGCGTCTTGTGCAAAAGAGCGCGACGAACCGAATCGCTGCATTTTCGCAGATGCAGAGCCAACAGAGACGCGCAGAGAGAGACAGAGACACAGAGACACAGAGACACAGAGAGACAGAGAGAGAGGGCGCTCGTGCCTACCGCTAAATTAGAACGATGCACGCCACGAGTGTTTGCAGAGTGTCGTGCCTGTTGGAAAACCCACTCCACCAAAAGTGATGCATCAACAATCGCGGAGCAGCAGCTGTGTATCCCAACAGTGTGAGTGCCGTGCTCAAACGGGCAGCTGGCTGATTTAGCCAAATTGGCCTGATTGGTCCCTGAAAAGAAAAAAAAAAGAAAAAAAAAGAAAAGGGAAATAAAAATAAATAAATCTCTGCGTCTATCTCGAATCACGATTGGGGCTCGTGACCATGCAACGACCATGCAACGACCATGCAATGAGCTTCAAGCGTATGCATACATTCAAGCCGTGCAAGCCATGGCTTGTCAAAGGCAGCGATGCACTGCGTGTGTGATGGATGCTGGTTGAGGCAAGTGCATACGGCGCGCACCCGGGTCAGCCGACACGGCCAAGTTGGCGTGCAGGCTGACGGAGATTCCGAAGAAGGAGAGCGCGTGCTCAGGCCAACCCGATCGGAGTCGCCGATTCCACTCCTCCACTCTCCATCGCTCCATCGCTCCATCACTCCAGCACTCTAGCACTCTAGCACTCCAGCACTCCAGCACTCGGCCCAACACCGTCTCGCGTTTGTGCCATCGCTCGCAACGATCCGACGACGGGAAACGGCGCCACAGTAATCATGGCTGCTGCGACAGCCTTTCCGAATCCAGTCGCATCGTCCGCAGCGACCACCGACGGCGCTGGCGCATCCAAACCATTCCGGTATCCGCCCATCTACGCCTTTCCGCCGTTCTACACAATCCAGCACAATCCCGTCTCGCGCGGACAGCAACTCTCCCAGTGGAGAGCCTTCATCCTCGACTTTTGCCGCCATCATCGCATCTTTTCACTCTCGCCGCTGCCTGCCACTTCCGACACTCTCGCAAGAAGCGATGCAGTAGATCCGCACAAGTGCTTGTTCGCAAATCGCTCCATACAGCGATCGCTGTCTCCCGAGTCCATACGTCAAATCTTGGCCGACCTCGTCGATCACAAGCAGGCATCGTGGGAAGACCAGCTCGTGGCCAAGTCGAAGAGCAGCTCCTCCAGCAACAACGCTAACGCCAAGGCGTACATCTACTGGAAGACGCCCGCTCAGTGGGGTGATGCGATATACGAGTGGGTCATCCACACAGGCCAGAACAAGAGCATCATGACCCTCTTCGAGCTCAATCAAGGCGATCTGGTCCAAGGCCAAGGTAAGCCTCGCTATCCTGTATGTGCCCGTTTCTTTGAGCCTGACTAATCCTCATTTGCCTCTTGCTGTCTCGCCTTGGCCTTGCTTGCCTCCGATGCAATCCGACATGCAGAGTTCTACGAGCTCCCAACACCAATGTTGCTTGAAGCGCTGAAGCACCTCAGCTCTCAGGGCAAGGCGCAGATCTTTGCAGGCACCGAAGCCGACGACGGCCAAGGTGTCAAGTTTGTCTAGTCCCATCTCGCATATACCCGCCAACTGCACCAAACCCACAATGCCACACATTCTATGACCAAGGAGAACACCATATCAGGGTGCACGTATAGTCAACACGTTCGATTTGCTTTGATTTGACAACATGTGGGATTCCAGCGTGTAGCGATTCCAAGGGGCCATGGCGAGCCGTCTGGTTGCATTTTGAACTACCAGTCGGCTATTTTGTGTGCGTCCAGCTGGTGGCTATCCGCTGTAGTAACGGTCGCCGTAGTCGCCCAGACCGGGGATGATGTAGCTCTTTTCGTCCAACCTTTCGTCTACCCATGCCGAGATCACCTTGACCTGTGGGAACTTTGTGTACATGTTGTTCAATCCTTCCGGACTTGCGATGAGGTTGAGGAAAAGAATCTGTTCCGCCTTGACTCCGTTTTCGATCAACACCTCGATTGCCTTGATCGCACTCCCTCCCGTTGCGAGCATTGGGTCGAGCAGCAACACCCATCGGTCTGCAATGTCCTCGGGCAGCTTGGCGTAGAACAGTTTGGGTTTGGCCGTCTCCTCGTCTCTTTGGATCAGAATCTTGCCGATTCGGACGCTGCGGCAGCACTCGCGCAGCCCAGCTTCCATTGCCTCTCCCGCGCGAAGGATCGACACTCCGCAGATTCGGCCCTGGAACGACACACCAGAGTATTCAAACCCAGTGGGTGTCATCACGTTCTTCGGCACCGTGGGCAGGTGGTTGAGTCCCTCCTCGACCAGCAGGCGGATGATTCGGTCCGAGTAGAAGATAAAGTCGGATCGAGGCGTCGACGTGTCCCGGATGATGGTGAGCAGAGCATCCAGCTGTGCCGTCTGCGGAAGCCGAGATGCGTTTGGTGGAAGGATCGGCCCAGCCTGTGCCAGCGCACCGCCGTTCTGAGCTGTAGTTCCTGACGACGCCATCTTGGAACAAATCGATGTCTCCCACTTTGATAGGCAAGGTACGCTGTTTGTCGGATTTTTCACCCCGCGGATGTTGATCTGCCCTATTAAACGAGGTGGCTTGCGAGCAGTGCGACGGAATGTACAACGATGAGGTGAGCGTGGAGGACGAGACGGTGATAAGTTGCTTGTGCGGCGAGTGGGGCTACGGCGTACTCCGCCAACCTGCTTTAAAGCTTTTTTTTAAAAAAAATCAATGCACAGCTCCAACGCCCACCATGCCACTGAACTGTCGCCTCTCAATCCGGGAATCCGTGCGCGAGCGCGGACTGTCGGATATTCGGAACTCATTTCCACGCGCCGTGACGAGCGACGTTCGATGCACGACATCCGTGACAGCATGTCACGAGATAAGCCCCACACACAATGGAAGATCGGCTCGAATCAACGTAGCGAAAAGAGGCATTACCGAGATACACCCTCAGGAGTGGATTGCAAAACATGCTCGGAATCAAGGTCAACCGACCTGCGCTGTGACACGATCAAACCAGAAAGTCGAGACATCCGCGACTGCAGCCTCGCCACAAAATCGGAAGCAGGTCTTTGTTCTCAAAGCCGCCCATCGCGCCAAGCATGCTCGGCTGCGACGCTTCTCCTGCATTGACGCCCTGTGCGGAAGAGGATGTTGCGGGTGCATTCATCGAGTCCGCATCCAGATCGACCTGCGCCTCACCGAATTTGGCCACACGAATTCCTCCAATGTGCGAGATCCATTCGATGCGTGTCTCTCCAGGCGTGCTAAACACCGGTGCTTGTCGGTGCTCCTGCTCGCTCAGAGGCCAGTCGCGTTCTGCATAAGGTCCGTTGTCTGCACCGAAAGACGTGCTGCGGTGGAGCCCGGAAGCAGACAAGGCAGACGAGGTCGAGAAGCCGCGAACGAACTGCGTGCTAGCTGGTCTGGCCATCCCACGGTCTCCTCCGAATGAGAGCCGTGACGATGACCATGTGCGGCCGAGGCCTGATGAGGACAAACTTCGCTGAGTACTTGCTGTGAATCGCACTTGCGGACCCACAAATGGGATGTTGCCACTCGCCTGCGATTCAGCTCGCAATGGCATGGACGACGTGGATGCTGATGCAGAGCCCGCCACCGTACCAACTAAAGATGAAGCCGACGACGACAAGGGCGATGCGGGTGCAAAACCGCTATCAGAACTTGCGGCAGTGGACAGCACCCTTTCCATCTCTGTGGCACCGGCGTCGGCCTTACCACCGCCGAGTGTGGTTCCGAGGCTGGATACGCTGCAGGTCGATCCTAATCCACGCTTTCCTCGGTGAAGAGCAATGTCACCATTGCGTTTGACGCCATGGCCGAGCCAGGATTCGCGTACTTTTTCTTCGCAGTGTTTAGGATTGGGGCATCGTGAGAACCAAGGGTTGCTGCATGCGTCGTCGCCACGATCCAGCGAGCCAGGCACGTCGACGTCGCCAAACACATCGTACGCTTCCTCTTCCGCTTGCGGCTGCTTTGCCGAGCCAAGCGAAGCTTGCGCGCCGCCTTCCCGCGAGGCCAAAGGGAATGCGCCCACAACAGACTGAGTGCGTGAGAAGCCACTTCTTTTTGCGGCCACTGAAGAGCTGCTGCACACCCTGGCTCTTGTTCCCCAGTCCTGGGTAGCGCTGCGACGAGCTGCTTCCAGCAACGGGATGAGTCCGTGGCCCAGCTCTCCCACCAGGCTCTGAAGAGTTCCATTCTCGTACGCCTCGAGCAGCGTCGGGACCCTCTTGCCGAATCTGCTGTCTTCGGGACCACCGTTGGAGCTGAAGATTCTTGTGCGTCTGGCATTGGAGCCGAACGAGGTGACGCGATGATGCTGCTGCGCCTGGAAGAGCGGCGTGCCGATGCGCGAGTTGTTCCTGCTGCTGCTGCTGCCTCGTCGACGTTGGGGTCCACCAAAAGTCTGCACCATGGGAGAGAGAAATGGCGATGCAATCCCGTGCGATTCGGCTTCGGAGACATCGTACGGACTGAGGAGCTTACGGATGCATAGCTCCTGCAGGCTTGGTAGACCCGACAGCTGCTTGCTACCAAGCACCCGGGATCGACCTGCGACTTTGCCTCGAATCAGAGCGCCCGTCTCTGTAGAGGGCGTGATATCGAAAGCATGGGCGCCATCTTCGTCCTCAAAAGCAGCCTCGAGGATACGCTGGCGCTCCCGTTCGGCATCATCGACGGCATCGGAAGCATTGGCTACATCCGCACTGTCTGAGGTGGCCAAAGGAGTCATGCGCGAAGCAGTATGGTCTGGATCCGAAGTGGGATCGGCTGCATCGGTGCTGTTGGTGTCTTGATCGGTGTCCGCATCTTGCTCGTTGTTAGAGGCAAAGCTGCCAACTTGAAGCTGGTCGATGCCTCTAGCGAGGAAGCCTTCTACCTGCAGCTCGGAGCGTGTGCGGTCGAAGTACCTCTGCTGACGGGAAGAGCTGGCTGCTGGTGCACGGATGAGAGGCGGAGGCTGCTGCGACACTGGAGCTGAATTTGGTGGACCGACTCTGATGTCGGTGTCATTTCTGACAGGCGTGGTGGAGGAGGCGTCGTCGTGCTCTTGCAACTCGTCAGACTCTTCGAGCTGGTCTAGCTCTGCGAGGTTGCAGAAAGAGGGTTGCTGGCGGATGCGCTTTGCGCGGTGGCAGAGAAGGGGACGAATGGTAAGTACACCAGATTTGGGCGGCTTTACGAGGAAAGGGTTGGGGAACCAAGTGAAAACGGAGAGTTTGAGACGGAGGATTTCGGCAGGAAGATACTGGAGCTCGTTGTTGGGGACGTGTAACTCCGAAAGGTTGTGAAGGTCGCCGATAGCTGGAGGCAGGTACTTGAGCTTGTTGGAACGGAGCGAGAGGACGCGAAGATTTTGAAGCTGGAAGAGTGCACTCGGCAGACGAGTGAGGGCGTTTGAGCCGAGAAAGATGCTGAGCGTTGCTTGGCGGTCACGATGGTCGTGGTACGAGGCTGCAGACCGTGAGCTAGACGTACTCTTGGCGCTGTTTGTGCGCGCAAAGGAATGAGCACGACGAAAGCTGGGCTGGAAGGCGGACTGGCTGCGAGACAAGGAAGGGCTTGCGGCTGCAGGGGATTTGGCAGAAGCCGAGTCGTTGTGGATGTGAGCGCTGAAAGGGGCGAGGTAGGATTCGTGGCGAATGAGACCGCCTGTCTTGGATTGGAGCAAGTTTTGGGGCTCAGGGGAGGAACGGTTCTCGAAATCATCATCTCGGTCGTAACGAGGGGGCGGGAGAGCGACGAAGCGAGAGAGGTCAGCAATTGTGGGAAGGATGTCGGTGATGTTCTCGTCGCTGAGATCGATGGTGCGCTGCTGGGGTTGCTTTGGTTGTAACATGACTCGATCTACGACCTTGCTCCAATACTTTGCGATGCGGGACCACCGGTACGCTTCTTGTTGTTTAAGCTGCGCTTGTTCGTTGAGTAGCGCAGCTTCCGAAGGTATGTTGTGGTGGGATGCGGGCGGGGAGGGAGGTGATGCTGACGGATGGGCGGAAGGCGCGTCTGAGGATGCTAGTGGGTGTTGGGTGAGGAGAAAAGTGGTGGAGTTTTGCCTGGCCCTGCGGGTGGCCGCGAGAAAGGGGTCGAAGCCAGTCTCGGGATGGATCTCCTCGCTGTGGTCCGAGAGGAAGCCATCGTCTGAAGAATCGGCGTCTTGTTCTTCGCGGTGAGTTGGTTGATATGTAGAGGCATCGCGAGGAGGTGTGGCGAATGAAGCCGAAAGGGTTGCGAGATGGAGCTGCTTCCATGCTTCGGAAAGCACGATGGGCGATGGGGACTGGGGATGGTTGTATGCTGGATCAGCTGACGGGTGTGCGCGAAGGGTGGCGCGAAGGGTGGCGCGAGGGCTGGCTGCCTCGGACATGGCTGGATGCTTCAGTGGTGGCATTGGTGGTGGTGTGATGGGGATGCACACCCACACGATGAGGTGGTATTCACGCTTCGTGCTTGGAAGCCTTGAAGGCGACGGAAGCAAGGACCGCAGAGGAGGCAAGAGGATGAATCACGAATCACGAATCACGAATCATGAATGACCCACCAACCCAATCACGAATCACGAATCGGCGGTCGGTTGCATCGCGTCGCTCGAGCCGAAGCGTGTGAGCGAGATGAAAATGAAATCGGGAGGTGGCCGAGTGGAGAGCGACGTGCGTTCAAGCACGCGGCTTTTTAAAGTTTTGCGAGTGTGAGTGTTGGTCTTGCGAGACGCGTCTCACGCTCCCCACTCAGGGTCCGCGTGGATTCCGCTCGAGCTCGACTGCCAAAACACGCCTTCGCCACCACCACCCACCACCCACCACTACCACCACTCTCTCTCAACACTCGACAAACACGGAATCCGGACTCTCAACGCGTAGCACTGCAGATTCTCTTTCATTTGATCGTCACTTGTCACGACAAACATGATCCCACAAGTCTCGTCGAATGCAGCACCTTTGACTACCAAGGAGAGGCACTACGCACAGCTTGCGGGCAAACTGGGCACATTGGCCAACACGTTCGAAATCACAAAGCAGCATCTCAACTTGGCAGCTGAGCAGGCTTTCTACATGCGCAAGCTAGGCATCGCTCAGGCATCTACGTAAGTTGGAATTCCCACTCGGACGCAACATCTGCCTTTGCGTCCCGTTGCCTTGCTGACACTCGCTCCACACACTTCTTGCCGATTCTTGACATGGCACAGTTTCATGGCGGTACTGCATGAAGTCGACCGCGAACAAGACGCCAACCCGACGGGCGAGGCGCAACCCTAGATCTTCCCGGTGCGTTGCTTGTCCGCGCAATCCGAGCCTGAGCCTCACCTCGCACGGAGCGGTCGGCCCTTTCGTCCAATCTCCAGTATCACTGATCGAGAACCGTGACCACGGCCGGTCCTGATCCTCTCTAGCCTGCAGCTGTATTTGTATCCTTTCTGCTGTCATTGTTTGTCGCAGCCCCTCGCTGTCAGCATCTTTCCGTCTGCAGCTGTGACCAGAGCTCCACACTGTGGTAGCGAGCATCGGACGGGTCTTCCAAGCTGAATGCTGAGCACAACACGAGGAGCATCGCTTTGCATCTGCCAGCGAAGGATGGATTCCCCGCCCAGCACCACTCGCTCTCGCTCTCGCTCTCGGTTGCTGTGTTTTATTTTATTTTATTTTTTGTACAGTAGGAAAGGGGTGAAACGTGAAACGCCAAGCGTTCCACTCAATATTACAGTTTTCCAAGGGCGAGCTAATCTGCAGGGGCTCCAAAGAACCCCGAACCCGCGTATTGTGCAGTGCTGTGCTGTGCTATGCTCGTGTGCTGTGCTGTGCTGTGCTGTTCAGTACTGTTCAGTATATGCATACTAGCCCCTCGCCTCTTTCCCCTGCTGCTCGAGGCTTGAGCTCGCTTTCCAGTCGACAACGCTTCCTCACTTTGCGTCCAAGCTTGCTCTCTTTCTTCCACCTTCTCTCGTCAGCCTCGATCAGCCCTCGTTCTTAGATGCTTTCCAGCACCTCAGTCTCTCTCCTGCTGAGATACGCTCGTCCTCTAGACCTCCACAACTCCGCTCCTCTTAGATCTCCCCTTCTGGAACGCTAGGTGTCACAAACGATCACAATGGCGAATCACGACCATACCCTGCATCAACACTCGCGCACTCGCTCGTCCACACGGCCAATTCAAGCTCATGCCGACCAAGCTACCCACAACCCTGGACTGTCTATTTCCACCCGTCCAATCGCGAGCCAGGCTGTGCTAGAACATACAGATCCTCACAACGTCTATCGATCCGCACCCAGCACCGCCCGTCCTCGTCTGACTGGTAGACGTACCATGTCTGCCAAATCCGAAGTCCGGCGCCTCTCTTCGCTCTTCGTTCCGCCCAACCCTGCCTCGTCCGACAATGCTGCTTCCCAGCCGTCTTCGTCGCGCCTTGGTTTCCTCTCCAAAGCTATTCCCGGTGCCATCTCTGCTTCAGCCTCCATTGCTTCAGTCACAGAGCCTCTCAGCCTCATTCGCTCCTTCTACGAAGGTATCACCGGCCAAACTGCTTCAGCCACTCGCAAGCGCCGCAAACAAGACCTTCGCTCCTACGACGATGCCAAATTCGAACATGAAATGAACCTCCCTGGCTCTGCCGGCAACGGCATCCGTGTCTGGTACGAGTCATACACCACCATCGACTGGATCCACGACGCCATCAAGGAAAGCTCACGTCTCCGTCGTATTCGCAACATCAACGGCATCCGTGGTGTTGCAATCAATAGTTGGGACCGTCTCCAGGGCTGGATTATCGTCACCATCACCGGTATCGTCACTGCCCTCATCGCCGGATGCATAGTAAAATCTGAAGCCGTTCTCTTCGACCTCAAAGACGGCTACTGTGCAAGGGACTGGAGGCTCGCAAAGCGTTTCTGCTGCCCCTACGGTAGCGCACCCGACTGGGATCACCCCTCACTTGCTGCCTCTTCCTGGTACTACCGCACCTCGTTCATGCCCGGTACTCAAGTTTCTTCCTCTCCCGCCGATTCGATGCAGTCGATGCTCTCGGGCCTTGGCAAGGGAAATCGCATTCTGAGTGGTTGGGCAGCGCCCGTCGCCGGAAGTCCAGCCTGGAGCAAGTACGCCGCCCATCCCGCGGACACCGTCAACACCACTCTACTTGCCATGCTCTCCCCCATCGACTCCGAGACCGAAGACTGTCCTGGTTGGATCACCTGGGGTCAAAAATTCGGCTCCGCCACAACCAAAAACTGGTTTGCTAGCTACTCCATGTACTTTGTCGTCGCCGTCCTCTGGGCTTCCATCGCCAGCATCCTCACCATCTATCTCACCTCCAGCGAACTCTATCTCAAGGAAAAGGACGCAACTCCTACCACCACCATCATCAATCACAAACCCACTGCAGACCAAGAGAGCAACCATGACAATATCCACGAGCCCAACGAAACCACAGCTCTCCTTGCGCAGCAGCACAATGGAGGTCCATCAACTCCCTCCGAGCCTGCCCCTGCATCTACACCGGGATCGCACCGCATGACTTCAAGAAACTTTGCTCGACTCGCCAACGAACAACGTGCGCAGAAAGCCATTCTTCCTCGCAAGGTGCTTTATTTTGCTACTGGCTCCGGTATCTCTGAAGTCAAATGCATTTTGAGCGGTTTCGTCATTCACGGCTACCTCGGCTTCTGGACGCTCTTCACAAAGTCTGTCGGCCTCACCCTCTCGGTCGCTTCAGGTCTCTCGCTCGGCAAAGAAGGTCCCTTTGTCCACATTGCTTCCTGCGTCGGCAACATTGTCTGTCGTGTTTTCCCCAAGTACGAGAACAATGAAGGCAAGCGACGTGAGATGCTCTCGTGCGCCTGCGCTGCTGGTGTCGCTGTCGCCTTTGGCGCCCCTGTCGGAGGTGTGCTCTTTTCGCTCGAGGAGGTCAGCTACTACTTCCCCAGCAAGGTTATGTTCCGCTCCTTCTTCTGTGCCATGGTGGCCGCTGCTACTCTGCGCGCGATAGATCCTTTCGGTACCGGCAAGATAGTCCTCTTCCAAGTTACGTACGACAAGGACTGGCACTTTTACGAATTGCTCTTTTTCGTGCTCATCGGTATCTTTGGTGGGCTGTACGGAGCCTATTTCACCAAGCTCAACATGTTCTGGGCAAAGAATGTCAGAGCAAAGACTTGGATGGCGCGCCATCCCATCATCGAGGTGGTCTTCATTACCGTGATTTCGGCTGCGTTCTCGTTCTTCAACGGATACACGCGCATGGGCGGTGTCGAGCTCATCGCTGATCTGTTCAGCGAATGCCACGAGCATGAATCATTGGAGGGCTTGTGCGTCTCTCGGCCATCGCAGATCGGGCCTCTCGTGCTGGCGATTCTGTGCGCCATGGTGTTGAAGGCACTGCTCACCATCATTACTTTCGGCATCAAGCTGCCGGCCGGCATTTTTATCCCCACTTTGGCAGTCGGTGCGTGCTTTGGCCGCATTGTGGGCCTGCTCGTCCAGTATGTACAGTGGACGCATCCCGATACCGGTTTCTTTAGCTGGTGTCCAGCTTCCGACTCGGCTTGCATCGTCCCTGGTGTCTACGCCATGGTCGGTGCAGCAGCCGCACTCTCGGGTGTTACACGGACTACAGTGTCACTGGCGGTTATCATGTTCGAGCTCACCGGTACCTTGACCTACTCGGTGCCTGTCATGCTGTCGATTCTCGTGGCAAAGACGATTGCCGATGCACTCGAGCACAAGGGGATCTATGATTTGGTCATCGACTTTTCCGGATTGCCCTACCTCGACAGCAAGACAGAGTACATCTGGAATGGCGTCAACGTGACCGATGCGATGGAGACCGAAGTCGAGGTGATTTGTCTCGATGTCATCAACACCATCCAGTCGCTGGGGGAGAAGCTCGACCGTCTTGCGCGTGGGTCTGGCTACACTGACGGCGGGTTTCCCATTGTTTCGCGTGTTTCGCTACCGTCATCTGTGGCTCCAGACTCACCGCAGCTTACAGCGAGCATAGGTTCACTGGCAGACCTAGTGCCGGAGTTCAGCAACCATGACTCGTCCTATCAAATGGTGGGCTACATTGCAGCGAGCGAGCTCCAACACGCTCTTGCGCGTGCTGTACGTGCAGACCATGACATGAAGCCTGAAACCGCACGCTGTTCGTTCAAGAATCTCCCCTTTGTGCGTGCCGAGCACGAAGGAGAAGCAGGTGTACGCGACTCTGTCCTGTTTACTGCCTCGGATCCGCTCGATCTCAGCCGATATGTGGATAAAGCGCCAATCACGGTGCAAGTGCATAGCCCTCTGGAGCTCGTACACCAGTACTTCACCCGGCTCGGCGTACGCTACTTGATTGTGGTCGACGAAAAAGGTTGCTATAAGGGGGTGATTTTCAAGAAGAGCTACTTGAAATTCTTGGCTGATCTAGAGCACGAGGCTCGACACTGATCGCTTCCACTCGGCGAGATGGGTCCGTTACACAATGACCTATACGTTTTCTCATCGCATCAAATATATACCCGCCCCACTCATCTCTTCCCCGTGTCTGCCCTCGAATCTTTGTTTACGTTGATGTTATGATGCGTATGAATTTTTCACGACCTCGGCCCTACTTTTGCAATTCCAGTGAAGCGATTGGATTCCTAGCATTGTTCGAAGCTAAATACTCTTGCCATCTTATGGCGTTGAGCGAGTGGAGAAGAAGCGAAACGGAGCAAGTCGTATTTATGGCTATGAGCTACATCTAGTGGTGGGGGTTATTGTTGTGGAGATGGGAGTTGTAGCTGTGAAATACGATGTAGCTGTGAAATACGATTTGGTCTACGGTTTGGAGGGCACTGTTTCGATTTTTGGCCTTCTGCACTGCGTTTCTCGCCATTCCTGTAGGTATGTCTTGATCCGTTCCCGAGGATGTGTATGATGTGTTTGATTTGTTCGAGACTGCTTTGGTTCTCTTTGGTGGTGAAGACGATGCAGAGTGGGGTGGGGGTAGGTTGTGGTGGGAGTGGGGGAAGGAGAAAAAGGCTGCGGGGGTTATATCCATGCTTTGATGTTGGCGATGGGTGGGTGCGAGGATTGGTTCCGGTGATGCTATGCGGAGTGCAGTCGGAAGAGGGGATTGGTTGGGTTTGAACTGGGAAAACGGCTTGGTCGGGGAGGAGGAGCCACGGGATGGAATCGAGATGAAGGGTTCAGAGGGTTTGCTTACGCGCAATGGCTGGGTTAGGGTGTATGGATCCAAGGTTTTGAATGCAGAAGTATGGTTCGGGCCTTGTGCCTTTTCATCGTCTTGTTCTGCAGCCAGTTTTCCGAGCCTGGTATTGTGGACGGTACCTTTTCTGCTTAAACCCGCGCCTAGCCGACTAGAGTCTGTGGAAGCGGTCTTACTCCCCTGTATACCAGCCCTCTCAGCTGCATCCTGTGTAGAAGCGAACTTGGTCGTTTTAGCACGCTGCAACTTCTCCCTCGCTCCAGTAACCCCAACATTCTTCGATTGCGGAAGAGCTCGGAAACTTGGCGCATCAGGCGACTTGATTGTAACGCTTGGTGTCGAATAGCACGCCACCAGATCACTGTAGTCCGTAAATGCCGGTGAATCGTCGTCCATGTGTCCGTTAGTAGCTGCAATGGCTTGCTGCAGAAGCAGACTCTTGCGAGGAGCAAAGCTCTTGTCCCCTTCATGAGTCAAGTCAATCCTGGGAGGGCTTGACTGCACCATCGGGTGAAACGTCTGCTGTTGTTGCTTGTTGACAGGGCTGGCAAGGAGCGCTCGGTTCCAAGCCGAAGTGGTGATTTTCCGGGCTTCACTCTGGCTGGAATTCCACGGCTGGTTAGTGCTTTTCACCTGCAGAACTGTTCCAGTTCTGCCCAGCTTCGTTGGTGTCCCGGCCACCTCTCCGTATCCGTTTTGTGCGGCGCGCATAGAATATGGCGTATCGCTCGCGCTCATCACTTCGGAATCGTGCTTGTACGGTCGGCCGACAAAGCTCTCTTCATCCTCAGCGGGCAAAGGCTGAGCAGTTGTGTTGGTGAAGTTGGCGATTGTTTTCCAAACACCCAAGATACCCAACCCGAAAACCTTGGGTAGAGAAGCAGAATCGGGTGTGGCACTAGGGGCGACTTTGACCGGCGTAACGAGCTCAGCGGCCGCATGAGGCTGTTGGGAAACAGGATCGTATGTCTTGGAGCGGGAGCGCAGTCCAAAGTTGAGTATGGCTGGACGGAAGGAAGACTCCTTTGGTTGTGGCGGAAGAGGCTTGCGCCAACCCAAGTTTCTATTCCCCCGGGTGTCCACAAATGGATCGTCAAGATCAAGGTCCGCTTCTCGGCGAAGACTGGTGTATCGAGCAGGTGAGGTTGGGTAGGCAGTAGGCTGAGCCAAGTCCACAGTCGAAAACTCTGCTTTGTACTTCATTTCCCCGCTGCCCACCGACAGTGTAGTGGCCGGAGACGAGCTCGAGCGATGTGTCTTCCCAGCACGGAGTCAATCCCGGCTCAGGACATGCCTCAAGCGTCGAGAACCAAATTTGTGCGGTCCGATGGTATATTTGCTCTCTTGAGCAAATTCCCTCTCGTCTCTGCCAACCCAGCGGCGAAGCTTGACTGAGAGCCACGAATTACTCTGCACTCCTGTTTCGTACTTTCTCCCTCCTTCACCTCTCGTCTGAGGCGGTTCTTGCTTCCTCCCCTCTCCCAATAGCGCGAGTGACAAGATTTTGAAGGTGCCGGGATACGTTTCGTCCTCGCCCGCATCCGAGCTGCTTCCAATCGAGCTATCCCCCCCATCCCCGATCGCGTCTCTATGCTTGGTGGCGTTGGGATCCTTGTAGTGTAGATCATGCTCTCCCGGTTCGAGCTCTGGCGGTAGGACAGGTGTGCAGTCGTACCCCCACATGGATTTGATTCTTTGCATTTCGCGTTTTTTGGCTTGACGTGATGCACGTTTGTCGTACTTGGCCCTTCGTGCCGCTTCGACGCGCGAAGCATGATGGTAGCGGCCCCAAACTCGGCCGCCAACGGAGAATAGGAGGAGCAAACCGACGAAAACGACAATGGGTGTGAGGTACACTAACTTGAATCCACCATTGCCGCTACCAGTGGATGTCTCGTTGTGGGTCTTATCGTTGGGTAGAGGACTAATCGTAGCAGAGGACGAAGAAGTGGAAGAGGAAGAGGACGGGGAGAGAGACGCTTGAGATGCAATTCGTGATGAAAGTGATGAAGATGGTTTGAGCAGGGCAGAGGTTGTGGATGGGACCGTAGAGATTCTAGCAGGATCTTCTTCGCTTGTAGTAGCTAGAGTCATAGTAGCTGTGAGCGCAGGTTGGGTAGCGCTAACAACTGCTGTTGCCGCCGCAGGGGTCCACATGCCATTGTTGAAAGTTGTAGCGGCCACCTCGCTCTCATCCTCAGCCCCTGCTTCATCATCCACTTTTCTTTTGACAAACAACAGTTGATCTTGCAAAATCCAACTGGGACCTGTGGAATCGCTCGATATGGAGGAGGAAGGAAAGGTTTCCGGCGGATTCACATTGTTGCCAAAGCGAGGTCTTGTGTTGGGGGTCGGAGAAGGTTGCCGTTTACGCCAGGCTGGAGATGAGCCGGGCCACATCGTGTACCGCTTTACTGGTTTGGCGCTACAGAGTAAGAACGAAAGATGGTAAGTTGATGAGTGGAAGTATGAAGGAAATTATAGATGGTCGAGACAGAAGAAGTAGTAGACTCCTTGTAGTCGTCCGTGGTTGAAAGAGATAAGAGAAGGAGAGCGATCTCAAAAGAACAAGACTGGCGATAACGTGATGGGCAACCAGACAAACACAGAGCAAGGTCCCATACGCAATGTGTGTCATTTAACTCTTGATCTTCGGCTGTATGAACCGGACTGAGAATACCAGCTCTTCTGTGGTAGGCTCGAGTGTTGGGTAGAAGTTTGAGAGCCGGACGAGGATCCGCATCGCTAAATCGTCATGCAGCAGCGAAACTGGATAGCGAGCTGTGATAGATACACATTGAACGGAAGTGGTCTCAAGGGGGATCGACAGCGCAGCTGGATGGCATAGACAGCGTTCGATCAGCATCATGAGGGAGACACAGAAAGCATAATCGTGAATGATATGGCTGGCAGGATTGGACAGCTGTCGAAAATCCACATTTTTCAAGCGAAAGTCGACGTGCGGTATTTTCTGGGGATATTTTTGATATTTTTACGGTTGCATGTTATCTTTCCTTTTTTTCGGTGTTTCTCCCTGTATCGCAAAATCAGAATCGCTCGAAAATAACAATTGTGAATCACGAGCAAAGATCAGAATCGACTCTACAAGTAGAAAGTGGAGCATCGTCAACAGCGGATCAAAGCATTTGTATTGTACAGAGTGACAATGTTGAGAAGGTATAGATATATGGGCGTGAAGTCCAGTACATATCGGGTAGTGAACAGGTGGATCACTTGCGACGCCTTCGGGAAACGACCGTCTCGAATCCATCCTCGTCAATGATGGGCTGTTGCGGCTCCCTTGATTCCCTGCTCTGATCCTGCTCCAGACCGGCCCTTGCACCTTCGCGATCCGCCTCGGTGATGCCGCCGTGCTGTTGAGCCATGCCTCTTGCCTGGCGCATGTCCTCGTCTTCACTGTGCACATCTACCTCGCCATCCTGGTTTGGTCCTTGCTCGAATGTTGCCTTCTTTCCCTTGAGCTCTTCGTATGCTTTCTCCAGCTCGGCCACAGCAGCTTGAGCTCGGGCAAAATCATCACCAGGCGCAAAGATGACGCGGTGTAGGCCAACGATGCGACCGGCGACCCAGTCGGGGGACCCGTCCTCGAGACGGGCTTCGTATTCGTCGATCATGTAGTGCTCAAGGATGTCGGCAAGGTCGTCAAGATCTGGTTCGAATGCAGGGCCAGGATTGCCGTACTGGTCGCAGAGATGAGAGAGGAGGAAGTCGCGTTTGTCGGCGGAATCGGAACCGCCCCATTCCTCAGATACAGCAAGACGCATGGCGGGCCAGAGTTCAAAGGTGAGCATGATAGATTTGGCGAACAGGAGCTGCTGCGGTGTGGGAGCATCGTCCACTGCAGCAGCAGCGCTAGTGGATGCAAGTTGCGCGGGCATTGTTGCTCTGATGATCCGGGTGGTAAGGACGAGGAACAAGAAGGATTGTGTTTGGCGAAGAAAAATTCGAGTTTAAGCAGTCATGAGTGTCTGTGCTTCAGTTTCAGTTCCGATTTCCGACTTGTTGAGCATTTGGTGGTTTCACGGCCGAGTTGAACCGGGAGCGTTGGACTGCGTTGGACTGCGTTGGACTGCGTTGGACTGCGTTGGACTGCGTTGGACTGCGTTGGACTGCGTTGGACTGCGTTGAGGTGGAGGTCTGTCTGGCTCTTGAACCAGGCGGCCTGCTTGTTGCATGCTCAAAACCACATCTTTCAACAACGTCCCTTCTTGCTTTTGATCCTCCATCTGTGGCACTCATCCTCAACATCGCAAAGCAAGCGGTGGAAGTAGTAATGCCGCGCAACATCCTTGCCATTCCGCCGAAGCGAACGCCTTCCATCTCTTCCGCGTTGACCACAGCGATCCGCAATTACATCGCGCACAACTTCACCGACACCCATCCAGACGCCTTTTCCAAAGATGTTCGCGATTTTGCCCGTCTCCGCGACCAGGTCAGCTCCCTCGAGGTTCACGTTTCTACTATCGAGCCTTTTCTACGCTACCACGCCCAGCTGGTCTTTTTCTCGACCAAGTTCCCGGCCAACATCAACCTCTCCTTCCCTTGGTCCCTCTCCTTCCCGTCGTCACTGCCGTCATGGACAAGCACTATCTCCGGTGCGATGGAGGCAACAAAGTCTTCTGAGGCTGGACCAGCTTCGGGTATTGCTTATGCGACAAGCGACACGGTTGCGCATCCCGATCTTGCGTTTGAACGCGCCAATCTGCTCTTCAGCCTAGCCGCACTCTATTCGGCGCTCGGCTGTGCAGAGTCGAGAGCGGAGAAGGAGAGCATCAAACGCGCCACAGCTTGGTTCCAGAACGCTGCCGGTGTAGTACAGCATATCATCGACAATCTCGTGGAGCCAACAAGGCATCTCTCTCCACCGTCGTTAGACTTGAATCCACGCTTGCTAAGCTGTCTAAGGGATCTGATGCTCGCACAGGCGCAAGAGTGCTTTTGGCAAAAGGCCGTCGTCGATAGGCTTAAGGACGCGACGATTGCAAAGCTTGCAGAAAAGGTGGCCGAATACTACGCTTCGGCGCTCCAAGCCGTCATCGAGACGTCTTCGGACGTTGGCGGAAAACTGGATCCAGCGGGCACGGCCAAGATCACGCTTCCGTCGGGGTGGGAAAATCACCTGACGGTGAAGAGATGGCATTTTTCTGCAGCTGCACAGTATCGAAAAGCTTGCGACGACTTGGGAGCGAATCGCTACGGAGACGAGCTGGGACGGCTTCATCTGGCAGAGCAGCATGCCAAGAAGGCCCTTGACTCGGCCAAGAGAGGGGTAAGCGACGCCATCATCAGCGATCTTAAAAGTTTGCAAGGTATCCTTCAATCGAATATTGCGCGTGCTACCCGAGACAACGAATTGATCTATCTCGAAGCCGTCACTCCTGCAACGCAGCTCGCAGCTATTCAGCCCGCAGCAATGGTGAAACCGGTGACACCGGTCGAGGTGTCGCAGCCGATCGCTCATTTGCGGGATTCGCCACAGCCAGCATATGGCCGACCGCTGTTTGCCGAACTCGTGCCGTACGGCGTCCATCTTGCCATTAGCATTTACGACGACAGGAAGGACTCACTTGTTCGGGACACGATTGGAGGCAGGAGGGATGAGTTGGATGCAATCGCAGCGAGCACGTTGCAGAGTCTGAACCTTCCTGGCTCGCTGCAAGCTCTGGAGCAACCGATGGGGCTTCCGCCGTCACTGCTGCGCAAGCACGAAGAGGTGGTGGCAGAAGGAGGGTTGGAGCGGCTGCAGCGTATCGCACACGATGTTGCACGAATCGCTGCTACTGATCGTGGTACGCTTACTGAAGCGCTCGCGCTGATCGAGCACGAGGAACGCGAAGACGAGTCGGTGCGTGCCTCGTTCGCCGGTCAAGGGTGGGGAAGGCAGAGCAGCAGCGAGGTGAATAAAGAGCTCAAGGCGCAGGCGGCTGAATACCATGACACGCTGATGAAGGCGGCAGCAAGCGACGAGATCGTCAGGCGGAAGCTTGAAGACTGGGAGGATCTGATCGGTGTATTAGGTGGTAATGTGGAGGGATTGGAGGCGTTTGTTCCTTCGTCCAACCCTTCGCTTTCTTCAAGCGCCGGAAGTAGAGGTTCGGATAAACAGGTCCAGGCCGTGCGAGCGCTGCGCGAGGAGCTGGAACATCTGGATGATCTGCTCGATTCTCGATCTGCTTGCGCTACGGAAGCGAAAGCCCTGGCTGCATCGGACGACATTCGACCGCTGGTGATGCGCGAAGCTGCGTTGCTCTCGTCGTCAACGAGCGAAGTGACGGCTGCGGACTTTGAAGAAGTGTTTGACCGACAACTTTCGAAGTATTCGCACTTTAAGACGGATCTTGACTCGTCGGCTTCTGCACAGGAATCGATTTTGGAGCGGATCAGGGAGCGTAATACGGCGTTTGTGGAGGCGAGGAGGTCAGATGCAACAATTCAACGGCGCGAGAAAGCTTTGCAGAATCTGGATGCGGCGTACGGAAAGTATCGAGAGCTGTCGAGTAATTTGGTGGAGGGATTGGAGTTTTACAATGGACTGGCCAAGATTTTGAGCAGTTATAGGGATGGGGTGAAGGAGTGGGCGAGGACGAGACAGGTGGATTTGCATTGGTTGATTCACCAAATGGGAAGAGTTAGTGTACAGGATCAGCAACACCATCAACATCAACCGCAACAGCTATGGGAGACCGAGACACAAAATCACGCCGACGTTCATCCACAGGAAGACGCCTCCAGTGCAGCACAGATATCGACTAGACAAACCAGGAGCAAAACCCGCACTTGTCAGCCACAAGACCCACAGCAGATTGAGACTCAGACACAGTCTGATGCGCCTCCTCCACAGTGGGGCGCGCTTCCACCGGGCGCGAAGATTCAGTTCAGAGACTAGAATTAGCCATCTCTTCTAAGTTTCGCCCTGATAGGCTGCTTTGGATCCAGGACAGCACACGCAGTTGAAAGGCTTTTTACTGTGGCGTGATGTGGGTTTGCGTGCACAGACGAGGAATGAAATTGTCCATTGTGATATCGACGATTCGAATCAAAATTCGAGCAGAGTGTTCCGAGAGCAAGGTGAGTGAATGGGGAGGGAGAGATGCAGTTCCACGAGTGATCGAGTGGATGGTGTGGGATTAGAGAAGCGTGGAGGCGAGCGCAAGACCAGTGAGGGCGAGTAGCACGTTTGAAGCGCTGAACTTGTAGGGCAGGGTCGCGGCTGATGTGGAGGGGGAGCCGGACGACGAGCTGGACTGAGTAGCGTTGCCGATGGGCTTGGCGACGTACTGAACCCTGTTCATGGCAGCTGCGGCCTGGAAGACGCTGCCGTTGCCCTGGTCGTAAAAGTCGGTGAGAATGTAGGTTGGGTAACTCTGCTGATGCATGCTGGCGCAGTTGTTGGCATCGGTCATTATGGAGCTGTAACTGTTGGTAGTAGTGATGAGTGCAGTGTTGGGGACGAGCACAGTGGTGCCAAAGAGGCTGAAGGAGGAGTCGAGGTAGTGGTTGATCAAGTACATGAGATCGGCGGGCGAGGAGCCCTGGTTGATCCTGTCGACGGAGCAGTTGAAGGGGAGCGAGGTCTGGTCGTACGGGGATTCCCAGGTGTTTTGGAAGTGAGGCAGGATGTAGGGGACGGAAGAGACATCGGCAGAGTTGTCAATGAAGACGACGACAGTTTTGCCCGAGTCAATCATGGAGCCGAGCGAAGGCCATGCACTCTTGGAGAGCGCAGCGGTGCCAGGAGCGTACGCCTTGGAGGCGAGGCCAGTGGACTGGAAGGCAGTGGCGAAGGTGGATGCAGGCTGGTCATCGGAGTTGACGATGAGGATGGTGATGACGTCGTTGGGGTTGGCGTCGACCCAAGACTTGACGTTTGTGAGATAGCTTTCGAGAGTGCCACCGTTTTCGAGTTGGCAGCTGTGGGGCAAAGTGAGACGACAGGTGATGAAATGAGATTCTGGTTAGGACGTACGGTTGGTGGGGCGAACTGTCCATGACGGCGCGTCGCGTGCTAAATATTCAATGAGAGGCGGGAAGCACTTACGAAGAGTGGCAAAGATCGATTCCTGAAGCAGAAGTGGAGTTGGAGCTCTTGTGGGCCTGGACCTGGAGCAGTCGAATGCCGTCATTGAGCTGGGTGGTGACGGTCTGTTCCTGGTTCTTGCCGGCCGAAGCGCCTTGGAGGGTGCCGACGGCATAGCTGTTGTGAGCGCCAACGTAGGTGACATTGGAGTAAAGACGGCTACAAAGCGAGGCATCTCCGTTGCAGACACTAGCGCGCTTTGCGAGCGCAGAGGACTCCGGTTCGGAGCTGCGCTCGAATGGAGGCGGCGTTGCGAAGTCGCAGTGGAAGCTAGCGTGGACGGGCTGGCATTCAGAGAGGGCCTGGCGAGGTTCGAGGTTAGGAGAAGCAGGGCTGGGGAGGGCAGCGGCGAGGTTGGTCGCAAGCGCAACAGCCAAAGAGGTGCTGAGGAGTTGGGCAAATCGGAACATGGTTGAAGAAGAGTTGGAGGCGGAAAAGAAACGCCGGCGTCTCGAAAGTGTACGTAGCGATTGGGGTGTGGAAGGAGAGCAGGTGAACCAGTCACTTGGGCGTGTGAGAACGATGAACGGTGACCAAATATGAGATAGTGGTAGTGGTGTTGGAGTTGGGTGGCAAAAAGTAGACGTGGACCCTCCGAATCACGAAGCCAGATCGACTGGCCGAAAAGGGAAAGTGGCGAGAGAGCTTCTATAGTTGGGTCAAGAGCGCAAGTGACGGGGGAGGAGCAGGACTAGCAGACGGAACGAAGGGAGCGGGGCCGAGAATGACATGTGTCGATGGTTGGTGGAGCAAAGACAACTGGACTGGGTTGTGACGCTTCGCGAGCGTTGACGAGTGCGGCGCAGTGTTGCAGGTACAGTATAGTACTGTACAGTACTGTACAGTACAGTAGGTGTGCGATTGTGTTGGCGTAGCCACCGCATGGCAGGCTGGCCAAGGCGGTGCTGCTGTTTGAGCTTGGCTGCAGGGTGCAAGTTGCAGGTTGCAGGGTGCAAAAGGGTGTAAAATACAGTAACTATAGGAAGTGTGCTGAATGTGTTGTTCTGGGATTCAAATTTGAAGCGCGCAAATCATTGTGATTCAGTTTGAGAACCAAAAGTCGGCGTGCCGGAGCTGCGAAGACTGCCGAACGCAGCTCAGAGACGCTTCTTCAGTGCTGCACGGCTCTCGGCTGTGAAAGCCGCATCAATACAGAAGCAATCCGCATGCATAGCATGCTTGGGTTGCTGTGACGACGGCAAGACTACACTATCGAAATCTCACATTGCAGCGCTAGTGGCAGTTCGTCGGGGCATAGCACCCAAAAGTCACCCAGACTCGTTTGCCCCGCTCAGGCTCAGCTCCGTCTCACCTATTCCTTCACGCCATTCTCGTCCCCATATCACACACCTAAACAGCGCAAACAACTTGAATTCAAATGGCAACGAGCAAGAAAAGCTACAACTAAGACGTGCAAACCAAGCTTTGTGAGACTGTGGTATCCAAACCGGATTGCTTGCGCAGAGCAGCCATCCGTCATGTCACGCACAGAGATTTGTATCGTCAGACAGCACAGCAACAATGTTGGCAAATCGGGGCACGAGAAACCACCACACTCAGGCGCTCGTCTCAATCGCGATCTGGCGCGTCTTCGAGTGCTCCTCCTTCTTCTTGGGAATCTCGAGTCGCAGCAGACCATCATTGAAGCGTGCCTTGAGCGAAGCATCCTCAGCCAGGTTGGCCGTGGCAGGCAGAGTGAACGAACGGCTGAACGATCCATACACTCGCTCCGACACCAGAGCATGTCCCACCGTTCCTACTTGCCCACCCGACTCCTTCTTCGCCACCTGCGTCGAAGACGACGAACCACGTCCGGCTTTTCCCGTGGCTTCAGCCTCACCGCCATTCACGACCGACGTCGTGCCGCTGTCCGGCTGCGAAGAGTACTCGCTCTTCAGGTGTCCCTCCAGAGTGAGCCTGCGTCGGTCCGCGTCCACGTTGATCTTGACGTCCTCCTTTCGCACGCCGGGCAGCTCCGCCGTGAGCACAAACCTCGTGTCCTCCTCGTGCAGATCCACCTTGGGTCCCGACCAGATCCTGTAGTCGCCCGCATTCACGTTCGGTCGACTAGCAGCCGCTGCGGCGAACGGGCTTATCATCATCAGGTCCCGAAGCGGCGACGACGGGAACGTGTCAAAGTCGTCCAGAGGAGAGCCGAAAAAGCTGTAAGGTCGCAAGAGGGACATGTTGCTGCGAGAAGTGCTAAACGTTCGACTAAAAGTGTCTGTGTTGCTGGGCTTGGGTGAAGAGACGCTTACGAGCGCAGATGCGCGAGGATGTGCAGCCGTGTTGCGTGCGATCGAAGAGATCCTGAAACTTGAGAGTGGCAGTCGGAGCGCTTGTCGCATCAAAGCGGGTATGGAAGCGGTTGTGTGATTGTGTGTGAGTGTGGTTGTGTGTGTTGTGGTTGTTGTATTCTGGAGTTTCGGCGATGGCGATGAGGCGATCTTCATCATGGACAGGCCTCTACTTATACTTTTCAAGCCTCTCAGCGCACCTCAGTCTCGAGTCTGGCCATCTTTCGAATCGTGTTTCGTGAGGCTGGGTGGCTTCGGAAGCAAAGCAAAGTGGAAAGCTGTTCAAAGTGCCGCGTCACCTGCGACTCAGCCAAGGTGGCTTTCGAGCGGAGTGTTGGTCAGCGCCACACGGGATTGCCTCGCATTCTCACGCGAAAGTGGTGACAGACGAGAGCAAGAGCATTCCAGAACCAAGGCGACTTTGTTCAGTGGTCCGATCCAAGTCATCACTTGTGCTCACCTGACTCACAACTTTTCCACCCTTGGCCACGGGACCATGCCCTTGGTCTTGAGTGATGAAGGCGTGCGAACACTCTGGATGCTTCCATCCTTTTCCACTCTGCTTCCAAGTTCTGCATTGTACGTTCTCACGCTCCCCGCACCTCTTCTTGACTAATGCCGTGTGAACGTGTAGCCGCATGCAATCCACATGCTGACCACCTCGCCACACTCGAGGGAAATTTTGCCTCTTTTCGCAATTTGACAGCTGCACAAAGGGTCCAACTCGACGAAATCTCGCGCATTTTCTAGACGCTTCCACTGCAACCAATCATGAATCCAGCCCTTTTCTCCACTACAACGATTACTCACCACTCATGACTGACTACTAATCGTGAATGTGCACAAACCCATCGATCGCGGGAGCAGAGTCGATTGCCACCAACGCTCCTCAATTCTCAGCCTTGAAACATGGCCCGTCCTCACCAATCCGACACACATTACTCAGTGCTCAAACATGTCCACATGCCTTGCCTTTCAAACCACAACGAAGTCTAAAAGTTGAGACAAAGCTTGTTCTGAGAGGTCAGTGCGAGGTTGCGCCTGTTTAAACCTCAAAGTAACCAGAACTGTCCACCACGACATGGCAATGCGGACAGAAGCGTTGCTGAGCCGCAAACTCGCAGTGTGCAGCAGCGCACGCACTGCAGAACAAGCCGCCGCAACCAGCGCAGTTTCTTCGTCCATCCAGCATGCCAAATCGCTTTCGACAGCTGGCGTTCATACAATACGATGAGAACGAATCGGGCACGCCTACCGCCTCGCCCACCAGCGTCCACTGGTAAAGTCTCCCATTCTCGTCGCCAGTCAACACCATCTTGGGTGTCGTGGCAATCGCTGTGATCAGCGGTCTTGCACGCAGATTCCCACCGTCGCCAGTTTTAGAGGCTTCCGCGTTTCCTTCCGTGCTCAGTCGATCGTGATGCTCGAGCACATGCAGAGGCGCTAGTCGCCAAAGTGGTGCCGACTTTGATGCAGAGCCTGCCCTTTGGTGGTAGCTGCTCTCCGATGCCATTCGGCGCTGCTGCTTGAGTGCTGATGGGCCTGATCCGGAAGGCGTTCCACGTGCTTCCGCGCTCGAAGTGCTGGATGCCGCGTGCGCCGAAACAGCCTCCCATGCGATCACTCTGCCTTGATGACCCGTGAGAAGCACGGCTAGTCTCCCGACGTGAAAGTCGCGCTCCAGGAAGCAAAGACTAGATACAGGCTCCGATAGGTTGGCGCTCGTCTCCAGGCATGCCAGCAACTCTCCGTTGATCGACCAAAGTCGTACCTCGGGCCCGCATGCCGTCGCCAGGTGACAAGTCTTTTCGTCGATCGCTACTAGGTGGACGCTCGACTCGTGTCCACCAAGTGAGCGAACGTACGTGCCCCGATTCAAGTCCCACACGATTGCAGTCCCATCTTTAGACCCCGTCACCACAACGCTCCACGACGACGACGCTGCCACACACAGCACCGCGTCATCGTGTCCCCGCAGCAATTTCGACAATGTCACTTCTCGCTTGGCACTGTCCAGCTCCCATATGCTCACCATGCCGTCTGAACTACCAACCACAATCGACCTGTCTCGAGCTTGCGCCAAGCACGTAATGCGATCCGGTACCATTTGCTCCACTATTGCCAGCGGCCGTTTCGCATCTCGAGAGCTATACATCCGCAAGCTGCCGTCCAGGTGATCGGTTGACAGCGAGACGCCAAGCTTGGGCAGGATCAGATAGTCTCTGGGCGATGCGAACGCTCTTTCAGGGTGGAACGGGTAGATAAAATGCACCGCGTTTTTGAGCGTTCGGATTGGCGCGATGCTCTGGATGATCAGCCGCGGATGTTCCAATAGTCCTAACCGTTCCGATGCTGAAAGTGATGGGTGCAGTCTTCGCAATCGCTGAGGATGAGGGTGGTGAAACAGCTTCGAAGGCGTCTGTCCAAAATTATGAATGACCTGCGCTGCTGCTTGCCGTTCCATGGCCGACTCGATTGCATCCAAATCAACCGCGTCCTCGTAACTGAGCGGGTGGAACACGTTGGTGCTCTCCACTGCTTCGCTTCCTCTTGACCGGTAACCGAATATCAGATCGATCCAGTGATGTAGGCGCTGCGACACGTATTCGGATTCGAGCGCCTCTCGATGCTTCAGCACAAACAGACGAGGATCCTGCTTAGCCCATGGAGGAAGCTCGACATCGTCAATTACCTCGCCCGCTTGCGTGATACCGAAATCGAACCGATTCGTGTTGCTTAAAAATTCGGGCAGGTAGAAGAATTCTGGAATCAGCTCGCGCACATCGCCACGCGACAGCTCCGAGGCCGACATCCACGCCTTGCCCACTGATCCGAACGTTCGATCCGCCAGGTCAAAGTTGCCTCCCTGCAATGCCATGAGCAGCCGCTCAAAAGGTCGCGTGCGGATCAGGAAGCCGCAAACTGTCGATGCAGTCGAGTAATGTGTGCCATAGTGGAAGGGCTCCATCTCTACTTCTTGCAGCTGTACATAACGGTCCTCAAATTCTTTCCGGCGGATGGGCGTCTGAGCGCCCATGGGAAGCTCTAGCTTCCGGAAGCTAGCTGGATCGTTCAAGTCAAGCTCGTGGCTGATGTAGTCCGCCAACACCCACGGAAAGCAGGGGAATTGCGTGAGGTCGTTCATCGATCGTCCTGCCAATGTGTTGAGCGCCATTAAATATGCAAAGTTGCTCATGCGACCTTCACGCCAACTTGTCGTCATCGCTCCCCAGCCTGAAGATCGACCTAGCACTGCACCCGCCAGTCTCGAACCAAGGCCGGACGGGGAAGCAGCAGACGACGACGATGAGCCGCTACCCCCCGGCCCACGTTCGCGAATGGCTTCGCGCATCGCTTCAGCAGACCCAACGGCCGAGGGTGCTCGCACCTGCAACTCTCGATGCATCTTTTGTGCCGTTGCAGTTTCTGGGCAGACAAGCAAGCAGCTCTGTCCGTCTTCGAAGAAGATTTCGACGGCCGTGCGACGATGCAACCAGGAGCGTCGATGGCAGATCTGAACAGACGACCAGGACCACTTGCGCGTCTGTGCCTCGCCCTCAAGGTCGCGGATCAGGTCGGAGGGCTTTGACGCATCACCTGCCAATGTAGCCACGACCAACGTATCTCGCTCTTCTGCTGGAGCCTCCCACACGTTGATGAGCTCGCCATTGGGTCGTTGAAAGTAGTCATCCATCAGGTAGACACACAGCTTGCCGAGAATGAGCAGACAGCCTCGAGACTCGATTCCTACAACACGCGAAGTGTTGAAAACCGCTTCGATGATGTCACCCCGCTCGAGCGAGCGCAGGACTCGGCGATACTTGTCTTCATGGAACGACTCGCCAGAGGTCTCAGCAGCGACAGCGCCTGAGGTATCTATGACTTCAAGGGTCGGCTCTGTGTCGGCTCGAAGAGGATCCGCAGGACTGGTCAATGCCTGGGACACCGGTGGCGATGTGGCATTGTCGATCACCGAAGCATCAGCACTGCCCCACGGGTCGCCATGCAAGCCGCCTTTGGGCGAAGAAGCAAAGGTCGCCTCAGATACAGGCTCTGCGAGTTGAGGCGCCACAACGTCTGTCGTTCGGATAGCGGTTTCGTCCAGTTGCTGCAGCTTCAGACGAATCCGATCCGGTCCTTCGGTCGGATCTAGGCGCCACACGCCCTTGCTTGCTTTGGAGCCGTGGCATGAGGTCTGGTCCAACAGCGCTCGCTCACGCGTGAGACTCGCTTGAAGCTCGCGCCACTGAAAACCAGCGAATGTTTGCATCTCGCGCAAGTCATTGACGAACTTGGCCTTCCGGACGTCCTCAGCCTCGACCAGGCTGGTGTGCCAAGCAATCATGCGATTCTCTGTGCTCGTCACGACCTGATCACGAGTGTCGACGCGGCGAAGCGATTCGTGCAGCTGCTGAAGTCGGTCCATATGTGCTGCTGCTTTCAGGGTTTCTCGACTTTTGGAGATGTTGTTCCAAGCAGCGTCGTACACGAGATCTTCTCGTCGAACGGAAGCATCCTCGTTGGATGTTGTCTCCGCTCCATTCGTGTTGGAAGCACGCGTCTGCTGCGACTCGTTGAACAAAGTCATCGGCTCGCCTTCCACCACAGCAGGCTTGGCTAGGGCGAGAAGATTGAAGATTGTGAAAGCCTTGACATGTGCCTCGGCAGCAAACTTCGGATTGGTCTCAGATGCGGATGCCTGCAACACGTGAAGGAGACGATTGACAAGACATTCGAAGAAAATTCTGTCTTGGTTCGATGGATTCAAGATCATGTCCTGATTCTGCAGCACCTCATCGAGCGTCTTGATGTGTCGGTCCGGGTTTGCGAGCCGGAGTAAAACGATGCGATTCAGGCTCATGTACAGCGTTGCGGCGGCTTGACTACCATGCCTAGCACTGCTGTCGGATAGAGATAGGATGCGGAGCAACTCGAGCGCTGCTCTGAATAGTTGCTCTTCTAGCTCGGTGCTGCCAGACAGAATCTCTTCCGAGGCTGTCTCTATGAACAAGGCAATGAATTCGGCTGATGCAGTCGCTTGCCTTGGCTGGTTTGCAACGACCAGACGCACTTTTCGTGTTGTCTCGGCCAGGAGGGCGCAGCGAAACACCGTCTGTTGCGTTAGGTCCGTGGGCGGCAGTGCCTGGTCGATAGCTGAAAGGATGGCGATCGAGTTCGTCGAGAGCAACGATTCAGCTGCGAGCTGAGCAAGCAAACTCAACAGGGAGTCTGCAATGCCAATCACACCCTCGGACATGGGTGCTTCTGCTGATGGGCGAGATTGATTGGCAGTGCTGGATCTGTCTTCCCCGTCGATGGCTGGATCAGATCCGCCAATGAACAAAAATATGCAGTCAATCAACGACCGAAGAATGATTGGAGAGAAAAGAAGCTCTCTGAACTCGGGTGAACGATGCCCATACTCGTACAGAAGCTCTGCCGTTTCATTTAGCATGGCCGTCTCACTTGACGTCTGCGCTGCCTGCTCCAACGCTTTGACGTCAACATTCATCGACTGACTACGTTTGCGCACGTGTGTTCTAGGCAATGATGTGGACGTTGCGGCTGGAACGATGGAAGTATCCGCGACGGAGCTCGACGGCGTTTCTTGCCGTGATTCTGACTGTCCAGCTGCTTCAGATGGTCGCGATCGAGCGAGCCGGAAGTGAGCACCACGTAATTCATTTCGCCTAGCTGCTGTTACTCGCATCCCTTCTTTCAAGCAAGAGAGGATGGCACGCAGCACAGGAGCGCAAAAGATGGGCTTTATCCGGCCCTGAAGCGGTAAGGGTACAATAGCGAAGAGGGCCGGAGTTGGCTCGGACACCTCGAGTCCGAACAGTGCAGACCATAGCAGCGGTAGAACCGAGGGGATCGACCAATATCGGGGCAATAAGCGTTCCAAAACCTTGAAGCCACCAGAGCTGCTGAGTCGCTGGGCATAGCCAAGTTCTTTATGCTGCAAGAGGCGGGCTAGAATGAAAAGAGCTAGTTCCGCGGCTCTTCGCTCGGCTCGCGGATGGAAGAAAAGAAGTAGCCACTTGACGTTGATTGCGTCGGCGAAACGGAATAAGTGGTTGCGGCGCTCGAACAGCATCTGCGTGAGGAGCTCAAATATGGAAAGCGCTTGTCGAGTTGGCTGGGCCAGATCTGCTTCGCCAAGTGTTAGCGCCTTTGATGTAGTCGCTGCAGACTGCGCACGGGAATCTCCTTCGCCGAGGCCTGCGGTGATTACGCCCGCGTGACGCGAGTCTATTGTTGCTGCGCGTTGAGGCTTCGGTCGAATGTGTAACACTGTTGATGGTGAACTTGTGTCCTGGGCTGCGGTAGTTCGACACAGTTGTGCTGCCAGAAACGACGTCACGATCCTCACGGAGGCATCGGAGAACGCCGAGGAAAGTAGTACGCGCAATGCATCAGTCAGCACCGGAATGAGATCGGACGCATAGATGTCGGATCGAATGGCATGGATGAGCTTCTTGACGATCTGCATCTTGGCAACTCTCTTCGCATTGAACTAGGGAAGGGGCAAGCGAGGGGACGATTCTTAGAGGTCAGCTGGGGTAAAATCAGGGGGGACCGACTTGTTTGGAGGTTCAACTTACCCTTCTATGTTTAGACGTGCGAAGAAGCAAAGAAAAGTGCTCCAGATGCCTGATCTGTAGGTCTTGACTTGTTCGTGACCATAGCTCAAAATCGAGCATCACAAGGCGGTAAAGGAACGGATTCACCATGACAGAATCTTCATGAGCAGAATTATCACCAACAACGACGCCCACCGCGTTGAACAAATTTGTGACAATCTCGCCATTGAACAAGTGGCCCTTGTTATGCAGGAGCGAGCCGAGCACTTCGTACCCTTTGCAACGCTCGACGTCCTCACTCAGACGCCACGATCGTGATGTCAGCTCTAAGAAGAGCCGCAACGTCTTTGCCAGCGTCTCTGATGTCTCCGAATCGGAGATGATTTTGAGCAAGATGGCGCAACCTCCAAGTTTCCATATCATTTCGTCAAGGGGTCTCGGAACGAGCAGCGCTGGCTCCCCATACATTTTGGCGAGTCCGTAGGAGGAGGCAATAGCTTCGCGATTCAGCGACACAGCTTGGTTCAGCACAACTCGCGATCCTGATCGTTTGGAGGGGTCGGAAGCAGGTGCAGACCCAGAGAATTGACGATTTGCGCCCGTGCCAGATCGATCAAAAGTTGCCGTGTTCGCAGCATTGACAACAAAGTACAAGCGGTCTTCTGGCACAAGATCGCTTGCCCGTCCGGCGATCGCTGTCACCAGTGGAAGATTGGCAAGCTCCTTTTCAGACAGCACCGCGCCGCCACTGGATGTACCGGACGATGAGCTCCGAGCAACTTGGTCCAGCCGAAGGTTGATGTTGGCACTCGCACGATAGGTTACAAAACGACCGAGAGAGTCTTGTGCGTTTCCTATGTATCGGGGTCCCAATTGGTACAAGACGAAAGGAAGATCGTTCGGAATAGCGTCGTCTAGGAGCATAGTGGGGCCAAGCGACCACACCAGTCGATTCTTTCTAGGTCGGAAATGTTCATCTTGTAGACTCTGATATGCATCGCTCTTGTAACCCGGTGGTGAACCGAGTACCGCACGTACGGGATTGACGAGTTGTCCTCCCGCTGATACATTGCTCTGAGCAACGCTTCGGCTGTGAGCCGGCCACGGTGCAAGCTTCTCCTCGATTAGCTCTCCATCTACGAATAACCTGGCCGGGGACATGTGAGCCCCGCCTCGAGGATGGATATGGAGAAACACCATGTGATACCGCTTGCCAGTGACAAAGACAGCATTGTTGAAGCGTGTTGGCGAGGAAGACGCGAGTAGAGAGGTGGAATAGTTCAAATGTCCGGTGCCAGGCTCGATGGAAAGCTGAACGTGCAGGGACCTTTGTGCGTCAAAAAGAGTCAGGAGTTCGATCGGGAGGCTAGGCTCGATCCGCTCAATTGAGAACACGGTGACGAAAGTAAAGCCTCTTGACGATGGAGAAGGCGGAAAGGGGCGGCGCAGGGTGGAGAAAGCGAGAGAGGCGTGGCCGTGCTCGGCCATGCTGAACAGGACCGTGTTAGGCTCCTGTGAGGTGTTTGCGACATCTAGGAGAAGGTCGAGAACCCGGTCTTGGCCTTCGTCCATATGCGCCTTGGCCTCGGTAAGCCGAGGAGTTGATGTCGCAAGGAATATCAAAAGCTTTCGGCCGTCCTTGTCTGGAATGCCAGATGTAGCGTAGAGCCGCCTCAAGACTTTGATGAGCAGATTGCGATGCTGTGGCTCATTTCCACTTGCGACCAAGTTGTTGTCTCGTTCGCTGTTATGCTGGACAGTCTGTTGTAGCTTCGAAGCTAGTGTCGATGTCGAAGTTGAAAGTGATACCGAACCTGGCGTGCTATTTCCATCGGCTGGTAGGACGGCATCTAGCAGAAGGGTGGAGAGGCCAATATTGGTAAGTGCGGTCTGGTTGCGACGACTCGTCGAGACATGTAGGAGCGTGTGTAGGACAATTTGTACTCCATCCTGGTCCAGAGAAATAGACGCATTGTCCTGCCCTGTCTTCCGGAGGAGACGCTGCAGCATGATATGAATCGCGCGCGGGAAGATGAGGCAGGGAAAGGGCGTCCACTGGTCCTGAACTCGTCTGCCCAGCACTTGCTCTCGTGTGGACGCTGGGGGCATCCCCTCTGCTCCGTTGCCTTCGGTTTTGTCCGTTTGGAGAGCGTGGTCTGCAAGGTAGCGACGGGTGGAGATGATACGGTCGGCATGGGTGGAAACATCGGCGACTGCGAGACCGAGGAGAGAGCCAAAGATGTAGTCTTCCGGGATTCCGCCGATAGCCGCGATCTCTATGGCGTCCAAGAGGCTCTTCCAGCCAACAGTTGCTTCGAAGACTTTGACGTTTAAAGGGTGCTGTACGAGGGAGGCTGATAGGATGGAGAGAGCAAGCTTGAAAATTTCGACAGGAAGTGCAGATTGAGCTTCTGGCTGGGACTGCGACTGATGAGTGTCGAGTGTGGAGATGAGCTGAATCACCACGAGGAAACCGCCTGCTTCACGGAAATCATCTCGATAGCTGTGAACACGAGCAGGCGCGGAAGTGGAGGTGCCTTCTACAAGCATGCGATGAAGGTGACCACCAAGGTGGAGCTTAGTCTGGAGATCGGCAGCAGAGCATCTGTGCAGCGCTTCCAACACAGATAAGAGCTCATCACGCTCCAACGAACGAGACGTCCTGTCGCCGAACGGGTCGGAGCCCTGAATGAAGGCTGGCTGACCCCACAGAGAAGAAGATGAAGGTTGCATAGCGGGACTATTTGCGCAAGCACTGCTCAAAGGACTACCCACCGATGACTCCTGTGCTGGTGAGGGGGGTGGGAGCAAGTTGGGAGAGCCGACAGGGCCTTGTTGTGGGACCAGCAACGAGCTTTCTGATTGTGCGGCAGATTTCGTGTCTGTGCGAGCTGGCAAGGTCAGCACCTGTGAGTATACTGAAGGCCTTCTTGATGCAATAACGGGTTCAGCGGCTTGCATCTGCTGTCTGAGATCTGCTTCCGAAGAGCTTGCTCGAGGTTCTCGCACTTGGATGGAGGAACAAGGTGATGGGATAGCATCGACGATGGCCGGCGTGGCTTCATCTTGGGATCGGAGCACATGCTGTGATTGTTCACATGGTTCCTGGTCCGTTTGAGGCGCACTAGCTGCACGAGAGGACATGGTCTTGGAGCACCTTGCGACGTCGCGGGAAGCTCGAACCTAGGCGTCGGGGGATGCTCAGAGGCAAGTTTACGAAAGTGGCTCAGACAAGGGGCGCATGTCCATTGAGGCCAAGGCGATTTTGCGGATTCGGACGTCTTCTAAAGACGGAAGGGAGGATGCTTGGACAATCCGTTAGACTATGTGGACCGAGGAACTTGCGAGTTGTACAACGGTTTCGGTGTTGTTCGTTTTGTTGGGTGGTACAGGGCTCGCTTCTCCGAGGATGCGTCACAGGAGGATCAGATGAATGCACGGTCTCTTCCAGTTTGTGTTGTAAGCGTTCAAGGCGACAGGAAAGTGACCCTGAAAAGAGAGACTAGAGGAGAAGGTACATGCAATGATCATGTCAACGGCGAGTGAGGGCCTGAGCAAGGGCTACAGTCGTGTGCTGTCACATTCACGATTATTTTTTGTACTTTCCAGCAAATCGGCGTGCCGGAACTGGCCCATGCGTTCGGCAACCTAGCAAGTGCCTCTGAATTACAGTATATAGGATTCGCTGTCTTAATTCTCATTTATGATTGTTTGCTGCCCATCTCCGTCATTCACGATTGGCACCGTCGGTTGCAGGGACGGATACGGACTTCCTCCGCCCCATGTCAATATTCTTTCCGCTTGCTGCACGATGGCCATGTTCCGAAAGCTCCGAGCAAGGCAAACAGTGTCGGAGTATGTGTGGGAAGATTGTCCAATGCCAGCCCCATTCTTGCTATGTCAAAACGATCCCGAATATTCGGCGTCCGCCCTCTTGCAATCTCAGTTTGCCTGGCAGCTACCGCACGACCTATACATCTCGGTACAGAAATGTACTCATTGTACGAATGAAGAAAGCCTGCTTACAGTGAGGTTGAAAATACATGTTGTAAATTGATTCGGAGCATACAAAAAGGAGAACAGAGGCACTGTCCGAGGGCATCGCTCTGGATGGAAACGATGCACTGACGCAGTCGCTGAGCAAAAGCAGGATCTATGCGTCTAGGCTTGCATGGCCCGATCAGCGCTGGTAGCCGTGTGGACCTCCTTGCTGGTTCCAGGAGCCAGGCTGTGAGCCGTGAGAGGGGGAATAGTAGTTGCCTCCGCTTGGCTGTTGGCCTTGAGGGTAAGGCTGTCGTGGCTGCGCGCCTGGGTGCTGCTGTGGATAGGCCAGTGCGTGCGGGGGCTGACCATATCCACCCGTTTGCTGGTACGCATAGTCGGCGGATGCCTGACGCGAAGGTGGCGCACCCACAAAGCGCTGCGGCTGCTGATGGTTAGGGGGCGACGCTGTGTAGCCGTGACTTGGATGTTGCACCATCGCAGGCGCAATCACTGTGCCCGGCGAGATCTGTTGCGGTTCACCTGGCGTCGTCGTTCGTCCTCCACCGTATGCATCTTGCTGGCCGGGAGAGCGATATCCGGCGGCATTGGCAACAGGCGCGCCGCCATGATACAGCAAATTGCCGTACGATCCCAGACTTGTCTGGCTACCTTGGGCGCTGTGGTTGATGCCCATGCGTGGAGCGTACGCTTGCCCGGTATGGGCATACGGATCAGCGTAGCTGGCTTGCTGAGGAATGCCAGTCTCGAGTCCTGGTGTCGCAGCTGCCGAGTATCCGTAATACTGATCGTGCGCACCAAGACCAGCCTCGGGTGACGTCTTGCCGCCGTACATGGTGCCAGCCAGGGTGCCTTCAAGCGAGTCGCTGTACAGGCTGGGTTGGCGCTTCTCAAGCAAGTTGTCGCGGCTATCCCGCGCAGCAACATTGGCCATTTCGAATTCTTCCCCGTGCAGGGGTCCACCAGCCATGTAGTTGGCGTACTGATCCTTGAAATAATCGCCGCGCGGACCAGCCATGCTGCCAGGGGTGCCGACGCCCGCTACGCCGACTTTGGCCATCGACATGCCGCCAAGCGTGGTGCCAGACATGACTGAACGCGCATCCGAGTCCTTGGAGGGATCATACTCGAGCTGATCCTCTTCGATGGCAGCAATCTTGAGACCGCCAGCCACCTGCTCTGTTTCGACTTTCCTGCCATCTACCATGGCAACGCCAGTATCGAGGCGACCTTTGTACACTTGAGGGAGAAGGTGTTTGACCTTGGCGTGCACCATGGGTGTGAACAACTTTGAGTGGAGCGTTGGGTGACCGAAACGGCGCTGCAGGCGATTGTGGCGCGCATCACCGGCATGGATCTTGGATGCGGCAATCTCGGCCTCGTTGGGAATGTACCAGTCGAAGCGGCTGTCGAAAGTACGGCGACAGTAGATCTTGAAACCTACAAGCATGAGGATAGGCGGCAGCGCAGCAATCGCCTGGTAGTAGTTAAGCGTGTCGAGCACCACTGCGAGAATGAGAATGATCTGCATGAAGCCGATGCAGATGAGCAAGCGGTTGATGGTGGGACGCCACAACATGCCTCCGGTCTCGTGCTTGGTGACGAAAACGTACATGAGCTGGTACTTGTAGATGAAGGAGTTAGCCCAGAAAACCACGGCGGAGAAGACGACGACAAGAGGAGCGAGTGGTGCGTAGATCATGGCGACGGCTGCCATGAAGAGGAAATTGGTGTAGTAGATCCAATAGTCGAACACGGGTGGCTTGGTGTACTCGCGCACATCACGCGGCGTTCGACCAAAAAAGACCTTCTGGAACCAAACGAGAAGCAGCTTGATGACCTGGGCCAAGTCGAAAATGGCGAGGTAACCACGAAGCGGCAACCAGGTGAGCCAATAGTTGGACTGGTTCAGGTACTGCTGCTTTGTAGCGTAGGCGGCGTTTCGACCGAGCGTCTCAATAATCTTGAGTGCACTGTTGTGGTTGATCTCTACCACGAGCTGAGAGACGAGCGAAAGCACGACACCAATGAGCGAGAAGAAGAGGAACTGGGAGATAACGAGGAAGCCGAAGTACTGGCCGATGAGGAGACGGTCGAGTCTGTATCGCGTTTGAACACCTCGATACTTTGCAATCCGGCGCATGGCGATGGGGAAGAAGAACGAAGCAATACCCATGATGATGGGAGCTCCGAGACCCGAGACAGCAGCAAAGGTGAACGAGCTCTTTTGCTGCCATGACTTGAGCCAGCCGAGCCAGGAGATGGCGGTGAGACCTGCCATGTTGGAGAGCAGAGAGACGATGATAAGTGGGAAAGTATTCATAAAGAAGAGGACAAGCAGCAAGAGGAAACCAAAGAAGCTAGACTTGGCACGGCTCGCGCGAGACCTGGTGAGGTTGTTCCAAATGATACCCGTGGGAGGTGGAGCCAAAGTGATGCGCATGCCACCGGGCCTCTTGCCCTGGAGCACCTTGGCGGCTGCATGGGCGTAGGGAACAGCAGCAAGCGAGGCGAAACCATACATTTCGGGCTGCTTTTGCTGGATGGTATCGCGCTGGTGCATGACGGCGGCCTCGACACGGTTGATCTGATTGGTGATATAGTCGATAGCATCGACTTTTTCACCACCGATGCCCATGAAGCCGCCGACGGTCTTGGTGGGGCGCTTGGAGGGGAGCTGATTGGGGTTCTTGAGGTATTTAGCGAGAACGTGTTCGAGCTCGCGCACGAGGTCGTTGTGCTTCTCGATAAGATCGGGTAGCACACCGACACGACGACCGATGTGAACCTCTGTAGTTGGGTAAGGCATCTTGAGCTCGGACAAGATGGCACCGAGAGCGTTGTCGGCCTGATATCTCTTGGTGACATCTGTGATCATGAGAGTTCGGGCGTGGAAGCTGGTCTGATATTCTTCGGATCGGAAGTAGGCCCATCTCAAGCGCACCATCTCGCGATAGTGATACCAGATGAAGGAGAGCGCGACAATAGTGCCGAGGTAACTCATGCCGACGTGAGCCCACATGTAGCTGCCGTGCACGTTGGACATGTTGAGATAGTTGAGCTTGTTGGTAACAAGGTTGCTTCCTCCGTTGCGGATGTTGTAGGCGATATCGACGGGCATAAGCACGACAGACATGATAATAGCGAGAGTGGTGAGCATCCATCGCATCATGCGAATGAAACGCAAGAAGGTGACGCCATCAAGACCGATGAGAGGTAAGAGGTCGTGCTCTTTGTACTTGATGATAGGCGGAAGCCAGCCAAAGAAGCCTTCGGATACCTTGGGAGGGGCTTTTCCATCTTCGGCATACTTGTACTTGGGAGCATAGACGATCTTGTTGTTGGGACGAAGGATTTGGAAAGCGATGAGGGTGAAGAGGCTGAGGGCAGCGAAAGCACCGAGAGTGATGTAAACTTTTTTGATATCGGTACTGCCGTTGGCGTTGAGCTGCTCGATGAGGGCAGACGGAACGACACCGTCTTTGCGCTCGGCTCTAGCCACCAAGCTGGGAAACCACACTAACTGCGACATGTTGAGTGGAATGGCTCGCAAATCGCGGAGCCCGCGCTGGAAGGGAAAATGGATCCGGCCTTATACACCCGTGCCAATCAGATAGGGATCGCAAGACGAGGGCAAAAGAAGGACTAGAACAATATCGGTGCTAGATTTTATCGTATGCACGTGCGAGACTGCTCGTGAAACTGGAACAAGACGGTTGCGACGTAAAGCTGAAGACGAAGAGGAGAACCCTGCTTGTGGAGCGTAGAGAAGGCACAGCGGCGCTAAGGAGCCGCGTTTGTGTTGATGGTAGAAAAAAGCTGGAGCAAGGGGCGTCACAAAGGAACCAGTCCGTTTCTGTGGCGTATGACGAAAGGATAGGAGAAGGAATCGTGAATGCGTCGAGAGGAGGGCCGTGCAGGTCGCGGGAAAGCGGCGATGGCGTCAAGGGGAAAGATGGCCTACGGCCTGGATCGCGATCGTGACGGGAAGGGTGTGTGCGATCAGATCAAAGTGGGGGCAAGTCAAAGGAGAAGGAGATGCTGAGGACCACTAAAACAAGTTGATGTGATGGAGCGAGGGGGAAGAAGGTGAGGTACTACGAGCATGGTGTCCGCTCGGCACCACTCACACTGATACGGAAGCTTCATAAAGCTTGACAGCGCGTTTTGAGTGTGGCCGAAGTTTAAGGCGAAAGCGCCAGCAGCTATCGCGGCCACGGCAGCTCGAGTCGGCGTCAGATCTTTGTTGTTTTTGTTTTTGTTTTTGTTTTTGTTTTTGTTTTGTTTTCTTTTCTCTGCGATCAGGCTGCTAGTCCGGGACACGGCCGCGAGTCACTGCACAATCGTGCCTAGGTTCTTCAGTTGTTTTTTTTGGCCGGGAAATGAAATCCATGACAGTTCGGTGTGTGTTGCTCTCGGCAGTGTATTCGACCCCCCTTTTTACGCAAAAATCCATGCCCTTTGTGCAAGACATGCACCGCCGCACGTCCCACCACACGAAAGGCAAGTCATACGCAGTGTCAAATCGCTGAGCCCACAAACGAGGCTGTTGGGATGAATCCCAGGCCTGGCTGGCCTTGATGACAGCGACGGGTAGAGTTGCTCTCAGGCAACTCACCGAAAGGCTGAGCAGCTTTGTGACGCAGCGCCGCAGACGTCGAATTTTTAGAAAGCGATAGAGGCTTGAATTCGCATGCTTCTAATTCGGTCAGGGGATGACGGCAGCCTGCTCCAATTCGCTTCTCGGCAAAAAGCGCGGTTCCCTTTGTTCCAACTCCTGCCGTCAACGCTTGTGCAACTTGAATTCACAACTCGATACCATTCTGCATCTCAGCAAAATCGGTGATTCTGGCTCAGTACCATACCATGCTGCCCCAGGCAATCGCATGTCTGTAAGGTTTATGAAACGTTAACCGCATGACCGTAGTCTCGCTGAAGCCCTGCACTCAAAAAACGAGCAGTCACAACAGAAAAACAGCATAAATAGAAAAATGGGGGGCTGAACCCCAAAATGCACGCGTATGCACTTCGCTGGCCCCTGCCTCGCTAGCCTGCTGTTGGCTCACCTTCACCTCCGCTTGGCTTGCTCTGCCATTTGGGTCTGTGGTTGGTCTGGAGAGCATTCCATACAGTCTGCTCTGCTCTCGTCAAATCGTTTCCGCCAAGCCTGCACGGACGGCCACAAGGTCATTCTCGTCACACTGGACTGTATCAAGCCGCTGACGACAGCACAAGCCACGAGCGGCCCCTTGCGATGGTACGTCGCCGCTTGACGTCCACACCGTTCCGCTCTGCTGTCCCATGCGGTTATACCCGCCTCTCTGCAACGAGATGAAACGTCGAGGGCCGTGCGGGCTCTATCTTGAACCACTCTGTGCTGACACAAACAAGGTCGTCGACGAGCACTGACAGTGAATGTTCCTCCTTCATGTTCCCCAGTCATCGTAGTGGAAATCAGGACGCTTCCTCCACCCGAGAAGCACAATCCCAAGAAACATCATGAACTGAACTTGAACAAGCTTCTTGTGCGCACTGCAATCGCAATGCTGACAAAGGAATGGCTGCGAGTGCAGTACCCAACAGCGCTTTCAGTCACGCTCGCGTGCGCAGACGCGGAAATATGCATGGCTGTGCTCGTCTCGTCTCGCGACCTCGGTCGAACATTGGCGGCTCAGCTCAAGTGCTGCCCAAACTTGCAAACCAATGCGTCCCGCCCCCGAATCGCGTGCCGCACCAAAGTTGGTTTCAGTCACAATTTTAGGCTTTCAGATTCGTGTTTCAGTGAACTGAGATGTCTGCCCGATTCCATGGCCGCCTCGGTTAATAGCATTTTCATAATTCACATTTACACCATACATTGTTAGGCCTACAAAAAATCGTGCCATCTCCAAACTGTCGTCCGATAAAAAGACGATCACAACGTTGGCTGAGCTGGCGGACGCGCGCGTTTGGATTCGACCCAAGCGCGCTTTAGCTGTCTGGAGCAGCATGCTCTGCGATTTACATGTAACAGACGACAGCGCAGCAAGCATCCGAGTCGCACTCAAACCAACATTCCGCAGCTTCGTCCGCACTCCCCTTCTCACAACCATCGTCCCCTTGATCCAACACTTGCCTCATCATATCCTGCGAAGCACATCAACATCCCTCAAGCAACCCCTTTACCAACTCCTTTCCCACGCCATATCCTTGCATCTTTTAAACAAAATGGTCAGCATTCAACAAGTCCCCGAACCTTGCACATTTCGTCCCGCTCCTCGGTTGTCCTGCATCGCGATCCCTGCCACCTCGTCTCCCATTCTAGCATCATCCCGATGTGCTGCTCTGCCAAACATTGCCAGTAGCCCATGGTGCGCCGTCGGTTGATCCGGTCAAAGCTAGAGCCTACCCGTTTTGAAGCTCAGGCAAACTGCCTCTTGTTCAACTTAAATGACGTCTGCACGTTGCGACTATCACCTGTATCACATGGACGTCCTGCCACACGGCGGGCGTGATCTCGCCCAACAATGCTTGTCAGCAGCTTTGAAGTCCAGTGGCCATCCGGAGGCCCGACTTCGCTTGGAGGTCCCCAAGGACCCCGTGAAATGGTACCCTAAGTCGAGCCGAGAGCAAGCGATGACGAACTAGGCAGGGATTCGCGATGCTTCTAAACCGGAACCGTTGACAAAGTCGAACTGGGCTTGCTGGGTGCCCAGACTAAACGTGGCAATCACTCTTGCCGTTTGGGGCATCCCGTGCACTCGTCCTCATCGCCGCCCGCATCGACCTTTCGCAGCAACGAATTCTGACCAAACTTGCCACTTCGCCTTCCATTCTTCACCGACTCTCACCGCCTCTTGATGCTGCCATCCAACATTCAACGCGCCAATCTGCACCATCTTACCGCCTTGCTGCGCTCGTTCCCACTGCATTGGCTGCATGACTTCGCACCATCGCCGTGCTTGCGGTTTTGCCCAACGTCAATGTTGTGCAACCGTGACTGCATCATGCTCGCATCCGCAACTTCACTTGCTTTGCTGCACACCCACCGCACTGCCTTTCTGCTCGCATGCTACGGTTTGCGCCTTTGCTCCATACCACGCCCACGCACCGTGCTCCAACGCCGCATGTTCGCTCGTCGATTGACAATCTCAACCGTGGCTCGCTGCTCTCGCGTTTGGCTTTTCTCCGTTCTTGTCAATGATTTCCACTGTTGATCCAACAGTCCATGAACATTGACAAGCGTGAGTAACATGTAGTGGCTGGCACAAGCATGCTCCCCTCGTTGGCTCTCCGGACTGCCCTGCGCCACTCGGCTTTGTTAGCCCATCTGACCGTCAGGCACACTCTTCGTGACCGCATTTCGCAAACGACAAGAGCGCAGCTCGTGGGAATTGGTTCGGTTGCTGCAAGTCATCGAGAAGCCGTGCGATGGATTTTTCAGGAGGATATGTCAGGCGAGCCATAGGGGAGCCATGCTGGCCAGAGGCAGAACACGTGCGCAGCTGAGGCTAATGTTTTGCCTATCACAACAACTATCTCGCGCCCCTTTTTTTACTTGATACCGATCTGCGATCATTTCCGTCGCGCCTCGAATGCATGCACCGGACGACGTCTTTTCTTCCAACTCGGGAATGGCACACGATGGACTGTATTACACATCCGTGTCCGCATCTTGCTTTGTATTCTTGATCGTTTCTTTCTGATTTACAGCCCTCGACCAGATCATTGCCGACCGACCCAAGAAGACTGGTGCTGGCCGCAACAACCAGCGAAGTGGACGAGGGGCTCGTAGCGGTAGACCCAGCGCCAAGGCCGCCGCTGTCGGTGCCGGCGCTCAGAACGCCGCTGTCATTGCCGCCTCGAACCGCAACAAGCCTCCCGTCGTTATCCCTGGCCGAAGCGGCAACACTGGTAGCAAGATCATTCTCAGCAACCTGCCTCTCGATGTCACCGAGGCCCAGGTCAAGGTTCGTTTCAAACAACTCCCTGGACCCTTCAATTTGACTTGCGACGAAGACAAAAGACAGCTCTCTGACATCTTTTCCTTCCCGCCCACCACGTGTATTCATTCCTCTCGCGCTTGATAGGAACTTTTCGCCACCACCATTGGCCCTCTCCGAAAGGTGGCCATGAGCTACCGTGCCAACGGCCAGTCGACTGGCGTTTGCACTGTCGAGTTCCAGCGCGCGGACGACGCTGGCCGAGCTTATACTCAGTACAACAACCGATTGATCGATGGAAGTGAGTATCGCACCATGTGTGCCAGACTTGGAGCTTCAATGGTCTTCTACTAAACCATGTAATTTTTTCTGTTCTTTACTTGCCCGGGATGCAACTTCTGCGAGTAGAGAAGCCCCTGAAAGTGGAAGTCGTTGTTGACCCCGCCAAGGTAGCCGCCGCGCCAGCTACTGCACCCAAGGGTCCCAAGGGTGCCGCTGCTGCCAACGGAGCCAAGGGCAATGGAGGCCGCGCCGCCGCTGGTGCCTCGGCCCGTGGTCGTGGCCGTGGTCGTGGTGCCAAGCGCGAGGCTCGCCCCAAGAAGACTGTTGAGGACCTTGACGCCGAGATGGAGGACTACAACAAGCAGGCCTCCACCGACACTGCCCCCGCTGCCTAAGAACCCGATTCATCACCATACCAATGTTTCCCATCTTGTATCACTCGACTCCTTGCTACGATCCAAATCAACTTCAAAGCTAGCGCTGCTGCCAAACTGCCTTTCTGCGATTAATCTGAGGTCTCTCTCTCTTGCTTGTGCACAACCAACTGTCCGCGTGGAAGCGATTCTGAATCTTGCCTTGAAATGGTTCACACATGCTGGTCCAGAAAAGCGTCTGCGGCGACTTTCTAAGACGCGACTGAGCTGAACTAAACGCGTCGTGAGTATTTCTGGTCATCTACGCGTCACGACTCAGCCCAAATGCGAAGCTGGCGCGCGTGTGCATGCGAAGCTCCACTTTTTTGAACTGCAACACGAGAGGAAGGGACTCAGCTGGACAGTGACGGTTGGCTGGTCAACAGGAGAGCTGCAGCCTTTGGCGTCTGTTCCTCAGGCCACCATCCCGATCTATATCCTACTTAGACCACATTCTTGCATACACATCGATACTATCCCACTAGCAAACAGCGATCTTTTGCGAAGTCTACCACAACGACACTTCAACCGACTTCAAGGTCTTGCTTCTTTCACACCATCCCTACGTCACAGTTCGATGCTACAAATCCTTTGAAGGAGTGAAATACAAGTAAAGATGCCCAGCACATACTCAGCATCACATACGGCGGCTGGCAAGCCTATGCCCGCAGATCTCTTCGCAGGCATCCACTACTTTATCAATGACGACGTCGACGAGACCACACAGGAGGAGGTAAGTGACCATGCTGGCTAAGCGCGGCGTAGCTCAACCTGTTGATCGATCACTCACCGCTCGGATCCTCTTTCTTGGCTCGCCCTCTGGCATTGTTGGCCACAGATTCGGACGCTGCTCTCGCATGGAGGCGCGCAACAGCACAGCGAGCGTTCGGTTGCGAGCAGCAGCCAGTCAGACGTGAGCGATGCACGCTTTCCACTCGATTCGGTGACTCATGTCTTCGCTCGCAGCGTAGATTTCCCAGAGTATCAGCATTGCATTGAGCCTACACAGCAAGAAGAACACGCTCCTTCTGCAAGTAGACCCGTCGTTGTTACGGTAAGTGCAGTCGCCAACTGATCCACCATCTCCCAGCCCATGCTGAGCCTCGGAACTGACCCGAACCTTCGTGCCCCACCTGCGCCATCCTCCTCCCACGCCACCGATGATCTCGGCTGACCCGCTGATCGGTTCCGGAACTTCCGACCATGATTGATCACACAGCCGCGGTGGGTTTGTCGCAGCGCTCAGCTTGGGGTCCGCCTCAAGGAAGATCGGTTCTCGTGCCGGAGTTCCATGATCTTCTCTGGTCTCTGCGTTACTGCGTCCAAGTCGGAACTCTCCAAGGCGGACCGAGAGTTGATCAGCAGCATCGTCTCCGCCTACGGTGGTCTTTGGAGGGAAGACCACTTTTTCGATGTCAATGTTTTCCTCACCACCTCCATCTCCAACACCAAACTCAACAAGATTGTCAACACTCCCGGCAAGGAGACTATCTGCGTCGCGCCGCAGTGGATCAGCGATTCATGGCGTTTGCAAAAGCTGCTGCCTCTTGATTCCTACCAGTTTCTTCCAGGCAAAGAGCCGCCGCCTTGCTTCGCGGCGAAAACCGCCAACGGCTCGCCACTCACTTCGCCCAGAAGGGACCGTGTAGCAATGAGTCTGGCTGGTGACAGCAGAAATCTCAACACCGAGACCGATGCCAAGCTCAATGGAGCCATCCGAGGCAAGAGCGTCTTCCGTGGCAAGAGCGTGTTGCTGGCTCGCGATGTCTGCCGCGCTAGCGAGCAACAGCTGCGGTCCTTGGAGCACTTTATCAAAGTTTCCGGAGGCAACGTCCGCAGAGCGCCCAAGGAAATCAATGGTATTGCGCAAGCGGTCCGCAATTCCGACTTTGTTGTCTGTAGATATCGAGAGGTCCAGGAGTTCCGCGAGGCGATCCGCCAGACCAAGCAGGTGGGCAATTTGACGTGGCTCATCTGGGTGGTCTCCAATGATGTCTTTAGCGACCCAAGGAAAGAACCTCTACATTTCCCAGTGCCTCGACAGGGCATTCCCGAGTTCAAAAACGCCTCGATCACAATCTCCAACTATCGCGGCACCACTCGTCAGTACCTCACAAAGATGATCAAGCTCATGGGCGCCACCTTTTCAGGCACGCTCACCGCTAGGACCAGCCTGTGTGTTGCCGCCAACCTTGCGAGCGAAAAGACGGACAAGGCCAAAGAGTGGAGAGTGCCGGTCGTCAACCACAAGTACATTGTTGACTCGTTCCTTGCTTGGGCACCGGTGGAAAGGGCCAAGCTCAAGTACATCGACTTTCCCGACGGCGTCGATTTCAACCTTGATGTGGGCGATACCAGAGTTACGGACGAAAGTCTCGGGCCTTGGATTGACGATGCCATCAACAACGACGAGCCAGAAGACATGCCCACGAGCGACCCAATTTCACCTACTGGAAACTACGCTGCCATCGAACCGTCGATCGCTGTACCTCCGCAGCCAGTAGAGGCAGAGGTAGCTGAAGCGTTGACGCCGCCTGAGCAAGGTAGCGATCATTTGGAGCTCAACCCGATGCATGCAGACTCAACAGGATTCCAGGGAACATCGCCGCCTGCGACTCCCTCTCTGCAACGGTGTGCTGTGGGTCCGCAAGACGGATCCACGACTATGAGTACGTCGTCGGATATGCCAAGCTCACCTGCTCCTTCCAATGGCCCGATTGTGACTGTTGCTCTAAGCCCGAAAGGTACCCCACTTTCTCAGCGCGGAACAAAGCGCAGCAGAATGTCGATTCTACAAGACAGTGTCAGGCAGCCGATCTTGGACGACTTGGAAGCAAGGGCAAAAGAGGAAATCAACGGCACTGAGAGCACAGCTGCGGCTAAGAAACCCAAGACAGCAATCTCACGTCGCGCGTCTGAGAAACGAGCCAGCCCCTCGTCGGAAAATGGCGACATTCTGGAAGCATCCAGAGATGAACCTCTGCGCGTTGCCACGAGCAACTACAAACTCAAGAAGACGGAGGAGGCCAAGTTGAAGGGCCTGAACATTAACGTTGTCGATGACATCGAGATTGCGGATGTCTTGGTGACGCCAAAGATCTCGCGCTCGCCCAAGATGCTCTACGCGATTGCCTCTGGCAACGTTGCGATAGTGTCGCCTGACTGGCTTCACGCCTGCTTGAAGAAACGCGAATGCATTGCAGTCCAAACGGGGTCTGGATCCTCTCGGTACCAGTTGGTGGACCGTGAGGGGGAAAAGACGTACGGCATCAACCTTGCCGATGTTATGCAACGTCGGAGGACCGAGTATACGCAGGGTATTTATCACGGACACAAGTTCTGGCTGGCTCGCGGTGTAGATGAGAACGGATCCTTCTCAACGCTCATTGAAGCAGCTGGAGGCGAAGTGCTGCCCGTTCCCTTCGACGAGCAGAAACTGCTTTCAGAGCCGGAGCACTTCCATCTCATCGTTGGAGAAGACCACACAATTGAATGGAGGGATCTGGTTGGCCTACCGACGACGAAAGGAGAGCCGCTCAAGCTGTACAAGAAGCAGCTGATTACGGACTGCATCTTTGAGCAGCAGCCGCGATGGGATCGCCATCTGATGGATCCCACACAATTGCCGGGCAGTTCCGGAAATACGCCGGTGAAGCGTGGACGTGCTGCTGGTGGCAAACGTGTCTATGGACGATGAAGAGACTCGGACATAAAGTTTTACGGACGTTGTATTTCGATTCCTTTGCTCGTGCTATCCGCTCTTAACATCTGATTGCAAACCCGTTCTTCACATGGTAACGTTAATGCCGGGATGGAATTCATTGAGAAAGAGAAACAGCCTACAAATTGTCTCGAAGGAACTGGCAATAGTCTTTGGTGGCGATATCAAAGTACTCTCCGAGATAGATGTCAAAGTGGCCCATGTACTCGTAGTTTTTGATGGTTGCTTTGGGGGCATTTCGGGCGTATTTGAGACTGGGACCTGGAGGTGCGACGGAGTCTTTGCCGCAGATTGCGAAGAAGATAGGACAATGAACCGAAGATGTGTTCCAGCCGGGATTGTAGAAGCCGATGTGGAGCGCGAAACGCGCTGCGACGTAGTCTTTATAGGTAGACTCGAGATGGGGGGGAACGAGGTGGCGATACTGTTTCACATCTGGAGCGTTCATCAACGCAGCTGTGCAATGACATTTTACGAGTACGACGTTAGTTCTGTCCAGGTTGGATGCGAGCAGGATGAGAAGAGGGACTTACTTTCTCCAGGACTACCCGCCAGTTGGACAGGGATGATTTGATTACGTGGTGAGAAGACGAGGTCCGTGATGCCGAGTATACCAAGCTTGAGCAGCGGCAAGAGCCCGACTGTTTGAGACGAATGCAAACCAGAGGTAAAGGGACACTGCGAGATGGCGGCCTTCACCCTCTTATCTTTCGCGGCAACGGTGATGACATGACCGCCTCCGAAACTGCTTCCAAATATTCCGATCCTCTCATTGTCAACGTCTTGGAGCTTTGAAGTGTAGTCCAGCGCCGCATCCCAATCCTGAAGCTGGAGCTGAATATCAAGAAGTTGACGAGGCTCGCCACCGCTTTCGCCGAAATGCCGATAGTCAAACACCACGCAGAGTATGCCAAGCTCTGCGAATCGGGAGGCGTAGCGATCGAGACCCATCTCTTTGATGGCTCCAAGACCATGGCCTAGGATCATGGCAGGGTATAGTTTTGCCGAACTGACGGCGGGGCGTAACGGGGGAGTGGTGGGACGATACAACCATGCGGCGCACAGCTCGCTGCCCGAAGCAAACTTGACGTCTTCTCGGCGGAAGGCGGAAGTAGTCGACTCGGACGTCATGTTGAGTGCTTACGTCTGGAATTTGAAGCTCAGGGCAGAAGGGAGGGGGGCAACGTCATCAAAAGTGGGTGACGGTGACAAGCTGTTGTGGAGAAGCCTGAGTTGAGCATGGATCTCGACACTAGACACAGAGCCAGCTGTCAGATCTGATAAGAGGAGCTAAAAGCCGATTTGATGAGCGCGTGAAAGCTGAATTCACGCCGCGCTTCTCATCAGTGTGCGGCAAAACGCAACTTCCTCTCCGCCGTCCATGCGCCCGCCGGCTTGCAGGCGGCTACGTCACCCGGAAGCCGCTCAACGCTCGAAACAGCAGCACAGCAGCTCTGCGGATCTGACCCACCTTCCATTCGGGTGTGATTGGCGGTGCAGTTCCTCCTCAAAGGATATGAACACGTGTGAAGCTGCCTATCATACTGTTGACGGTGCTGGCACCGTTGAAATCTGGACACAGCGCTAGAAGGTGGTCTTTGCGAAGGAAGAGATTCGTGATTGCTTGGGAGAGTCTTTGGAGGAGTGCATGGCAAGCTTAGACGTTTTTCGGCATTTCATCTTTCATTCCGACCAGCTAACAGAGCTCGATAGTACGAGGAGGTCCAAGGTTTCAACGCCACCCCAATCCACAAACATGACAAAATGCGGGGGGAGGCTCAGAAAAATCACGTTGGAATTCAAGCCCAAAAATTGCCATCCATTTCAACAGTCCTGGCGTGCTCGCCTACTCTGACAGCAGCAAGACTGTCGTCTCGTGTCGCGCCCCTAGATGTGCGAGCGTCAACTCTTCTCTTGCTGCACAACTAGGGCTTGCTCAGAGCTGTCACAAGCTTGTCACAGAAACCAACTTGGCCTATTCCGGCCGAAACGGTGGCACTGCGAGCCTTCAGTCTTATCGAAAAGCCAGGATAACACGGGGGGCTCTTTTGCCGCTGTTGGACACAGGAGCAGGGGAGCGTGCTGCAAAAGGTGAGAGAGACTTTCACGCTGCGAGTCAAAGTCTGAAGGACAAGGAAAGATCCGAGGGTGTGACCAGCTCAGCGGTGCGCCGTGATAGGCAAAGAGCGAGGGTCTTGGCAGGTTCGACTTTCATCATCGAGGGTCCTGTCGAAAAGGACCTTGTGTGCGCGTTTGAACACGATGAGTAGTGGTACATTGACAAGTCGACAGAGAGCACCCAGGAATGGTCTCACTTGACTTTAGGCGTCTTACACAATCGTGCTGCAAGGCCACAGATGCATGGAAGATAAGACCCCAACATGATAGCCACATCAGAAGCAAGGCTTGGCAGACAAGGGTCTTGCATAGTAAATGCGGGGTAGCTGAAATGCAGGAGAGATAACCTTCCAAGCGTACGAGAGAGCGGCCTCGTACGATATCAAGTCGGCCGAGCCATCTTGAGAAAGGGGCGGAAACAACGGTGAGCCAGCAGCAAGCAAGTGTGCAGCAGGGAGCTTACACGACCAGCCAAAGACGATTGATTCAGGGATGGGGCCCGAGGTCACGGGCCAAAGAGATCGACTGAACAACGAGTCTGGGTTTTGACAAAATACTGAGCATGAAGCTGGTGAAGGATGGGAAGGTGGAGGTGGCTTGACACGATTGCGGAGAAAGACGAGCTAACCCCGCTGGTAGAAGAGATCCTGGACAACTGGGTCTGGCCTCCGTGTCCGGAGGGTGGCTGGGTTGGAGCAAAGTGCTGATGGCTTTCGGAAAATAGGTGCCGAGTCGACAAGGAGCTGCACGGTTGCGGAGAAAGCCTCATCACCGCATGTGTGCGGAACACGGCTGGCACCCAAAGATTCCACTCGGCCACATTGCATTGCGACACGCGGCAAATTGTGCCAACTGGTGTCGCTGCGCAGGTAACTCAGCACTTTCAACGGCATGGAGGGCATCGGATACCAACATGCTCCACCTGGGGCGATTGAGCGGGAAAAGAAGGTATGGGGGGCAGCCAGCAATGCCGAAGAGAAGGGGTGCTAGAGTCGGTCGAGAAAGCAAGATGGTGCTGGGGTGTTTCGTGCGGAAGAGAGTTGAGGTGGTTGGGTTGGCAAGGAACTCGCGGCAACCACTCATGACTCCTTGCTTTGGCGATTTGATTCGCCAATTTCATCGTCGTTGCAGCACCCCGACTCTCAAGCCGCACCATTTCTGGAGCCAGCCGAGCTGGATCCACGTGCTCGACACCGCACCCCGCTGACATGGCAGCCGTCGCATTCTCACCCCAGGTTCTCAATGGAGCCTCATTTGACAAGAACAAACCCACAGCCACCCATCTTCTGTGGTCATGTGGAAATCGTGGGGCTCCGCTGCTGTGCTGCATTGAGATGTACCCCGCACGGTTGCAGACCCAACAATACAGTTCACTACGAATGACGAGGAAAGGCGCAGGACGAGCAGCAGATTGCCTCGCATACAATCCCTGAGTCGTTCTCAAATTTGCTTGCGCGCTCGAATAATGCGACGCTGTCCTGCACTACACAGCAACGGCTGATATGCCAAGAACGCTGGCTATTGATCATATGCTGCTCAATTCGGCTGGATGATTCCACGAAGCTCTCAGAATCCAGGTGCCTCAACCGATCATTCGCACTTTTATCCGAGTCGCTGGTACAGCTCCAAGCCAGGAGAGAATTAATCGAGGTGAAACGGAAGAAACAAGGAGACTTCAGGGAGCGGCGGTCGGTGCGGCGGTCGGCTCGCCAAGCGGAGTCAAGCTCTAAGCTGCACTGTACCGCACGGGCACCCTTCCAACCGTCAGCCATATGCAGGCTTGCCCTGCCAGAATTGTCTGCTCAAGGCGCCATTCTGGGATTTTGATTGGGCCAAACACAAACTCCGCTCTACATGCAATGCTCTGAATACCCTGAGCTTCGCAGCCTTGTTACCATCTCGACGCTCGCACTCGCTCTTGCTAGCACCCAGGAGCAGCAACCCGACCGTCGACTGAGCTGAGTCTGAACCAACAACGTGTGTGAGAGGACGGCTTGCAGTGAGAGATCGCAAACAAAGTTTTGTCTCGCTTCTCGCCTTGTTTCTGCTTGCTCCAGGCTCATCTCGTGGTTTCGTCGCTTGCCTAGTCGAGCTCTCGGAACAAGTCAGCTGTGACCCCATCCCATCCGTTCTCACAATTCCTTCTCATCTGGTGCAACGCCCTTCTGAAATCGTGTCTGATGTTCCGCAGTACTCCTGCCCCCGACCTTTGCATGCTCATGCTGCTGTCCTCCTCCTGGCTTCTGCCCACACCTGTGCGCCATCTGTGTGATTTCTTCGTCTCGAGCCTTCCATTCTCAGGCCCAAATCTTGCCAGACCCCACTTCAAGCGTTCCTGCGCTACTTGCTTCATGCTCTTCTAGCTTTCCTACTTCCCACCCAGATGCCCAACGTCCATCCTCTCCTCCCCTTCTCATCCAACGCCACCTCATCTTCGGCCCGACTTTTCCGGGTCTCGTTCTTCTTCCCTGACTTTCTCTTCTCCTGGCGCCGACGTTGATCTGCTAGCCACCGAACAGAGCCCTTGTTCCTCACAAACTTGCATCCTAAGTTCTGCCCCTCGCTTCACAACAAAGCTTGACATCAGCGTTCTTCGTTCCAGCGTCTCCATTACTCCTAGCGTTCCTTACTTAAACCCCACAATTTTCGTCCATTGCTGCACCACCCTTTCCCACCTTCGCGCCACTCGGCTACCTAGTCCTCACATTACCCCATCTTTTTCTTGCTGTGTTCTCCCACCTTTTCTTCTTGTACAAGAGAAAGACGCTCACCCAAATCATCTCGATCCAAGCTCAATCTTGAGTCGACATCACCATGAGGTCCGACCAGCTCAACCACCCGGATCCCAACCACCCATACAACCTTCCAACATGGAGAAAGCTTTTCATGCTTGCCACCGTCTCGCTCACTGCCTTTTCGGCTAACGAGATGGCTGCTGCCCATTTGACCGTAGGCACCCACGCCTCTCCTCATTGTACAACACCTCGAAGAACCAATTACTGACACCGACCCCTATCTCCACTCACGCCAATCTGCACAGGCCTTCCACCTAGTATCGGTCTCTTTAGATCGAACCATTGCTGCGATCGCCAACACTATTGGCATCGGAATTATCGGTCTAGGCACCGGCCCTCTGCTCTGGAACGCGCTAGCAGAGTCCCTCGGCCGCCGCCCCACTTATATCCTCGCCTGGACGCTCTACATCCCCTGCACTGTCTGGCTTGCCCGTGCCGGCAGCTTCAACAGCTTTGCTGCCGCTCGATTCTTTGCTGGATTTACTGCTTCCGTCTCACAGACCGTACCAGCTTCCATGATCTCCGAGACCTTCCTGCCGGAGCACAGAGGCGCCGCTATCGCTACATGGACAGTGCTCCTCATTGCTGGCCCTGTCACCGCTCCCGTCATCGGAGCGGGCATCCTGACTCGAACCACTGACTGGCGATGGGGTAAGTGTCCTGCCTCTCCTACGAGGGGTTCCCTCATCGCAACATGATCCCTACTGACATCTTTCTGCCTGATTTGCATTTGTTTCTACTTTCAGTTTACTACCTCACTCTAATTCTGGCTGGCGCCCTATGGGTTTGTATCTTGCTCTTTGTTCCTGAGACTCTGTACAACGCCAACCCATCTACCATCACCGACGGTTTCGGCAACGCATCCTCCACGGTAGATGAACCTGAAAAGAAGGACTCGCAATCGATCGAGAATGGCACTTCCACTCCTCCTCTCGCCAATGCTGGCACCCTCGAGAACGGCTCCTTCGGTCGGGTCGGTGCTGCGTGGTACCCGTGGCAGGAGCCTGGCCGCTTCTTCAAGGAAATCTTGATGCCGCTCAAGATGGCCATGTACTTGCCTCTGATTCTTCCCTCGATTCTCTCCGCCGTCATCTTCATGTGGTCGGTTGGTTTCACCGTCGTCAGCCCGCAAGTGTTCCCCCGGCCTCCTTGGCTTTTTACCAACGTTCAGGTCGGACTGGCGTTCCTTGCAGCTGCTGTTGGTGCTCTAATTGGCAAGTTTGCAGGTGGTTACGTCAGTGACTGGACTGTCGATTTCTTCGTTCGCAGAAACTCGACCGGTGCGAATCAGGGCAAGCGTGTGCCAGAGTACCGTCTCTGGGCATTGCTTCCGCATACAGTCCTTCTCACCATCGGTCTTTTGCTTTACGGTATCGGCTATGCCAAGAAGATGGCCTGGCCGGTTGAAGTCATTGGCGGTATCGGTGTTTACTACATCTCGAACTCAGCTGCTGGCGGTATTCTTCAGACGTATATCATCGAGTCTTATATCACGCAGGCTGTGCATGGCATTGCACTCTTCAACTTTGTCAAGTGCTTGCTAGCGTTCTCTGCACCCTTCTTCGTGCCCAAGTGGGCGTTCAAGGACTTCACCAAGGCCTATGTCGTCCAGGCAGTCGTTACTGCGGCCCTTACTCTCGCAACTTTGGTGGTGCTGATCATGTTTGGCGCCAAACTGCGTCGCGCACAGAAGATGGTCTCCACCGCATAAATCTTCTCCCAAGCCCTAAGCTAGGCATCTTCCTCCCTGGGTTTGAAACGCTATCATTACAATCTTGCAAGCCATGCACTTCTACATGTAAAATATACCACACGCCTCTTGAACACCAGACACGATCATGCTGTTTTCGAAGAGTCTTGGAGTGAATCCCCGAAACTTGCAGTGTTGACGTTGTTCAGGAAGGAAGTCTCGCGCAGCTTGTTCTGGAGCATTCAACACGCCAGACTGGCGGTCTATCGCGGATATGCGTTCAGGAACGCACACGCGTAGAGCGCGAGAGCTGAAAGAAGCAGTCAAGTTTCGCGTGACAAGGCGATGGAAAGACGATGAATTGATCGTGGAAAGCTATGAGTACAATTTTGAGTCCGAAACCAGGCGTCGAGGCGGTGAAATGACTTTGAAGAGTGATCGGCGCCGCCAGACGAGCCCACATGCGAGCGCTTGTCTATGTAAAGAATGTGATCATTGCGGGCGAGGTGGCATGCCAAAGCTGTACAAGTCGATGAGGATAGAAGGAATGTGTGGATTGATGAGTCAGCAATCAACAAGAGGGATACGTAGAACATGTGAAATACTTACCCAGGCGGGGGGCGAGGAGGGAAACCTCCTGGTGGCGGAACGGGGAAACCAGGGGGAGGTCCTCCGGGCATGCCAGGAAAGCCGGGTGGGCGGAAGCCAGGAGGAGGGCCGACGGGCATACCGGGAGGGGGCACTGGCATTCCAGGCATGCCGGGAGGTGGTCTAGCGTACGGCATGGGTCGACCCATCATTGGAGGTGCAGCTCCAGCCATAGGTGGCACAGCGAGACCCATACCTCGGCCCATGGGGGCACCTTTGCCTGGTCCCGGTTGCATCTGTACATATTCAAGAGAGTGGGAAGAAGTGAACGTGGATGGATTCATGTTAGTCATGAGAAGGCGGTTGTGATGCAGAGGAAGGAGAGAGAAACAGGGTTTACTGAAGCAGGCAGCAGAAGAGAAGGGTGGATTTGAACTTACGGTCGGCTGTTTCCTATCATCAGCCGGTGGAGGCGCCTCGATGGCCATACTGACGATGTTCTCTCCACGAAGAATGAGCAATCCAAGTGTCCTCTTTTGCTCGAGCAGTGCGTCAGGAGCATTTGCTGACGCTCCGGCATCGTCGTCATCGTCTTGATTCTCTACAGCAGCCTGGCCTGACTTGGAGGCGGCAGCGACTCGCGCCTTTGCCTTTCTGGACTTGATCTTTCGGTATTCCTGAGAGTCAGCGAGTACCAAGTTCATGTGGGCATCGAATGCAAGGAGCTGGCCGACGATTTGACGCGAGTCGTTGAGGGTGATACGGAGCCTGTAGTTGATGAGCGACATCATTTTGCCGCCCTTGGGCTTTGTGGGAGGCATGGTGGGCAGGTATGAGTTTCGCTTTGATTGCGCTTTGCTCGTCTGCTGGCTGTGTGTCGCGGGAATCCGCCTGGACCAAAGCTACTGGTCGATTCGGAAGTTTGCAGGCTCGTGGAACAAGACTGTATCCGAAGTGGTATGCAGCGTTGTGGAACTCGATGTTCGTTCGGGGCTGTGCTTCTGTTCGAATGTATGTGGCTGTCGTTGAGCGTAAAGCACAGGCAGAGGTGGAGACGGAGGTGGAGACGGAGGTGGAAGAAAGACTTGAGTGTGTAGCATCCAAAGAACTCGGAAAACGGCGCGAATCTCGAAAGGCCGTCACGTGTCGTGTGGCTCTGGCAAGCTGTATGCTTCTCAAGTCTAACATCGTTGGTTTGAAAATTGGCGGGGGGGGTGGCTCTAACACAAAATCTCGCCCAAGCCCGCGGCCGTTCTGGCCCGTAAAAATAGAACGTGGTCCATGCGCTTTGTCTAGAGAGTCTGCTCAACCAGCGTCAAGGATTGATGGTCCAAGTTTTGAACGCTCTGTGCATACAGATGAATGACCCTCCTCGATAGGTTGTGTCAGGGATGCAAAGATCAGGAGGCCACAGACGAGACTGAGCAGCTCGGCCAATTCTCGACATGTGGGCAGTTCGGAAGCAAGCGCCCATGCAAATGTGGGTTGGTGCCTGTAGTTGCAAGGTGCGTGCGTATAATTGATTACTGACAGCTGACAGCTGACAGCAGGGTGAGAGCGGCCCCCGTCTGAGTAGAAACGACTAGCAGACATTAACAATTCTCGGCGAGGGTTCGAGAACAATCATGCTCAAAGATGTCGCAGAGCTGGTCGTTGGTCGCTCCCGATTCGTTGCGTGCTGGCAAGGCGAGAGAGAACGAGCGAGGTTCGGGGCAACCTTTGAGGCACGAGCGACGGCAGCTCGAACAGAGCGCAAAACAAGCGGGATAGGCCAAGATTGAGCATATCCACCTCCGATCGCAGCGCCCCTCCACGCGAGCCAGCGGCTCAGCGCATTGCTTGTCGAAGCATTGGGACAACATTACGTCCCGCTCTACCGCCGTGCTCCGGTGCTGCCCTGCCCTTCAGTTGGCCACTTGATTGTGTCAGGTTGGCTTTGCAATTTCAGCTGCCCGCTTGCACCTCTTACGGGGACACGTTGAGTGGAAGTCTTGAAGCGAGGCTTCATAGCCTCGCTTGTGAGATTGTTTGCCCGGACCCACGGACCTTTTCGACCGTGCTCTACTGGGAACCACAATCACAATCATGCGCACCCTTACTCTTCTCTGTCGGTTCTGGCTTTGGCCCTCATCACCGTCTTCCAATCAAGAATGTCAAGCACGGGCGAGGCTCAGGTCAGGCATTCTTCCACCGCTCTCCGGCGGCTCTGGCGACCAGACCAAGGCCAGCGTCAGAAACGATCAATAGCTGAACTGTGTGCTGACTCGCGATCGTTGGATAGATTGGTAACGTGTGTAATCTTGGTGCACGTGAACTGGAAAGCCGTGTGACATTTGTGTCGGATGCATTCTGTCAGCTTCATAGCACAAGTCGCTTGGACCCGCGTTGATATCACTCGTTCTGCCCCAAGTGGGCGCCATGTTCCACCTCGATGCTGACATCGCAAAGTGTCCACCCAACCAAGGGTTCGTGCCTTGCCTGTTCTCTTCGTAAGGGTAAGCCAGAGCGCCCACCCACTTCGCTCTTAGACATCGTACCTTGTCTCTACCACATTCCCTTTCTTTAGAGGGCACCTCTCCGTACATAAATCGACACTAGCTCCCTTCCCTTTATCCTTTCACACGTCCCTTCCGCCCAGGTCCAACCTCTTCTGAAACAGTATTGCGTCCTTCCTGCCTTTACGCTTTCGAACAGCGTGGTCCTGCGATGGTCACAGTGTACGCCAAAGACTATTAGCGCACTGTTAACCACCAGGCTTGCATCGCCTCCGCCAAAGAACCCGATCCACCATGCCACCTTTTCTATCTAGCTTCAGGTCCAGAACCAATTTTTTGCTTGACACCATCACCGGCGTCATCCCCGACGCTCCCCCCAATGGCACCTTTAAGGATCGATCCCTGACTTGCAGAAGGTGTGGCAACCGCTTCCGTGACACACTCGAACTCAGCTCTCACTTCAATCTCTTTCCGCACCATTCCGATTACAAAGACAGCCATGACTTTGACTCTTTCGTTCGTCCCAAAGTGAGTTGCACAAAAGTAACTCAATGCTCCCCGCAAGCGAGTAGTGCTGGTGCAACGTCCATCCATGCTTCTCTCCCGGAATTGAGCAGCTTCAGCGAAGCCCAAGCTTACTACGCTCCTCCCGAAAAGGACAAGGAGAGCCGCCCTGCCATCCTCCGAAAGTTTCCAACCTTGTCCAGTCTGTCCATCAGCGCAGCCGGAGAGCAGTCACAGCCAGTGCGCCCCACCGACTATGCCGACAATGATGTTGGTCCGTCGCGCAATCTGAAAGATCCCAAAGGGAAGCAGAGAGCGATGCCTCACGCTCGTAGACACGAGTCCTTCCAGTACGGCCAGCCCCTCGCCTCATCGGACGAGGAGGCAGAACATAAGGCTCCCGGACCCTCTGCCGGGCCTCTCTTCACCTCTCCTCGCTACCGTGCTCGAAGCAACGTCACCCAAGTCCTCACTTCCGGGCCCGAATTTCAGACACGTCCACGCAGCTCTACCTCGTCTATCGCCGATATAAGCAAGATGAGGAGAGAACAAGCCCCTCCACTCCCTCCAAAGATCCCTCGCTTCGACTGGCAAGAAGAGCGAGCAGAGTCACCACCAAGCTCGCAAACCAGCTCCGAAGACACTGCATCCATCGCTTCGGAGCGCAGCTTCCGCACTGTAGGCTCAGTTGAAATCCTCTCGGAACTGTCTATGTTCAGAGCCTACTATGCACAGGAGAAAGGCTTTGACAAAGCACTCCTACCTTCGTCTTCTTCCGCCAGCTTTGTCAAACAAGACGCGAATCTCGACCAACAAAGGTCTGAGAAGCAGGCGCCTCAGCCGAGTACTCGGCACACCAGTGATTCGAATCTCCTGCTTGAAGGCATAGAAAGTTCGTATGACGATGTGCCACCTTCGTATCATGAGTTGCATGGTGATACAGATGCATTCGACGATCTTGCTCGTCATACCTCGCAACACCTGTCATCTCGTTGGGATGGTTTTGCTACTGTGCTTGCCTCGCCAGTGAGTCGTGTCATTCTTGGTTCGCGACGTCCTCGACGATCTACCAATGCCTCGCCCTTCACGTCTAGCACACGTTTCCCAGTCACATTTTCGGGCTTTGACGACATCGAGAACGTCGACGCACGTTCTGCGCTTAGAAATAACCAACTCTATGATCCTTCGTCAGAAATGAAACAGGCCCAGAAAGACGACTCTGGGCGAGCGACGACTTCACAATCGACCAATGCGCCTCTTCCTCCGCTCGCATCTTCTTCATCCTTCTCATCCCTCCCGTCACCGTCCACGCCAAAGACGCCGTTTGAATTGCTCACCAATGCTCCATTTGCATCCCCCCCGCTGTCGCTTCTGCGCCCGCAGCAGCCATTCAAGTCGAGCGCTGGAGCTGGTCGAAGGAGCCGCCACACTGTTCGCGCAAAATCGGATTCAGCTCCCAGCACGCGTTGTCCTACATGCTTCACCAAGTTTGCCTCGCTCAACAAAACCTTGGAGCATCTGGACAACTCGGATTGTGGAGCCGTCGAGTTTGAGAGCGGCATCATGTAATGTAGTGGTCGCGACGCTCCCTTGTCGTGTATATTTGTACCTGTTTGGCGGAGAGTTTCTGTCCACAAATCAACCACAGACTGACCGAGGCTCCAGAATATTTGTTGTGCAGCGACCGCCCTATTAGCTGAGTGTTGAAATCGGCCCGACCTGCATCGATGGGAACCACGCAACCAAACGAAGATAAGAATGGCTCGGGGCGGTCCACTAAAGCAGCGAATGCATGCGAATGCAAGCGGGAAGATCCGCACTAAACTGCTGATGTCGTTGGAGCAAGCAGAAGGAGAGGGAAACAAGCAGCCGGATATGGCGCATCGCTTGCCGGGATATCCTGTGTCGTCGCGAAGTGGTTTTGGGAAAATACGGCTTCGCTCACCATCGAATGGTGTGGTCGAGGCCGGTGTCAGCTTGACAGGATTCAGCTTGTGGCATGCCTGCAACCAAAGCGCTGGGGAGACGTGCGTTTGATGCGGGGTAGAACCATGATTAAGCCGCTTCATTCCGTGAATCTTTGGGTCATCGCCGCTTCGTAATGACGTCGGAGCTCCAAAAAAAAAGTTGCTTCTGCAGCTCGTGCAGTTAATTTGTTGCAGTGGTGCTTCTTTCCAGTTCCGCATGTATTCTTCCGGCTGACACCTTGAGCGACCGATCGGCACATTGGAGCTGGCGTACTGCTGGTGGCAATCCAGTTGAAGCCAGTGCCGTGCAATCGATGCCACAAGCACTGGGAGATTCACAAGGTAATTTCTGGCACAGGGAGAGATAATGATTACGGGTACATTGTGCACAGTATTGTTGACCGCTGTCGCTCTCGTGGTCACCTTCAACTGCTGTGCTCGGACTTGCTTGAGCGCACAGTTGCGACTTTACCGCACAGTCCTAGCGCTGCATGCTTTGTCAATGCGTCTCGTTCCGCGGGGTGCCATGCGCGGCATTGATAGCTTGCAGATTTCCCCGCACAAACAACAGTAGCGCAAACATCTTTTCTTCTCGGCGATGTTCAGCTCCGTATGTGCTGCGCTTCCCGCGCCTTGTATGTCAAATTCGTGACTGGCTGTCTTGACACGCCGCCAAGTAAGCGCGCCGCTTGGCACGGTTCTGCAACTTGCACCTAGACAGACCAGCGGGTACTCAGTGTCTCACCAGTTGTGCCCAACCGCGGTCTCTGGAGTGCCATGTACAGTAGCTACCTAACCCCGCAATTGTCTCTTCGTCCCCGCCGCCGCAATCATCTGCCCCACGCCCCATGTATGTGCCGCACCGACCATCTTGAGCCTCCTCCCCCAAACATTTCTGCAGATATTTAAAGCTCGAGGATTTTGGACTACTGACTTGGCGGCTCTTCCTCACAACCTAGATACCTCGTTTCTTCTCTCAGTCCCCCAAACCCAGCCAAATTCGCCAAAATGACTGCCGTAGACAAGTCCGCATCCCTTCAGGATGGGGTGCAGAAGGTACTTAACACTTTCACTGCTGGCAACGGTCCCAACAATGTACCCGGTGCTGTGGCTTACGTCTCAGATGCAAGTGGAAAGCAGGTGGCATGGGCAGCCGCTGGTGTCAATGAGATCGGCAAGCCTGAACCGATGAAGAAGGACGCGATCTTCTGGATCGCGAGCTGCTCCAAGCTTCTCATTGCTATCTCAGCTCTTCAGCTAGTCGAACGGGGCCAACTAAACCTTGACGACAGCATTGCAAAGTTCCTACCCGAAGCGGGCGAACTCAAAATGCTCAAAGATGGCTCCAACCCAAAGAAGATCCCCACCGTCAAAGATACACTCCTCATCCTATCCGGCCAGGCTTGCGCCCTTTTCAACAATGAACTTGCAGAATGGTATGCAAAGCAAGGCCTTCCGCCAACTGCCCACCTTGACTCCTCCGGTAGGGATAGACTCTTCACACCGTACGCCTCAGAGCCCGGAGAGGAGTGGAATTACGGCTTCAACATCGATTGGGCTGGTATGGCCGTAGAGGTGGTCACCGGCAAGGACCTCGAGACTTACTACCGTGAGAACATCTTCGAGCCACTCGGCATTAAGGACATCACTTTCAAACCGCGATCTGCTGGCCTTGTAGACCGGCTTGCTGCAAGCCATGTGAGGGGCGAGAACGGCGAGGTCACTCCTTTCATGCAACTTCTATTGCCTGAGGAGGATCAGATGAAGGTCATCTACCCTGGTGCCGGCCTCTTCGCTACCCCTTCCGAATACACCAAGATTTTGGTAGCTCTTCTCAACAAGGGAACGCATCCAATCAGTGGCGGTACCATCCTAAAGCCTGAAAGCGTGGAGCTTTTGCGAAAGGATCAATTCCCGGAGGGGGGCAAACTCGTCCAGGACCTTGAGCGCAGTTTTGATGAAGTCATTCCCGCGGTGGTCAGCGGTCGATTCAAGGGCTGCCTCGCTCCGGGGACCAAGAAGAACTGGGCTTATGGTGGTCTTAGGATGAAGGGTAAGTATCTTCAAGCTGTTGTATTGCAGCTGCGAGGTCCTGAGCAACCCATTGACTGACTCAATCCACTGATCCTCTTTGCCGATTCATATCGATAGAAAAACACCCCACACGTGGCCTTAGTGACGATGTGAGTTTGAGTCGCCTCCGCAAGCTGAATTCCCTGGCGTTACGTTCAACTGACCGATCGCTCTGTCACCTCCATCTGTCTACTTCTCTATTCTTTTCGCTCTTTCGCAAAATCTTACCCACAGTCGTTGACATGGTGTGGCGTACAGAACAGCTATTGTAAGTTTCTCCTCCCATCCTGGTCTTCATTCATCTTTGATCGGGGACATGAATCTGATATCTCCTCGACTTGTCTATCCGATCCAAAACAGGGTGGGTCGACTTTAAAGACGGAACCTGCGGCATGGTATCAACACAGATGAGTCCCTTCCCCGACCAGGCGTCCGAAAACCTCCTGGCTGCAGTCGAAAGTCAGGTCCACGCTGCTTACGAAGCCTGATACCACCCACGTAAATCGCTCGACACTGATCCTGTAGATGTAAATTACTGTTTTCGTGAATCGTCAATCCAAAACACTCCTTAAACAAAGGACTTGTAAGGCGTCTTAGATTGCTTCTCGGTGTGTTTTCTGTGCATGGTTGCCTGGGACGGCATTCGAGTAAGGCATGTCGCAGTGTACTCGGTCCCGTGTCTATCAGGGTTACGGGACAGCTCGGCGATTTGGCATATGGCTTGGGCCTTATTGTAGGCAATGCTCGAAGGAGAGGCTATACTCGGCAAGACCTGAATTGCAAACAGATTGGTGATGGCCTCATGTACTGTATTGCCTCGATGATCGATGTTAGCAAACAAGAGGGACGCAACGAGTATTTATTTATTTGAAAAAAGGGAGCATGAATTTGTTCAATCCGTGTATCGGCAGAGTTACATGCCCAATTCACATTCAGAAGCTGACTGAACATGGGCTGCAATGTGCAGTACTGTACAGCCTCCAAGCTTTCTGTACAGTACAAGCCAACAACAAGCAGAGCGTTTCTGGACTTGTGGCGTTCGGAATCGAACTCTGATCACCGTGCATTTGTCTGAAGACACCGATAAAGTGGCTTTTATGCTGTGTGCGAGCCCGTAGCAAAATTTCCGGTGAGATTGGAGGGATACCGGAGGGACTGGCACCACCCAAAGAAGAGCGACGATTTTGCTGAAACATTTGCAGCTTTGAATTTTCGAAATGCCCGGTCACAGGGTTGAGAACTTCTTCTCTCCTGGTTCCTGCCTGACAAAGAAAGAGGAACTCAACAACGCTGAAAGGGCTCAAGGAGCTAATTCTCAACAGCGAGGATCAGTGTGCTTCGTTTGATGATCGGCTGGAAGTGCCGTATTTAATTTTGAGCGTTCAAAACTCGACCAACACTGTCGCAGAAACCTGAGAGCTTGTCCATTTTTCGTGAATCATGCAGTTAGCACGATATGAGTGGGAGCGCAGCCATTGTGTCAGCTTCTAGAGGAAATCTGGCTTGCCAGTAGTGTGTCAACGACAATATCTTTTGGCAGGTCGATTCTGAGAGGTACTCCCTTCCCTTCCTTAATCCACTCAGCCGTCACAGGCTTCCCAAATTTACGGTACCAACATCACGCTTGACAGCACGTTCACCAAGCAAAATACAACCTCAGTCGGAGCCAAGAACCTACAAAAATTATTTCTCGTAGTGAACATGTTAGTAAGCTCCTTCGCTGCAAGTCTCTTCACTCTGATCTGCATCCACATAGCTGTTCCAATGGCTTCGGCCACCAGCACTGTATTAGAACCTAGTTGCAAAATATCTCCTTGGATCTTAAATGGACCTCGTACTCAACTGAGCAACGAGGACATCATCAATTGCCTGCAGCTGTCTTCCAAACACGTCCATCCTACCTTCAAGCAAATTTACTATCTCGAAAACATACCGACCTTTGCTGGAGGTATTGGAAAGGACATCGAAAGTCCAGAACAGCTACACAAGGAATTCGTTCGCGGCGACAAGCTCAGAAAAGTACAAATTCAAACCTCTCTTCGCCGGCTATACGGTGACAACCGTCAGACATCGACTTCGGTGTCCATCGAGAATACAAAGATCCTGTCATTCCAAATCGAATAGGTTCGTGGTTGATCTCAACGTTGGCAGAGCCGCTATTGTCAATGCGTGTAACCACGTCTAGTCTCCATGACACGCATATTCAAACGGGCGAAGTTGTGTGAAGCGTAAGCTCCCGAACTAATTGACCAAACAACCGATGCTGGAAGAACAGACCGCAGAGCATCGAAAGAGACGGTTCAAGCTTTGTATCCGCTATTGCAATCTTCAGTCTGAAGCCAGTGGGATGTATTCGCTGCGCCCTCTTTTCCACGTTGTGGCGGTATGGCAATCGGCGACGAAGCGATAAATGCTGGCGATAAGAATCAGGATCACGACTGTGTATACCAGACTTCTCGTGCTCGAATTCATGATCCAAGTCCTTTTGGAGATGTATTGCAGACGCTCGAGGTCCCACCTGAACAATGATCTCTGGCCTAGTGTATCGAGTTTTCGGCCCACGTACCGTTCAATGTCAGCCTGAACGTTCTGCGCACAGCGTTCAAGCGTACTAGCGGCGCAGAGAGAAAGTGTGTTGCTTGCTCCAAACCAGCTCTTGAAGAAACTCGAGCGGCGTGAAAGGTCAGGGTTTGTGACAGGGCTTTTGATGGGATGCAGCACCAACGGCGCGATGCACGCGCCTGCTTGCGACTGCCATTGTCCGTAGATTTGGCTTGCGATGGTAGAGGCATAGTAGTAGGATGTGTCTTTGAGCACTTCTTCGTTGTGCTTGGACAAAACCGAACTGGTCGGATTGAGCAGTTGATCGACTTGGGCTGGTGATGCTTGGTATTTGAAAGCGACAGGATGCGGGTAATGCACCAGCTTGAGCTGCTCAACACATTGGTCATCACCTACCTCGATGGGGATAGCCGTAGAGCGAAAGACAAGGCTTGGGGCCATGGCTTCGCAAAAGAGGGACTGATGGTGGTCTGCTGTTACATTCTCCAGCGCCAAGAGAGCACGCCTGCTGAGCCACAGGTTGGTTCCCACAGAGGCTGCGCGAGGGGTAGACAACATGGCGGGGTACCCTTGCACATCGTACTCCCAGTACCAACCCGAGTTATGTGGATTCCGGACGGGGGAAAAGACGACCACGTCGGCACTTTTGTTCTTACATGCTCCATCAGTATTGCCCTGTTTGTCGAGGTTGGCACCATGAACTGGCCATTGGGTATACGTCTGCGCACCAGCCTGGTAAGCGTACGTCTGAATTGATTGTAAGAGATGGTCATATGTGTGGGTGAAGCGAGTATCCATCTCCCAGTTGACAAAAATACCATATTCAGGATGCTGAACGGCGAATCGCTGTAAAGGGAGTAAGCAGCCACGATACGAGCCTGCCGCGTGAATTCCCGCCCGAAAGTCGCCATACAATGGGTAGCGCAAGACCATCTCGTTCTCACTCCACAGGGTGACCATAGACCAGAACTCGATGGGAACGCTGCCTCGGAGAATCTGTCTTCGCCCAGAATTTGTGAACATGGAGGCGTATGATGTCGCGTCCTTGACCTCGAGCAAAAGATGGACATCGACATCGAACGGGAGAGCTATTGAGCGCAATTCCCAGATGATGGCACGAAGATGAAGGATCGCATCTTGCGTCCAAACGAAGTTCTGATAGCAGCGTAGGACAAAAGCTAACCGAGGTTTGTTGACATGTGTGTTGGTCACTGTGGTCAGACTTGTTGCGTCCTGGGCCGTGCGACATGCTTTTGACAAGGATCGATTTGACCATTCAGTGTATGGATATGCGTGAGGCTCGTTCTCTGCCAAAAGATTTGCATACCAGATGAGATCGCCCGTTATTCTTGCTTCATCTTGCAGACCAAGTCTCTCTTGCGCCCTTGTGATGTACGTATTACCCCATGCTTGCGCTGCGTAAGGTTCGAAACGAGAAGAGTACTGAAAGCAACGGTGGCGATCCAACCCAGTGGCGTCAAAGGACCCGATTGGCACAACATTCGTGGTTCCAGGGGATCTTGAGGCTGCATCTCCAGGCAAGAAACACGGCCCTTGTTGGGATATTGGCTCGGCAGGCAGGTGCTCTAGCAAAGAGGTTGTCGATTTGACGAGATAGAGCCTATGCCAAGGGTAGACTCGTGCACAGTGAAAGGTCAACGCAGTGACCAGCGCCAAGCTCAATGACAATGCCCAGCGTCGAAGGTGCAGGGTCAGGCGGAGCGATTCCATGCTCTTCGACACTGCTAGCGGTGCCTGCGGACAGAGGTAGTAGAACTGAGGCCACACCTGGAAGAAGCAGTCTCTGATTTCAGAGTGCGCCCACGCAGCCTCCGAAATCCGAGACTTTTCAGAAATTTGTGACAATCTACTGTCATGTCCAATACTGCCAGTTGCAAGCCCAAAAATTTACCCTCCTTAACTCTAGCATGCTCTATATCAACCGCTTTGGTAGGTACAGCTCAGAGTCACATATCCATAGTACCCTAGCCCTAGCCCTAGCCCATTGATTGTCACTTGCCCACAACGGCCATGTCCGTCCTGCCAAATCAACGCGTCCAGCCCTGTCCGTCAACCCCAACAGACAAGGCCAAGTAGACTGGTCTAGTGCCGCAACGCATCGAAATTTTTTTTGGCTGGGCAACGGCCAGGTGGGTGACGGACGCGTGAAAATTCTTGGAAATTCCCAATGGCCCAATCCAACTTTTTGGCAGGCAACGGCCAGGTGAGTGGCAGATGCCAATAGCAGGCAACGGGCAACGGCCAGGTGCGTGACGGACGCGTCAAAATTCTTGGAAATTCCCAACGGTCCAATCCAACTTTTTGGCAGGCAACGGCCAGGTGTGTGACGGACACGTCAAAATTCTTGGAAATTCCCAATGGTCCAATCCAACTTTTTGGCAGGCAACGGCCAGGTGTGTGGCAGATTCCAATAGCAGGCAACGGGCAACGGCCAGGTGCATGACGGACACGTGAAAATTCTTGGAAATTCCCAACGGTCCAATCCAACTTTTTGGCAGGCAACAGCCAGGTGTGTGACGGACACGTCAAAATTCTTGGAAATTCCCAATGGTCCAATCCAACTTTTTGGCAGGCAACGGCCAGGTGAGTGGCAGATGCCAATAGCAGGCAACAGGCAACGGCCAGGTGTGTGACGGACACATCAAAATTCTTGGAAATTCCCAATGGTCCAATCCAACTTCTGGTCAGCCACCTACCGGACACATCAGCACTCCACAGAGTTTGGCTGGGCCACAGTCACATCACATCACACTGGTCTACTGTACAACGGCCCAATCCAACTCTTTGGTGGCAGCAATTGGCAGTGCAACAGTTGTGTTGCACTGCATTGGCCTGCCGCACAACAGTCCAATCTCACATTTTTGACAGCCCTTGACAGGTGCATACTTGATTCACATCAGATGTCAGCGCAGCTGTCACATAGCAGTCCATGCAATCTCAAACCACTGAGCACCAACAGACAGCTGCCGTGGCTGCCACATGTTGGCTACCACCATGCACAGCTGCAGTTTGAGAGTGTTGACCAATGTGTGCGTGTCTTTGGTGTGCAATAATTTCATTTGACCAGCAGTCACCATGCTGGCGGAGCAGTGTGTGCACACTTTGCACAGACGTACACTCATCCCTGGAAATTGCACACTGTACGTCAAACAAATCCATTGGAAATGGAGGATCCAAAAAGGAGTGTGTTGGTGTGTCCAAAATTGTCAGAAATTCCACGTCACCCACCCCAGACGTGTGCTGTCCTAAGTTGGTGCTGGCTCCTGGCTCCTGGCAATGGTCACACGCATGCCCTCCCCTTTGATTGCTGCTTAATGAATTTTGGATTTTGGGTAGCAACGTCACAGCAGCAGGGACCACACACGTCCAATTTCCAAGGGCAACAGACACAAAGCAAAGGACACACATCCCCTTTGACGCGTGTGCACAGCAGACAGATTCCAAATTGGCGCAGCAACGGCCACACACGTCCAATTTCCAAGGGCAACAGACACAAAGCAAAGGACACACATCCCCTTTGACGCGTGTGCACAGCAGACAGATTCCAAATTGGCGCAGCAGGGACCACACACGTCCAATTTCCAAGGGCAACAGACACAAAGCAAAGGACACACATCCCTTTTGACACGTGTGCACAGCAGACAGATTCCAAATTGGCGCAGCAACGGCCACACACGTCCAATTTCCAAGGGCAACAGACACACATCCCCTTTGACACATGTGCACAGCAGACAGATTCCAAATTGGCGCAGCAACAGCCAGACAGCAATGGCCACACACGTCATCCCTCTTTCATTCACACACTTTGATCTGAGTTTGGCACATCAAAAATGTATCACCGTACTGCAACAGCCCGGCATTTTTTTTTGGCCCTTTGCATTCCCTGCACTTTGATGTCTGGGCAACAGACACTGGTCCTTTGATCTTGAGTGTTGCGTGGTGACAGCCCGGCATTTTCTGCCCATTAACAAGTGGGCAGCAACAGATTATTGAATTTGGCCGAGCAACAGTCACTGGTCTCTTGATCATGAATGCAGGGTGATGGCAGCCCGGCATTTTCTGCCCATTAACAAGTGGGCAGCAACAGATTATTGAATTTGGCCGAGCAATGGTCACTGGTATCTTGATCATGAATACAGGGTGATGGCAGCCCAGCATTTTCTGCCCATTAACAAGTGGGCAGCAACAGATTATTGAATTTGGCCGAGCAACAGTCACTGGTCTCTTGATCATGAATGCAGGGTGATGGCAGCCCATCTTTTCCTGACGCACAGGCAGCCAACAGACTTTGAAATTTGGCTGGATGATGGACACTGGTTTGTCAGGTATGCATGTACAGCAATCAAAGCCCGTCATTTTCTGCCCTTTGCACTTCTTGACATTTGACGTGTGGCCACCAACAGAATTTGGAATTTGGCTGTGAACATGAGCACTGCGTGACAATGGCCGGAATTTTCCACCTCTGACTGGCACAAGGTACGTCATCCACAGTCCACAGCAGGGATCACCACAGATGGTGTCCAGTGCACTGCTCACTGTGGAAGAGCTTTTTTGTCTGTACAGTGTGTGGTTCTTGCCCTTACGGTGCACACAGGTTGTCTGCAGTGCCTCACTTTCAGTCCCAGTTGTCCCATTGTTTTTTGACGTCAGTGTCTGCATCTCTATGCTGGTCCACACCGGCTTTTTGTGTACCGTGTGTGCTGTCTGAGCCATCCCACCACTCAATGCTAGTCAGTTGGGCCATCTGTCAGTATGCTGTGTGCTGTGTGTGCATGCTGAGATCTTGCACATATATACAGGCTGTGTGGCCGTGATGGATGACATTGAAAAGCATCTCACCACTCCAGCCTTTCTACAACACTACTGCTCTTTACGCTGCAACAACCACACTCTAAACCATGTCTCCCATCACTTCCCAAGCCAACATTGCTGCTGCTAGCAACTCTCATGTCCCAGAGGCTGGACCCTCTGTTGACACCAACAGGTACGTACAGAATTTCACTGCATCACCACACAGCCTCACCTTTTCAGTTTTTTATTTTATTTTATTTTTATTTTTTGCTGATTTCTGACACGTCACTGTTCTGCTTTTGCATTTGCCGTGTTCAAGCTGTGGCCTGCCGGCACCCAACCAGGAGGCAGCTACTACCAACATCCAGCCCAAGCAGGTGCAACAGCTTGCCCGCTTCAATCTGCGCCTGGTCAACCATCCACGCATCCTGGTCTGCACACATGTCAACTGCCCCTATGGTCTTCCCATCTACCCGTTCTTCAAGGAAGTTGTGGCACACCTCAAGCGCTACCACCAACACCCACTGGTGGATTCTTCCAAGAAGGCACTTCAAGATGTGCTTGATGAGTTGGACATGGAGCATCCAGCCACGGTGGCCATCAACAAGGATCTCCTCCCAGTCCCAATCATTCCAGAGCTGGAGGTAAAGTACCAGGGCTTCCACTGCATGCAGTGCCCTTACAGCATTGCAGCCAGGTCCTCCATGTGTCAACATGCACGGGAGCATGTGCATGAGGATGGAAAGCCCAGGTACCTCCACCCGGTGCCAGTCCAGATAATCTTTGAAAATGGCAAGAACAGGCGCTACCTGTATGTCTGTAATCCAGCACTGCAGCCCACCCCTCCGCCAGCAATCCTGACCACAACCATGGATGCAGACAAGCTGGATGCAGCAGTGCAGGCCAAGGTCAATGCTTTCATCAAGAAGGATCAAGAGCGGCTGCAAGAAGCAGGTTTTGGTGCTCCTTGCATCCAGCCTGCCACTGTCCTGACTGGCAACATCAGTCCGTGGGCCAAGCAGCTTGGCTGGAACAAGTACTGGGCCGGGAAGCCTATTATAAAAATTGGCTCACTCGGATCAGACCCTCAAGACTGGCCTGGTGCACACCATGACATTGTGCACTGGATTCTTGCAATGGCCAAGCAAGCAGCCCATGGGTGGATGTCTTGCTTGCTCAGTGCTGGCCGTCAAGTGCAACAGAGCTTCCATGCTTACAGCACTGAAGCAAGCACACCCTACAGTCTCACTGCAGCAACAGTCCGGAAGCGTGCTGACATTTGGGCTTTCCTCCTTGCCCTTCTTGCACACATCTTGTTTGACGGAGACCATCTGGAGTACTTTGGCAGCAAGAGTCTGGAGGAACATCTTTGCATGGAGGAAAGGCTGGAAGAGGTCATGCTGGAACTACGGGACCAGTACAACACAGTGGTTAATGAAGATGTGGACATGTACAAGGATCCCGCAGTGGTGGAGAAGGCAACATCTGTGCTCCTGCAAGCATCTGTGCTCCTGGTCATGCAAGAGCCAGTCAAGTATGGACAGACAGAGCAGCTGACATTGGTCCACCTGTTTTTGCATCTCTGTGTCAGCAAGGACGGCACACCCAAGCCTGTCAGTGCAGCCACCTCTATCATTGCAAGCTTGGAGTTTGGGTTGCGCAGTGTGCTGCACCAGCGGCTGCTCCACCCAGAGAGCGGCACCCTCTGTGACATGCCACCATCAAGGATTCAAGCAGCAATGGACAAGATTCTGAAGCGGTATGTGCACCACAACAGCAACTCTGCAAGTGCACACCTTCAGTCTCTCCTCCGGTATGGAATGGTGCTTGCGCAAGATGATGGCAGCCTTTATGCATTCCAGTGGAGCAAGGACCTGCGGACAGTCACCTTTGGGACAGAGGTGATTGTGGTGGACCGGCTGCAAGAGCTGATGCAGGGTGCACAGCAGCAGGCAGAGAGGCTGCTCACTCAGCTCCGGCTGCTTGCAGAAGAAAAGGACATCAACATGATCAACATTGGGCGCATCAGGGACAACCACCGCAACACATGCCCTGGGTTCAACTTTGCTCCTGCCTTCTTGGAGCCGCCAACCATCCCCAGCATCTTGTGCCGTGCAGTTGCAGGTGGTGCTCCTCCTGCACAGCCACTGATGGATCCATACTCTGACGAGCTGGAGTTTGATCCAGAAGCTGCGCAAAGCTACTTTGCGATACACAATGAGTTCACCAAGCTACTTGCGGTGCTCATTGAGCTTGGGAGTGGTCTTCCGGCAAGGGGCACAGAGCTCATGCAGCTCCAACACACCAACACACTCATGGGTCCACGGAACATCTTTGTCCATGATGGCAGCATCTTCACTGCTCTGCCCAGCAACAAGGGCACTGGGCGCCAGAAGATCATTCCACGCTTCCTGCCATATGGAGTTGGCTGTCTTGTGGTGCTATACGTCTCACAGGTGGTTCCATTTGTCCACCTTCTCTACAATGCAGTGGTGCAGCCACGTGAGGCTAGTACGATGCTCTTGGTGGATCATGCTGGTAGGCCGTGGGACACCAACACAGTCAGCAAGACACTGCAGGCACTTTGCCAGCAGTACATTAGCTCAGTGTCCAATGGTCTGACAATGCGGACATGGCGGCAGCTTGCTGTCAGCATTGACCGCAGGCTGATCCGGCCCAGGGTTCTGACGGCAGAGAATGTGGAGGATAATGCTCATGACCTGCAAGCTGGCCACTCCACCAACACTGCAGACCAGCATTACGGTCTGGATGCTGGTATGCTGCATCAGCTCACACAAGAGAGCATGGATGCAATGCTGGCAGTGTCAGAGCGGTGGCACATTTTCTGGGGCTTGCGCTCACGGTTCCAGGAGGAGATCAAGCCATTTGGGACTCTCACTGGTGCAGCATCAGGCACAGAGCCATCAAGAGTGCTGGAGACAGTCAAGCGCAAGCTGGAATCCATGGAGGAGGATGTACGGAGCATCAAGCGCAAGATGGTTGATTCTTCTCCAGTCACGGCTCCTTCAGCTTCAACCAGCTTGGCAGCTTCCACTGGTCTGCAACGGTCAGCAGCCCTTCCTCCAGCGGTGCGCAGTGCATTGTTCAAGATTACTGGCAGCCGCTACACCAAGACTCTGGAGCAGGCATATGCACTGAATGCCATCTATGCCAAGGAGTCTCCACTGGTAGTTGTTATGGCGACAGGGTCTGGTAAGTCTGCCTTGTTCATGGCACCGCTGCTCTGGCTGCCGCCTGCCTCTGTGGTCATTGTGGTGGTGCCATACATTGCACTTACAGAGGATCTACTGCAGCAGTGCCACCGTGTTGGCATCTCAGCCAGTAAATGGGCAGGGTACCAGAGTGCGGACAAGGTGGAAGGGAGCCAGCTGGTCTTTGTTGCAGCAGAGAACTGCTACAACCAGGCTTTTGCAAGCTGGGCACAGGAGCTGGACCAGCAAAGGCGGCTGGCTGGAATCTTTTTTGATGAGTGCCATGTCTGTGTGACGCAGAATACCTTCCGGCCTGCAATGGACAAGCTCAAGGCACTCTTTGCTGCTGTCCGTGTCCAGCAGTACTTCCTAACAGCAACACTGCCACCAGCTCTGCTACCTTCCTTCAAGATGGTGCTGCACCTTCCACAAGATGGGACTGGTCTTATCAGGGCTGCAACCAACCGAAAGAACATCTCATACCAGGTCTGCAGAGTGGCATCTACAGCTGATATGCTGCTTCATCTGCAACGTCTCCTCAAGTCACATTCCTCTGGAGCAGTGATGGTATTCTGTAAGTCTATGGCTGCAGCACAGAACATGGCAGAGGATCTTGACTGCCGGTGCATCTATTCCTGCATGGATGAAAGGGAGAAGCAGGACACACTCTTGGCTTGGTTGGAGTGCTCAGCTGCAGAGACCGACAACAGCAAGCGTGTTCTGGTTGGCACATCTGCAATTGGCACTGGGATCAATCCAGCACATGTCAATTTGGTGGTGCACTGCAATGATGCTTGGGACATGGTCAGCTATGTTCAGGAATCAGGCCGAGCTGGGCGCAGTGGTGGTCAAGCATCTGCAGTTCTATTGGCAGCTCCAGGCCCATCACAAGATGAATATATCAGGAAGTACATGGAAGAGCAGACGTGTCGGCGCTTGGCCATCTCCAGCTACATGGATGGGATGCCAGTGACCTGCCTCAGTCAGCCTGACTTTGCACTTTGTGATCTTTGTTGTCCACACGGTGATGGGCCTGTAACACCTTCCAGACAGGTTGTTGCATTGGAGTCACCGCCAAAGTCAGCCAGGAATCCTCATTGTCCTGGTGAAAGAGCCAATTCCAACACACAGCACAACCAATCTGCCTCTGGTGCTGCCATTCCGAGCGAGTCTCCAACACATACTCAATGCCGCCAGCACCAATCATTCATCACTGCTCTTGACCTGCATCACCAGAAGATGGCCACTATGTCACCGCAGCACCAGCACATCCTCAGTACTCTGTCAGAGTCTCCGACAATTGATCACAGTCCACATTATCAACCATTGCAGCACCAGGATATATACAGCACTCTGTCAGAGGATCCATTGCCGCAACATTGTCACCAGCAGCCACCGCACCAGCAGCCACCGCCTCAGCAGCCACCACACCAGCAGCCACCGCCTCAGCAGCCACCACACCAGCAGCCACCGCACCAACAGCCACCACACCAGCAGCCACCGCACCAGCAGCCACCGCACCAGCAGCCACCGCACCAGCAGCCACCGCCTCAGCAGCCACCGCACCAGCAGCCACCGCACCAGCAGCCACCGCACCAACAGCCACTGCACCAGCAGCCACCGCACCAGCAGCCACCGCACCAACAGCCACCGCACCAACAGCCACCACACCAGCAGCCACCGCACCAGCAGCCACCGCACCAGCAGCCACCGCACCAGCAGCCACCGCACCAGCAGCCACCGCCTCAGCAGCCACCGCACCAGCAGCCACCGCACCAGCAGCCACCGCACCAGCAGCCACCGCACCAGCAGCCACACATCACCAAGCTGCTGCTGCAGAGCTTAACCAACAGTTGCTCACTGTGCTACCTCTTCCGTGACCAGCATTCATGTGGTCAAGCACACCGCTTCAGCAACTGCAACTGCTGGGCCGAGATTGAAGCCATCCTACCACTGTCTGTGGAGCCACGCATCAATGCCACCTACATTGGTAGGATCAAGCACCGCATGGTCAAGGCCAAGAACATTGCATGTTTCACATGTTTGGTCCCAATCAAAGTGTGCACTGACAACAGCTCAGCCAGTATGATGCAGTGCTCACGGAGGTACTCAGATATTGTGCTTCCAGTTGTGGCTGCAGTGCTCCGTAGCAAGGAACACTGTGCACAGGTTTACCGACAGCTCAAGATGGAGTTCACAAACATCAGTGCAGTGGAGGCAGCATTGGGATCAATGGTTGTGTACAAGGGTGAGAAAGTATTGCTTGCATATGCCATGTTTGCGGTGGCAATTGAGCTCACCATGTAGATAGTTTGTTGGCGAATGTTCATTTTTTTGCATGCCAGTTGGAAGCAGTGTACTCATGTGAGTTAGAATTTCCTTTGCGGACAACAAGGATCCAAATAGCTTAGTGGCTGATCTCTTCCATGGCGGTTGTAGACATTGAGAACCCATTTTTGGGAAAAGGGGCCTGCCGGTGCGCAGGGTGTCGGGAGTTCGACTCCTGGCATTGCCGCATTGTTTTCACAGTGTTAATCCTCCGTCACCAGCTGGACCAATCTTCTTTCAAACCCAGAGTGGGTTCAATTGATGAGGATCAATCCGGCTGGCGATGGTGAATTGTTTTGTTTTGTTTTTTTTTTTTTTTTGCCGAATTTGCTAGAGTAGTTGCACCGGCTCTGAGAGACGCATGCTCACCCACTAATTGGACTGGCTCTGAGAGACGCCAACCCCCTAGCCACCAACCCCCAAGCCACCAATGTTCCAACCAGTCCCAAGCCTGCAACCACAGCAGAAGCAAGTCAAGCGGCAACTCTTTCACCTTGCAGTCTCACAGGCAGAAACCCATCAGCTCAAAAAGGTGTTCAACTCCAAGTCCGGTCTACCAACCAGAGACGCCAAAGTTCAGCTTCTAGATCCAACAATCATCACTGGCGAGGCAGTCACTCAGTTTGCCTACAGCAAGAATCAAATCTATGTCTGCAACATCACCTTGGAGGATGCTGACACAGGCAAAGTGTTCCTGCATTGCTTTGGTCCACCAAGTCTCAGTGCTGCCGAAGCTATGCAGGAGTCTGCAGACCGTGGTGTGGAATTCTTCAAGGCAGTGAATGACAAGGCCAACTTCAAGAAGCACTTAGCTGCCACACGGCAGACTGAAGTGGAGCGGAACCTCAACCACTTTCACTTTGGTGCCTGGTATGATCTTCCAATGGTCAGCTTGGTTATCTCAGCAGAGACTCTTCAGTGTGGCAATGAGCAAGGCAAGCAGGCAGTAGCTGACTTCTGTGCATGGTTCAAGCTCTTTGCCGTCAAGAACATTCAGCCAGTGGTAGACGGAGAAGAATCAGGACTCTGTGATTCCTTCCGAGAAGAACTCAAGCAGAGGGCCAAAGTACACTTTCCCTGGGCACTGGAGCGGGTGGCTGGCCTGGATGTCTTGTGCCACAACCTCTACTCAACATTCTCACCGTTCTTTGGTTTCTCTGGGACATCACATGTTGACAGCAAGGATGCAGATGTCTCTATTCTGGTCAACCTTGGACAGCATGCAATCTTGGAGCTGCGGGAGTACAACTGCCAGATTGTGTTGCAGCCGCTGGATATTGTATTTTTCCTGTCCAACTCTGTGTATCACCGGACACTCCAGCACCCAGCACACATTGCTGCAAGAAGCAAGCCAGAAGACCAGATGGCCATTGCATGTTTCTACCGGAAGGCTCTTATGGAGCGGCAGGAGCCCAAGAAGAAGAATGTCATTCACTTGACGCAGCTGGCTACTGAAAAGCAGCAGAGGAAAAAGCGGCAAAGGAGGCGGAGCTCTCGCTGAGCAAAAAAAAGTTCATTGATGTGATGATATGTTTTTACTTGTGCTCAGTCTCAACTGTGTCCCATCATTGTATTTGATGCTGTGTACTGTGTTTCAGAGTCTCAAAGAGATGTCTCTGGGCAGTGTGTGGCAGCATCTCAAAGATATACTTGTGTGCAGCCAACTTTGGTATCTCAAAGAGTCGTCTCTGGGTGGCAATTTTTCTAGTGGGGCTTGCCTGGTACTTGAGTTTGGCAGGGAGATTTGGCAGGCATTTTTGAGTACGAGGCAAGCCCCACCTCTCCAGATCTGACCTCAGTGCAGAATTTCTTTTCGAGACTTGGCCTTTTCTAGTGGGGCTTGCCTGGTACTTGAGTTTGGCAGGGAGATTTGGCAGGCATTTTTGAGTACGAGGCAAGCCCCACCTCTCCAGATCTGACCTCAGTGCAGAATTTCTTTTCGAGACTTGGCCTTTTCTAGTGGGGCTTGCCTGGTACTCGAGTTTGGCAGGGAGATTTGGCAGGCATTTTTGAGTACGAGGCAAGCCCCACCTCTCCAGATCTGACCTCAGTGCAGAATTTCTTTTCGAGACTTGGCCTTTTCTAGTGGGGCTTGCCTGGTACTCGAGTTTGGCAGGGAGATTTGGCAGGCATTTTTGAGTACGAGGCAAGCCCCACCTCTCCAGATCTGACCTCAGTGCAGAATTTCTTTTCGAGACTTGGCCTTTTCTAGTGGGGCTTGCCTGGTACTCGAGTTTGGCAGGGAGATTTGGCAGGCATTTTTGAGTACGAGGCAAGCCCCACCTCTCCAGATCTGACCTCAGTGCAGAATTTCTTTTCGAGACTTGGCCTTTTCTAGTGGGGCTTGCCTGGTACTCGAGTTTGGCAGGGAGATTTGGCAGGCATTTTTGAGTACGAGGCAAGCCCCACCTCTCCAGATCTGACCTCAGTGCAGAATTTCTTTTCGAGACTTGGCCTTTTCTAGTGGGGCTTGCCTGGTACTCGAGTTTGGCAGGGAGATTTGGCAGGCATTTTTGAGTACGAGGCAAGCCCCACCTCTCCAGATCTGACCTCAGTGTAGAATTTCTTTTCGAGACTTGGCCTTTTCTAGTGGGGCTTGCCTGGTACTCGAGTTTGGCAGGGAGATTTGGCAGGCATTTTTGAGTACGAGGCAAGCCCCACCTCTCCAGATCTGACCTCAGTGTAGAATTTCTTTTCGAGACTTGGCCTTTTCTAGTGGGGCTTGCCTGGTACTCGAGTTTGGCAGGGAGATTTGGCAGGCATTTTTGAGTATGAGGCAAGCCCCACCTCTTGAGGACTTCAGACTGTATCCTGGAGTCTCGAGCTCAACAGCATCTGAACCATGTCTTCCCGATCCCAAGAGGCATTAACAAGGAGGATCTCCTTAAAGAAAGCCAGGGAGGCAGCCAAGAGGAAAGAGTATCGAGACATGCAGGCCAACAAGCAGACCATCAGCCTGGAGAAGAAGCACAACATCAGCAAGAATACAGACTTCAACTTGTTCGAGACACTTGACTTCCAGGAGATCAATCCCAAAGGCAATTTGACCCTACTGCATCACAATATGGTGATTCTCCAAAGGATTGCACCCACTAGTCATCGAAAGGCTTTGAAAGCTCAGTCTAGTTGCAAGGAAGGCAAGATTCTCTTTGAGAAGTACTGCAGGAAAAAGCAAGGTTCGAGCATCAATACCAGTAGACAAGCTATCGAGCATCACTTGGGCATCTGGCATCATCAGGGACACTCGAGCATTGACTTCACAGCAGAGACACTCAATCATCGATACAAGGAGGAAGGTCTTGACTTACTGGCATGGTCAAGGAGGCACACCAACAACATCCTATTGCCCTCGAGACACTTGATTGAGAAGGAATTCCAGGACAACCTTCGAGAAAGGCCTGCAGCAATTGCATGGCTCTCCAGCATCTTTGGATCGAAGGCTGTGGGCCTCCTATTGCATCCTTGGTACAGTACAACAGCCTTCTTTGTCAATTACTCGGGAGGATATCATCAGGATCCTTTGGATTGCAGCCCCTCTTTTCTGTTCAACTTTGATCAGCCAGCATGGGTTGAGCTTCCCGAGTTCCAAGTCAGGGTCAAGCTGCAGCCTCTTGATCTCCTGGTTCTCAATTCACAAGCCTATTATCATCGAACAGTCAAGCCAGCTGATGCTAAGGGGGATGGCAGATGGGCATTCAGTGCTTTTCTTCGAAGAGCTATCCTTGAGAACAAGCCAATCAGTAAGATTGCATCCAGTAGGCTTGAGTCTAGGGCTGGTTAGGTCAATGTGTTCCCTCATTCTCTCTCGAAGCAAATTTTTTTGGCCAGTGAAAATTTTTGATCTCGGTCTACCCCTCTGTCAAATTCCAAATTTCAGATTTTTGATTTTCACTCGTGTTGCCAGATCACTCTCAGCCCTTTGTGACTGCATATACTCAGTGACTGAAGCAACTCACCATATCAGTGACCAAACTCCAAACCCTCTGTATCAAACTTAGACCCTTATAGGCACCTCTGTATAGCTGAGAGGATCACAGAACACTGCTTGCAGTCTGCATCACTTCAGAATTGAGAGACATTACCTTGACATGCCTTTATCTTGCATATATGGCCACTTAAAGGCATGTCAAGGTAAAGTCCATGGGAACACAAGTGTTTGACCCAGGGATTGTTGCACTGCACTCAGTACACCTATGTGCAGTGTTCTGTGTGCTCAATTTGGCTGTATCTTGACTTTCACTTGTTGGGGCTGTTCCACTCAAGCAGAGTATACAGTGCGTTTTCAGCAAAAGTTCTCAGACTGGAAAACAGCTTCCATAGAACACTGCGCAGGGTTGAGAGGATCTCAGAACACCCATTAGCGTAGAGAATATCTTCCATCTTGGGGTACTTCACTTTGACATGCCTTTATCTTGCATATATGGCCACTTAAAGGCATGTCAAAGTAAAGTCCATGGGAACACAAGCGTTTGACCCAGGGACTGCTTCACTGCACTCAGTACACCTATGTGCAGTGTTCTGTGTGCTCAAATAGACTGTATCTTGACTTTCACTTGTTGGGCCTGTTCCACTCAAGCAGAGCATATGGTGCGTTTTCAGCAAAGGTTCTCCAAATAGAAAATGGCTTCCATAGAACACTGCACAGAGTTGAGAGGATCTGTGAACACCCATTAGCGTGGAGAATATCTTCCATCTTGGGGTACTTCACTTTGACATGCCTTTATCTTGCATATATGGCCACTTAAAGGCATGTCAAAGTAAAGTCCATGGAAACACAAGTGTTTGACACAGGGTTTCCTGTACTGCACTCAGGACACCTATGCACAGTGTTCTATGTGCTTATTTGGCCTTCACAGTCACCTTTGCAAATTCAGCCTCATATACTCAAGCAGAGCATACAGTGCGTTTTCAGCAAAAGTTCTCAGACTGGAAAACGGCTTCCATAGAACACTGCGCAAGGCTGAGAGGATCTCAGAACACTCTTTAGCGTGGAGAATATCCCCTGTTTTGGGGTACTTCACTTTGACATGCCTTTATCTTGCATATATGACCACTTAAAGGCATGTCAAGGTAAAGTCCATGGGAACACAAGCGTTTGACCCAGGGATTGTTGCACTGCACTCAGTACACCTATGTGCAGTGTTCTGTGTGCTCAATTTGGCTGTATCTTGACTTTCACTTGTTGGGCCTGTTCCACTCAAGCAGAGTATACAGTGCGTTTTCAGCAAAAGTTCTCAGACTGGAAAACGGCTTCCATAGAACACTGCGCAAGGCTGAGAGGATCTCAGAACACTCTTTAGCGTGGAGAATATCCCCTGTTTTGGGGTACTTCACTTTGACATGCCTTTATCTTGCATATATGGCCACTTAAAGGCATGTCAAGGTAAAGTCCATGGGAACACAAGCGTTTGACCCAGGGATTGTTGCACTGCACTCAGTACACCTATGTGCAGTGTTCTGTGTGCTCAATTTGGCTGTATCTTGACTTTCACTTGTTGGGCCTGTTCCACTCAAGCAGAGCATACAGTGTGTTTTGAGCAAATGTTCTCAGAGTGGAAAATAGCTTCCATACAACACTGCGTAGGGCCCAGACAATCTCAAAACACCCTTTAGCGTAGAGAATATCTTGTGTTTTGGGGTACTTCACCTTGACATGCCTTTATCTTAGGGTTATATGACTGTCCTATGAGGGTCCCAAAAAACATTGCAACTTTCAACGTCTGACAACCTCAGTTGGTGCATTAGCTCTTATATGAGTTACAATCAGGGGTAAAGTTTACCCCCTACCGGCTGGCTACGGCCTGTCAAAGTTTCAGTCGGTCAATGTGGAGGTACTAATTGATGAGGCTGCAGATGGTGTGAGGGGGTGGATTGGGGTGCTGTGAGGTGGGAATGGACATTGATTTGTGGTTGTAAAAGGAGTTGGAGGTTGGAGGGCATGATCAAGGTTGGGCAACCTCAGAACCTACCCCCCCAACCTCATTTGTCATGCAAGGTGTTGAGGTTGGGAACCTCAGGAACCTCAGGAACCTCTGGACCCTCAGGACCCTCTGGACCCTACCCTCAGCAACCTCAACAATGTGCATGCAACCTCAACAACCTTGACAACCTCAACAACCTCAACAACCTCACTAGCCCACCCACCCTGCCCACACTTTTTTCCACTTTTTTGTGCCACCTTTTTGTAATGAATTCTAGCAATTGTTTTTGCATTTGTAGTTGGAAGCTTGGTGGCAAGCTGGTGACCCTCCCAACCTACCCTGCTACCCTGGTACCCTCACCAACCTCACAACATGTGAACCTCCACCTAGGTTGAGGTTGCTAGGCCTATCAACCAACCTTTTGACCCACTGAAGGATGAAGGAGGTTGGTGGAGGTTGAGGGAGGATGAAGGAAGGTTGGGGAGGGAGGTTGAGAGGATCAATGGGGATTGCAATGTTGTTGTTGAGGTTGGTGAGGTTGGTTGGTGAGGTTGAGGTTGGTTCAATGAGGTTGGTGAGGTTGGTTGGTGAGGTAGGTTGGTGAAGTGATATGCTGAGATTGTGGGATGGAACTGGTCTGGTCAAGCTGGCTGGTGGGTGTGTGATTGAGGCTGAGGCACGGCAATCAAAAAATTGACCGGTGTGGACACGTCTGCATAGGGTGAAATTTTTTTCACCTGGCTGGATGCGTTGGGCCCTGGACATGTCAGACACTCACCAATATTTTTGAACTGGGTGCTGGACACGTCAGATGCTCACCAATAATTTGCACTGGGTGCTGGACACGTCAGACACTCACCAACAATTTGCACTGGGTGCTGGACACGTCAGACACTCACCAACAATTTGCACTGGGTGTCAGACACGTCAGACACTCACCAATATTTTTGAACTGGGTGCTGGACACGTCAGATGCTCACCAATAATTTGCACTGGGTGCTGGACACGTCAGACACTCACCAACAATTTGCACTGGGTGCAGGTTGTGGGATGCATCAGACACCAATATTTTTGAACTGGGTGCTGGACACATCAGACACAATTTCAAAGAGACATTGGAACATTGACAGAGACTGGAACACATCACTGGGAATCAGGAAGTGGCTGGAACAGGTTCCATGCTTGGAGACACTCTTGACGGTAGGCCTGTTGCTGCTCCTTGGAGGTGTCGCAGGCCCTGCCACCCAGGCCGTTCCACTTGGCCACATCAGAGGACATGAACATGGTCATGGAGCCACGTGTCTCTCCAGGCAGGATGGGAGAGTTGAAGTGGTGCAGCACATGTGATGGGAAAAAGCAGAGTGCACCAGCAGGAAAGTCAAGGCTGACCTTGGCCTCAGTGAAGCTGATCTGCAGGTTGGTGTAGTCACCGTAGCTAAAGACACCAGCTAGGCCCTGCAAGTAGTCACGCCTGTCTCTGTGTGGGAGACTGTAGGCCTGGCCCTCCTGATTTATTGCAAGGGAGGGAAAGCATGGAGCCCAGAGGAATGCACCATGGGGACGGTAGTGCTTGGAGCCACCGATTGCAGCATAGTGGGCAGCGTGGTGGGGGAAGCACTCATAGAAGCGTGTGTTGCAGTACTCCCTGAGGGCCTTTACATGTTTGTTGCGGAGGAACTTGATCATCTTCCTGTAGTTGTTGACAAACTTCCTGTTGAAGTATGGCTTGGGCATGCAGGCAGTGTCTTGGCCACTGAGCATGAGGTGAAATGTGAAGAAGTTGCCACGGAGTGCTTCGACGGGTGCACCGGCTGACTTGGGCAGTGCTGCCTGCAGGCTCCTGAACTCCTGGTACATGAGTTGAAACTCTGCTGAGTCTGGTTGCTTGATTACACTGGCGTAGTGCAGGCCATTCTTGTCTACCAGGTGCACGGTGTCTTCTCGGCCTTCGAACATGACTTTTTGGAATCCGGTTGTGTCAGGCTGCACGTCTAACTTTGGGAGCTGAAATTCTGCATGCATGAAGGCCTGTAGATTGAGCTCAGTGTGCACAACTCTAGCAGTGTGGTCCTTGAGTTTGTTGGCAAGTGCTGGTGCACACCTCTGCTGTGCATCTTCCCAGCCTATATAGTGATCACTCTGAGGGGTGTACTGGTGGACAGGGAGCTTGGATTGCTTCTTAGGGCGCTTTGGAGCGTCCAACTTGGCTATATCTTTGGCTAGCTTGAGTGTGTCTGCACTAGGAGAGTAACTGACAGGATAGGGATGTGATTCTAACTCCTTTTTGAGCCTGTCAAGACTTTTTTTGACCATTTCTTCTGCATTCTTCCTCTCCTTTTGGCTTTCAAAGCCATTGGAGCGTGTAGCTTGGTGCTTAGAACGCTTCCTATGTCTCCTAGCCATCCTGAAAAGCGCAGCTCCTGAAAACCAATAGTGATGGAAAACTAAGTGACCAAAGTTGATGATTTTTAGAAAATCCAATAAATTGTAGAACGTCGAATCCTTTCGTGTGTCGATAGAACCGATGTTGATGTGTCTTGAGAAAAAGTTTGAAGTGAATCGCAAATTTTTCGAGTCCAATCGTGAAGTCTTGAAGTGGAAAGTATACTCAAAAAGCGACTTTTAGAGCAGATACAACTAAGTATCACCCCTCCAGCTATACTAGAACGAGGCTGGCCAGGCCTATGGTGTTCAGCACGCTTAGCAGGGGCAGGGTTGCAAGGTTGACACAATGTAAGATGCCTAGGACACCTATTCAGAGGCAAGTCAAGCTCCTGATGCTCAGAATGTCGTGATTGAGGTTCTTGAAGGTCGTATATCGATCGAGCTTGATGAGACAAAGAGAATGAGCCTATGTACGCCTCAAACGGTCCACAGGAGGCAAAGATATGGTCAAAAGAAGGTATTCATCACCATATACTATATACTTTATATACTTACTGAGATCTTGATGGTGTGGAGGCTGTGTAAAGTGTGAGGAACTTGCTGCAATGGTCCTACTAGACTAATTCGAGGTCCAGGAGTTCGAATCCGAGGTCATATGAGTGTGGTGACTTGACCCCTGTGGTGGTACTGTCAAAATCGTCGATTTTGCAGACTGAGGCTTGAAAACTCCTATGCAAGGGCCTGTGCCACTCTCGTATATCGATAGAGAACCAATAGACGAACAAAACAAGCCTATACACGCATAAATCGTCCAACAGAGCGCAGAGATATGGTCAAAAAGGTGTGCTCAAGTCTGATCATATATGGTGATGTATACTGACCTTGTATCAAGATGGAGGCTGTGGAGGCTGTGTAAAGCGTGAGGAACTTGCTGCAATGGTCCTACTAGACTAATTCGAGGTCCAGGAGTTCGAATCCGAGGTCAGATGATGGTGGTGACTTGACTCCTGTGGTGGTACTGGACAAAATCGTCGATTTTGCAGACTGAGACTTGAAAACTCCTATGCAAGGGCCTGTGGAGGCTGTGTAAAGCGTGGGAAACTTGTTGCAATGGTCCTACTAGACTAATTCGAGGTCCAGGAGTTCGAATCCGAGGTCAGATGAGTGTGGTGACTTGACCCCTGTGGTGGTACTGTCAAAATCGTCGATTTTGCTGACTGAGACTGATGACTCCAATGCAAGGGCCTGTGCCACTCTCGTATATCGATAGAGGACCAATAGACGAAGAGAAAGAGCCTATACACGCATAAATCGTCCATCAGATGGTAGAGATATGGTCAAAAAGGTGTGCTCAAGTCTGATCATATATGATGATGTATACTGACCTTGTATCAAGATGGAGGCTGTGGAGACTGTGTAAAGCGTGAGGAACTTGTTGCAATGGTCCTACTAGACTAATTCGAGGTCCAGGAGTTCAAATCCGAGGTCAAATATGCATGGTGACATGCAGAATATGGAGGTATGCAAGGAAACATGTCAAAACAGAGCGCTTTCTGACTGTTGTGGCCTATATATGTGACTTAGAGGCCAGGGGCACATTGCTACAGCTGTGTAGCATTGATGCGACGATGCAGGAGCATGTACAGGGCAGGGGAAGCGTCCTACACTGCTCAAGTGCCTGGAATGTGACAATTTGGGCACTTTTTCAGAGTGACTCACCTCCAGCTTCGATTTTCTGGCCTGTGCACCCCCTGGTGAGGTGTACAGTGGGGGTAGGACGCTCTACAGCGCTCCAGGGGGCCTGGGGAGCGAGATGGAGTGGGTGCACAGCCCCAAAAAGCGAAGATGATATGCATATAGTGGGATTTGGTATCATGGACTAAATTTTGGTACCAAAATAGTGCAAACTTGTCCAAATGAGGGCTGTGAGGGCTCGTTCTCTTCGTCTGGACGAGGGGACAATGCTCCCGGTGTCAGAAATGCACTCAGCCCTCGATTTGGTTGGGTGGGAGCTGAATGAACCTCATAGAGGGCCCAACCCTAACCCGAAAGTTAACGAAATGGCACGAAATTAACAGGAGCTGTGCACAGGCGTTTCACAAGGCTGTACAGCTCATTTGCACGCGCCCAGGGCGTCTAATATGGGCCCTAACCCTAATGAAGGGGCCTAACCCTAATGAGGAGGCCCAACCTTAACCCGAAAGTTAACGAAATGGCGTGAAATTAACAGGAGCTGTGCACAGGCGTTTCACAAGGCTGTACAGCTCATTTGCACACACCCAGGGCGCCTAATATAGGCCCCACAGTGATGAAGTGGGTGAAAAATGGGTGTATACATTTTTTTTCGATTTTTGGGTGAGACCCAGGCCCAGGGTCGCTTTTCAGGGTTGCTCCTGGGTAGAGGGACGCTTCAGATGGGCTTGAGTGTGTTCCTGAGGTTCCCCGCATGTGAATGAGCTCATGTGCGCACTATGAGCTCATTTAATGAAGAATAATGACTTCATTTCATCAAGTCAATGAAAATCAGACTGATTAACCCACATTTCATTTCGTTTCATATTTATTTCATTAATGAGGTCATTAATGAGTTCATCAACGCATGTGAATGAGCTCATGTGCGCACTATGAGCTCATTTAACGAAGAATAATGACTTCATTTCATCAAGTCAATGAAAATCAGACTGATTAACCCACATTTCATTTCGTTCCATATTTATTTCATTAAAGAGGTCATTAATGAGTTCATCAACGCATATGAGTTCATCAATGCATATGAGTTCATCAACACATATGAGTTCATCAACACATATGAGTTCATAATGAATTCATCAACACATATGAGTTCATAATGAATTCATCAACACATATGAGTTCATCAACCCATATGAATTCGTAAATCCATATGAGTTCATCAACCCATATGAGTTCATCAACGCATATGAGTTCATCAACGCATATGAGTTCATCAACCCATATGAATTCGTAAATCCATATGAGTTCATCAACGCATATGAGTTCATCAACCCATATGAATTCGTAAATCCATATGAGTTCATCAATGCATATGAGTTCATAATGAATTCATCAACCGATATGAGTTCATAATGAATTCATAAGCGCATATGAGTTCATCAACTGATATGAGTTCATAATGAATTCATCAACCGATATGAGTTCATCAACCGATATGAGTTCATAATGAATTCATAAGCGCATATGAGTTGATGAACCCGGTGGGTAGCCCAGGGAATTTCAAAGTGAATTTTCTCAGTAAGTAGAGGGCGAAGAAAAGGGTTAGGGTTAGAAGGGGTCCCCCGAGCTGTGTTTGCCCTGTGCTTTTGCACAATGATAGAGGGCATATAGATGCATATGTACACAAGAGGCAAATGGAAACCATTGAGATTTGACGGACCCGACTTATGACCCATTGGTCTCACGCGATGACTTTGGCTGGGGAGGTACCCCATAAACCTGTAACCCCGGAGGAATAAGTTGACTCCATACAGAAAATAGGATGTTTATGGGGGTACACAAAGTTTGAGGGGCAGTTATTATGTGGGGTTAGTGATGGCAGCCATCTGAAGTGAGCCCGAGACCAGTATATGGTCCAGGTGGGTGCCCGGGTGGGATGTTCCACTTGAACCACTGCTGCTAGAGTGCTGTAACTCAGGGTTAGGGTTACAAGGTACTTAGGGTTAGGGTTACAAGGTACTTAGGGTTAGGGTTAGGGTTAGGGTTAGGGTTAGGGTTAGGGTTAGGGTTAGGGTTAGGGTTAGGGTTAGGGTTAGGGTTAGGGTTAGGGTTAGGGTTAGGGTTAGGGTTAGGGTTAGGGTTA